>CM024708.1:10439944-11168081 GCA_014182895.1 Angophora floribunda
TCCTTGATAGTTTAGGCATCAAAGATGCCATTGAAACATCAAGTGAAACCATCTATTTTTGTTGAAGAGGCCAGGAGGCCTTGCTGGAGAAGACATGAAGTGCGAAAGATGTGCACATATGGCATAGGAGAGCATTGAAGTCTAGTGGCGGTCTGGCAAGGAATGTATGAATATTTGTACGAGGAATAGGAGTTCATGAATCAAAGGCTTGTTGTGTACTACATATCATGCCTTGAGACTCATTATTTGTTTCTTCAATTGCATTAGAATCTTCCAATTTACTTGTATGGGCGTACTGTAACGTAAGACTGTTGGAAAATATATATGCATTTCCTTCTTTACTTGGATGGCCCTAGTGTGTTGTTGATCTGGTTCCTAAGATATGAATAAATTACTCTATGCCATAACTTACTGATTTGATTTTGTCCTACCCTGTTCATTTTCTTCTCTGTGGTTTATCATGTGAAGCCAGCCTTTTGTGAATTTTTATGGAATGCTAGAGTTTGCACGTCACTTTACAATATGCTCCGGGTGAGATAGTTGTGGAATCTCGACAACCTTAATAGCTTCAGCAGCAATTGGTAGTTCACTTTGCTAAATTAGCAAGCTCTCACCATGCTGCCATCTCCATGGAAAAGGGTGAAGCTATGAAAGTTAAGATCTTAGTTTTCATTG
Source organism: Angophora floribunda (assembly GCA_014182895.1). Taxonomy (NCBI): domain Eukaryota; kingdom Viridiplantae; phylum Streptophyta; class Magnoliopsida; order Myrtales; family Myrtaceae; genus Angophora; species Angophora floribunda. Next base: position 10,440,620 of record CM024708.1, read on the forward strand.
TACATTCTAGGGATAACGCAGGTCTGTGCGCATGAGTTGGACCAAATAATTGTTGTAAAGGCCATAATGTTTTAAGTGTTTACTATTACTTGCCGGCAAAGGGCCTACTCCAATGAAGCTAACTATGACGAAAACAATACCATATATAAGTGATGAAGTTGCTTCTAAACCTAGTGTTGTCGGAATCTATGGCTTGACCTGAGGATTTATTATTTGTGTTATGTGGTAACATTTATGGCTATGCTGCATGGCAAACGTTGCCAGCAAGAATCTCAGTAGTATGGATGTTAGCATCAAATCCATAATCATTTGCTATTCCACTTAAGAATAGGAAAAAAGAAAGTACTGGTTGATGGAAGATTTTATAGCAATGAGGTATAATTTGCACTCTTAGTGACCTTGAGTGGTGAAGTGTGCAATCTCTGCACGGCTTCATATTGTGACTCTTATAATGGGGTCTTTTGACCATTATACAAGCACCATATCACAAATTAATTACTGAAGTCGATCATGCAAAAGAAAAAAGAACTTATCCGAGAACATCATATGGCTCAAGTGACCCATGCACTTGGGAGAAAATTTCGGATGCACCTAAATGCCTCGCCACTAGTGCTTTTGCACACCAAATCTATGCTAGTCACTTCCTTGTAGAGAGGCCTAGTGTAATGATTCGTGCAAGAGAGGATACATGTGAAAGTGAGATACAAACCTTCAACTTATGCAATTACTGATTGGCTGGGGAATAACAATTCATCATGATTTTATTTATATAGCTTAATTGTTGCAGTGCTCAAATGGCACTTTCAACTCTAGAAATGAATGAAGGTTGCTCTTTTTTTTTTTTCTCCTTTATCTAATATCCAATGGATACATCTTGTCAAAATTATCACTTCAATTTAACATAGTATTTTATTAATATTTGGCAAGTTGAATTAACTCTTTATCCACGTGGGGTTTTGCCATCGAGGTTAATAATTGCCATCGTAATATTTGGCAAATTGAATTAAAACACCTGGGTTTTAGTTCAGCTTTGCGAAAACTAATCCTACCCTTAATATCCATAGTTTTTGCTAATTTTATACTAAATCGTGTGGTCCAAATTTATTGAAGCTTTCTTCACGAAAGTCGTGTGTAGTATTATGTTCTATAGCATATTTTAATTCGGGATTTTTCCACTTTCATATGACAAAATTATATTTGAAAAACATGCATGATTTCAATTAAGTTTTTCAACCACTTTCTTTGCTAATTTTGTACTGAATTGTGTGGTCCGAATTTATTGAAACTTTCTTAACGAAAGTCCTGCGTATTATTTTGCTCTATAGCAAATTTTAATGCAGGATTTTTCCACTTTTATATGACAAAATTATATTTGAAAAACACTCGGATTTTTATTCAGTTTTTAACCATGGTTTTTGCTAATCTTATACTAAATCGCGTGGTCCGAATCTATTGAAACTTTCTTCACAAAAGTCATGCATATTATTTTGTTCTATAGCATATTTTAATTCAGGATTTTTTCACTTCCATATGATAAAATTATATTTGAAAAACACTTGGATTTTAATTCAGTTTCCAAACACTTTTTTTGCTAATTTTATACTGAATTGTGTGGTTCGAATTTATTGAAGCTTTCTTCACGAAAGTCGTGCATATTGTTTTGTTCTATAAAATTTTTGGATTTTGGATTTTTTGGCTTTCATATCACAAAATAATATTTCAAAAACACTCAGATTTTAATTCCATTTTTCAAAAGTTGATCTTGACCTTAATACTCATGATTTTTGCTAATTTCATACTAAATTGTGTGGTCTGAATTTCTAAAGGCTTTCTTCACGAAAGTCGTGCATATTATTTTGTTCTATAACATATTTCAATGTTGGATTTTTCGGCTTTCATATCACAAAATAATTTTTGAAAAACACTCATGCTTTTAATTCAGCTTTCTTCACTTGCATTCCTTTAGAGTTTCATAATGCTAATTTCATTTTAAATTGTGTGGTCCAAATTTCTTAAAGCTTTCTTCACGAAAGTCATGCGTATCATTTTGTTTTATAACATATTTCAATGTTGGATTTTTCGGCTTTCATATGACAAAATAATTTTTGAAAAACACTCATGATTTTAATTCAGCTTTCTAATCGAAGGATTCCTTTAGAGTTTCATAATGCTAATTTCATACTAAATTGTGTGGTCCGAATTTCTTAAAGCTTTCTTCGTGAAAGTCGTATCGTTTGTTTCTATAGCATATTTCAATTTTGGATTTTTTGGCTTTCATATTACAAAATAATTTTTGAAAAGCACTCAAATTTTAATTTCATTTTCTTCATATGCATTCCTTTAGAGTTTCATAAGTGGGAACCGCTAAAAATGAAAGGGCTTTTTTTTGCCCTCTCTTACCTCCCGCATACTCTCTCCTCTCGACTGCTGGCTTGCAGAAAGGATGGGGCAATAAATGCCAGTAAACTCCTGCCTAAAATTTCTCTCTCCTCTCCTCGCTTCAATCTTCGAAAGGCTTTTTCTCTTTCTTAGAAGAACAACGCTTTGCCTTGTTTCCTTCTCTGCCAAGAACAACCCAACCCAGACACTCTGCTCCTTTCCCCACACGTCCTACCTCCTCCGCCTCCACCTCCGCCTCACCCTCTCCACCTCCCCAAAAACCTTGCCCGTCATCTGCTCTGGCACATCACCTCCCCCGAGAGCCCCGCCAGTCGCGGTTGAGTCCTGAGCTTCCTCTGCCTCCCTGGTTTCAGCTGTGTCCCAAGTCCCTTCCGCCTCCGCCTCCGACTTTTTCCAACGCGGAGACCAATTGCATCCCTCCACCAAACTCGCCGTCACACCTCGCCCCATCCAATTGCATCCCGACCCCCCTCCACATTACCGTTCGCAACTGGGTCGTGAGCCCCCTCCACCTCCGCATCCGTCTATTTCCAACATGGAGATTGATTGTGTCCCTCCAATGACCTAGCCGTCCGATTGCGTCCTTCCGACTAAGTCGCCGTCACACCTTACCCCGTCCACGATTCTCTTGATCATCTCTCCCAAGAGCCCCACCTCATGTCCTCATCTTCTCAGAGCTTTAAAAGGTTGGTCTCTCTCTCTCTCTGAAACCTCATCAAATTTGAGGGACAATCGCTCTATTATGTTGAAAGATTATATTTTGATGGATTGAAATGATAGCGGTAGTGAGTTTTCCTTTGTGTCGTCAGGATTCCTTTCCTTGAGAAAGAAATTGAAGTAATGCCTCATGAGACTGTCAATCCTTAGTAAGAGATACTCCTATTTGGCCAACAAGTATTGCCAAATGCATGGTTCTTGCAACAATGACCATACAAGATGTTCTTCCAACATTATTGAATGTTGATCAGCACTTTCAGAATATGAATATGGTAGGTTGCTCCTCCTGGTTTGTCATGCTTGAATTGTGATTGGTGTTATTATGTCCATGTAACGCATTCCTTGCTTATTATTGATCTTCCAAGCATTGCAAGGTACATTTTTTCTTGAATATGTCAGGTAATTTCATAAATTTTTGTCTCTCTGCTTCATAATCCAATCTTTGGATGCGACCGGATGAGCCCCTTACGATGGACTCCTCCTTTCAAAGTTCAGCTAGAATACATGTATTTGAGAGTAGCCATTTGAGCCCTTTTAGGAAATGTCTAAAATGTTTTGTAGTTTCTAATCTTACGTTGGTTTCTATATGTACCTAATGATGCTAGTCTAGGCAACGATTACCTTTCAAGGCACCTTATATTTCTTTCTAGTTGGTATTGGCTATTCTAATGCATTTTGAATCAAAGTATCTTGTTTTATTTTGGTTGCCTGTGCAGTAGCTTCCATGTAAGCGAATAACTTTTGTCTACAAACAGCTCTATGCAATTTCTTGTAGTTGCATTGGAGAGACAAGATTGAGAATGCTGCGTTGCGAGCAAAATTTTCGTTATGCTCATTGCTTTAGTAATCTATTTTAGGGTATCATTTGGGTTATTAATAGGTTCCTATGCTTTTGCAAGGTATGGGAAAATGCCAAAATATGAGCATATTTTCACAAACTGCATATTGAGCTTGGTAGAGAGTAAGTGTCAAAAAAAGATCCAGTTCTTAGTTTTTTCAGAATTCAACCTCAGATGATGATGAATAATATGGGTTTGTGCACTAAATCTATACTATGGTCACTTCCTTGTACAGAGGCCTCTTGTAGTGATTCATATTGGCAGTTGGGGGAGGACACATGTGAAAGTGAAAGATTCCAAGCTTCAGCTTCTATAATTACTAATTGGCTGGGCTAGAACAATTCTTCATGTATACAATTTTTATTCATTGACTTAACTGTTGTAGTGCTTGAAGGCATTCTCAGCTCTAGAAATGAATAAAAAGTTGCTATTTTTTGTCTCTTTCGTGTAGTGTCTTTATCTGGTGTCCAGTGGATGTCTTGTCTAAATTATCACTTGATGAATTCAAGAATATTCAATCCATTTATGTCATTTTTGTTTTGGGCGATTTGAACCTAAAATTTAGGAGCATCATGAAATGCTTGTTTCTTTAAGTTACTTTGTTGTGTGCCTTATCTCGGTGGGAATGAGTGGTGGATGAGGTGAGGTAATTACTTTAAATCCAAATTATTTTTTGATGATTTTGGTTGTTATTGTTGTTGATGCATAAGTTTTGGATGAGAAAACATCGGGGCTTTTGTGTTTACCTTTGTTGTTGGAGTGCACTTAACATGTTCGACAATCTAGTTCTTATGTTGCCTTGTTCTTGGTAAGGCCAAGTAGTGCTCCTATTGTTAACAATCTCGACTGAAAATTGTTGCTTTTATTATTATTTTATTTTCAATTTTAGTTATTATTTGTTAATGGGTAATTGTTGTTTATATTATCATAATATGTTGGCCAAAAGGTTTTTGGATGGTGGGAGTGATTATGAGGCTATAACTATGAAAAACCCAATATCGATAGACACCAAAGCTTGTGTTTGAAATTCACTTCCAGCAAAAGTCGCCATATTCTCTGGTGAAATGGGTATGGCTTCATCTTTTTAGAATTAAATTTATATTTACTTCATTTTTCTTCTTTAATTAATTAGATATTTTCCTCAAATTGTAGAGACTTCAAAGGACATCACCATGCACAATATTAATGAAGAATTTCAATTTAGAATTGGCATGGTGTTTGTTGATGAGAATGAAGCCTATAATACATACAATGCATATGCAATTTGCAAAGGATTTGGAGTGCAAAAATGACAAAAAGAAAACAACAGTAAAGGAGTATTGCGAAGATGCACATTTTTCTGTAATTGTGAAGGACACTCTCCACCAATCCCACCTCATGAACAAAGAGATGTTTATAGGACAATGAAGAGAACCGGATGTCAAGCTTGCATCAAATTTAAAATCGAAAATGGTGTTTGGGAAGTTACTAAGTTTGAAAATGTCCATAATCATACTTTCATTGATGATAAGCAAAAACACCTTATACGGTCATATCGACACATCACGAATACCAGTAAATGTATTTTGACTTCTATGACCGGGGCCGGTATAAGGGCTACAAAGGCATATTCCTATCTATGTGATGAATCAGATGGGTCAAATAACATTAGCTTTACATTACGTGATTGTCAAAATTTATTACAATAAAAAAGAATGAATTTGATTTGTGCAAGTGATTATCAAGGTCTCATCAACCATTTTAATTACTTACAATCAAATGGAAGTCATTTTTCGTATACATTTCAATTGGAGGAGGAATAGAGACTAACGAATGTTTTTTGGTCCGACGATGTATCCAAGTTGGACTATGAGAGTTTTGGAGATGTGGTAGTATTTGATACTACTCACCATACAAACAAATACAATATGATATGTGCCCGTTTTGTTGGTTTAAATCATCATTGGAAGATGTTCTGTTTGGTTGTGCATTTTTTATAGATGAAACCACTGGTTCTTTTGTTTGGGCATTTCGATCCTTTTTGGAGGTAATGGGTAATAAGGCATCCAAGACTATTTTCACTGATCAAGATCATGCTATGGCAAATGCCATTAGAACTGTTTTTCCGAATTCTGATAATCATTTATGTATATGGCATATTGGAAAAAATGCTACGCATCATATTTCACATCTTCTTGGAAAGTCAAGTTTTCGCGATAAATATTGGCACAAGGTTTTATATTATTGTGAATCTGAAATTGAAATGGAGAGTACTTGGAAAGCTATGTGTGAGGAGTGGAATTTGGGTGACAACAAGTGGTTGGACAATATGTATCGCTTGTGTCATAAATGGTGTCCTGCATTTGGCCGTGATTTTTTTTTGCAAGAATTAGATCAACACGAAGAAATGAGAGCACAAATAGTGTATTTCAAGATATGGCATGTAAGTCCATGACTTTATCTGAATTTGTTATTCATTATGAGAAGCAACTTGAAAAAATGTGCAACACTAAAATTGCTAATAATTTTGAGTGTGCTCGAGGAAAGCCATATATTATGGTGGGAAATAATGAAATTTTGCAACATGCTGCATAAGTATATACTCATGTCATTTATAGGAATTTTCAAGCTGAGTTCTTACATGTTTTATCTGAGAATGTACTTTGATCAGAAACTGATGGGCCATTGCACACTTATATCGTCGCAACCGGAAGTAGTGAACAGAAGCATATTGTGCATTTTTGTCTGAGTGATTCTACCATTTAATGTAGCCATGCCTTATGCGTATTGACAAATGTTGCAAAAGTTACAAACATTCCATCAAAATATATTTTGAAAAGGTGGACAAAAGTTGCGAAATAAGGGACTTATTGTGAAGATGTTACACAAAGCTCTCATCATGCAATTAAATCAAAGACATTGCGTTTAAATAGGTTGATGCAGTTAGCTTTCAATGTTATGAACAACTATGCCAATCATGATGTTACGGAGGAGCTTGCAACTACAACCTTATTGCGTCTTCATTCCGAAGTCACAAAGAAAATGAATTCTCTAATAGGTAAAGATCATGTTGATTTCTTAGGGAAGGTGATGAATCTGAATATGCAGAAAATCATGGAATTCGAGTACTTGATCCCCTTCAGAGAAAGCCAAAAGGTGTAGCAAATACTCGGATCAAGGGCACCATAGAGAAGAGAAAGAGAAAAGCGTCTTCATGTGTAGAAGGCACCTTGCATAAGGTAAAATGCTTGTTTAATGTGACCAAATGATTTCATCAATTATCTTAGCTTACTTTTGCATGAAGCTCAATAATAATTTGTATTTCATTAGTGTTGATCTTTTTCAAGGTACAAGCAACATCTAAATTACACAAATATATCTCAATTTCTCCTCAGTTCGCTATGTGAAGTAAATCGAGTAGAATCTATAAAGGAACTTTGTTACGATTGAAATCATTCTATATAATGTTGAGATTTTGAGATTTTGAATGAGGACTTTTGCTAGTTCAGAAATATTGATTTTCTTGGACTTTGTTAGACTATGATCATAGGATTGGTGTGACCTTTGCGACAAGGCAATTCAAGTTGTCTAGCTAGTCCTGAATGGCTGTTTTTTTATTTTATTTTTCCTAGGTTTCTATGTTGTGATGCTTTCGTTGTTTAAATTACATTTTTTTCACTTGGGTTGTGCTAATGAACATGTTTGACTTGTTCGAGATTAACTTTGACATTTTGGAGCATGATTTTAACTTAAAGATGATAAGTTGAATAATGACAATAAATGTTTATAGTATGTTGCAGGTTGAGGACATTTTGTACAACTGATTGTCATGAGAAGCAAGTTGCCATCAACAAGTAGATAGAGAAAGATTTGCGTAATCAAAGAAAGTTGGAGGAGGGCGCACAACAAAATGAGCATGATGAAGGATAGCTTTTGACTTTGAAATGATGAGACATGTTCTTCTAAAAGTATAGCTAGTTAACTAACTCTAGTCAGTGCAGCTTTTGGGTTTTTTTGGCTATAAGCATGCACTTGTACATATGGGTAGGATCGATGTGCAGCTCCTGAGTTTTTTTGCTATGAGCATGCACTTGGACATAGGGTAGGATCGATATGTAGATCCTGAGTTTTTTTGCTATGAGCAAGCACTCTACACAGGGTAGGATCGATGTGCAACTTCTAGGTCTTTTTGCTATGAATGTGCACTTCTACATAGGGTAGGATCAATTTGAATTAGCTTTTGGGGGACTTGTACAATTCACTGCTCCTGCTAGAATAAATTATGCCATATTTTGATGTTGAATTGTTGATCAATGCAACAATCTTCTTTTGGGTGTAAGGGGGGGAATTACAGCATGTGACGTCCCACTACGTCACCTCTAACACAATTATTAGAAAATTTTCACTTTTTAAGCATGAAGAAGCGTAAATGGTTGAAGAAACCTAAGACAAATAACATATAAAGGAATGCACGTGAAGATAAATGAATTAAAACCACAGGTGTTTTTTAAATATAATTTTGTCATATGAAAGTCGAAAAATTCAAAATTAAAAGATGAGTGTTTTTCAAAAATTATTTTGTCCTATGAAAGCCGAAAAATCCAAAATTGAAATATGTTATAGAACAAAACAATACGCACAACTTTCATGAAGAAAGCTGTAAGAAATTTAGACCACACATGAAATTAGCAAAAACAGTGGGTATTAAGGTGAAGATCAACTTTTGAAAAACGGAATTAAAATCTGAGTGTTTTTCAAAAATTATTTTGTCATATGAAAGCCGAAAAATCCAAAATTGAAATATGTTATAGATCAAAACAATACACATGACTTTCATGAAGAAAGCTTCAATAAATTCAAACCACACGATTTAGTATAAAATTAGAAAAATCGTGGATATTAAGGGTAGGATCAGTTTTTGCAAAGCTGAACTAAAACCCAGGTGTTTTAATTCAACTTGCCAAATATTACGATGACAATTATTAACCTCGATGGAAAAACCTCCAAGTGGATAAAGAGTTAATTCAACTTGCCAAATATTAATAAAATATTGCGTTAAGTTGAAGTGATAATTTTGACAAGATGTATCCATTGGACATTAGATAAAGGAGAAAAAAAAAAGAGCAACCTTCATTCATTTTGGATTAGCAAGAATACAGAGTGAAAGTTGGATCAACAACAGAAAATGATTATGGTCACTAAGAGCACAAATAATACCTCATTGGTGTGAAATCTTCCATCAACCAATACTTTCTTTATTCCTATTCTTAAGTGGATCAAGAACAGCAAATGATTATGGATTTGATGCTAACATCCATAGGGATAAGTATAGCCCGAGTGCCAAAACTTGGCACGAAGGGTGAAGGGACACTTAAGTGTCAAAAGTTATAAAATGTACACTTAGGTGCCACTTTTCAAAACAAATGGATCACGTCAGTGTCAAGTCGTTGGAACCCTACCGGAAATTCTACGTGGCAATTTTTTATTAATTTTCTTGCCTACGTGGCTCACGGAAACTGAGTCGGCGAAAAATCAGCCAAAACGACATCATTTTGTGCTAACGTGGATTTTTAAAATTATTAATTAAATAATAATAAATCAAATATATATTATTATAAAATCGATTTTATTATTTAAAAAAAATGGGGAAGGGGTTCCGACGAGGGCTATGCAACCCTCGCTGTTGTCGTCGTTGCCACCCAACCATCGCCAAGAAGGGCCAGTGACGGTGGGCGAGGGTTGGTTGGGGTCGCCAGGCCCAAGCCAATGGCCGGCGACCTCGGCTGGCATGCAGCAAGGGCCTGTGGGCCCTCGCCTAGTCGACAGCCCTTGGCCCGGTGACCCTCACCCCAGATTTGGGCGAGGGCCCGGCGACCTCGGCCGACCCTCACCCACCGTCGCCAGCCCTTCCCGGCAAGGGCGGGGAGGCGGTAGTAGCAAGGGCCGCATAGCCCTCGCCGATCCCTTTCTTCTCTTTATTTTATTTTTTTAAAATCTACCATGGACAATTTTTTTTATTAAAACTGCCATGTGGATTTTTTATTTTGAAAAAAATGCTCCGTCAGCAAATGAAGTTGCCAAAAAATGGACACGTGGCAGTTTGGCTAGAACTTTTCGTCGTTGGCACTTAATTTGATCCATTTTGCTCCGATTTTGGCACTTAAGTGTACATTTTGTAACTTTTGGCACTTAAGTGTCCCCCGTGCCAAGTTTTGGCACTCTAGGGGTCCGTATGTTAACATCCATACTACTAAAATTCTTGCTGGCAACGTTTGCCGTGCAGCATAGCCATAAATGTTACCACATAACACAAATAATAAATCCTCAAGTCAAGCCACAGATTCCGATAACATTGGGTCCAGAAGCAACTTCATCACTCACATATGGTATTGTTTTCGTCATAGTTAACTTCATTGGAGTAGGCCCTTTGCCAGCAAGTAATAGCAAACACTTAAAAATATTCTAGCCTTTACAACAATTACATGGTCCGACTCATGCGCACAAAACTGCATTATCCCTAGAATGTACAATGAAAACTAAGATCTGAACTTTTACAACTTCACCATTTTCCATGTAGATAGCAGCATGGTGAGAGCTTGCTAATTTAGCAGAGCGAACGACCAATTACTGCATAAGCTATTAAGGTTGTCGAGATTCCACAACTATCTCACCCGATGCATATTGTAAAGTGACATGCAGACTCTAGAATTCCAAAAAAAAATTCACAAAAGACAGGCTTCACATGATAAACCACGAAGAAGAAAATGAACAGGTAGGGCAAAATCAAATCAGTAAGTTATGGTATAGAGTAATTTATTCATATCTTAGGAACTAGATCAACAACACACTAGGGCCATCCAAGTAAAGAAGGAAATGCATATTTATTTTCCAACAGTGTTACGTTACAATACACCCATACTAGTAAATAGGAAGATTCTAATGCAATTAAACAAACAAATAATGAGTCTCAAGGCATGATATGTAGTACACAACAAGCCTTTGATTCATGAACTTCTATTCCTTATACAAATATTCATCCATTCCTTGTCAGACTGCAACTAGACTTCACTGCTCTCCTATACCATACGTGCACATCTTTCACACTTCATGTCTTCTCCAGCAAGGCCTCCTAGCCCCTTCAACAAAAATAGCTGGTTTCACTTGATGTTCCAATGGCATCTTTGATGCCTAAACTCTCAAGGAAACTTAACCAAAGAAATCCACAAGGACATTGCAACTAAATTAAGAAGTACAACTGCTATCATGCTTACTGGAAAAGCATCAACTTGAGACCATAGTTGGAGAACAAAACAGATAAATACCATTCCAACAGAAGACTACCAAATGCCCAAAAATATAGCGCATAAGTTCTTTCGTATGTGCAACGTCCTGTCTTCCCACGGGAGATGCTTAAAAACAGTCGAACAATTGTGCAAAGGCAGAAATTCAATACAATGACAATAATAAATCTTCAGACTTGTAGATTATGATGTAGGCCAAATGTCCCAATACTATGGCAATGTCCAAGTACACCTACAAGTAAAGTATATATATGATCAATAACCTAAATATTGGACAATCCTATTATGTCACAACTAACCCATATGATCAATGAAAACATGCAAGTTAGAACTACTCACTACTTCACAAAAATTATAAAACACATACTCGGGTAAGGCATTTCATGTCCAAAGTTCAAAAGTACTAGGTGTAGCATTCAACTAGGATAAGAAAAAGGCATGTGAAGGTAATGGCAGGTGGCACCACTTCTTTTGCGTCATAAGATATAATTTGAGCGATCCTGCTAGCTTTTGGATAATATGTAACCAGAAAAAAATGATAGATTGTTGTCACCCTATCAAACAACAGCAGTTGGTGGAATATCAGTTCCATGAATCATGGAAGGGAAAATTTGAGATTGAAAAATCATTTGTATAAACAATATTGCTGCTTGGACATCTAAAACTACTAGTGACCTGTTCTAGGATGTGTCAATTCCATGGCAAGAACCTAGTACCGACCCTGGAGGTCTTAGTTACAATTGATCTGCAATTGGGAAGGACATGAGCAATGGAAAATAACATACAATATCTATGATCCGATTTCCACAAAAGCTCTTCCCAGGAATTGGGTGACTCATTTCCAGGAACCGAATCAATTACACTTGGCTACTTTCAAGCCAGTTTCCAATACTACTCAAGAACCAGGTTTTTTTTTTTTTTTGGGGGGGTTGAAAATCAGGTCTTAAATATCATTGATGATCTTTTATAGCCGTCGTCAAGTAAACTCTTGTGAGCTTAATGGTATTATGCACACACCTCATACTCGAGGTCATGGCTTCCAATGCCTCTCGTTGCAACTTGCTATTATATTTTTTTCAAATAAGGTGAAAGACCAATTCTGGATTGGTTCAGGGCTAGAACCACCTTGGTTGGTCGGTTTTGAGGTCCAACAGGTGATTTTAGTATAAGAACCGGGAACTAAACCAGATAAAGGCCCAACTCTACAGCTTCATTATCGAGAAATGGACCAATTTTTGGGAATTGACCTGGAATCAAACTCAATCAAGATGGCTCTAGCCAGTCCGTGGCTTGAACTGGACTTTTTGCGCATTGCTAATTCAAACTCTGCAACTAACTTCACAAATATTAGATGATAAATAATAACATGTAGTCAACAGCAAGCCCAAATTGAAGTCGTAAAGCAATATGTAACTCTTTTATGTATCCATAAACCACCTAAAACTAAGCAATTCATCTCAACACCTTTCCCTAACATTAAAATATCATTATAAGTGTCAAATGTTGAGCAACCTAACAATTTTAAATGAGTACTGGGATTTAAGGTCTTCTTATCCAATGGATATACATCCTTTGTACCTTGCTTTATTTTAAATGTGATTAACCATGAAAGTTCTCCTATTATTATTACAATTGACCATCGAAGTTACTTGAAATGCGATAAAACAGGTAGCGAATGTTGGTGCTGGCAATTAAACATGAAGCCATAGATGATGTGAATGGAAGTAATTTAGATAGATCACTTTCTTAATTAAACTCGAAACTACTTCAATGAAGGAAGAGTTAAATCTAGAGAAGTATAAAAGAAGTTCATTCAAGACATGATGAGAGCAGAGACATGATGAGAGTAGATCTTCTACATACCGTGTCCATGATACAAAATGATACTTTGTTAGGAAAGATAACCTAAATTGCAAAAAAAGCAGCGAATTGAATTCTAAAAGTTTAGAGGTCATCGATTTATTTGGAAAAATTAAATAAACAACAAACACGATAATGTCATATATTATAAGGAATTTAATGGCAAAGCTCGAATAGGGATTCTCTCGTAGATCTATACTCCCAGTCATTTGAACTCAAATTCACCTTGAACATCAGCTTTGTCCACTCCTTTAGCATAGAGCAACACCAACTCCTGGAAGGCTGCTTCCTAACAAAGACAATAGAAAATGACACATGATGAAAAGCTAGGTTAGGTGCTGATTTAAACCACAAAATATTGCACGTATTTGTCCATACCAGAGATTTTAGAGGAACTCTTTCTTGTTGAGGGGGAAGAAATCCACTAAGTAGAACAATAGAGTCTAGCTTTTTGCACAATTTGCCAATAAAACCAAAGGAAGTTAGCAGCTGAACTTGCATTGAAAAATAGGGTGGAGTAAAAGTTACCAAAAAGTACATAATGTGGTTTGGTTTGGCATACCATATTAATGCAGTTTGTTTTCGATCCCAACTGAATGAAAAAGTGCCATGCTCCCCTCCACTATCAACAGTGCAATGTGCATCAACCGACAACTTAAACAAATAGATCAATGAAGGTATTAAACGTTAAAAGAGCAACACATTCCATGAAGCTGAATACCTGAAGGATAGATTGCAAGAGGAGAATGCAAACTCCAATCTTCAACACTTCCTAAACATTGTTTGCCCAAGATTTCTCCAAAACAGGCCTCCATATATCACTAAGTGAGATACTGGAGATTGGCCTGGGTGAACATAAACAATTAATCTATTATGTTAAATAAAATACATTCTAGTATCGGCATTTGATCATTAAAATATTGAAGGATTTAATCAAGAAAGGAAGAAATTGAAATAGAGTTCCCAAACCTTAAATAAGGTTTAGATTCGTCATGATCCTGTACAACTCAAATGGTGTCTCTGGCATTAGGAGCACATGTCCAGAAGCAATTTCCTTAAAAGCCTTCCACGAGGACCAATTGATTATACGATACCTTCATAACGTGTCGCTACCTTTTGAGCTGCAAGCCAAATAGGAGGCTCTTGTTTGGCTACAATCCTACTTCAAATGTGCCATCAACCATCTCTAGAAAGTTTGAATTTTGCAAGCCAGAAGCTTCTAAACCCAATGCTTCAACTTCTTTGTCCAATCCTTGGTTTCTTCAATTGAATAAGAACCTTTCAATTTCTGTTTAACTTGATAAAATTAAGCCATACTCTCAAAAGGGAGAAAAGATGATGCATTTATGGTGACGACAGGCTATCTTCAGATATTGTCCTGTTTTTCTTTTCAATAGTTCAAAGTCGGGACATTTAAACCGAGGTAGTATAGCTTGACATCAGTAAAAAATGAATTTAACTTTTATCTCTTTCACATCTTGAAGTAGGTTCCTACAGAAGAATTGCATTTCATAGAATTTACATATTCTTAAAAGAATCACATTTGTTAAATTGCAAAGCCAGAAGGGCAAGCCTCAGAAAACCTTAAGGTCTCTTTGGTTCACAAAAAAAAAAAAAAATTGCAAACTACCATCTTCTCTTTTCATGGAAACAATATGTTATAGAGTGTGCTTGTCACATTCTAAGGAAATTTGATTTCATTGGAAACAAGGGAACTACAATCCATTTTGAGCTAAAGCTTGGACAACAGGCGCAATGGATTTTTTTTAAAAAAAAAATTTCAGCACAACAAAGTCTAAAAGAATATAGAACAGCAAAAGGACATAATTATCATTGTTCAAAACAGCTATTTTCAACTCTTTCGTGGACTAACGGAAATCTTTTACAATGGATCATTTCAATGATAATGGCTTCAAAAACATCATTATCATCGTTTGAAATAGCTTCCATGGAGAGGTAACAAGTTCGTCCAGAAAAGGAAATCACATAAGTTCTACATTTAAACGGGTCCAAAAGGTTCCTATCAAAGTAGCCTTGCTCCTGAACTTCCATCTCCACAATTCTCCTTGATATTCTCTATCTAAAATGATATTCATCTTTTGACATTTCCAACCTTCACTCTGTATTCTTGCTATCCAAAAGGTTTTATCAATATTTTTGTTCTGTATAGCTAGAAAAAAGAATTCCAAGATGAAAGCATATATATTGAAGTAAACTAGTGAGCCTATGCTTATACCTACAGGCATTCAATAATAACGATATGTGTGTCCATGTGTGGGAGGTACATGGGTGTAAAAACATGTTGCAAAGAAGGGAATGACCTCAATCACCCATGTCCCAAGCCTCCCCAATGGCTTTGATATGGTAAAGAGAACTCCTTGTAGAAGTTCAAACCATATGTAATCTGATTTTTCAACCAATAGCAGTTGCATAAGGGCCAAACTCAACATTGTGATTTTTAGATCAAGATTAGCACATACACTATCAAATTCTATCATATTCTACAACAAAGAGCCAGATCACTAAATTGTCTTCCAACTAAGTAACTCTAACCAGTTTATGGCAACTTCCCTCCAAACTTTACTAGCCAAGACAACCCGTGACTACACAAGCAACTTATCTATTCATCGACTCCTACTTCCAAAAAATTTAGCAGACCCAAGAATTTGGTACAAGAACCGCGCATTTATCAATGCTTGTCGGCCAAAAAGGAGTATCTTTTGCTATGGATTGATAGTCTCTTGAGAACTCAGTTCAATTTCTTAGGGAAAGGAATTCGACGACGTGAAGGAAAATTCGATACTACTATCGTTTCAATCCATCAAAACATAATCTTTCAGAGAGAGACCGACCTTTCGAAGCTATGAGAAGACGAGGACGTGAGGCAGGGCTCTTGGGAGAGATGATCGAGAGAATCATGGACAGGGGAGGTGTGACAACAAGGTTGTTGGAGGGACGCAATCGACCTCAGCCTTGGAAGTAGGCCGAGGCAAGGCAGAGAGGCCTCGCGACCCAACTGCGACTAGGGAGGTGGAGGGGGGTCGGGACGCAATCGGACACGGCATGATGGCAAGTTCAACGGAGGGACGCAATCAATCTTCGCATTGGAAACAGTCGGAGGCGGAGGAGGAGGGGCTCAAGACCCAGCAGCGATCAACGAGGCTCTATGGGAAGGCGATGTGCCAAAAGCAGATGACCGGCGAGGCTTTCGGGGAGGCGGAGGGATGCGCGGAGAAAGAGATAAAGGAAGAAGAAGCGAAGGAAGCGTCGTCTGGACTGGCAAAGAAAGAGAAAATGCCCTTTGAAAATTTAAGTGAGCAAAGAGAATTTTTTTAAGCGGAAATTAGCATTAATTATCCTATCCTTTCTGCCAGCCAGCCGAGAACCAGCTAAAAAAAAAAAAAACCTTTCTTTTTCCAACGGCGAGTCCCGCTATGAGACACATGTTAATATTTCAGTGGTACATGCACACCACGTCAGCAGATGATGCGGCGTGCTAGTACCACTGAATATTCCTGCACTAGGGAGAGAGCTTAGACTTCCTTCTTACGCTAAGAAGAAATCAAAGACACCAAAAAAAAAAAATTACAAAAAATTAAATAAAAAGGAAAGGGGGATGGGAGAGAGGTTCCGGTGATGAGGCCACAGGTACTTTTCATGAGCCTTTTTTGCTCTCTTTTTTTGTAAATATAATAAATTTGTTCCTTGATTTATCATATGCACCAAAAATTCACTTTTAATTTCCTGCTAACTTATTGCAAAAGATGGATGATATTTTACCATACGCGATAGGTGCTTATCCCAATGGAGAATCCAATTTGTTTTCTTTTTAAATTTTTTGATTGTGGTCTGAACCAGAGATTTCATATCAAGCTTCCCAAATACCTAATCAAGCGAAGTTATGTAGGGTTTTAAGGTTGGGCAACTAGGACTTACAATACCCTATTAGAGAGAAAATTGACTCGACTCCCGATATGGGAGTCGGAGTTGTCAAATTAAGTTTTCTGCATACCTAATTAGGCAGACTTATGTAGAGTTGGAAGGTCAGGCGGCTGCACTTACGATACACGGTTGGAGAGGAAATTGACACAACTTCCAAAATTACGTTCGATATCACTAATCATGAAGATTTGTTGTGCTCAAAATTTAAATTAAGTAATTTCGAACGTATGAATCTACGTCATCATAAATGAGGATAATTATCATGTTACATATTGCGGACCACTTGAAAATGTTAAGAATTGCATACCTAATTAGGTGACCATTTTTTCTAATTAAAAGGTGAAGCGGCTTCGCATACAATATATGATTGGAGAAGATTAACTTATTATTATCCCAGACTTCCAAAATTGCTATCCATCTTGTTGATCTTAATAATTTGTCGCTCTCAAAATTAATTAATCATCATGTTACGTTTCTCGGATCGCATACGTCTATGAATTTTTTAATTTAATTGCGGTTTTCTCTTAATCTTTCTATGTCCAACCATCATAATCTCTACAACAAACTCAATATAATTAAAAGGCTATTATATCCAATGGGTTAAGTTTTTTTCATTTTTTGTATTTTTGAGTGGTGAAAAAAGACATAAGTTGTTTCGGATAATTACTTACGCACGTGGAATTAGGGAAAAAATTATCGATTAAATTAAAGATTGGAGGTTTTTTATCCCAAAAAAATAAAAAATAAAAAAGAAGCGCCTAAGGTTGATGCAGAAAGAAGGTACGAACGTTGGGAATCCGCAGTATCTCCGGGATGACGTCATCTAACATGAGACGCTGGCCATAAAGAATATGTCAAACTCTAAATTCAATATCCATACAATATACCGACACGATAAAGCAGTCCATCATCCACTTTTTTGGGTTTCACAAAACCTAAGGACAACAACCAGCATTATTAAACTAAGTCACACATAGCGCCATGCAATATTACCTGGACTTGGGTAGAAGCTTCTGCCATCATTGGGACATGCTACAAAAAGAGGATTTTGTTGATTGTAAATAGCTTGGCAAACCAGAACAAACCACTCCCGCAAGACACCGGAACCAGTTGCTTCCTCGTTTTTAGATTCCATAAATAAACCCCCATGAAAAGATTCAGCTTATGCCCTAACTATATGATCGAATGATTCTGACGATAACTGAGACCTGTCAATCAGCTTCTCATGTTGTTATTCAAAGTCTTCTTTCACTTCAGGAAACATCGTCATCGCTCAATCATCATCACTAAGTGCCTCCTAGACTCAAAATCCAAGATATCTTCGTGTTCAAGAAGCCACTTGTGATCATCGCTTCCCTTCGCATAACGGACAACTAGCATACACAACACACGCTCCCTCATGCTCGAAATTGTCCAAAAACGTTCTTCAGAACCCAGATGAAGTTTGGAAATGGCATTCAGGTCTTTCAAAATAGTAAGATAATGAGACCACACTGGATGTGCAGTATCAATTTCCCCACTTACCTCTGCAGATAAGCCCTCCTCCATTCTGGTAAGGCACTTATTCATCTTCGTTAGCATTTCCTCAAAGATTTGATAAAGTAATTCAACCTCTTCAGTACACATCAGAACATCGTGATGTTTCTTTTTCAAAAGCAAAGAGATCGGATGCTCGAAACTCTTGTGTCCAGAAATTGCAGTTTGCAAAGGGCGCAAGAATATCGTGAAATCAAGGACATCGCTCCAACTCCCCACATCGCTACTGAAATAAGGGAGAATTACAAATCTCTGGACAATTTATCTGCCAGCTCACTAAGAAAGGGAATATCTCTTGTATAGAAATCGCTCTCTTTACACTTTTGGTATGTTTGGACAACCAAGAAACCTTAATAACCTCCATCATCAACCCAAGACTACTCCGGCAACATGTGTACCCTTAGGAAATAATAATAAGGGTAAATAGTCAATAGTTAATCTTATGTTGAAAGGGTTATATATATTGTATGTATTATTGTAATTCTTTTTTATTAAGAGAATACAATATGTAGAATACTCTCTCTTTCAACACGGTATTAGAGCACGGTTAAAAAAAAAAACTTCAACCCCACCACCACCACAACCTGGTGACGAAGGCCGTCACTAGATCTAGATCCTCCGCCGCCATCACCGCAACGTGCTTCTCTTCTAGACAGTAGAGCATAAAGAACCCCACATCGTCATTCAGTCATCGTCCCCAGATCCAGATCTATCCACTAGTTTTCTAAGGTCCGAACTCCAAACCCAGATCCGTCCCTCACCATAGCCACCCCTCACCGGCGTCATCGTCATCACCCGCTACCTCCCATCGACACTTGTCCAGCAGATTTGGACAGAACTTCTGCCCAACGTCAATTGCCAAAGCCCATCCAGCAAAATTGATATGTGATCAGCCTTCTTTCTTGATGACAGGATTGAAGACCGATTGCACAATTTGGTCTTTGTTTGTCTTGCGATCTAGATTTTGTGTTTTTCATATATCCTGAGGATTTCGAAAGCCTTCGGTTCTGCAAGGGTTTCACCCCAAACCCCCAAAAAAAAAAACGAAAAAAATTCGAAAAAAAAAATCGACCTGAACTGAGGGCATCAAAAGTTGTTTTCCAGTATACTTGTATGGATTCTCATTGAAGTATATCGCTTCTTGAAGTGCTGGTTGGTATGCGCATAGTAATCTTTCAAGTGTGGGATGGTTTCCGATCATCTTTGAAGTGCTGGTTGGTATGATTTTATGGCCTCTCAGTGAAGTATATTGACTCAGTGGTGGACTGATTGAACCCTTATTTATGTTTGTTGTTCTATGGCTAATTGCACAACTAGAGTTAAGTGCTTGATTATTGTGTCATTCTTATTGGGTTCAGTCGATTCTTGTGTTCAACCTGTCTGGCTAATTACATTATTGGAGTTCAGTGGAGTTAATACTGATGGCTTCTACATCATCTACTAGTTTGATGCATTTCCAATTGACATTTGTCAAGTTGGATGGCACTAACTAGCCATCATGATCTAAAGCTGTACAAGTTTATCTTACTGCAATTAAACGGCATGATTATCTTACATCTACACTTCCCTCGGATAAGATAAAGTTGATGATTGGATTGCCAGAGATGCAATGATCCGTACACTGTTATGGAATAGTATAGATCTAAAGATTAGCCCTCACTTCATTCAATGTAATTCTCCTAAGGAAGTTTAGGATAAATGTGCTCTATTTTATTCTAGCCAAAATAATATGACACGAGTATGTAACACATGGGAAGCCCTGTTTGATCTTCAACATGCAGATCAGTCTCTATCTGAATATTATGCTTGTTTCACTACACTTTGCCGACAGCTAGATGCTTATCTTCCAGCTTCCAATGATGTATTAGTCAAACGCCAAGAGGATTTTCGAGTGATACTATTTCTTAAAGCATTAGGGCCTGAATATTCCTCCCTTCGTCAGCAGATTACGTCCGAAAGCTCCCTTCCTACAGTTGATGAGGTTTTCTCTTGAGCTTTGCGCTCGACACCTACCGACAAGATCTCCACTACAACTTTAGAGACGAGTGCCATGATTTCACATGGCTTTAGTGGATGTGGAGCTCGTGGTCATGGTTATCAGGGTCATGGACATGGGTTTATTCAGAGTGGAAGTCATGGTGGTCGTAATAGAATTATTGGTAGCCATGGCTCTTGATATTGTAACCATTGTTGGAGGGCTGGACATACTGAAGCTTACTGCTACACACTTCATCCAGAGCTTTGACCTACAGTTGATGCATTTGCTGAAGTGAAAGATTCTTCGTCACTAGTTCAATCAGATTCTACTAATGTGCAGAATACAAAAGATTTGGTTACATTGACACGTGCAAAATATGATGCTTGGATTCGCTCCCAACAGGTGATAGGAACTTCAGCTTCCACTGCAACTCTAGTACATAGCTCAAAAGGTAGTTCATCATGTTTACTTTCTACAGTGTCAAACTCCTGGGTTATAGATTCTGGAGCTACTCATCATATAGCTAGTAACTCTAAATTGTTGTCTTCATTAAATTCCACACCTCTTGGGGTGTCCAGCTTTGTTACATGAGCTGATGGTTCAATTTCCAAGTTACTGGCACTAGAGATGCCCATTTGAGTTCCTCCCTTTCTTTATCAGCTATCCTTCATCTCAAATCTCCATATAATTTGATTTATGTTAGTTCCTTAACTAACGAACTAGATTGTTCCGTAACCTTTTTTGCTTCTCATTGTGTTTTTCAAGATCTGAGGACCGGACAGATGATTGGCAGGGGACATGAATCAAATGGCCTATACTATCTACACAAGAAGGTGATAGCTACAGCAGCTATGAAGCGCACATCCACCGATGTTTATTGGATGCATTGTCATGCTGGTCATCCATCGCCAAACATTCTTCAACGATTGTTTTCAAAGTTTGAGTTTGTGAGTACTTTTGAGTGTGAAGCTCGTCAGTTTGGAAAACACCATAGAGTCTCTTTTCCTTCTCGCTTTCAAAGTTGTGTGTCTAGTCCTTTTGAGTTGGTTCATTCAGATATATGGGGTCCATGCCATGTTTCTGATGCATCTGGTTTCCGGTATGTTGACACCTAAATTTTGATTGATCATTCATAATTTAATGCATAAAAATTTAGGAATTAATTTTAACCCCTAAACAAAAAATATTACGATTAAATGGCATAGCATATAGTTTTAGGAGCATTTATTATTGCATTTTGCATTGGATATGTGGCAAATGGGCTTCACTTGATGGTTCTAAGCTTTAATTTAACAAGTTGGACTAAGCCCACGGTGAAAGAGAATTTGGCTAGGCCCGTTAAGAGGTGACGAGTTAGAATATGAGAATATTCCCGGAAATATAAGAATGTTCCTGAGAATATTCGCATTATTCTTTCATATTCAGGGAAGGTGTCGGATGAAATATTGAAAAAATATTGCACACGGGATACAAGAGTTAAATAGACAACATGCAAATTTATCATATTTCCTTAAATAACATAGTCATCTCACCTATAAAAAGGGAGCCACACACTGAAGAGACAAAAAAAAAATACAAGAAATATACACAGCCACAATTGAGAGAAAAGAGAGTGAGAAAACACACGAGAGCACAGCCCTTGTTAGAGAGGGAGAAGAGAGAGTCCTCTCTCGGCCGAGCCAAGAAGACCCCACGTCGTGCAACACCCTTACCTGCTGCACCGCACCCCAGCCGCCTACGTTGCCATCGTCTCTGCTGCAACGACGATGACCTGCTGACCCGTGGTTGAGAAGGCTCCAGTACCTCGATGCCTGCTCCAACGACGACGAAGATGCTCCGTTCCGTTGCTGCTCGTGACCCATGACAAGAAGTTTCAGCCTAGTTGAATCCTTGTTGCGGCACGTCCCTGCTGTTTTGCAGGTTTCTAAAGCGGTCCCGAGGCTTCCTCGTTGATTGCCAAGAGGAAAACAGCCACGTCCTTGTCCTTTTGACAAGGTCAAATCTACGAGCGCCATCCGCACTGCGGACGATCCCAAAGTTGACCGCCGCTCACAAGAGAAGATTATGGGTTTTTGTTTTCTTTATCCGAACTGATATTGCTTGAGCTTCAACTTTTTCTCTTTGAAAGTTTAGGTCAAATAGTCAATACAACTCAAGGAGGGACTCACACCTGCAACATACCACCTATCCTCAAGTCACACTGTGAGGCATAGCCGCAGCCGTCCAACATCGAGCGACGAGCACCACCACAACTCGTCGATCCTGTTGTCCGACGAGCCTCGATTTGGAAACTTTGTTCGTGTGATATCGAAAGCTAGGTGAGAATCCCGATTAATGCAATTTTCTCATATTTTATTACCTAGTTCGTGGAATTGCAATCTTAATTGATTATTTGATCAATATTGCCATATCCAAAAGATCTCATGACCCCTTGTGAACTAGGAAATTTTCCTTACTTTACAACATGCGTATGATTGTCAGTTCGATTTCATGCCCGAAATATGACTCACAATCGCACGGAAAAATCGTCGATCCGATCTCACGCCCGAGATACGATTCGCGATTTTCTAAAATATTGGTCAATCCGATCTCATGCCCGAAATATGATTCATCAATTTATTTCCAAAATTAGACGGAAAATGATAATATCTTGCCTGATTTGTTGCCATGCTTTCTTGATGCCTTTGCTCGAATTGATTTTGCTTATAAAAGAAAACCCAACAAAAATATAGTTGAGTTGAATGTTAGAATATTTTCTTTTAGGATAGTTTGCATGTTTAAATATAGGATATTTTAATTTCGAATTTTAATTATAAAAAATAAAAAAATAAAAATTGCCATGCTCATGTCATGTAGAATTAAGTCATCTTCCATGTGCCCTTTAGTCATTGCATTGTTTAGGGTCATTTGAATGTGTGACATAATAGGATAATTGCATAATTAATGTCGCTTGACATATAGTTTGCGTATTAGGTTGCATGTTGCATGTTATTATAGTTAGACACTTTTGCACATCATCGCGTGCATTGCACTTATTTTTTTATAAAACCTTAAAAAACAATTGAATGGTTGCATGTTAATTAGAAATCATATCTAGGATTAGTGGTGTGATTTTTTAAGCTAACATTGCAGATGCTTTCGTTGCTTCGAGGTAAGTATCCCTTCCCTGAGCTTGCAATTTATTTATTGTTTTGCTTTATTGAGTGTTAAATAATGATTACGCACTCGCTTGATCACATTGCATGTTAGGGAGTAAATTAAAATCAATGCAAGCTGCTTGTAATTTAAAAATAAAATAAAAGAGAAAAGGTACCGAAATGGCGTTAGAGAAATTTAACGTAATCAAGTCCCCAATCCCACAGTCTTTGATTCGTAGGAATAAAGTAATTCTCCCATTATTTTACTTGGGTTTCTAATTGACCCACCAAAAAATAGATTAGTGGCGACTCCAAGTAAAAATCATTTGCATACTAAAAACTTAAACCCTAAGTCGCAAATTGGTATGGGCTTAGGGAGAGCCTGAACTAAATTTAGGCTTAGTAATCCATTAGCCAAACCCTAGGTGATGCACCCGAGGTGAGATCGCGACACGGTAATATGTTACATTTGTGGATGATTTTTCCCGGATGACTTGGTTGTTCTTAATAAAAGATCGTATTGAGATTTTTCATAGCTTTTGTCAATTCTATTTTAAGGTGCTAAATCAATATAATACTTTTGTGAAAACTCTACGGTTCGATAATGCCAAAGAGTATCTTGTCATTGCCTCTGGTTTTCAACCTTTTCTTGATTCCCATGGCATTATTCATCAAACTTCATGTTCATATATACCACAACAAAATAGTGTAGCTAAACGTAAAAATTGTCATCTTCTTAACGTTGCTCGTTGTCTTTTGTTTCACATGCATCTTTGGAAAACATTTTAGGGCCATCTGTTCTTACAGTTTGCTTCTTAATTAATCGGCTTCCAACTTCCATTCTTAAAGGGGAGACACATTTCTCTATTTTACATCCAAATCGTCCTCCCTTTGCATTACCCCTACGTGTCTTTGGATGTGTTTGTTTCATCCTTCTCTGACTCCAGGTCTTGATAAGTTGGCTCCTTATGCTAACAAATGTGTCTTTGTTGGGTACTCTCAAACTCATAAAGACTATAAATGTTATAATCCTACTAGTCGCCAAGTGTTTGTATCAACAAATGTGACATTTTTTAAGGATCGGTCATACTATAGTACTCAAACAGTCTCTACAGTGTCTCCTGACAATGACAAGTGTGTCTTACCAATTCCTCCACCAATCTCACTTCCTCTAGTATCGTCAACAGGATTTCAATTTGCTAAACAAATTTACCATAGACAAGGAACAACTCCCATTACAAAGTATAGCCATCACCCGATTCATATGATCCCTCATCAGTGGCTTTGCCATCCCCTAATCCCGATCCTGATCAACCCATTGCTACTCGAAAAAAGTACACGATTTTGCGTTGGGCGTCCTGTGGATCGTTATACACTTTATTCTGATTTGTCTGATTGTCTTCATACTTGTCATCCTATTAGCAACTTTCCGTCTTATGATTGTTTATCTCCTACTTTCTCTACTCTTGTCTCGTATTTGTCCTCTATTTTTGTGCCTAGCAATGTTACTGAAGCTCTTGCTCATCCTAGTTGGAGACAAACCATAGAGGATGAAATTAAAGCACTCATTGAGAATCGCACTTGGAAGCTTACTGCCCTTCCTGTGGGAAAGCAACTTGTTGGTTGTCGTTGGGTATAGTTAAGGTCCACCCTTATGGCACCGTAGATCAATTGAAGGCATGGTTGGTCGTTAAAGGATATACTCAAACATATGGTGTTGATTATGATGACATTTTTTCTCCTGTAGCCAAAATTTCATCTATTCGTGTCGTTATTTCTCTAGCAACGCATTTTGTGATGGTTTCTTCATCAATTAGCCATCAAAAATGCATTACTACAT
The DNA here is from genome assembly GCA_014182895.1 of Angophora floribunda. Taxonomy (NCBI): domain Eukaryota; kingdom Viridiplantae; phylum Streptophyta; class Magnoliopsida; order Myrtales; family Myrtaceae; genus Angophora; species Angophora floribunda. The sequence continues at coordinate 10,466,149 of CM024708.1, forward strand.
GGTGATTTGGCTGAAGAGGTGTATATGGAGTAACCACCTGGATTTGTTGCTCCAGGGGAGAATTTGGTATGTCATTTACATACGGCATTGTATGGACTTAAGCAATCTCCTCGTGCTTGGTTTGGTAAGTTTAGTGATACTGTTATCAAGTTTGGATTAAAGTGTTGTCAAGTAGACCATTCAGTCTTCAGTTCTGTCTCCTCAGCTAGTTATATTATTTTGGTGATATATGTGGATGATATTATCATTACTACAGTAATTCAGATGGTATTCAACGACTCAAACAATTTCTGTATACATAATTTAGTACTAAGGATATGGGACATTTGCGGTATTTCCTATGTATTAGGGTTGCCTATTCGCATACAGGTATAAATTTGACTTAGAGAAAACATGTTCTTGACATTCTTGATGAGGTTGGACTTGTTAGAGCAAAATCGATTGATACTCCTATGGAACCTAATGTGAAACTTGATGCAAAAAATAAAGAATTATTACATGACCCAATGAAATATCGGAGAGTAGTTGGTAAGTTGAATTATCTTACTATCACGAGACCTTATATATCTTATGCCATTAGTGTTGTAAGCCAATTCATGAGTTCTCATCGGACTATTCACTGAGATGATGTGCTTCGAATTATCAAATACTTGAAAGGAGCACCAAGAAAAAAGACTAATTTTCAAGAATTATGGCCACTTGAATACCATAGGTTTTTCTGATGCAGATTAGGCCGGATGTTCTACTAGTAGAAGATCTACATCGGATTATTGGTAATTTAGTTACATGGAAGAGTAAGAAACAACATGCGATTTCTCGATCAAGTGCAGAAGCAGAATATAAAGCAATGACACATGTGACTAGTGAATTGCTCTGATTGAGAATGTTATTGTCAGAAATTGGGATGTTAACATAAGAACCATCAATATTATATTGTGACAATCAATTAGGTATTCATATTGCAAACAATCCCGTCTTCCGTGAGCGAACCATGCACATTGAGGTTGATTGTCACTTTATACGAGAAAAAGTTCAGAAAGGAAAGATCACTCTTCAATATACAAAAACAGAGGATCAGCTTGCAGACATTTTTACCAAGTCTTTGAGGAAATAAAGTGAATTTTTTATGTAACAAGTTGGGATTATTTGATATCTACATCCCAACTTGATGGGGAGTGTTAGGAAATAATAATAAGGGTAAAATAGTCAATAATTAATCTTATGTTGAAAAGGTTACTCAAATATATATTGTATGTATTATTGTAATTTTTTTTTATTAAGAGAATACAATAAGTAAAATACTCTCTTTCAACATGTACAATGGGTCATCAGAAGCTATTCTCCTCAGCAACTTACAAAATTCCAGCACTAGTGATGCACGGCGCGATCACAAAGACTTTGGCAACTCAGTTATACATGAATCAAGGAGATGCCTAATTGAATCGTCGGCATGTTCGTTGTTACCTCTAATTGGCAACGTGTAAAGCATAACAAGCGCCGCAGGCGCAGAGGATGACATAAATACCTGAAGATGCCCAGTAGCCGGATCACCATCATCCTTAGGAGTCATCCACAAGTATTCCGATATCCTAGTTCTAATAGTTTTAAGAGCATAGGGCATAGTTTCACCTTTACAAAGACGGGGCAAACAAGCGAAATCATGTCGTCAATGATTTGCCAAGCCTGTGGGTGCCCCATGCTCTGCATTCGGCCAACCAAATGCAGCCCGGCGTCATTTTGGATGGCACACTCAGCCAAAGATTTCTCACACTGCAGCTGCTTCCCTCTGTAAATCAGCCTCAATTTCGGTGATCGCTTGAATCCGCTCGTGCAACGATTGCACAGTATCACTCGAATTCACCTGGAAAACCAACGTCTTGCCCTCCAAAATCATCCTCACAAAGAACTGGAGCCCCAACGCGAAAGAAATATGAACAACATCAAAATATAGTCAAAACTCAACAGGTGATGCACAAACCAACACCCGAGATGGTTCCTATTTTGAATGTTTTTTAGCCCCAAAGCTCTTTCTTGCTCTCAAGAGACAAGAAGGCAGACCTTCCTCTCAAGCAAGCTCTCAGAGCTTTTGTCTAAGCCCTGTGCATGTCCCCAGCCATATGCATACTCATGGTGCATAACTGCATACATTCAACAATGATCCATAGATATTTGATCAATGATGTAAATTTTCTGAAGAGGGTTACAAACCATAATAGCGAGTGCTCATGTGCGTGCAGGTGTGATTGGGATTTTTTTTTTTTTTTTTTTTTGGGGGAGAGCAAGAGAGAGATGTATTGCAGCCAATATTTCTGTATTTCTACATATCAAAGCAAAGTGACCGTCTCTACCAGAAAAATGAAGTCCCGCAAAGGGGAGAGCTTCCCTTTCATCCTGCATCCAAACTTTATTTATACCCTGCATCTATAAATATATATATACGAACAGTTAAAAGAGGGGAACACAGACCTCAACAACAGAAGACACCAGATGAGACATGATATCTACAACACCCTCTTTAAGCATCCAATGATAGATCAGATGGTTATGATGCCCTATACTCTGTACAAGTTGAGAGATCCGAATCTTCTATGTGCAATTAAGGACTTTTTCCTACCCAAAATGATGATGGAACTGAATTGTCACTCATTACCGAAGCTGCAGCCTACATGTTCTTGAGCGATGATGGAAAGGCGCTGTTGCATTATGGCCATGCTGGGATAAGGCGGAAAGCACAGATGGTAAAAGCATGTATGGGATGATGGTAGGCGGCTCAGGTGCTCCGACTTGTATATGTAAAAGTGAGATGCCAAACCCCCAAAACCCTCCACTGGCAGATACTTCACTGACGTCCAGAAGAAAAGGATGTTCTTTTTCTGCTGCGGCGACATCTCGCTGACAATCTGCATTGCATTTATTGGAGGTGTGAAATTGAAGAGAAAGTAATGCAGAATGAATACAGTTTCCCTTACAACATATACAATTAGTGAAGAGAATTCATGTCAATAAGGGGAATAACTAGGTCTCTCAAACCATATCTAAAGAATTATTCACCAACAGTAATGAGGTATCTCCGGGACCTACATTTCGATCCTGTGATGCAAAATTGCATCTCATCACTACTCTTCTACAATAGTTCAGCACTAAATTACCATGACTAGAGTGTTATTGGAGGAAATTTTCCATAAGTCCAACCCAAAGAAAACTGCAATTTAAAAGCCATACAAGTACAAACAGATCATGCATCCAACTATCCCAATCTGCCAATAATGTATCCCTGTGGCAACTAGCCCCCAACATGTCTCTTGTGTGGTCAAATCATAGAGAATAGACCTCAGGAATTTTCATCTTTCTTATTTTATATGAAAAATCTGATGCCATTTAAAGCACTAAGAAACACAGAAAATCACTTTCATGCTTGAGATAGTCAAGAGAGCATTTGTAGAGATTATATTTCAGAAGCACGCACCTGCAAACCTAGCCATGTAAATACAGCCCATGCTAACATAACAAGGCTTCTTACTTGATAAGTATTGGTTGTTGCTCACTATAAAGATAGGTACCATGAATTTGTACCTTGCACTTGTGCAAGGAATTGGATGACTTAACATTCATGAGCAAGCTTACTAAGGACATAAGCAAGTGATAACCATCTCACCTAGCAGGCCAACATGTACTTCTGGTATGGAGAACTTGATCACATGGCTTAAAATGTTCCTCTAAGATTATGTTGGACAGAAAGAAGAGAGGTTTGCATCCATGTGGAATGTCTCTTTGAAGCAAATTTGAGTAGATTGATTTTTTAGGAAAATGAATTCCTGCAATACATTCTAAGTTCAATTGTTTTTAAACAAGAAGTTTCATTCAGCAAATTTTCACAGAGCATCCTCAGACTGACCAACTTTTGGTTCCAGCTGCAAATGTAATGACAATAAGAATAACTATGAAGCTAATAATTGACCACTTCTCAATCTCAAGGCCAAGTTGTCTCCAGTGGGCAGAAATGACGCAGCCACAGATTAGACAAGCTAATTATGTCTAAAGAACATATCTACTCAAGTCCCCAAGAAGATGGAGCATACTGCGCCTGGCTGATTGCCTGCTTTAGCTAGTTAATTTTAGATCAGTAACCTGATCAAAATTAGAGGTATGCTAGGATCTTAGTAAATTTGCTATTCCTACTGTAACTCAAATTCCAGGGTTCTTGTTGCTACTTAGAATCAGATTTTAGCAGAATTCACAAATATGATGTTCTCCGGATTAAAAAATCACTGTTTAATGCAATTTACTGAATTTTAAGCCATTCTTTGCTTCTGAATTGTGTCATAGAATGATTTTATTACTGATGATGCTTAAAAGAACCCAAAAGTGCTGCCTATAAGCTTGAGGCATAATGCCTAAAGGAATTTACTCATACCAATATCCCTTCCAAATTAGGCATGAGGTGCCACAGGCCCACAGCGATGAAAAGAGGATGAGAAAAACAAAAATAAAAGGACAAAGCAGATAACATTCAAACGAATTATCATATGCAGAAAAAGATTACTGACTTAAAAGGAAACAAATAAAATAATAAAATCCACAAACACATGCACATACCTTCCAAAACCAGACTATTTGAGGATCGCTAGCTTTGTAACCATCGTACTCGGTATGTGCCTTCCAATCTTCAACAGAAATATCATTCTCACTCCCACGTAGCATTTGATCAATATCTTCAAGCTCTAAACTTTGAAAAAAGAACTTCTGCAACCTCACATCGCTAAGAACATCGCCAAAACCTTGTGCAAAATGCGATACCTGTTGAGAGATTGAGGTAACAAACTGATGTTTTATAAGAAGATCAACATAATCATTCCTATTCTTGCTATCAACCACAATGCCCTTCCCACCATTGCAGAGCTCCACAACTCTCCTCAATCCCAACTCCTCAACTTCTCTGACAAATGTTAGTCCTAAAGCATCAGAATCAATAGATTCAGCATCCATTTCCAGAATCTGCTTGCAGCTTTTATACAAGCAAGGATCTGCATCTCTTATGTCTTCCAGAGAAATAGAATATCCACCCAATTGCAAGAAAAATACCCGACCCAAAACAATCCCTACTTGTACTTTGTGCATCAGAGCAAAGCCTATCATTCGACCACAGAACTTGAAATACTTGAGGTCCAAGGGTTCCACCATAGATGCTGCATACCAGTTAAACAACAGAACTCAGGTAATCATCATGACTAATGTCAAATAGAGGACTTACATGTAGAGACACAGGGCAAGATGAAATAAATCATCTTAAACGTTCAAATTGCAAAACGTTCAAGTGTTGATTGTCAATACTGAAAAGACATTTAGAACAAAGGTAACAGAACAGTAATAACAGAAGGACAAGGTGACCACCACACAAGTAGATCTCACAAGTATTATTATTATTTTTTTTTTTAATAACTATCAACAGCCCCGCAATTCCCCTTCCACTGTGTGTCTAGTTCTCTGAGACTATCTTTGTCACAAAGAATAATTGTGCGGCCTGCAAAGAGAAGGTGTTCAACATGCCAAATAACCAGGTTGCCTAAAAACCCATACTTCCAAAACCAAATTGAAAATTTATAGTTAAACCATGGCCTTGTTCAGACCAAATCCATTTTATCCAGTTCCAACAGATTGGCTTTAGGTCACCAAGTGTTAAATAAACGAAGATAAAAGCTTGACTGATTGACCCATTTGATTTGGCTTTTCTTAACTATCTTTACCATTTGTCCTTTGGCAAGGTAGTCTCTAAAATTTAACTCATTATCTACTTGGCAGGATTGACCCCCACTTCCCATTCCTCAGAAGCCCCAATATCGTGATCTACCATCACCTTAGCCTTCCTCTTCTTCCTAACAGAAAAGACTTTCAAACCTCTTTATCATCATCTTCGAAATATTAGCCAAGAAGCAAGAAAAACCAGAGACAGAAATATCAAATGAGCAACAGTACAAAGGCAAAGAAAATGGGTTAAACCTGTGTATCAGACCTAACTGACTGTATAGTTGAGCAGTACATCTATCCTTCATGCTCTTTGTTCAACTTTTCTAGTCCGCAACTCTTGGTACTGATTCTGGTTTGGTGGAAACCAAACAGAGCCATTAACGCTACCAACCCACTCATTCACCCTACATACTAGAGCTATAAGTGCTAATTACATGTCAAACCCTAAACTCACTATACATACAATATACCAATATGATAAGCATTCCATCATCCACTTTTTTTGGTTTCACAAAACTTAAGGACAACAACCAGCATTCTTAAACAAAACAGCACATCACCATGCGATATTACCTGGATTTGGGTAGAACCTTCTGCGATCATTGGGACATGCTACAAAAAGAGGTTTTTGTTGATTGAAAATAGCTTGGCAAACCAGAACAAGCCACTCACGCAAGACACCAGGACCAGTTGCATGCTCATTTTTAAATTCCACAATTATACCCCCATGCAAAGATTCAGCTTCTGCATTAGCTATATACTCAAATGACTCTGACAATAACTGAGACCTGTCAATCAGCATCTCATGTTGTTCTTCAAAGTCTTCGTTCACTTCAGGAAACATCATCATCATCACTAAGTGCCTCCTAGACTCAAAATCCTTGATATCTATGTGTTCAAGAAGCCATTTGTGATCATCACTTCGCTTCACATAACGGACAACTAGCATACACAACGCACACTTCCTCATGCTCAAAATTGTCCAAAATCGTTCTTCAGAACCCAAATACAGTTTGGAAATGGCATTCAGTTCTTTCAAAATAGTAAGATAACGAGACCACACTGGATTTGCAGTATCAATTTCCCCACTTACCTCTGCAGATAAGCACTCCTCCATTCTGGTAAGGCACTTATTCATCTTCATTAGCATTTCCTCGAAGATTTGATAAAGTAATTCAACCTCTTCAGTACACATCAGAACATCATGATCTTTCTTTTTCAAAGGCAAAGAGATTGGATGCTTGAAACCCTTGTGTCCAGAAATTGCAGTTCGCAAAGGGCGCAAGAACATTGTGAAATCAAGGACGTCACTCCAAGTCCCCACACTCGCTGCTGAAATAAGGGACAATTCCAAATCTTTGGACAACCTATCTGCCAGCTCACTAACAAAAGGGAATATCTCTTGCATAGAAATCGCTCTCTTTACACTTTCGGGATGTTCTGACAACCAAGAAACCTTAATAACCTCCATCATTTTCCCAAGACTACTCCGGCAATATAAGTACAATGGGTCATCAGAAGCTATTCTCCTCAGCAACTTACAAAATTCCAGCACTATTGGTGCACAGTGCAATCGCAAAGACTTTGGCAACTCAGCTGTACATAAATCAAGGAAATGCCTAATTGAATCGCCGGCACGCTCCTTGTTACCCCTAATCGGCGACATGTAGAGCATAACAAGCGCTGCAGGCGCAGAGGATGACATAAATATCTGAAGATGCCCAATAGCCAGATCACCATCATCCTTCGGAGTCATCGACAAGTACTCCGATATCCTAGTCCTAATAGTTTTAAGATCATAGGGCACAGTTTCACCTTTACAAAGACGGCAAACGAGCGAAATCATGTCGTCAATGATTTGCCAAGCCTGCGGGTACTCCGTGCTCTGCATTCGGCCGACCACAGGCAGCCCGGCGTCATTTTGGATGGCACACTCAGGCAAAGATCTCTCGCACTGCAGCTGCTTCCCTCTGTAAATCAGCCTCTGTTCACTGACGGGAATTCTGGCGATCGCTTGAATCCGCTCGTGCACCGATTCCACAGTATCGCTCGAATTCGCCTGGAAAACCAAGGTCTCGCCCTCCGAAATCATCCTCACGAAGAACTGGAGCCGGGAGGCATCAGCTAGCTCGTCCTTTCGAATCCGAATGCTGAGTAAATCGGCCGCGAGGTCGTCGTCGTCGGAGGCCATAGGGGCATAATCGTCCAGCTTGCCCTTCGCGGCGCCCAAGGCGAGGCGGCGGCCCTCGTTGGCGGCGGGGTTGGGATCAGCAAGCGAAGACATCAACGGCCCACGCGCCGCCGTGGATGTCGGTAGCCGCGGCCGGAGGAGGAGGTGGTCAAGGCGGGAAAGAGGCGAGATCGCCGGGGGCCTCTAAAACCCTGGGGAATTCCCACTGATCGGGGGACAGACGCCGCCCGGTAGTTGACTTTATTGGGAGAACTCCTTGCAAGATGAGATGACCATAGTCGTTTTTCACTTTCTTATCCTACTCCGCCCGTGCTACAAAAGTTTCACAAAGGATTATTCATTTCGCAAAAAATACAACATTTTTAATAGAAAATCATTTTTCATGAAAATAATAATATTTTTCAGTATTCGATTAAAATCCGAAAATAAATTAAAAAATATTTTCTATTATTTGGTAAGAAATTTTTTTCTCTATACACCTCATTTCAATATATTCTTATTATTTTATTTTTTATCGATTTTTTAATTATTTTTGTCTTTTTTTTCCTTTTCTCCTTCCTTGGTTGGTTGTCAAGCTGTGACGAGACTTGAGCCTTGCCTGAGATCACTAGGCATTAGCGAGGCCTTGGCAACCTAAAGCGAGGCCCCAGCCTTACCCAAACTCATCAAATCAGTCAAGGTCGCAGCTCGAGCTCAACCTCGTTAGCCTATGGTGAGGCTCGAGCTTGCCTATGTCTAATTGTTGGCCATTGTCGTGGCTGATAATTGGCTAAGAAAGGAGAAAAACAGAAAAAAGAAAAGAAAAAGAATAAGTAGATACTCGATATTTTAAAAAATAAAAGAACAACATATTTGGTTAAAAAGATATGGAAAATATTTTTCTCTTTTGGGTGTGCTGGGGTTGGGAGATCGAGCACGCCACTTGTCTCACAATTATCTCAAATTTTGTTATTGTACTTTCAAAATTAATTCGATTTATTTTTTTTGGTTGCAAATTTTGTATATCTTAAACAATGGATCCATGCCCAATTCCCAAATTATGATGTTTATAAAATGAATAAATAAAAAATATTTTTATCATCCATGATGATGTTAGACACAAATTATAATCAATAATAATAAAAATTCCATTGACTAACTATTCCAAGTAATAAAAGAAAATTTTTATAAATTATTCATTTTTCACGAAATAAACGTATCTTAAATTTCAAAGTTACATAAAAGAATGAGAGATTCTTCACTATTCAGGTTTTTTTCTTTTTTTGGTCAAAAGTAATTCATTGCCATTCACGAAAAAGATCAATTACATACGTTGCCATAGCCCAAACATAGAATCATGAAAAGAGAGTGTGGGTGCGAGGAGAGCCAATTGAGTGGGAGTAACCCAGAGCGATTGGCCTTAGCGAGCCAATCCGCAACCCTATTTGTTTCCCTCGGTTCATACGTAAGCAAGACATTAGGTAATTGGGCCAGTAAAGCCCGGCAGTCTAGAAGTACTAAGTGATAAGCCCAGGGGAGAACTTCCCGGCCCATGATTTCTTCAACTACTGATATGTTGTCAGAGACCATGTGCAAGGGCTCTGATACCATAAGAGGTTCTATGAAACTAATTCATAAACTCGAGCTGCAAACTTATGGCAAGTATGATATCCCACACACTGGCTCTTGGCCTTAAAAAGGATCGCTGTTAGCTATCAAGTAGCTTCTCGAGCCATGAGCTTAGATCATAGTAGTCTTTAGAATATCGGAAATTCGATGCACAAGATCCCCTAGGGCAAGTGCGAAGCATACTCCAGGATTTTTCTCAATCATAGTGTTTGTTCGAACTTTCGTTACGGACTAGAAGAGAATGAGTGTTTAGAAGATTATGTTGGAAGTAGAGTACACAATACACTTCTTATTTCACTCCCGGTTTTTACAATGGTGACTCGCTTTGCTCTTACATAGGCAAAGGAGGGTACATAAGACAAGAGCGAGCGGGCGCGCCTTGCTCGGACATAATTATGGGGGCAAACTAGCCACTTATGGGCTACACGACTAGGGAGTCCTAAAGAAATCCCGTGACGAGGCTATGAACAGGTAGCCTCTTGCACAGTGCTACGGTAAAAACGGTCGATGAACAGTAAAAAAGAGACGGATGAACAGTGAACGGTGTTTTTTCGGACGTCCGTTATTTGTCTCTTCCGTCTCTAGCATTGTAGTCATAGTACGAATCATCGGAGCTATGGTAAGCTATCTGTTCCTTGAGTAGTGCGTCCTCATCAATATCGGATGGTGGAGCCTCAGTCTTTTTCTTTTTGAAGGCACGGATGAGATTCTCGATTTCTTACGCCGACAAGCAAGTGCGGTGGACGTGAGGAGCTAGCAACGAAAGAGCCCGGGAAAGGGGCGTAATTTGGGGTGTCTCCCCATGGGTCTTAGGAAAGTGCCCCCCCCCCCCAGGGATCATAGGGGGTGGAAGAGTCTGGATTATTTTGTTGAAAGATCTGGAGGGCTTCTTGGATCTTGTCTCGCGTTGGATCCCAAGCATCGAGGTGGTCCCAGGAAACAGGGATCTAGGCGGATAGCCATGCTTCTAGCGGGATGGTGCGATTTTCCTGACATAGAATTCTCTAGAGTTCTCTTGATGAAGATCGGCTGGTGGTGATGGAGTAAGGTAGTGTCTGGTGTATTTGTGCAGGTTCTTGAAAAACCTAAGGTTTGTAACTTGACGTTCCTGCAACAGAAGGTTTGTCAGAGATCCATCTAGTAGGATGGCAATATGTCCATGGGCGGTGGAATAGGACAATAGCATGACGTTCTGGTTCAGGCCTTCCTTGACGATTTTGGATTTTGAAGAGTTCTTTCCAGTACTGGAGTGGTTTGAACCATGCAAAAATATCTAGGAGATATTTACGGTTATGGTCACGTCCGTTGCATCCTTGAGGAAAACCCGCAAAATTTGTTCGTAGGAAATTCAATGACTATTGTGTACGGAGGTTGAACATGTACCAAAGTAACCATTTCATATCTTCGGGAAATGCATCATTAGAAGACCATCGGAGGGGATGGATGAATGGATATTGTGGATGGAGTCCATCGGTCTCGAGCATTAGGCCGCCATGTTCACGAAAAATTCAGGCCCGATATTCCCACATTAATTCCGGAAGTCTTTCTTTCAAGACATTATGTCGAATGGCCAATGGAATCTCGGGAGGGTATTTAAGGCTTGGCCACCACACCGCATGTCGGTGGTGCGGTATGTTTACGAGAGAGACTCCTTCTTGACATACATGTGAATTGATTGAATTGGTTCTTTTGGTGCGGATAAGAAGTCGGCTAGGAAATTCTTAGTCCACCCGGAATATGTTTGACTTCGAAGGAGTATTTAGAAAACCATTCAGCCCATCGGAGTAATTGTGGATGAGGACTTGCTTTTGTTTAAATTTGAGCATCAGGGAAATGAAGACATATCCATTTCAACAAGAAAATGGTGTCCAATGAGATGAAACTCAAACTTCTTGATGCCGTATTTGACTGCAAGTATTTCCTTGAAAGTGGAATGGTAATGGATTTCTGCTTGGGAGAATCAACCACTTTTGTAGGCACAAATATGCCTATTCCCATCAATTTTTTCTAAAAGAATGGCTGTCAAATACTTGTCGCTGGCATCAGTCTGGAGGATCCTTTTGCCAGTAGATGGGATCTTTAAGGGAGGGAGATGCTGTAAAAGTTGTTTAATTCTTTTTGAGCATCTTTTGGAGAGGTCTGAGATATGTAGAAATATGAGGAATAAAATCTCGCAAGTAATTTACAATGCTAAGGAATTGCTGGACTTGTCTGGCATTCAAATCCTTCTCAGGAAATTTTTGGAGTTCCTCTGCAATATGGGGTTCAAGGCAATAGGTTCCTTCTTTCAAATGCATGCCAAGGAATTCAATTTCTATTTGGGCAATAATCATTTTTTTCTGAGAAAGCATAATGCCATACCTTTTTACAATATCAGCAAATTGTGTCAAAAGTTGGCAATGAGATTGTTCATCGGGGGCTGAACAAAAGAATGTCATCAATATAGATTTGGGAGTTTGGAAGAATTGGTTCAAAGATTTTGCACATAGCCTTTTGGAAAAGGGAAGGTGCAGTTTTAAGGCCAAAAGGAACAACTGTCCATTGGAAGTGTTGGTTTGGGATACAGAACACTATCTTGGAGTGCATCGATGAGTCAATTCCCAAACCCGAATCCCGCCTTAAGATCAAATTTTGAGTAAATCTTTGCTTAAGCAAGGCTAAGAAAGAGGGAATTTCGATGGGGCAATGGGAATTTATCATCTGGAGGAACTCATTCGAGGGTTGATAATTAATTACTAACCTCATTTTTCCACGGTTTTGTTCAGCTCGCTTGTTGACATAAAATGCTTCACATGCCCATTGAGAGTCGAGATGGTTCAATGAGACCTTGTGCCAACAGTTCTACGCATTCTTCTTTGTGCAAGTGCAAGGTGTTGTGGGCTCATTCCGAGAATGACTTGCTCTCGTCGGATTAATGTCTTCATTCTTCTTGAATGGAAGTTTGACATAAAAAAGGGAGTTTTTCCATAAGGGCTGGGTGTAGGTCTGGGAAAACTGGGAATGTGACTCAGCACAAGAGGAAATTAGACTCTGGATGATTGGGTCAAACAAGGTGGGTTCAAGTGCATAGAACCGTTTGGTTTCTACAAATATCTTTGTCTGGGGATCTGGAACCAAGGACCCTGGTGGTGATAGAACACTTTGGGAAAGAATTGAATGGTAATTGGCTTACTACGATACTTGGTAGCAAATGTGTCACGAAGCTTTGAATTGAAATACCTGGTGTAGGGCTTCCAAAATTCTTCTAGGAGAATCTTAGTGTCTAGAATGGAAGAACTTGCTCCAGTATCAATGAGTGCCACCAAAGGGATTGGTTTATGATATTTGGACAAAAGGATATGGATAGGAATGTATGGATGGTGTATTGGTTCAGTGGTATGGATGTCATCAGGAGTGTCAGGGAAGAAGGTGAAGACATCATTTTCAGAATCCGAGGCCAAGTTTGAGCTATATGTTTGGATAGCACAGAGAGTATTTTCTGATGGTTGGTCGTCTAAGGAAAAGACATACTCAATGTCAGAATCATCAAGTTGGATGCCAGTGCTCTTAGCGATTTTATCAATCAAATGGCTTCCACGACTCTTGGCCTTTGGACAATTTTTGGCAAAATGTATTTTTTTGTTGCAAACATAACATCTATCTTTGCTTCGTTTTTTGAAGAAGCGATGATGGCTTTTTCGCGAGAATTTTCATTTGCCTTTGCTTTTTCCTTTGCGTGTCTTCTTAAAGGAAAACTTTTTAAAGTGTCTCTTCTTTTTGCAGCCTGTACAAGAAGGATCGGTGCAATCCCTAGGACACTTTATCTTCAAACCGGGTTTAAAGCATGCCTTGTCAAGATGTCTGTTTTCTTTAAGGAAGCTTCGGAAGGCTTCTCTGCGGAGACAAAGTTCTTCTATGGCGATATGAACAGCTTGTTGGATTTCACCAAGAGTGGCTTCCATGAGGCTTTTTTGTCGCTGTTGGAGGGTTTTTTCGCAACTTGACTTAGTTCTCTTGGGATGGATGCCAAAAAAAATAGGCTTGAGATTCCAATCTGCACCAAGTAAATAGAATAACTTGATCATGGCTTGGAAATGTCGGTCAAGGTCTTTCCGCCTTAATGAGCAACATTTTCAGTCGAAGAACTCCTTTCTTTTGAGCTCTTTGGAGTCTTTAGGTTTACCAATGAAATACATGTGGATAATCTGGATAGCATTATCCAATGGCTGAGTTAAGAAGTACATCTGGTCTTGTTCGGAGCGGTATGTCACCAATCTTTAAGTGCTCTGTAAATCGGTTTGGTAAATTCCGAGGAGAATATCATAGGTCTTTGGGTTCGAGATATGTGCACAGTGGTGAGCCAAGCATGGAATTCTTGGAGTCGATCGGGCCACTTATGATACGGAATGTCATCCAAAGTAAAGTAAACTTTGGAGGACGAGGCGGTGAAAAGTCAGGTCGCATCGGGTTGCTCGGGTGGTGTATTTCGGGTTCGAAAATATATCTTCGTCCTTGACACTATCTCGCCATGAACGAGCTTCTTCCGAAAGAGGCGATTCGGTAAAAGCATCGAAATTGGATTCAGACGAGGTTTCGACCTGTTCAACTGTGAATGGTTTGATGACAGCAATTGAAGGAATCTGTTGTTGAAGAAAAGTCTCAATGGGATTGGAAATGGTCAAGGTAGCAGGTAGGTTTCTGGGAGGATGATCACCGGGTGGGTGTTTAGGTGTACCAGGAGGAAATGGTGATTCTGTAGGAGTGAAAGATTCCTTTTGCTTTTGTTTAAGCTTGCGGAGCTTTTCTCTGAGAATCAAAAAATTGTTCTGAGATGGAGGAGCAAATGAGGCGAGAACGAAGAAAAGAGGATGATGATCCTAAAGATGATTCTGGTTTGGGTGGTAAAGAAGGAGAGGGGAAAAAAGGTGGGTCAATTGGAGTAAAGGACTGCTGACTTTTGAGAATTTGAATTTGCCTCTTGAGCTTCTCAATTTATGGCTTTTGATCTTCCAAATAATGGCTAGGAGGTGCTTGCTTGGTTTCTAGCGATGAAGCCTTTTCGGAAGTCTTTCAAAGATACATACGGCAAGATAAGTCAGTAGTCTTGTCTACACGTTCAAGACATGTAGCAACAGAGCCAAGAAGCTCATTTTGGGCCAAAGCATTTTCAGTTTGCCAGTTCAAGACAGTTTCAACAGCAGAGGGCTGCTTCCGTTGTCCTTGGGCATCAAGGCCAGTGGGGTTTAGTATCTCGAGGGAGTGCTGAAATCTTTGGTGAGGGTCGGAGAACTTTTCCAATGGAAGAAATTTCCGGGGATGAGTGCTGGTTTCGGATGATTCGGTGACCTCAAGTGGAGGGAAGTCATCAGGATGGAACATACATATGCTGGGTAAAACAGGGGGTGGAACTGGTTTGGGTATGCAGGTGCTTGGTCTTGGGAGTTTTATGGGACAAGAAGGATTCTTCTTTACCCATTTTTGAATGGGCTTATAGAAAGGAGAAGTGATCATGGGTTTAGGTGGGGGTTGAGAAGGGGTGATGGTTTTGCAGGGAGATGGAGATGAGGTTACCGTAGTTTTAGGTGGTCCGTAAGAGACAATAAACTGGTATTTACCACCGTCTTCTCCTAGAGGTCCAGCAGTTGGATCTTCGTCAAGATACCTTTGATAAAGGGTATCTTTTTTCTTTTTCTTTTTTGTGGAAGAAGGTCTGTCATCGTCATCTTCAAATTTGGTACAGGATGAACAAGCACAATGTGGATCCCAAAAACAATGCCCAGCAGGGTCTTTAAACAGGTGGATTGGTTGTCCCTGAGAATCAAAAGAGTGGACAAATCGTTTGTCATCTGGTTCGCTTGAAACAGGGTCAGCAGGGCAGGGTGTAAAGTGGAGGATGGTGGGGAAAATGGAGGAAGGTTCTTCTTTGGTTTTGTTAAACCCGATGGCAACGGTACCATCTTCGTCGACTTCACGCTGCTGCTTCAACTAGAGGAGCGCTTCTCTCATGGCTAGGGCTTCCGTTGCAGAAGCTGATTCCGCGGAAATTTCCACAGCAAATCCATTGATGACCTCTCCAACGCTTCCTCTGTAGATTCCCGCTGTAGAAACCTTCATCTCTGAGGCTGTCCAAGAGGCGTCAACGTTCAACTTCATATGTCCGCGGACTGGAGGAGACCAGGTTAGTTCCCCTTTTCTCCTAGAAGCTGTTTCTTTGAGTGGGGGGTTCCATTTGACAAACATATGATGGAGTAATTCAGCTTCGCAGGGAATAGAGCGTGAGGGCAGTAGTTTGCGTTGGAAGATGAAGGTGTTCCTTGCTTTCCATATCAGCCACAAGAGAATTGGCAAAAATTGCCCGCTCCCTTTGTGAGGCTCCTAAGGTCAGGTATTCATAGACCCACTTGTCCATTCTTGATATAGTTGTTGGGGAGATGCTAACACATAGGTTCAAATTTGTCCAGATTACATGCGTCCAGTGACAAAGCAGAAATAGATGTTCTGTTGTTTCTGGGAAGATGCCGCAAATGGGACATGTTGGGTCTGGTACGATTTCTCGTCTTTGTAACTTCATTTTTGTAGGGAGCCCTTCACCACACACACTCCACATAAAGTGTTTGATCTTGGGTAGAGTCTGTAATTTCCAGATTTCATGCCATAGTCGGTTCGGAACTTGATATGATGATGATGGGCCGGTGTCCCTGTTTTGCCTTGTCTAAATTGCGCAACATGTTATAGCAATTTTTAACTGTGTAGGCTCCTGATTCGCTTCCGGTCCACACTAGGTTGTCTGGCTTAGGCTGTAAGCTTAGGGTAATAGCCAAGACCTCTTGAACCCTATGCATATCAAAATTCGCCTGCAACATTGGGACATTCCATACTCGGGATTCTGTAGATATGAGATCAGCCACTAGTTTAGGGTCATCCCGATTAGCTGGACCACCTATTAGGCCAAAGGCCAACCATCTATCCTCCCTTAGGTTTATGCTTCTCCCGTCTCCGACCTCCCATCGTACTGTAGGTTCTATTGCTTCTCTGCCCATTAGAATGCTTTGCCAGCCCCATGATGGTCGAGTACCTTTGTTAGCTGTCCAGAAATTTCCATGCAGGAAGTAAAGTCCTCTAAATAGTCTACTCCATAAAGCCTCAGGGTTTTGACTCATCCTCCAAGCTTGTTTGCCCAACATAGCCCTATTAAAGTCCGCGAGGTCTTTAAATCCTAGGCCCCCTTCATTCTTCCGAGTTTTCAAGCTAGTCCAGTTCTTCCAGTGGATTCCTTTACTCCTCCCATTCTGTTTCCACCAGAAAGTTGCAATTCTATTCTCTATTGCTCTACAAACTGATATGGGGATTTTGAAAATGGACATAGCATACTGTGGTAGGGCCTGAATTACCATTTTAAGAAGCACCTCCTTGCCTGCCTTCGAGATTAGTTTCCCTTTCCAGCCCTCTAATTTTCTGTCAACTCTCGCTAACAGCCAGTTAAACATTTGTTTCTTAGTTTGCCCCCAGTCTAAAGGGATTCCCAGGTATTTTCCCGTCTTTTCAATCATAGGGACTCTTAACTCTGCAGCCATGTTTCTTTTCAAATCCTAAGGGCAACCATTACCGAAAAATATCCCTAATTTGTTCAGATTGATATCCTGACCTGAAGCAAAACAGTAGCAATTCAAAGTGTTCACAAGGTTTTGAGCTTCTCTAATCGTCCCGTTCAAGAAAAATATAGCATCATCAGCAAACAATAGATGAGACAATATAGGACAGTGAGTGTGAAACTCGATTCCTTTGAGCATACCGTCATTCACAGCTTTGTGCATAAGAGATGATAGGACGTTAGCCATCAATATGAAAAGATAAGGGGATAAAGGATCCCCTTGTCGGATACCTCTTGTAGGAATAAACTCTTCCCCAACTTCCCCATTCACCTTAGTCCTAAAACTAACAGAGGATATGCAGAATCGTACCAACTGTACCCATTTCTCAGCAAAGCCCATCTTCAACATACAATTACATAGGAAGTCCCACTCCACTCTATCGTACGCTTTTTGCATGTCTTACTATATGGATATTGAAAACATTTTCCTCCTTCTGAAAGGTAAAAAATATTTTCCTCTAATTTAGAAAAAAATTTCTATTGATGAAAATATTTTCCCCGACTAGTTCATTTTCTATGAAACAAATATTGGAAAATCCGATCAATGTTTCCCATAATTTATCTCTATAAAACAAACGGAGGTAACATTTCACATTGATATGAGTTGGACTTTTTTTTGGTAGAGCTCAGAGTTTAGAACAAACCCATCCATTTGCCTTTTGGGTGTCTTGGGGTTGGGAGATCGAGCTCACCGCTTGGCTCGCGATCATCTCAAATTTTGTTATTGTACTTTCAAAATTATTTTGATTTATTTTATTTTTTTTGGTTGCAGATTTGGTATATTTTAGACAATGGATCCATGCCCAATCCCAAATTATGATGTTAATAAAAATGAATAAATGAAAAATATTTTTATCATTTATGACAATATTTAGATATAAATTATTATCAATAATAAAAAAATTTCCATTAACAAATTATTCCAAGCAATAAAAAACTATACTATATAGATAAAAGTAAGGAAAAAAATCTCAAGATTTTAGTCTAAACATAATGTAAAATGAAAAGTGCAATATTATCCCCCACTTCAATCCGTCCCTAGCTAACTGATATTAATTAGGGATCATCATAACTATATAGGATCGAAAACTGTGGCCAAACATAAAGATAAATTATGGCAACAAAATAAAATCACAGTCATGGAAAGCAAATTTTCAGTTACCAAATTCGCATTTTCACTCTGCAAAAAGCGGTTACACCAATAAACTCGCATTATAGGGAAATAAAAATAAAATAAGTAATACTGGCATAGCAAGCAAATATCCCAATTTGAGCGATGGTGTCAATCGAGTATCCTATAGTTTTTCCAAATAAGGAAACCTCCCCCTCCCTTCCAAAAAAAAAAAAAAAAGCTTAGAAAACCAGAAAATCTGCTAACAAGCAACCATCAATTACATTGTGAAAAGAAAAATAGGATTACTATCACGAAAATCTCAAAATTATTTTATCGAGGACAAATTTCCTCCAAACTAACCTTTTGGGCACTAAAAATCCCAAAATGATAAACCTATGACAAATTTACTCTCCATTTCCATTAAATTTTACCTTGAAATTACTGAGTTGAATAATACGCGATAATTGACGGAGGTACTAATTTGAGGTCTTACTTTCTAATTGTCAAAGGTATAATTTTTTGGTCGAAGGTGTAATAGTTTGTGGTTTTTTGTGATGTTAATCCAATTTTAACGAAACTAATGAAGAGTAAATATATTACAAATATATCAATATGTGATTTTGGATTGTCAAAAAATTAATTGGGGTAACTTTATCACAAGTGTAGCAAATTTGAGATTTTTCATGATATTAACTCAAAATAAAATATCTATTACATGATCACAACATTATTAAGTGAAACTACAACAATGATTACCTCAATTCCTCCCCCAACCTGCCTTTATCACAAAATTATATACAGAAAATCACATGGTCCCGGTACTAGATTCGCGTACTCTATGGATAATTTTTTCATGAAACATTCGTGAAATCATCACAAAAATATATAGGATGGCAAACTTTTGACAAAAGATAAATATAAAATATGGTAATAAAATTAAATCATGGTCAAGGGAAAAAAATTAATGATAATTCGATTGCCAAATTTGCAATTTCAATCTGAAAAGAGACATAATGTCAAATTGCGAATCCAGTATGCATCCCATGATGTTTCCATCTTAGGAACAAAACAATCCTTTATAAAAAACCAGCAATTCCACAAACCCACCACCACCATCATCATCATCAATTGGAAAAACAACCACAATGAGACCTCAAATCCTCCTCCTAACAATCATCCTCGCCTTCCTCCCTCTCTTGGCCACCGCCGCCGCCGGCCGGAAGTTGGCGGCCGGACCCTGGGAGCCGATCAAGGACGTGCACGATCCGCATGTCCAGGCGATCGCCAAGTTCGCCGTCAGCACGTACAACAGCAAGAATCACACTGACCTGGTTTTCAAGGACATCAGAAGAGGGGAGACTCAGGCCGATGGCGGCACCAAGTACTTCCTGCATCTCCTCGTGGCCCAGCCGTCGTCGCCGTGTTACGCCGCCCTTGTATTGGAGACGCCGGGGCAGCGGTCCTTGGAGCTTCTGTCGTTCGAGCGCGATACATGCTGAGTTTGATCCAGAGAAATCGATGTTAAAAGCTATTATGCTCTCTCTTTTCTGAAAATCGAATGAGGAATAAAATTCGTGATTATATGTGATACCATAAATTCGAAAAGTTTTATTTCAATTTCATTTGAATCGAAAGGTTCAAATCATCATACAACTTTGCGATGCGATATCGATTTACATTTTGAAGAATTTATTGCAAAATAGACTAAACTATGATCGTAGTATGCAGAAGAAGATCAGTTCAAGCATTCACAGTTTTTGTGTTCTTGTCTTTTATTTCTTCTTCTTTTTCCCAATTTCTTGAATTTCGTAATTATGGAAAAGCACGGTGCCATCGGTATGGCAGCCTCAACCTCCTTAATTAACTCATCATTTCCCAGCAAAAAGCACGAAATGTAGTGCATTTTTAATTAATTATTTACCTAAATTTTTCGTCAATGTTCTTAATTTCTCCAAACTTGTTACTTCAATCGAACTTAGTTATTCTTACAATGTAATGTCTGATATCCTTGGCAAAATGGCATTATTCAATTAATTAATTACATAGTTAAAGAAATATGATGTTTAAAGACTTTATTTATTTCATGGAAAATGAATGATTTGACTAAATTAATATATTTTTTCAAAAATAAACATATCTATCACTTGAAATAATTAATCAATAAAAAATATTTCCGACATCAACAATAATTTACATCTAGATATTTTCGTGAACGACGAAAATATTTTTTCTATTTTTGGAACAAATTCTATTCCAAAAATAGATTTGAAATAGAAATAAATAAAAAAATTTACGTTTTTACTTATGGAATAGAAATTAGAAATTGTTTTTCTCTTTTCTACTTCTCGCACAAAGGAGTCTCTCCCTAACCCCTAGTCGTCCACCCCCTTTGGTCGCCGCCACCTACCACCTTTGCCACCCCCCGCCACCGCCAGTGATCGACAACCTCCGCCAACGCCCTCTCCCCTTGTCGCCGCTCCCTCCCCCATCGACCAGCCGACTACGCTGTCACCACCCCTATCCTTGTCACCATCGGCCGCCCATCACCAGCACCCCCTCCACCTACCAGCCGCCGGCCACCGTCACTGACCATCGCTGCCCCCTCCCCCCGTCGTTGCCACTCAAAAGGGAGAAATTTTGTCTCATTATAAAATGAATTTCTATTTCAGGAATTGAAGTTTTGTGTCGCTATCAAATGATTTTTTTCTCAGAAACTCATCCAAGAATAGAAATTGAAAAATTTATTTCTACTTCACAAGACAATTTTTGATAAGAAAGTTTATCATTCGTGCCCTTAGAAACTAGTTTGAATTTTGAAAGTAAATGTTAAAGGACAACACACCATTTTATTTTGCTCAAATTGGATTTGGTAACAAAATATTTTTCACAAAAAGTCGTTCTTCGATTTTTGTTAGAGGAGACAAGGCCTATGATGATGATTTTGTGGAAGGGACTAGTAATCTGTTTATAAGTGTGAGAAGAAATCTCATTATTTGAGCTAACTTTTGAGACAATATATCATATACAAACGAGAACATGAACACTTGAGACAGAACCAAACGAGGTTCGTGGAATATACATAGTAAAGATAGATACAAGTCGATTCGGAATTTAATCCACAATACGGGTCTAAACTTTCATCCACTTTCTTATAACATGTTAAATGTGAAAGATAACATGGGGCGAAAAAATGAGTGACGGTCATGGTAAGGAAAGCAATCCTCAATCGAGGAATCTTCAGGAATTTTCTATTATTAGGACCCAAAAAGAAAGCCTATAGAAACCAGCGAGTCGAAAGAGAAAAAAAAACAAAAAAAAGCATGGAGAAACAACCGGCAATGAGGCCTCAAATAATCCTCCTCCTCCTCGCCCTCTTCCTCGCCGTCCTCCCTCCCTCCGCCGTGGCCGACATCGGCGACATCGGCAGTCCCTGGGTGGAAATCGAAGACTTGGACGATCCGCAGATCCAATCGATGGCCAAGTTCGCGGTCACCGACCACAACGGGATGAGCGGTGACAGCCGGGTTTACAAACGTTTGCTTAGAGCGAAGGTCGAGAATGTCGACGACACCAATTATCTCCTGCATATCGCCACGGAGTGGCAGCAGCCGCCGTCGCCCAAGTGTTTCAACAATCCGACGACTGAGCCCCAGTGTTTCGACGCCTTGATTCTGGAGTTCGACTATCCGGACGGGTGGGAGCTTTTGTCCTTTGACAACGTGCCCTGCGATCCAAAGATTTAACACGATGAAATTGATTTCAGAGCTGAAAGCCCCTTGGCAAAGCTGAACCAAACATGCCCTTTAGCTAAAGGGCTATATCGAGTGGACATTTAAAAGTTTCAGGAACTAGATTTCACAAAAGAGTAGTCTAGAGACTACTCTGAATTTTGAAAATAAAAAAAAGTTAAAGGACAACGCATCATATTGTTTCACTCAAATTGGATTTAGCAGCGAAATATCTTTTATCGAAAATCATTCTTCGATTTTTGTTATAAGAGACAGGCTCTGTGGTGACTTCGTGTTGAGATTGTCCCATACCGGTTGTGGAAAGAACTAGTGATCCGTTTATAAGTACGAAATTTTCATCCGTTTTCTTATACCGTGTTAAACACGAAAGATAACATGGGGCGACGAAACGAATGGCAGTCTTGGCAAGCAATCCTCAATCTAGGAATCGCCGGATTTTTTTCCATATTAGGACATAAGAAAAATGCATAATAAAAACCCGCAAGTCAAGAGAAAAAGCATAGAAAAAACAACCGGCAATGAGACCTCAAGTCCTCCTCCTCCTCCTCTTCCTCCTCACCCTCTTCCTCGCCGTCCGCCGTCTCTCCGCCGTCACCACCCTCAACAATCCCTGGAGGGACTGAGCGGATATCGGGAACTTGAACGACCCGCGCATCCAGTCGATGGCCAAGTTCGCGGTCACCGACTTCAACAGGAAGAGCCAGGCCGGCCTGATTTACAAAAATCTGTATAGAGGGAAGGTCGATGAGAACTGGTTTCTCCTGCGTATCGCCGTGGAGTGGCCGAGGCCATCGTCACCCGAGTGTATCCATGACCCGTTGTCGCCGGAGTGTTTTGAAGACCCGTCGTCGCTCAGGTGTTACGACGCCTTGGTTATGGAGTTTGCCTGGCTGGACCACTGGGAGGTTAAGTCCTTTGAGAGCCAAAATTGCGATCCATAGTTTTAAATATATATTTTGTAACTTTTGGCATTTAAGTGTTCTCGTGCTAAGTTTTGACACTCCAGAGGTCCGTATTATCATTACGGTTGGTCGAGAATTGGACAAGAAATAAATAACAATAAAAATAAAGTTATAATTGATGTGATATCCTGAAATCGCTACAGTCGATGAAAGGCTGAATGTTTTTCCAGTATAAAAACGTATTGTCTCGATGTTTTATATCGATCGTACAACTTCGCAAATATAATACCAATCTACGTTTTGGAAGAATTTATTGTAATCATTGGATTTTTCAAACTCTGATCATAGTCATTCGATTAAATGGATCGCCATATCTCGTGCATTTTTTTAACGTGGACTACCACATCAGCATTTATAAGGTCAAAATAATTATGTCGACTGTCATGTTATTTTTGTAAGTCGACGAATTTTTATTCCTTTATTTATTTTCTTCATTTCCTTTTAGGTGAAAATAATGAGAAATATAGATAAATTGGAGTTTACTAGTAAGCCATGGCAAATATAATGCCAAGTTAACCATAATTTATGGTTACATCATCTAAAATATTTTAGAGTAGAAGTAGAGTATGATCGACAAAAAAAAATACATTGTGTAAGAAAGAAAAGCAAAGAAATAACGGCAATGGGACCTCAAATACTCCTGACCCTCTTCCTCGCCGTCCTCCCTATCTTGGTAGTCATCGCCGCCGCCGGCCGGCCGAGGTTTCCCCGATAGAGCATGGGAACCAATCAAGGACATGCACGATGAGCGCATCCAAGGGCTCGCCTAGTTCGCGGTCATCAAGTTCAACGAGAAGAACGATAACGACATGATCTTCAAAGATGTCATGAGAGGGGAGATTTGGCACACCGATCACATCAATAAAATCGCTACATTGAGCACGAAGAAATCGATGTAAGAAAAGCTATTTTATCCCTCGCTCTCTCTGAACGAGAAATAAAAGTTGTGATTCGATGTGATGTCATAAAATCGTTGCAGTTGGTCGAGACTTGAATGTTTCGATTTCGCTCAAAGTGGTCATTACGATTGGTCGAGAATCGAATGAGAAATAAAAGTTTTGATTCGGTGCAATATTATAAAATTGCTACAGTTGATCAGGACTCGAATTTTTCCTAGTGCGAAAATTTTCATTTCGATTTTGCTAAGAGTAAATGTTTCTCTCGAAAAGTAAACATCATCATACAACCTCAAGGGGATATCAATCTATATTTTGGCAGAATTTATTGTAAAAAAAATGATGTGGATTGCCATATCAGTATTTTTGTGGATCAAAATAATGACATGGATTGTCATGTTATTTTCCTAAGTCGACAAATCTTTGTTTTTTCTTTTCTTTTCTCTTTAGGTGAAAACAATTAGATACAGAGATAAATGACGTCAAGTCTACCTATGAGCCATGGTACATTTAGTGTCAAGTCCATAGTGGTTTAACTAGAGGGCCATATTGAGTGGATTTTTAGAAGTTTCAAGAACTAGATTTCGCAAAAGAGAAGTTCGGAGACTACTTTGAATTTTGAAAAAAAAAGTCAAAGTGGATTCGACAACGGAATATTTTTCACCGAAAGTCATTCTTTGATTTTTATTAGAGGAGAAAGGATTTGTGGCAACTCCGTGTTGAAGTCCCGTATCGATTTTGGAAGTGACTGGTGGTCAATTTATCAATGAAAGGGAAAACCTCACGATTTGAGCTAATTTTTTGGGCGACAAAACGTAAAGGAACAGCTTGAGAATCTAGACACTTTGGACAAAACCAACCAAAACGAGGTACATGGAGTATATAGCAATGATAAATAACACGTCTAAAATTTCATCCATTTTCTTATATAATGTTCACACACTACACTACATTCAAAAAAACAAAATCGACTTTCAATATAGGGTTTAACATTAAAAATAAAAAAACAGGGTTGCCAGCTTTCACAAAACATGAAAGATAACGTGTGGCAACAAAATAAATAAAACGGACCTTACCATGTTTATACACTAAACTGCATCCAACAAAACCAAATCGACTTTTAATATAGGGTTGAACATTAAAGACAAAATATAGGGGTGCCAACTTTCACAAAACATGAAAGATAACATGTGGCGACAAAATAAATAAAATAGATCTGATTAAGTACTTAAATTGCTTTGTTTTAATTTTAAGACGTAAAACACGAGGATATTCTCACCTTATTGGGGAAGAAAAATGTACAATTTAAAACAAGAGATATGAGGCGTGCAAGGACCATTACAAAAAAAATAAAGAATGTAATTTAGATTAGGTGCCCTCACTAGAGGGAAGGTGGAAATACCTTGCAAAAGGGCAGGCTGACGAAGACGACATCAACTTCACTTCATTGTGAGCCCATGATCCTCAAACGGTCCTAAATAGCAATTGACAATTGTGGAATCTTAGGATTTTTCCATATTAGGACCCAAAAAAAGGCTTATAAAAACATTAGCAGTTGTCAATCGAGGAATCTTAGGATCTTTTTTTCCATATTAGGACCTAAGAAAAAGGCATATAAAAATCAGCAAGTCAACGGAAAAAGCATAGAAAAACATCGGCAATGACACCTCAAATCTTCCTCCTCCTCCTCACCCTCTTCCTCGCCGTCCTCCGTCTCTCCGCCATCGCCCCTCTTCCTCGCCGTCCTCTGTCTCTCCGCCTTCGCCACCCTTGACGAACCCTAGAAGGATTGGACGGATATCGATGACTTGAACGAGACCCTACGCGTCCGATCGATCACATTGTTAGCAGTCTCTCTCTCTCTTTTTGCTATTTGAACGAGAAATTAAAGATCCATTTCGATTTTACTCAGAGTTATCGTTACGGTTGGTCGAGAATCCGACAAGAAGTAAATTATAATAAAAGAATTGTGATTCGATGTGTAATTCGTTACAGTTGGCAGAGAGTCAAATGTTCTCTTGGTACGAAAATGTATTATTTCAATTTCGCTTAGAGTAATCCTTTGATCTCAAAAAGTTTATATCATCGTACATCTTCGCAAATGTAATATGAATCTACGTTTTGGAGAATTTATTGTGAACATTGGATTTTTCAAAATCTGCTCATAGTCATTCGATTAAATGAATCGCCACGTCTCGTGCATTTTTGTTAACGTGGACTACCACATCAACATTTGTAGGGTCAAAATAATTATATGGACTGTCATTTTATTCATTTATTTATTTTCTCATTTCCTTTTATGTGAAAATAATGAGAGATATATATGATGTGGAGTTTACTAGTAAGTCACGGCAAATATAACGTCAAGTTAACTATAGTTTATGGTTATGCCGTCTAAATGTGCTTAGAATTTTTAATTGGAGGGCTACATTGAGTGGATTTTTAAAAGTTTCGCTAACCAGATTGCACAAATTATAAGTTTAAGGACTATTTTCAACTTTGAAGCTCATGTCTTATCACCTCTTTATTTATACATCTCTCGTGGATACACATTATTCTCTCACAACACATGGGATTGCCACTCAATTTATCCCATGAAACTAACAACGTTTTTAGCGTCAGATTTTCGACAAAAAACAACAACGTTTTTAGCGTCGTGATGGCTAGATAGCCCAAAATGACGTCGTTTTGCCTCTGGATTTGAATTTTAATATAAATAATAATTAAAATGAATTTAAAGAACTAAATAAATCAATAAAGAAATAAAAGGGAGTAGGCAACGTTCTATGAGGGTTGTGCATTGTTGCCCCACCATCGCCGGCAAGGGGTGGCGGCAACAGGGCTACACAACCCTCACTAAATGGTGCTCCTACTTCTTCTTTTTTATTTAGTAATTTTAATTAATATATTAAAATTCAATTTTCAGGACAAAACAACATTGTTTTAATTAATATATTAAAATTCAATATGCAATGTGTCCCTGAACTTTTAATTTATTCAATGCGATTATTGGACTTTTTATACATATTCAATGTCATCCCGAAACCACATGAAAATGTTCAATGTGATACTTCAACATTAAACTTTTTCATACAGTTTAGGAGCTAAATTGAACATATACCAAAAGTTTCAAAGATCACATTGAACAAATTAAAAGTTCAAAAATGGCACATCAATTTAAAATTCATAAATCATATTAAACAAATCAAAAATTAAAACACTACATTCATAATAGACCAAAGTCTAATGACCATTCAGGTCATTTTCCCTAAAAAGAAATTCTAGGGTTGCAAACTTTGGCAACGGATAAATATAAAATATGGCAACAAAATAAAATCATAGTTATAGAAAAACCAGATCTTCGGTTGCCAAATTTGCACTATAACTACCTATCTTAATAGTTTTTCCATATAAATGAACAAATCTGCCGACAAGAAGCAGCATCTGTCACAAAACATCCTTCGGCAAAACAACGATCATGAGACCTCAAATCCTCCTCCTAACAACCATCCTCGCCGTCCTCCTTCTGTCGGCCATCGCCGACGATGGAGATGACCCCCCGGTCGGACCCTCGAAGCCGATCAAGGACGTGCATGATCCGCAGGTCCAATTCATCGCCGAGGTCGCGGTCAGCTCCTACTGCTTGGAGCATCGCCTCAACCTGTTTTTGAAAGAGGTCGTGAGAGGGGAGACTCAGGAAACTCGCAAATTCATCAACTATCTCCTGCATCTCGTCGTGAACCAGACGTCGTCGCCGTGTTACCGGACCATGGTTCGCGACAGGAAGGAGCACCCGCACTACCGGGAGCTCGAGTTCTTCGAAAGCGAGAAATGTTAATGACGTAAGAGAGAGCTATGTGGCTCTCCCTCCCTTCTGCTAATCCTTCGAGAAATAAGTTGCGATGCAATACGACTGTCATAAAATCGTTACTGTCGGTCGACATTTGAATGTTTCCTGGTACGAAATATTCAATTTTGATTTCATTTTAAGTAATCCTTAAGTGCCGTGATTCAAAAGGAAGATTGACGGAAGGCCTCGCTCCGACTAGTTGGAGCATCTTTTGCCTTTCAAGCCGAAATCCTTGCTTGTCTTTATGCTCTCCCCATCACTTTGCTGATCAACCTCATCTGAAATTAATACTAGAGTCTGACTGTTCATCGTCGTTGGTGAGTTGTCTAAAAGATTCTTCCCTCCCTCTCTCCGGAATGTTGAACCACTTATCTCTGAATGCATTAGCCTATTGACCCTTTTTGAGAGTCTAGAAATAATTTTTTGCCCTCGCAATTCAAATAGATTGACGGACTAGGTTGTAAAAGCCTCTAGATGTAAGACCATTCCCCTAAACTTAGTTGCTAACCCCCTTCCCCTCTTTGGGAGATCCCGTGTTTTGATGCTCCTTACTTTTGTAAAGGGGTTCGAGTTTAATGAATGTTATTTCTATTTCGATATAAAAAAAAAAGTAATCCTTAATCTCAAAAGGTTTAAATCATCCTACAAGGTCACATTGTTATATCAATTTAATATAAATATTTCGAAGGATTTATTGCAAAATATACTAAATCATGATGCCTTTTCAGTAATCGTTTGCCTAATATTTTGTTGATGATCATACTTTCTCCAAATTCTATGCTTCAAAAGTTTGAACTTCAATGGAACTTAGGAGGGCAACCAAATGTTGTAGGCAGAATAATTCTTGTTTTGTGGTTTTGGCTTAAGGTACAGTTGTTTTTCAGTGTTTGTTTGATATGCTTAGCAAAATGAAATCATATATTTATTTATTCGAGAAAATGTTGTTTTTTTTTTTTTGTGACCCTGGAAACCCCGCACCCCGCCGACAATGTTGTTTAATTCTGCTTAATCTCTCTTTAAAAATTACTTTCCAAACATTTTCTGTCCATGAACTTATAAATTTGCCAATCTGTGTGGTTATTGGCTCTTGCATCCTGCTTCCAAGAAACCCTAAGAGTCACTGGTGTCATTACAAATCTGGCATTGGGCATTGTAGCTATATGCGATCCATTCTTGGTTTGCTCATCGTGAAAGTTTTGGATTTGTCCAGATATGTTTTCATATATGCCTAAGTTAGCAAGATTAGGTCTTCACAGGGAAAAATACTAGATACTCCCGTCCTATTATCGCTCGATATTTACGATACTCCCTTTTATGTTAGCTCATTTCACATGAGCCATTAATTATTTCATGCCAAGCTTATGGTACCATTTCACGTTAGTCTGGTTTGTACAAATCTGTTTTGGTATCTAGTCTATCTTGTGTCTTGGGAAATTTTGGACACTAGTCTTAGGCTCTTCACCCTTTTAAAAGTGTAAATCAATTTTTACGCCAAGGATGGATCTAATAAAAAGTAATCTCGAAGGAAAATCTGCTCTTTATGAGAGCATCAACTCACCGATAAATTAGTCTTTTGCATGGTGTACAAATGGCCCCCTCTTTGACCAATCCCAAAAGAAACAAAAAGATGTTACCCCAAAATAAGGAAAAAAAAGTATATATTTATTTATTGCCACAAGGAAGTCTTATAGAGAAAATCAATGCCCTCTTCATTTGTTATTGGAATCAACCATTTTAACCTATATTATATTTATATATATATATATATGAAGAAAATTACCAAAAGCAGTCCTAAACATATTATAATTTTTCCAATTCAGTTATGAACATTTTTTTTTATCAATTTAGTACTTAACAGGCGAGGCTTGACTTGGCCTGCAACAATGAGGCCTCACCAGGGGTGGCTAAGGCTCGCCCTCGCTAGTGCCAGCGAGCCTCTCTAGTGGTCAGCAAGGTTGACCTCGCTACACTTATCCTCTAGCTAATTTGGTGACCATCCAAAGGAAGAAGGAAAGAAAAAATTTCAAAAAATATTTAAAAATTGATACATCAGTGTCAGTCAGACAGTCTGTGACCACATTAGCATTGACTGGCCAAAGTTGGTGGGATAGACTAAATTGGCACAAATACAAATATTTAACACTAAATCGGCACAAAAAAAATTATGAGTGAATTGGAAAAACCGCAATAAGTTTATGACTGTTTTGATAATTTGAGAGAGAGAGAGTAATGGATAAATGCATTGAAAGTCATAAAACTACGAAAGTGCAATCAAGTTCTAAAACTTTCAAAAAATGTTATCCACAAAAGAATTTTATTGAATCAATTTGATAAATTTTAAAACTTAATTGCACTTTTTCAAAATATTAGAACTCTTCGACCAAAAGAAGTTTTAGTACTCGATTACACTTTTATGACAAATTTTAAAATTAAATTACACATTCTTGATAAGTTTTAGGATTTCGAATACACTTATCCTGTCGAAAAAGAAGTGTATGCTTTTCAAGAGCATCAGCACAGATGTAAATTGGCCTTGCATGGCTGACAAATGGCATGTCACGACGGTTTTCATGTCCACCAGCCACACCCACCGACGATTATAACACCAACGGTTGTACCCAACACTCCCAAAGCAAGAACCACCGCAATAAGGCATCAATTCCTCTTCCTCCTCCTTGCCGTCGGCGAGTGGAACCTGATCAAGGACGTGCGCGACCTGCACGTCAGGGAGATCGGGGAGTTTGCGGTTGCCGGATTTAACAAGGACCCACGGCACGATGCCGACCTGCAGTTCCAGGGCGTGATCAAGGGGAAGACCCGGGTCGTGTCCAGCACGAACTTCCGGCCGATCCTCACGATGAGGGACTCGGCGACGACGGTGAAGAACTATGAGGCCGTGGTGTGGAAGAAGCTGTGGGAGCACTTCAGGCAGCTCAAGTCGTTCAACCCCATTAAAGATGTCTTAAAAAAGCCTCTTGTCATGTCAAAAATTCTCTGTGAATCGGTGAGGAACGTGATGTGTAAAAGTGTTAGATGTATGACCTAAAGTTATCACGCAATAGTTATATATTAGGAATTTCAGTTATACTATCAATCTTATTATTTAATTAGTGACAGAGACATATTCATTCATTTGTCTAATTATTAATATACATACATACATATATGATTCCATAAGATCAGTTGTGACTGGATCTATTCTTGAGACATTAAGAAAATGTGTGACAGATTCATAGTTAGACCAAATCTTTAAGTTGTTCTCGATCAATAGATCATTAACTATATATTAATAATCCTATTGAGACCAGTATATTTTTTTAGCTTCACCATTAAGTATTGGATACTTAAGAAAATGACGAATCACGAGTTATTGGCATTATGATCACCACATTAAAGCATAGGTACTTGCATCGGGCAAGTTCATTGAATGTGACATGCATGAAATAATTAGCAACATGGAAGCTTTAGCATGGTCAATGTCTAATCATTCATGCTCTGATCTTGTGTAAATAATCCTTAGACTCGAGACACAGTGCGCATATTGCCAATTCATTTATCCGTATTTATACCCGATTGTCATAGTTCGTTCATATATAAAATTACACATGTGCACAATATGAAATCTGTCTCCTTATTACTTGCAATGTATAATAATGATGTCATATACAATTTCATTATGACACTCTATTGAAATCCTCAACTGGAGTTGCAGCCAAGAATAAGCAAAAAGTGCAAATCGATACAATCGAGTCATTCCATTAATTTCGTTCAATTAGACTAAAAGAAAACCCTAACATGACTCTTTATCTCTCTCTTTCCTACGTGGCATTGACCTTATTAAAACATGAAAAATAAAACTAAAGCAATATTGTTTTAGCCTAAATACAAATTATTTAACCAAAATCTCAATTATATAAAATTTAAAAATTACTTTTAAAAAACACGAAAAAAAAAAAGCAAGGGCAAGGGCCTCCCGCGCCTTGGCCCCATCAGAAAGGGTTGGCGGGGTTTGCCGACGCCTCGACAACCCCAACACCAACAATGCTAATGATTTTCGATGACAGTTGGGTAGTCGCAAGGCTCCTTGCCCTTTTTTTTTTGTCTTTTGCATTTTCTAAATTTATTTTTTAATCTAATTCAATCAAGATTTAGGGAAAGAAAACAAATTTGGACCACAATGACATCATTTTAGCCTTATCTTCCATAGATTAGCCACGTCAATGTCGCATAAGAGAGAAAAAAATCATGTCAACATTTTTAGCTAACCAAGTTAGACGGAGTTAATGAAATTACTCAATTGTACCAATATGATAAGTTTTAAATTTTGATTACACTTTTATAAATTTTTAGACTAAAAAATATACTTATCTCTTATACAATCGTAACAAAACGGGAAAATTATCCAATCCTTCTCAAATTGCCATATCAATCCTTAACTCTTTAACATTGTTAGTTTAGTCCTTAATCTTTGCATGAAATTATCAACTTGAAATAAGCTAGTCAACCACTAAGGGTGTGCATGATAATGATTCTATACTCCGGGAATAATTTATGCTCATAAATTATTATTTTTTATTTTGCTCCTAAGAACAATTATTGAGCATTTGAAGGCGTTTCATAACTATTTAAAATTTTTATTTCGGGATAAAAATGTTTTTGGTAAAACCTGAAAATTTCTAGTCCAAAATATTTTCTTTTAATTTTTTTAATGATTTAAATACAATTTTCTTTTTTTTTTCGTTCTTTCATCTTTTCCTTAATAAATCGCTTCCTTGGACAAGGCTAAACAAGGGCCGGCACCCTCACTAAAGCGTCGCTTGCCCTCGGCAACACCAAGCCAAGGTGAGGCTAGGCCATGAGCCTCATCGGTGGCTAGGCAAGCTTGGTGTCGCCAGGGACCGAGGGCTGGCGACCGATCAAAAGGAAGAAGAAGAAAAAAAAAAAAAGAGGAGAGAAATTTAAAAAAAAATTGGCTTATTCTAAAATTATTCACAGGAACAAAGAATTAACATTTTTTTTTATTCTTGATTATGTTTCAAATTTATTCTCAAGAATAAAAATTTTAACAAACTGAATTTATTTCAAATCTACTCTCGGAAAAAAAAAAAAAATAGAAATTTTCATTGTTTGGCAAATTACTAAACATGTCCTTAGCCTAACATCTTTTTGGTCATACTTTCCAGATATACAAGTTCTTATAGGTCCTTTTTAAACACGCTTATCCGTCCACCTAATCCGTAATGGGGTGCAAAGATATTAAAAAAGGCATTAATTTTCTATAGCCGAAGGTAATGTCAATTTAATCACACGTCTCGTGCTAATCCGCCACGCGCAATGACAATCCGCCACGTGCCTTACTGTTAGTGCGCTCGCCTGCAGCTGATCCCGCCACGCGGGACCGCACTTAGGAAATAACGACCAAAACCGTCCCGGCGTCCAGCGCGAAGCGCACCAGTTTTGGATTTTAATGAAAAAGATTTTATATAATAATAATTATAATCCCCGCGCGACAGGTCGTCTCCGTCGCCCATACCACGTCAATCACATGAACAATTAAAAAATGAAAAAAAGGAAAATCAATAATTATTATAATAGTAATAATGATGATGATTAAAATAAAATAAAATAAAGGAAAATAACAAGGAGCTCCCCGTGTTTCTCTGCGCTCCCTGTTTCTTCTCCTACCTCAGGCTCCGCGATCGGAGAAACGGAAACCCTAGGAGGGAGGGGAAGGAGGGGATTGCAGAAGGGACGGCAAGATAGGAATCTGCATCTCCCGACCGCCGGAGGCCCGCCGCGGCGGCGGCGGGTCCTCGTCGGGGGCGTTGCGGCGGCTCTCGCCGCAGCACCCGGCGCTGCCGCAGCCGCTCCTACCGGATCCGAAGATGAAGGGGATCTTCAAGAACAAGCCCCGGACCCCGGCCGATGTCGTCCGGCAGACGCGGGAGCTCCTCGTCTATGTCGATCGCGGCCCCGAGCCCCGCGAGACCAAGCGCGAGGAGAAGGTCCGGCTTCGTCGTTCCCCACTCTTCTTTTTTCTTTTTTTTCTGTCGTCTGATTTTGGTTCGGCGGTGTATGAGCTGGAGATGATCTGATGTTTCTGGTGGCGCGGCGTTTAAGATGATTTTGTCGTCAAGAAGATGTCGATGATTGAAGCGGAGTTCGCTGAGGGGCTACTTGTTCGTTCTGTCTTTGGATTGAATTCGGATGCTTCTGAGAGCTTTTCTGGGGACTGCGATCTTCTCGCGATTCGCATTGTTTGAATCGAAATTGCATAGTCATGTTGGATAAGGAGTGGAGCATTGTGTTTCGCTGTCAGTCAATATATCATTGCGAATCTCATTATATATATACACATCGTGCCTCTCAGGAGCTTAGATTTTCAATCGTTAGAGAGCTTGCGCGTCGCCATTTCTTGGCTTGAGGAGCTTCCGGTGGAAGCTTACACTGGCTTTACCTTCGCTAGTTTTACTTCGACATGAGAAATCAGTTGGATGGCCTTTATGTAACTTGCCCATGCTGAATAAAAACGCTCGGAAGGTCCAGTTTTGTGTTTCTATGTAAGAGCTGTTAATAGTATGGGGAGGATTGAACTAAAAGTTCCTCCGGATGCTTCACAGTCTGTACGCACAACTCTTTATGGTAGATGAAATATGTCATCATGACTCTTGCGTATTTTATCCACTATGAAGATGACTTTCTTTAATGCATTAATTCTTTTACCAGATGGACGAGTTGTACAGAAATTTAAGGGAGATGAAGTCAATTCTTTATGGAGACAGTGAATCCGAGCCAGTCGCAGAAGCTTGTGCACAGTTGACACAAGAGTTCTTCAGAGAAGACACGTTGAGGCTAGTAATTATTTGCCTTCCAAAGTTAAAGTTGGAGGTAATCTTGCCTGAATCTTTCGATGTTGCTTCTGAGGCCAATTTTGTGGGACAATTTTCTTGCATACATTTCGAGTTGTCTGGGTTCTGCGTTGATCAATTAGAAGCACATTTTTGTGCAGGCTCGAAAAGATGCCACTCAGATTGTTGCAAACCTTCAAAGACAGCAAGTTCAGTCACGATTGATCGCATCTGATTATTTGGAAGCGAACTTTGATCTTTTAGATATCCTGGTAGAAGGGTAAGCTACCTTTTCAGTCTGTAGAGTTTTGGGACTGTAATTCCATGGTTCCTTTCTTCCTTGCATTGTTTAGGGAATAGGTTGTCCTTTTTGTTCTGGTAAGCTTCATTATCAGAAGAAAATTTCCTGACTCTTGGAATGTCTGTGTCCTCAAAAATTTTCATATTGTTTGTTGTCATATCTGTAGCTAGAAAGCTCTCCACATGTTTGTGGAACTTGGTGTTTATGCCATTTCTTGCATTAAAATAGTAATAGATGTTACTATACCACGAATACTGTCAAGCTTAGAGCTTTCTGCACTCTGGTATTTCTTTTACTATGTACATTTTGCCTAGAATATGATCCTGGCAAGAGAGCTTATTTGAGTGGATGCCCATATGGGCCTTATATTCTGAAGTAACTGGAATTAGTCCATTAAGCTGGTAAGTTTGGATACCTCTTGAGTAGTTTCAGTAGGTATTTTATCTTCAATAGTAGAAGTTGACCGGTACAGTTCTTCAAAACCATCTATTTTGAGCTGTTTGCTATTTCAGTTTTGCTTGGGATTCTACTTAGCTTTGTCCATTAATCAGCATTTTGTTTTTTTCTCCATGTGAGCTCTGATTTATAAATATCGTTTGCTTTAGTTATGATGACACAGAAATGGCTCTGCACTATGGTGCAATGCTTAGGGAGTGTATTCGTCACCAGACTGTTGCGAGGTGAGCATGCATTACTTGGGTTTACTTAAATCTGCTTGATGCTATTCATCTGCTGTTAGCAATTTAATCTCCTCTGAAGTTGTGATAATTAGCCATATCATTGCTGAATTACGGACAGCATTGCATATCTTGAATATTTTGAGGTCAAATTACTCTTGAAATGAACAATGTTTTCTTTTTTGGAGAGAGAAAGGCGATTATTAGTTGTAAGCTTCTTTTGAATAATGTGCATATTGTATTGATGAAAATGGTTTTCCTCACCTCAAA
Source organism: Angophora floribunda (assembly GCA_014182895.1). Classification (NCBI taxonomy): domain Eukaryota; kingdom Viridiplantae; phylum Streptophyta; class Magnoliopsida; order Myrtales; family Myrtaceae; genus Angophora; species Angophora floribunda. Next base: position 10,501,990 of record CM024708.1, read on the forward strand.
ATTTTTACTTTTGCTTTGGTAAATCTGTAGCAGTTTGTACAACTCCTGTAAAACATCTATTTCTGGGCGTATTTCGTTGAACAGTAGCATGATATTTTCTTATAGTACTAAGAATAGATCATATGTTCTGGGTGTTCAGTGGTTGCATATATGGATGTTGAACTGTCTACTATAGGGTGATGTCTTATATTGAATTTTTTTCTCAAATTTGTTGATTTTGGTCCAATTCTTAGGCTAATCAACTGGAGTCCATAGTTGGATCTGCTCACATGTCCTGATGATGGCTGATTCATCTTAAGTCTATTGAATAAATTTGACGGAAGCTAGCTACCAATTTTTTTCTTTTTTGCTATGTTTAAGATTTTGTAAGATGTTATTTATGTCCTACCTTTTCTTTATATGGTTTATCTTGAGACATAGGCATCTTCCCTTGATTCAGCAAAGTTTCTCGTAATATTGTTCAGGTACGTGTTAGAATCCGAGCATGTGAAGAAGTTTTTCGACTATATACAGCTTCCAAATTTTGATATTGCTGCAGATGCTGCTGCAACATTCAAGGTCAAATCTTCACCTGGATCTCTCTCTCCCTCTCTCTCAAGCACACATCTGTAGTTTTCATTGCTGTTTAATTGCTTAATCCATTCAAACTCGTTGCTTATTGCCTGTTCTAATGATTATCCAAGACCTGTGAGCTTACACTTGCACTTCTGTGAACCTTTTTTAGCATATGGTTTCAGGAACTCTTGACCAGGCATAAATCTACTGTAGCTGAATTTCTGACCAAAAATTATGACTGGGTGAGTAATGTCATCTCTGTTCATTTTCAGGGATGCACCTTTAGAGTTGTACTTTTTGTCTTTCAATGTATTGCCATTGGATTAACTGATCAACATGCATCCTCATGTTGTTATGTGTAATTCATTTCATTCTATTTATCTTCTTTTTTGGCCTTAACACAACATAGAGTGCATTCACATAAGGGGGATCCATGTAGCCAACCCCTTTTACTGAAAAAAGGCTTGGTAGTGCAGGCTGTTGTTCTAGTATGAGCCCGTTTGGAGGAGTTGTAGATGTATATCTCAGTCCTTCTATGAGAGAGCACATTGAGGATGTTTATTCTTTCGATTAGTAGTAATAATTGAGATGTGGAATGGAAGTGTTCATGTTGTTTTTGGCGTGCACACTTGGCATACTCTTATCCAAGCATCTAATTTCTTGATTCTCTTTGGTACATGTTCATTCTGACCTGGGCAACATGTGCTTGCCCTGTTTTAGAATCACTCCCTGATGTGTCTTGTTGAGATCTAAAGGGTGGTATGCATATGATTTGTTCATTGTTTGAGATCACCTGTTTGATTCAGACCCCCTCAAGGTAGCAATTTTAACCACATGAACATACCATCAGATACCATCAGGAGTTGTGGTGATGTGAATGTGAATGACCTTTTCTCTTATTTCTTTTACTGTTTGTTCTTCTGAATTTTTGCTTTCTATTATTATTTGCTAGCTGATTTGTTTATTGTTGATTTCTTTTTGCAGTTTTTTGCTGATTATAACTCCAAGCTATTGCAATCTACCAATTACATTACCAGAAGACAAGCTATCAAGGTAAATTTGATGGTTACTAGCGTATATTTTTGAAGTTGACGAATAGGACAATTTTACCCATGAATGCAAGATTCGTCTGACCACTGTTCATGTGAAAGTTGCAAGCCTTTTACATTCTAACAACCAGGTTTAGAGGATTGGAAAAGGGGTAATCACTTGTATAGGCAGCACTTTAGGTCTTGTAGGTCTTGTACTGTTTTCTTCTAGATGTGAACATACAATTCACATTTTCTTTCGGCTTATAGTCATTAGGCCTTTGGTGTTGAAATTGATTGGCACTATTATTCTGTGAGCCTGATCATTGATGTTTTCTTCTTCTTGTGATTGATTATTGATTGCTACGAGAGATCTGCTCTTGGTTGTCTTGTCTAGTCCTGGGAGATAGTTTTTCCTAATACACAACACGAAGTTAGTCCTTGGGGCATAGGCTTTTGAGAATCCAGGATATTGGTTTGTCCCTAGGTGCAGATGGAGGAAGCATATAATTCGTCTAATCCTGGAAAAAGATTCGTAGTGTTGTTTTGTAATCAGCTGAAAAGTTTTCTTGTTTCATAATCAGCTGAAAGGTTTTCTTAAAATATTTCAAAAGGTCCTTTGATGCGTGGGGTTAGTCAAACATATTTTCCTTTATTCCTTTGGGGATCCGTGATTTGTGTCAGGCTTGGTTAATAAGATTTTCAAGGATTTTCACATGCCATGTATGCTTTGAGTTGGGGTTATTTTATCTTTAGTGTCCAATCCTGACCGAGTTCATGTTGTCTTTCTTACCTGTGCTAATCATCATCTTTTTTTTTTTGACAGCTCCTTGGGGATATTTTGCTGGATCGTTCTAACTCAGCTGTCATGATGCGTTATGTGAGCTCGAAGGATAATTTAATGATTCTCATGAATCTTCTCAGGGTATGTCTATCAAGATTTCTTCACTTAATCAAATACGAGTCATTCCTTTCTAGAACATGAAGCTCACATCCACTCATAACAGAACAATTTAAATGAACTTCTGAGGTATCCATGGTCTTTTCCTTCCACATATGACCAACTCTGCAATCTAGGAATATGAGTTTGTGCTTTTATTGCCAAGTCTTAGACATGACAATATCTTGCTGAGCTAAAACTATTCGATGAATGGACGGGGCCACATCTTTGCAGGAGTCGAGCAAGAGCATACAGATGGAAGCATTTCATGTCTTCAAGGTATTATGTGCCAGCCACAGCCTGAAAATTTTAACTTTGGCATAATGATCCGCCACGTCTCTCACTCACGGCTCTGAATCTTTACAGCTATTTGCTGCTAACCAAAATAAGCCTCCTGGAATCATCAGCATACTCGTCGCGAACCAAAGCAAGCTCCTTCGCTTATTTGCCGATTTCAAATTCGACAAAGGTACTGCCCTGGTCTTCCTCCTGTTTTTTTCTCTCAATCCTCTGGTATTCAGCACGTCACAAAACAAGCTCCACTTCTACCTATTTCCCGACAGAGGATGAACAGTTCGAGGCAGACAAAGCTCAAGTCGTCAGAGAAATCGCCGCCCTTGAGCCGCAGGATCAAACATGAGATCGGATCCGTCCTTTCTTTTTGTCCTTATATTTGGGTCAGGTCTTCATGTTTTGTGGTCATGATCCTAGGGCCCCTCTCCTGTATTGCTGCCAATCTCCCATGATGTGAAATCACGCACATTCGAATGTAAATTATCTCCCCCCCCCTCCAACACAAAAATAAGATCTATGAAAAGAGGGGGGGGTTTCATTAGATCCCTCTAGCTGGTCCCATTGAATCTGTAGCTACTTTGAAATTTTTTTTTTTTTTTGGGGAAATTAAAATGACGGATGCTCTTTCGTGGGCCTGGGAAAAAGAACGAGGCACGTGTCCCGGATGCCGATCAACGATCGAGATGGGTGGGGTTGAAGTGAGTTGTTCTCCACCAAAGAGGGAGGGACCCTGCACACGATCATCACACGATACGATGTTTCTCTCAACTCTCGCTCTCGTGACGGAAACAGGGGATGGGACGGGATGGGACGGGGATGGGACGGACTCGATCCATCACTCCCTGCCTTGGTCGGCAGCAGTCCTCTCTCTCTCGTCTTCGTTCGACTGAAAAAGTCACTGGCTTCGTGAATTATCGAAAAATAAGAAGGAAAATACCATTTTTGGCTAAAAGCATCTCCTTAGAAAAAAAAAATGAATAAGAAAATACGATCACGATAATTGAGGAGAGAAGAGGGGAGGGTGTTTATCTAGTCTCCGTTGTAGGTTTGATACTCTTGGGGATTCGGTAGCAAGCCAACCTCGTAGGCTCGTCCTCTGTTGGAGGTGCCATCTAGGGCGACATTTTTTTTATTTTTTTGCTTGCTCTCCCTCCGCCCCCTCCCCCTTTTCTCTCATCTTTAGTATGTCAGATTTGAGTTCAATTTGACATCGAATAAGGTCAAATTTATGACATTAATAATATATCCGCATTTAGAGTCATTAATTTTTTCTTTTCTTTTTTTGGAAAATGAAACAATCGTTCCTCTTTTCTTTCCTAATAAACTGTTAAAGTTCTCTTGATCATATCCTTAATTTATCTACTTCTGTTGTTTTCTAAATTGTTAAATAGAGGAACGGTGGAGGGATGAATGTTTAATCCAATGTCCTGAGTAATGATATTTGAACCCGTCCCCTATTCAAACTATTTATACTAAACTCGATACTTGCTCAAAAACAACTATTTGTATCTTTTTTTCTTCAAGCAAATTCATTAATAATATAATCAAGTCATATGAAAAGAAAATATTATTTTACAACAAGTTGAGTTTGGATTGAAGATACATGTAGATCCTAACATTGAGCATGGTCCAAACCTATGTGATTTTCCTCATTGAACCACCAACCCCAAATTCATCCTCCAATCCAAAATCATTCCAAACATAACCCTATGCGATTTGGGTGAGTCGAGAACTTGATTTATTACGATCAGTCGCCGTTCCTAGCTTGAAATGAGTGCACACTTTTCCAGCAAGACAGTGAATTGAAAGTGACTTTCAAATGCAAATTAGATGAGAGACATAGGTTGCAACTTGCACGCTTAATAGCATAAAAGGCTATTAAATTGACAAGTTAGAGACAAATTTGGTGCACCAAAGAATGTGGGTACGAAATTGAGGAGAAAAGGTTGTATCTTGTGGCGATGCAAGATCAACGTGGCTCGAAATCTGTTGAACAAGAACCCAATATGTGGTCAACCAAGAAATCTGGATTTGGCATATCAAATCTAAATCCACATTGGTCAAACTCAGCTTCATATGAACTGTTGTTATCTTCTTGAACCGTCCATGCAACCCTTTTCTCTCTCTTTGACAAGCACGACTTAAAAATCAATATAAATCCAAAAAGAAACTTATGTTATATGGTTTTTTTTTCCTTTTGGGCCATGTATTATATTGGGATTTTTCTTTTTTTTGGTCAGAAATTGGGGTTTTCAAGTTGAGCTTCTCCGCTGACATTTCAGTGGTCACATCCTTTTCAAACATATTAGAGTTTCGTCAACATTCTTCTTTACACCAGTGTCAGCTCCCAATACCGACCAAAAGAAATCTCAAATATCTTACCAATGAATTAATTACAACTTACCTACCGGAAAAAAAAAATTAAAACTTCACAAATATTAACAAAGGATTAGCTTATTCAAACCCTATTCTCCTCCTTTAACAATGGGTAATTACTAGGATTGAACCAAAAAACAATATTTACATAATGAAAAAAAAAAATTCCCCATTTTCGTTTTTTTTTTTTTTTTTTACGCAGCGGCTCCATCTCATGCTCTTAATAGGTTTATCCCTTGAAAACATCATTAAGTTGAAGTGAAGGAGAACGAGCTTCTCGTTGTTCTCATTTTTCTTTTATAGTGTGATGAAAGATATAATGGAATCACTCCTAATTTCAATTCAAAAATCTCATGATTGATATCAAGAAAGATTTTGCGGATCATAGTCGATAAATATGTTATCTAATATTTAACCATTTTAATGATATTCGTTCCATCGGAAAAACCATTATATTGACTATTAAGATCGTATAAATTTACATCAATTATTACCCAGGACGCGGCCCGTTGATGAACTTGCTTTAGGTCTGCAAAATCATGATTAGGCTCACCAGAACATACCAAAAGATTTTGGATAAATCCGTGTAGCGCTCTATTATCACTTTATGGGGGCATCCCTTTTTGTAAAGTGGTCCACTTTATTTTCAATTATCATTTTTTTTAATTCTTCTGAAAAAGAGATTTAAAAAGATAAAGAAGAAGAAGAAGAAGAAGAAGGGGGCATGGTTTATGGAGCGGCTGTGACACCATGGCGGTGTACAAGCACCCCATCTGTCGATTCATTTTCTTCCGGCAAAGTGGGCGGTACGCCATGCTTGTCGAATACGCGTGAGCTTTATCATTACAATCGCAAATTCACGCTTCGCCACTCCTCATTTGCCACACCAAAAAATTGTCCAACTCAGGTTCACGAATCATGAGATTATGTGTACTTTACTCCAATGAAGGTAGCGATCCGAGTGTAATCGGTTTCACTCGAATAGTCTTACAAGGTGTGTTCAGTTCGACATTTGTAAAGGATTTTGGGGCCTGTATCAAAGTCGAGATGTTTGGTAACATAAATTATAAAACATTACCACCCACCTAGGTGGCGTTGCTGGTTTACGCTATCTTCCTCGAGATGTTTGGCAACATAAATTATAAAACATTACCACCCACCTCTCGCAAATGAAAAGCTTCCTCCATGCAGTCGAGGTTTAAATCTCAACTTCGTTTAGGGTGACTTACCCTGCAGTTACATATGTATGGTGAGCCAAGACGCGCGACCCTGGGGTTTGCTCTCACTGGCGTCGGCGGGATACGAGGTTCCTGGTCCATAAAAAAAAAAAATTATAAAACATTTTGAGCCAAAGTTATCATTTCCCAGTATCGACATTTTGGCATTATTGAAATGAATAATTTGGAAAACGGTTTCTAGAAAATGATTGTCTATATCGTTTGAAACAATTGATTAAAATGTTATCAACAATAATTTATGTCTAAACATATTCGTGGACAATAACTATATTTTTCTTCCGTTAGTCTTTTTAAGCAATGCAAGCGATTGATTTAAAGAAAATGTTCTCTACTTTGCTTAACAAGCATGCCTTTAATTACTTTTTATTTTATTTTATTTTAAATCTTACCCTAACTAACATTTTTGAGATCCGGTTTTGCCCATATAAAAACATTGTTGATATCTCTCTTAGAACTCTAGATCTATGGTTGCCTGGTCACCACTGAGGTGAAGGTCGAGGGTCACTGTCGTCGAGAACAGAACAAAAGCTTGGTGCATCTAGGAGAAACGATTTTGAATGCAACAGAGTGGAATGAGACAAAATCCCCAGAAAATCGAAGAGCTTATAATTTAGAGAAATGATGAGTCTCTCCTCTAGAACTTTCAAAAGTTTAGAGGTAATCATCAAGTCCCGTGACCGATTCTTAGGAATTTTATCTTTATAAGCGACACAGTAAAAAAATGTTTTCCAGATCATTCATTTTTCGGAAATTCTAGATCTGTGCTTGCCTGGTTGCCAAGGTCGAGGTTGCCCAGGTCGAGGTGGAGGTCGCCGCCGTTGAGAACACAATGAAAGCTTGATGAATGTAACAAAGGAAAACGAGACCGAAATCTCCAAGAAGTCGGGAAATGACCGAGTATTTTTCCTCCAAAACTTTCATTAGTTTAGAGAAAATCGAACATTTTCGTGGCCGATTCCTGATGATTTGGTCTCGCTCCCCTTCGTCACATTCGAAAACAAACTGCAAATCTATTCCAAGTGATCCTCAAAATAGATAGACATATATATAAGAAAATATATGATGTACTTAGAAAAAATATTGCCGAAGAATCTCGAGAATTGTCTTAAATGGAAACACAATCCCGATCCACAATCCGGAATCCCGAACCAGATTACAATCCTCGAGTGGGATTCGACCGGCCACCTTTCCTAACCCCTAGTGTTAGCTAACTCTAGATTTGTATAAACACAAATCCCATTCCACGATACAAAATCCCGAACCTATTCCGAGCGATACTTAAAAAAAATATTGCCGAAAAATCTCGAGAATTGTCTTAAATGGAAACACAATCCCGATCCACAATCCGGAATCCCGAACCAGATTTCAATCCTCTAGTGTTCGAGTGGGATTCAACCGGCCACCTTTCCTAACCCCTAGAGTTAGCTAACTCTAGATTTGTATAAACGCAAATCCCATTCCACAATACAAAATCCCGAACCTATTCCGAGCAATACTTAGAAAAAATATTGCCGAAAAATCTCGAGAATTGTCTTAAATGGAAACACAATCCCGATCCACAATCCGGAATCCCGAACCAGATTTCAATCCTCTAGTGTTCGAGTGGGATTCGACCGGCCACCTTTCCTAACCCCTAGAGTTAGCTAACTCTAGATTTGTATAAACGCAAATCCCATTCCACAATACAAAATCCCGAACCTATTCCGAGCAATACTTAGAAAAAATATTGTCGAAAAATCTCGAGAATTGTCTTAAATGGAAACACAATCCCGATCCACAATCCGGAATCCCGAACCAGATTACAATCCTCTAGTGTTCGAGTGGGATTCGACTGGCCACCTTTCCTAACCCCTAGAGTTAGCTAACTCTAGATTTGTATAAACACAAATCCCATTCCACAATACAAAATCCCGAACCTATTCCGAGCGATACTTAGAAAAAATATTGCCGAAAAATCTCGAGAATTGTCTTAAATGGAAACACAATCCCGATCCACAATCCGGAATCCCAAACCAGATTTCAATCCTCTAGTGTTCGAGTGGGATTCGACCGGCCACCTTTCCTAACCCCTAGAGTTAGCTAACTCTAGATTTGTATAAACACAAATCCCATTCCACAATACAAAATCCCGAACCTATTCTGAGCAATACTTAGAAAAAATATTGCCGAAAAATCTCGAGAATTGTCTTAAATGGAAACACAATCCCGATCCACAATCCGGAATCCCGAACCAGATTTCAATCCTCTAGTGTTCAAGTGGGATTCGACCGGCCACCTTTCCTAACCCCTAGAGTTAGCTAACTCTAGATTTGTATAAACACAAATCCCATTCCACAATACAAAATCCCGAACCTATTCCGAGCAATACTTAGAAAAAATATTGTCGAAAAATCTCGAGAATTGTCTTAAATGGAAACACAATCCCGATCCACAATCCGGAATCCCGAACCAAATTACAATCCTCTAGTGTTCGAGTGGGATTCAACTGGCCACCTTTCCTAACCCCTAGAGTTAGCTAACTCTAGATTTGTATAAACACAAATCCCATTCCACAATACAAAATCCCGAACCTATTCCGAGCGATAGTTAGAAAAAATATTGTCGAAAAATCTCGAGAATTGTCTTAAATGGAAACACAATCCGAAATCCCGAACCGGATTATAATCCTCTTTTGGGTTCGAGTGGGATTCAAGCGGCCACCTTTCCTAACCCTTGGTGTATGCTAACTCTAGATTTGTATAAACATGAATCCCAAATAATCGAGTTGATTGTCTTTACAATATTTTTTAATAATTTTGAGGTAGATTATCATACAAATACTTATAATAAGTAAATTCTTAACATAGCACATGAAAAAAAAAACCCAAACATATCCAAGCGTTTCTTTAACAAATAGATGTATAAATGAGGAGATAAACGATGTACTTACTTTGATTAAGATAAATTACCTTAGAAAAAGTTGCTCAAAATTAGTGAGGATTGTCAAAACGAAAACACAATCCAGTACTACAAACCAATGTACCGAATCAGATTACAATCCTCTAGAGTTCGGGTGGGATTCGACGGGCTGCCTTTCCTAATCTTGGGTGTCATCTAATCTTAGATTTTTAAATATGTACTCCAAACAATTGAGTCGATTGTCTCAATGATATTTTTAAATGATTTTGAGGGGTATTATCTTGTGGAATAATCATCATAAATTAAATCAGCATTAGTACATAAAAGGGTGCATTTGACAAGACAGCAATGCGCTGTCTGGTTCTGCTTGCCTGCCTAAGCTGCCGGGACAAACAGTCTCTTTTGAATCCAATTAAGGGACCATAATCAAATTTTTATGTGGTGTACAACTCATCATGTAGGGATTACATTACATCATGCCCATTAATCAATTCTAACAAATTCGTTTACTAATTGCATAATTAATGATTATCTGAACTGTTTCGTACGTGGACATGTAATGAAATCCTAAATTTTTAATTTAATCACATCGAGTCAAAACCATAGTACATTTTGAGTAGGCTGTGCAGTCACATTTTTTTGTGTTTTTCTTTAAAACGAAGCAGCCACCTAACTCAACAACTAAAGCGGAATAAGTGAATTAAACTAATGTGTAAATAATTATAAATTATCAATTTCGAGAAGAACCAAGGAGGAAGAACCTGAGACGCAACCCAATCCACAGCTTTTATTATTTTATTTTGTTTTTGGTGTGAAAAGTGCATGACCTTGGTCAAGATGTATGGCTTTTTCCTAAGTTGTGATACTATCTTTATATCTGCCGAATTCACACAAATTTTCTTTTTTGTAATGAAGAATCAGATCTGAAATGGCGATGTCAATAGGATAGCTAGTTTTTATCTAGTGCGATTTGATTCCTCAACAACATCAAACCTCAAAGAGTGTTCTCATTTATATGATTTGATCACGAATCGTCGACCTAAATAAGGTTCAGGATACCACACGTTTCATGTCCATTAAGATTTGTACTTTTTCAATGTTTGTCGGTTCGCTTCGAGATCGACTGAATACAGCACAGGGTGAAGATTTGGTGTGATGCTCAAAGAAGGGCTCAAGTACCTAACTAGCTTGCTAAAGAGATCAAGTCATTCAAAATGCGTATAGTTCTTTAATTGATAAGGACCCTTGATTACTACTTAGAATTTGAACATTTGAGGCCCTAACAACATGTTGCATGGTCACTGTTAGAGCCCGTTTGGTAACGATTCTATTCCTTAAACAATTTTCAATCAAAAATAATTTTTTTTATTCTGCTCCCAAAAACATTTTTTGAATATTTAAGATGTTTGATAAACTGTTTAAAATTTTTATTTCGGGAATAGAAATGCTTTTGGTAAGAATTTTTATTTTTTATTTTTTTAATTTTTAATCCCTTTTGTTATAATTTTCTTTTTTTCTTTTTCTTTTTTCTTTTCTCCCCTTCTTCCTCTTGGCCGTTGCCATTAGTGGTGGCTGGCGAGGTCCAACGAGTTCACTGAAAGCTCGCCTGGCCACCAACGAGGCTCGACCTTGTAGATATGGGTGAGACCGAGCCTCTCTGATGGTTGAGTGAGGCTTACCTCCCTAGATCTCGGCTAGGTGAGGCTCACCCAGCCACCAGTGAGATTCAGCCTCGCCAGTCGACGAGAGGCTTGGCCTCGCGCCGCTTGGGTGAGCTTCGCTTAGCCGTTCATCAACGGCGGCCCAAGGGCGGCGATGGGGCGATGATGGGGAGGTAGTGGGTTGGGGGGGAAGGAAGAGGAAGAAGAAGAAGAAAGGGAAGGAAAAGAGAAAAAGAGAGAAAAGAAAAAATTGTTTCCGAAAGCGAAAAGTAACTATTTTTTTAACTCTCAATTCTACTCCAAATCTATTCTCCAGAACAAATTTGTTTCGGGAAACAAAAAATTTACCAAACGGATACTTGTTTCAAATATATTATCGGGAACAAAAGAACATAATTAATTTTTCATGGGAGTGTTACCAAACAGGCCCTTAGTACGTTTGACATTCACAAATACTTCATGTCCACATAAATACAATATAGGTGGCTGTTAAGGACTCACAATAACATATTAACCATCGATTTCGATATCATTTATTATAATCAGAAACAATATAAGTCTAACACCTTACATAGGATGATCTATCAACATATCCAATTAAATCAATTTTCAATCAAAAATCTAAGTGATGGGAATTTTTCAAAATTGACTGGGCTATACAAAATCCAATGTAATTTACGCTTATAAATTATTAGGAAAATGATTTTCCTTATTGTTTACGAAATAAATGAACAAAAAATATTTATATTGTTCACAAAGATAGGGATGAGCATAATTCCAAGGTAAAACTTGGAATTGGAGTTATTTGATTCCAAGTTTCAAAAATTAACTGTTTCGACTGATAAGTTTCTTGGAACCTAAACATATAATGAATTTTTGTGTTTTTCTTAGTTCATCTCTTCACACGATCTTGCGATATTTCATGACATCTGATAATGAATATATAATTTAGAACCACTAGTCTGAGTTTTCGTTTCATGACTAAGATTTTTATTTTGTTAATATTTTATATTTTTCGCGCGTGTCGTCGCCGATGGTTTAGCAGTAAATAATTATCATTAAATGTGATAATTCGATACAATTATAAGTTCTTAGATAGACCCTAGAACTTGTGATAGATTTCATATTACAAGCTATGTAGGATATGTTATAGATTTCAAAAATAAGGAACTTATTCCGATAGGTAAGTTCTAGGTTCTCAATAAAATCTATACAAAACCTGAAGCGGCTCACCCTTATACACAATAGATCAATACTGAAAATATTTTTATTAACTAATTATTTCAATTGATGTTAATGATCAATTTTTAAGAAAATATTTATTTTTCTCAAAATACACACCTCCAAAATCATTTATATTCTCTCTCAGAATATGACGGAAAAAAACTAAAAGGAACGCTTTTTTTTTTTAAGTCAAACAACGGAGATCAACATTTTGATGACAAGAATATCTAGTGATTAAGACATAAACGAAAGTAAGATTAAAAACACTTTTAACGAAGGTGCACTCGCTAAAAGAAGCGACAACGCATCCGGCGTCCCTCACCACCCGGGTTGGGCCCCACACTTAAAAACGACAGCTCCCCATTAAATGCCTCTCGCCCCTGATCTCCCCCGCGTGACCGTCCGATCGGGCCCGGGCCCACCAGCAGCATCGCATCATTCATCACAGCTGTGACCCAATTACCCGGCTCAGCCCGGTCGTTTTAGCGTCACCCGTGAAGGCACCCGAAAAAATAAAAATTCCATAAATCGAAAAATTCGAAAAATGGTCGTCGTCGCCATCATCATCTTCTTCTTCAACAGCTGCCACCTCTTTATTCCGTCTCTTTTGCTCTCTCCGCCATGAAAACGAGCTCGGAACCTCCATTGAAGAACCTCTGAAAAAGGCGAAAATTCCCCCAAGCTCCCGCCTTTCTCGCAGGATAAGAAGGAGAAGAAGAAGGAGAAGAAACCCTTAACTGAAAAAGTAGGCAGGAAGCGCGGTCCCGTTCTCAGCCATGGTTTCTCTCGAGGATTCCCACTCCAATTCGACCCGCTTCCCCCTCCCCCGCGACTTCTCCCCCTCCGCCTCCAAAATCCACCGCCACGCCGGCCGCTCCATGCGCACGGTCCGCTCCAACCTGTACCAGCACGAGAGCGCCTGCTCCTTCTCGGCCGCCGCCGCCGAGCGGCCCGAGTTCGTCTCGGAGAACCTGACCGACTCCGTCGTCGACATGCGACTCGGCGAGCTCGCGGCCCGCTACAGCAGCGTCGCCGCCGCCGCCGCCGCCGCCCGGGCGGCGAAGTCGAGCGCGTCGGAGGAGGAGCTACTGGAGCTCTCCCAGGCCTTCAGCGACTTCTCCGCGTGCAGCAGCGACATCTCTGGGGAGCTGCAGAGGCTCGCGAGCTTGCCGGCGTCGGAGAACGACGGCCGCGGGGAAGGCGGGGCCGAGGCGGATCCGAACCCGGAGGACTTCTCGCCGTGCCTCGGGTTCCTGCAGAGGGAGAACTTCTCGACGGAGATCATCGAGAGCATCTCGCCGGAGGATCTCCAGCCGACGGTCAAGATCTGCGTGGTCGGATTGCAGTCTCCATCGCTGGCCGTGAAGCGTTCAGCTGCTGCTAAACTCAGGTTCTATGGAGTACTGGATAGGATTGCACGTTATACCTTTTTCATTTGCTTAAGATTAGCATCTGCAAGTTCACTGTTTGGAAAAAGAACTTAGGTTTCTTCCTCTGAATTTTTCTGCAATTTGTTAATGCCTCAAGGTTACTCGCCAAGAATCGGTCCGACAATCGAGCTCTGATCGGGGAATCCGGCGCGATTCCGGCGCTCATGCCTCTTCTCCGGTCCACGGATCCGTGGACTCAGGAGCACGCCGTCACTGCATTGCTCAACCTCTCCCTGCACGAGCAGAACAAGGTCTTGATCACGAGCTCAGGCGCGATAAAATCGCTAGTCTACGTGCTCAAGACCGGGACCGAGACCTCGAAGCAGAACGCAGCATGCGCATTACTGAGTCTCGCCTTGGTCGAAGAGAACAAGAGCTCCATCGGAGCTTGCGGCGCGATACCGCCACTGGTGTCGTTACTCTTGAACGGATCCAACAGAGGGAAGAAGGACGCATTGACGACCCTGTACAAGCTGTGCACGATCAAGGTGAACAAGGAGAGGGCGGTGAGCGCTGGCGCGGTGCGGCCGTTGGTGCAGATGGTGGGCGAGCAAGGGACGGGCATGGTGGAGAAGGCGATGGTGGTGCTGAGCAGCCTCGCCGGGATCGAGGAAGGGAAGGAGGCGATCGTGGAGGAGAGCGGGATGGCGGCGCTGGTGGAAGTGATCGAAGATGGGTCGGTGAAGGGGAAGGAATTTGCGGTGATGACGCTGCTGCAGCTGTGTAGCGACAACGTCAGGAATAGAGGGTTGCTTGTGAGGGAAGGAGGGATTCCTCCTCTCGTTGCTCTGTCTCAGACCGGCAGTGTCAAGGCCAAGCACAAGGTATGGCTTTTCTGATGCTTGAGGGTTAAAGATCCAATCTTTTCATGCGTTTTATCTTACGAAACTACTTCAAGGTTGACATTCTGAGGGATGATATCACTAGCGAGTGATTAAACAACTGGGTCAAAGTACAGTGCTTTGCTTCTCTTTGCAAATTAAAAGTTTGAGTGAGTAACAAGTTCTTTCTGAGGGAAAGAGTTGTTTTTGATGATTGGGTCAATGTTCTTCCGTTTCTTTTCAAGGCATCTGACTAAAATAACAGCAGAATTTAGTCTGTACTTCTCTGTCCCCCGTGATTTTTGCCCCTTTCAGGCATCCAATTAGTGCCCGAATCTTGCGTGAGCTTTTAGCCTTGGGTTAAGAGAACATTTTCAACTTTCATGCCTTGCCTGTATTGGTTGTTGCTGAAATTGAGTTTCTTGTTTTGGGTTCTTTTTCTCTTGGACAGGCCGAGACACTTCTTGGGTACTTGAGAGAACCCAGACAGGAGGCTTCGTCTTCGAGTCCCTGAAGGTTGTTCCGTCGTCCTAGTTAGGAGAGGTAATTATACAGAAGACTTATTTGTTTGTTTGTGATGTTGTAAATAGGGAGTGTTTTTGAGGGGTTGGGATTTGTATAGAGGCATGGTCGAGAGAAGTTGCTGGAATCATTGTTAGAAGGAAAAGTTCATTAGTTAGGAGGAGAAGAAGCTTTGAAGCTAAGCTAAAGCCTAGAGTGAGCATGATACTACTACTGACTGTTAGATTATGTTTGGATCTTTGTTGACGGGGTATTATTGGTGGGTTTGGAGGGTGGGAACACATGTTTGTCTTGTGGATTTTGGGTTTGTGTAAAAGAGAGGGATCTCATCTGGGTCGTTTTCCTCGTGTTTTGCTTTGGTGGGTTGGTCCTGGGGATGGATGGATGACTTTGTACTTCGTCAAAAACACATAATTTCCGTCGCCTTATCATCGATTAGCGAAAGAATTAGTGATTCCTGTGACTTCCGGGGACTTTTCTCTCGTACACACATGCATTTCGTATTTCCTTCTGGAATGTAAAGTATAAAGAAATGTGAACAAGACGTCGTTCTCGTCGCCGGAATCTCAGCTTTTTTGAAAGCGCCGGAATCTCAGCTTTTTTGAAAGCACACGCCTCGTATTGTATGATGATATTTAGCCGGAAAAAGGGGCAGGACGAAATTGACAGATGCCCACTTTCTTTCCTTTCTTTCTTTTCTTTCAATTTCTCCTCAACTTGCGGAACGCAAGTGCTCGAGAGGGTCATTCGAACTTTGGCCGTGATCCGTCGTTAATTCAGATCATCCCAATAGGTTTTCCTGTCCGCTCTTTTGCGAGTTCTGTTGCGAGTCCTTTCGCGATCGAACTACTTGTAGCATGGTATGGGATGGTTTCACGCCACGGGGCGATTTCATTGCACTGAACTGGTGACCTGATAAAGTAACTTCTGGTTTCCATGAGTGGATGCCACATGATTCTGGCGATGGGTGGTGGGGGGCTGAGACTTTGATCATTGGCTCTGCAAAGGAAAAGGACCGGTCCGGTCCCAGTTGGTGTTTCTCTCGGCGAGAAGCTTTTTACTAAGATGACGCTAGAGAGAGAGACAGGCAGAGACAGGTTTTCCATTTCGTTTTCGTTTCAGGTCATTTCACTCGATTCCATCCACTGCATCTGCTGCATACGATTGCCCATCGAGACTTGCCCCCTCCATTGCAAAGACCAACTTGTATTAAATGCGAGGGAACCTGCTAAAAGGCCCACCAACCGGTCCAGAACACACCTTCCCAACCACTATTTTGGACTCTCTCTCTCTCTCTCTCTCTTCCCCCACAAATTTTCATTTGATTTCCGCCCTTTTGCTGTGTCGTCGATCCATTGGCGCATTAGCTGGCACAGCAGGTGCGTGTAAGCTTCGCTTTTGGTGCGTGTGCGTGTGCGTGTGCGCGTGTGTGGTCTGGCTGTTTGGACGGCCGCGGCCTCGAGACTCGAGCCTTTTTCAAGTCTTGATTGGTTCGTCGTCCTCTTTGTTTTGTACCGAACCTGATACGAGTGTCGGTGCGATGCTGTCGCTCCTCCCTGTTCTTCAGGACCCTGTTAACGTTGTTTTTTGCCTGCCCGGTCGTTTCGCTTTTGGTTTAGCTATAACCCTTTTAATGCATGGTGGGCTGTAAAAGAAGCCCCTGGTTAATGAAATGCTTGTACGATTCATTATGACCACACAGAAAATGGAGTGGCGGGATCGATTTTTTTTGGTTACTTTAAGAATAAATTCTACGTGATCTGGCAGTGATGGAGCACCCCCGTTTGTCATCGCTAGTCACTTCAAAAATTTCAGGAGCGAAAGTTTCCTTTTCGAGTTTTGAGAAAGTATTACAAAAAAAAAGTTTTGAGAAAGTATTCTTCAGTGTTAATAATGTATGTTTCGAAAGGTTTTGACTTTTTCGTAGCTAAAAAGGATTGTGAAAGAGTAAAACAGTTGAAAGTATGACAAGATACGCTTGCTTAAATCGAAATTTCACCCGCTTAACATGGTCCTTGAGCGCATATCAAAAGCTAGTTATATTTTTCTTTTTGTTAATATTGTGTCTCAAATAAGTCTGGGAAAAAGATTCTGATGGTGAGGAGATTTGGGGAAAAATCAGTTGCTTTAATAGATTTTTGGAGGAAAGTCCTTGCACCTTAAATACCTAAATTTTTTTATATTTATATCGCAATTAATTGCCTAAACTCTCGACCTTGATCAATCGAGTATCTCAACTTTTTAGATTTGGCTCAATATGTGGCCTGAGTCAGAATAAATTGTCATGTGATGTGATTTTGCGAACGTGGCTTGCATACTCAGTTGAATCTAATCACAATCGATGACTTAGTTATGCAGCAAAGATTGTGCCATCTCTATTTAGACGGTGGGTGGTGAGGAGAAAGAGTGTTGTTATGGATGATTGGAGTCACTGTTTATATCTCTATGAATGTCGCATCATCTCGAGATGTCACATTAATGCCAATGTGGATAATCAAAAGGCCATTCAATAGCGTAGGTATTCAAGTTAAGGCTATTTAATGCTTGTGTCCAAGTTGGCAATTTCTATCCACAATTTTGATAGTGCTCATTTTAATTCATAGTTGAAAATTTGAGATGCTTGATTGAACTGAAGAAATAATTAAGCACTCGATTGTGCAAGGTGTCATTATCCCTAGAAAACAAAGGGCATATGTCTTTTTATAGGATTAAAAATGCTGTGAAGAACAAATTCTTAAGAAAGTGATGACATTACCATATTGCTGCAATTGCTACAATTGCTACCCAAAAGTAAAAGAGTTTGGTCATGTTGACGTTTTGATTTTCAATGTAATGATTATGTCACGCCAGAGCAGCAATGCATTACAAATTATATTTGTTTTTTCTATTGAGATTTAACAAGTGTCTCCAAAACGTATGATTGTCATTCCACGGAGAAACTTGATATAATCAACGTTCTTGGTGGAGGAAGGTAAGAACAAGAATAAAAGTCTAATGGCGAGGGCCCGCTAATTACTTCAAAGTAAATAATTTTTTCTCTGCAATAGAAGAGATGATCTAGGTTGGGAAGCTCGATTGCTTATTGTTCCTGAGATGCAAACCGGGCCATGGATTGGATGGCGAAGGCCCATCAACTGACTCACTTGTCTTAAATTGGCTGTCTAAACCCCTCCCCCTTTCCCTTGGTCTTTGTTGTGTTATGATGTTGGACTATCTTATGAATTTTTCTATCATAGTAATGAAAGAATGCATTATCCATTTCAAAAAAAAAAAGAAAAAAAAAGCTCTGGGAGCTCCAAATACTTTTCCCTACCGAGCTTTTGAGGTCTGAGCTTCCATGGAAGAAGCTTATGGACTGTAATCAACAAAAATTATATTGGACAACGATTGTTCATCTCTCACTTATTTCGATTATGAGAATATGATTCTTTATCAAGAGGCTTTTCATTTCTTCTTGTCGAATCTAAATCAAGTCCCCAAAATGTTATATCTATCATTTACGACCTAGAACAAGAAAGATGGCTCATACATTTTGACCTTCGCAATGTGAATTGAATGCCCTTCCTTATGTCATTTGACAAAAAATGTCTGCTACAATTGTCTCGAGACACTATTTAAACAAACCTAATGACATAGTACCGAATCGATTACTTACGTAATGGGAAAAGTCGATGGATTGAAAGTTATGATTGTCTATGTTTAGTTTCTTGACAAGAAACTATTTTTATATTTATTAGTTTCTTCGCATGGTGGGCGTGGGATCAATTCCAAAAGGTGGGAAGGCATCATCCTTTGAAATGTGACCCGACACATGACCTTTTCTCATTAGACATGATGAAGTTTTACTCTTTACCAGCACTTGGACCAACCTGCCTAACTTCACTTCCATAGACCGCCCCATGTGATCTTTAAGGTTTTCTTAGTGGGGTTGGACCTTTCTACTTGCATTGTCCTAATCTACTCTTGGAAAAAAGATTGTGCAACATTGCATACATCAAATGTACAATGTGAAACATATGAACAATGTAGAGACTCCACACAATCCTCCTCTAGAACCCAAAAAAGAAAAGAAAAGCAAAATAACTATGGAGTCAATCTTTTCAGTTGTATTTCTTTGGGCAGACTGGCTTGACTAGATTACAATCATAAATTGGTGTGGAGTGAGGTTCTTTTTAAAGAAAACAAAGAATTGAGTCAATGACGTGCCTTTTTTATTTATATATTATATAGTATAAATAGAGAAATCACCTAAGACTAACACTTTGATCTACATGGAAATTGAAAAAAAACAAATCAAGAAAAAATTCTTGAAATGATTGACTCTTTGATGTCTCGCTCCACGTGTTATCTTTGCACCAATTTTTAGAAGATTTTACATTATCACCGTGCTGATTTTTTTTCTTTTTCGATTTGTTACTTCAATATTCCTCAATTTTTTATTTTTTTTTTTATACTAGATAAGACGTGCGTGTGTAATGAATAAAAAAATAACTTGTAAAACAAAAATTCACGATTAGAAGCATTGATACTCGAGCGACATCAGTCTCTCTCCTATTGTTCTGTGCTGTCCTTGGTTGTTTTTCCTCGTTCCATTGGGTTCTAAGCCACGTTGGAGATGGGAGTTCATTTTGATTCTTATGTTAGAAAAAGAAGAAGGAAAAAGACAAAAGTGATAGTTGGACTTAAAATTCCATCAAGTTGCCCTTAATAGCAATGTTGGCATCTTGTGCAACTTATATAAATCTTCGAAAGTGAAAAGAGCATATGGTAACAGATAAAATAACATTATTTTAAAGTTCAAAAAGAACGATTTTTATATGACAAAAGAGCAAGAGGGTAAAGATAACAACAGTTGCCTAACTTGATCTTCAATAAGGTAGTTATCAGTAGGGATGACAATGGAGCGAGGAGGGAGTGGGGCCTACATCCCCATCCCATCCCCATCCTCATCCAATCCTGCATACCCCTCCTTGCCACATTCTTATCTTATGCATTGTGTGACTCAAATTTATGAATTACATTCTTAATTTTGTGAACATGCTAGTTTCTCTAGAAGACCATAATTTATATTTTTTTAGTGTCCAAAAAAAATAAATTCATACTATACCATAGCCAAGAATAAAAAGGAAGTTATCATTGGAATATTTTGTAATTGAAATAGGAGACAATTATCCTATGGAGAATTGCGAAGTGAGGATGTGTTGTGGGAAAGTACCAACCAAATCCACCCCTGCTTGGCATTGAACTATCCTCAGACAATCTATCAGTAGTGGGATGCTTGGCGGGCCAGATGGAAGCTCCATGGGCTGTACGGCCCATTATAGAAGATTGTAGAACTCCTTGGGCCAATTGCAAGATGTTAACATCCTCTTCGAGCCTAGAGACAAAAACCAGGCTGCAAATTGGATAGCAAAGACCCATAGAACAGGCTCCCTTCCACCGACATGGATGTCCAAACCTCTGCATCCCCTTAGGTTGATTTTGTGTCTTGATTTCGGAAACTCTTTTATCCATCCTTTGATTAGCAATGAAGCTGTATTTTATGACCAAAAAAAAAAAAATCCACCCTTGCTTTGCCTCACCTCGACTCAAATGCGGGAACAAAACTTTTCCCCATTCCCATCTCAAACTACAGGTTGCGGGTTTTGTTTGCCCCATTTGGGGTGGAACAACGCGGATATATTGGGAGGAAATTGCTGGCCCTATCTATTAAAGACGGTGGCAATCTTCGTGGTGGATTTTTAATCATAAGGACCAATATGAAAAGCAAAGTAGTAATATAGAGATCCAGATAAGGAGTTAAAAAAAGAAAAGTTGAGGATGGGATTGAATAATCGGTGAAAGTTGAAGGACCATTGATCTCATCAACCTTTTGATACCCATCTGCCATAAAATAACAGAAAGCAATACAATTTTGAGATGATTCGGCCCACTTATGGATTTTCACTTCTTGTCAAGCTTAATTACACTGCAAGACCCAATGGATCAAGGGCAGACCATCTTGGGCTTGTTTGTCAAACGTCAGTATTCACGTCCATCTGACAGCCCCAATTTGCCACAACTCGGCCCATGGGATCTGTTCTCCTTTATGGAATACATTTTTTAACCGGCCCGGTCCATACTCTTGAAATTTGCAGGTCCAATCGTCAAGCCGAGTTGGAATGGGCCGAGCCCAATATCCGAGCCAGTTAATTTAAAAATATATATATCAACTCGGCCCATCGAACTTCGGCTCCGTGCACGGTACCTCCAGAATTTCGAAATGTCACATATCACGGTCTTTGAATTTTGCCGCTATATTGCCCAACAGCCTGTGACTTTGAAAAGTCCATGAACTTTTATATTGATTGCGGTCACTCGTTTTTGTCTACGCAACCATTAAATGTTAGTTGAAATTTGTCTCTCTCTCTCTCTCTCTCTCATTTTTCAGGCCAAAATAATGTCAACTACATGGTTGATAAAGTCAAATAAACAGAGAGGATGCATGGTTGATGAACTTAAAGAAAGCTTGATAGAGCTTATTTTTCATCAAGAAAAACAGATCAGCTCGTGTGCGAGCAACTAATTGCTGCAACAAAAACTAATGTTGTGGGGCTGTTGTGCACTGATGCCAAAATTAAAGGATAGTCTGTAACTATTCAAAGTTCCCAAGACTGTTATATAACAATACCAAAGTTTAGGTGGATTTACAACTAGGTTAAACCCAATGAGCCATCATTTTTTTCCAAGCTCATTCCAATGACGAGCTACCCTCTCGAGGCGATCAGGTTATAAAGTGAAATGTCGGCCCTTAGGCGAGGTTTCAATGGTTTAGAGATGCATCGGGTGCAATGCATGCTAACTACTATAGAATTTTCTTAACTTCATCAACCACAATGCATCGCTCTCCATTTCATTAATCTCATTAACCATGTAGTAAAACATTATTTTGCCATGGAAAGATGCCAACAGAATTATTAATAATAATATTTTATTATTATTATTTTGGTTCTTGTATGGGTTCTAAGGGGGCTCTTTCCATTTGAGCAGCAAACCCTAGAGGATGAGGAGATTGGACTACACCCAATTCCAGATAGCTCTGACAGAAAATGGACCAAAGAGAGTTAATTGGGGGGGAAGGGAAGGCATGGTCCAGTTCAGCCATTTGCAGCTGTGCACATAGGCCGTTCGGGGCCAACCCCCACCTAAGCTTCTAGCTGCATCAAAAATATTTAATTTTTCCATAACTACTCGATGCAAACCACATTCAATGTCATCCAAAACATGTACCCCCCTACTCTTCTTCCTGTATTATTGCGTGCCAGTGTATTAATTTCATTTTTCTTGTTCGTATTCTCCAGTAAAAAGAGAAGGGTGGGAAAAGGTGATGTTTACATGTGCATTTATGAAAAGGAATAGCCATATTTATCGATACCCTTAATTGGGATCTCGGTGATTATTGAAGAAACAATAAGTTCAATTCCAAAAAAAACCCCAAACTTTAAGTTCAGTCCCAAATATACCCTGAACTTTTTTTTGTCTCAAGAAAAACCTCAAACTTTAGGTTTAGTCCCAAATATGCTCCAAATTTTTTTTTGTCTAAAAAAAAATCCCAAACTTTAGATTCAGTCCCAAATCTCCCCAAACTTTTTTTGTCTCAGAAAAAACCCAAACTCTTAGTCTATTTCCAAATCTATCCCAATTTTTTTTTTTGTCAAAAAGAAAATCATCAAATTTTACTCTAATCCTAAATTTGCCCTCGTTAGCCTCATCAAAAAAGACGTATTAGTAATCTCTAATTTTTTATGTCCTAAAATGGTTTTATTTTGAAAATAATTTTCTATGACATCTTGTTTATGTGTATTTATTATCTATGTGGAAATGCCATGTTAAGTTGGGACTGGCTACATGGGGTATATTTGAGAACGATCAAAAATTGGTGATTTTTTAGTACAAACGGAGGGTAAAACCCCAAATTAGTATACCCGTTAATTGCGACGTGTTATTTAATTTAAAAATTTGACAGTAAAATTTAACGGAAAATAATATATGGTAATTTGTTTTGGTGGTCAAAAAAATAATTTTGGATAAATTTGTCATATGTGTACCAATTTGAAATTTTTTTAGACAAAATAAAATTCAGGGTAGATTTGAGACTAAAATTAAAGTTTAGGGTTTTTTTTTAGACAAAAGAAAAGTTTGTGGCAGATTTGGGACTAAACCTAAAGTTTGGGGTTTTCTTGAGACAAAAAAAAAGTTCGGGATATATTTGAAACTGAACTTAAAGTTTGGGCTTTGTTTTGGAATTGACCCGAAACAATGTGTGAATAGATACCTACATTCGAGATTCTCACTGTTAGAGTTGTCAATGTGTTGCATGTTGATCAATGAAGATAGTGTTTGGCACGAATTAAACTTACCATTAATCGATGCTTTGCGTGTGGAAATTGATTCATGTACCATTTTAATTTATATAGATATGTAGTATGCAAATTAGATATGCAGGAATTTATGGTTTGGTACTCAAAGATTCAAACATGAAATATAGAAAACTTGATGTTATAATTAATCGAAGTTCACGTCAAATTTATAGTGATTCAAGTGTATGCAACACATGATAGTGTGATTTTAGTGATATGGTAGTTGTTAGATCATGGTTGTGCAAGAAGATAAGAACCTCTTCTCGTTTAATAAATTAGGGTTCAACCAAATAAAGCAAATATTTATCGATACCCTTAATTGGGATCTCGGTAATTATTGAAGAAACAATATGTGAATAGATACCTACATTTGAGATTCTTACTGTTAGAGTTGTCAATGTGTTGCATGTTGATCAATGAAGATAGTGTTTGGCACGAATTAAACTTACCATTAATCGATGCTTTGCGTGTGGAAATTGATTCATGTGAACTTCTTCACCATTTTAATTTATATAGATATGTAGTATGCAAATTAGATATGCAGGAATTTATGGTTTGGTACTCAAAGATTCAAACATGAAATATAGAAAATTTGATGTTATAATTAATAGAAGTTCACGTCAAATTTATAGTGATTCAAGTGTATGCAACACATGATAGTGTGATTTTAGTGATATGGTAGTTGTTAGATCATGGTTGTGCAAGAAGATAAGAACCTCTTCTCGTTTAATAAATTAGGGTTCAACCAAATAAAGCAAATATGAACCCTCAACTAACAAACATAAAGTGAAAACAAAATCGAAAAGGAGAAAATCAGAAGTTAGAACTCGATGACTAAAAACACACCGTAGATGTATGTACAGTTAATTGCAATAATCCTTCTGTCAATCATAATATTTTGTTGATATTTTAGTGCTTGATCAAATAATAACAGAAAACAAACAAAAAATCAATTTTTTAACCTGGGTAATTAAAAGAAAGAAAACAAAACAACTGAAATTTAAACATTTAATATGCTCAATCGTCTAAGCCAAGAAATAAAGATAAAAATCATTAAAACGACACTTTGAAGGTTAAGTTACATGGAGTAATAGATAGATAGAAAGATAGATGAAGAGAGTTATCACGTTGTTCTTGATGTTTTTAGTGAGCTTATATCAAATTTATGTTTGTAATCTCATTTTGAAAATTTTAAAAACAAAATTATTGTTTTTTGTTCGAAAAAAAATCACTGTAACTCATCTTTATACTTGTAAATCGTTTACAAAATGTTCAGCCAATTCATAGACTCAACAAAAATGGAGGCTGCATTTGAAGTACCTTTAGCCCTAAGAATTTTCATGAAAAGCAATTAGAGTTTGACAAACACACTGTGATATAATTATTTCGAAGCAAATTTTAAAAAAAAGAAAAAAAAAAGGGGGGGAGAACGGAGGAAAGATCAGGCGATGGGCTGTCGATGTCACGCAATCCCATGCGGCCCAACTCATCTTTGCTCTGCTTGTGGGTTGAAAACTTGAATTCAGATAGTTCTTTCATTCTTCTTTCTTTATTTTTTGGTCGAATAATTCAGATAATTCAGTGAATGCAAAGTCCGAAGAAAAAAAAAATCATTGAAAAAAAAATCATTAGCCCCTTGAGTTGTATTTCGATAATGATAAAAAGCCCAAAGTAAGGGCAGTCTGCCTTAAACTTTGAGTGTTTCTAAAGTAAAATTTTACACCAAAAACTTCACAATTTTATTCAAACATCAATACTTCAACTCAAGGGCCTCTAGAGGCCCAAAGCTTATTATAAATGCTTTATAGAATGCGCCTGTACTAAGTTCTAGATGAATCTGTTCAAGATTAACCCGGACTTTAACATGAGAGCAAGGATAGGAGTCACCTCGATTGCGAATTCAGCATTAGACCATCAATAAATATTCGATTTGAACTATAAACAATTACAGTATCTTAAAATGGGCACGATCCGAAAGTCCCCGAGCACTATAGACAAGGGATTGCATAGAGAAGGCGAATTGAAATTCCGACATTGGATCGAAGGTTTTTTTATTTCCTCCCCAAATCAAACATTCGAGAGTACATGCATCCAGAAAGCATCTGGGGTTGTCTATAAATGGGACTAGTTTGGGGGTGGGGAATGGAACGCGGTCGCTTACTTACCTACATAAGTAGCAACGAAGCAAGGCGAAGCGAAGGCAGAAGCATCCATCCATCCATCCATCCATCCATCGTCCTCAGTCAGATCTGGTGGGAAAACCCGCTTAGCCGATTCAGTCCCTTTTGGTCAAATCCCTCTCCTTCTCTCTCTCTCTCTCTCTCTCTCTCTGTGCCAGTCCGTATATCCAAACCCTAACCCTTTCAGATTCGATCGGCGTGTCGTCGAAGCGATCCGTTCCCGGTTCCGCATTGACGATCCGAAGAGGTGGGCTCGATCGTTTTCTCGTCGTCGTCGTCTTCGGAGGCGCTCGATCGCCGTAATCGGTATGGTTTCAGTAGTAGTTCCGTGCCTCCACTGGATTTGGGCGGAGTGCTTTTGCGGGTGTACTGCATTGGGCGTCTTCTTTTTTGGGTTCCCGCGTGTCGATCGATTGCGGCTTGCGTTTGTGCTATTTCGGAGTCAGCATTGTTGGTTGGTTCGTGGGTCTTTGTCTGAATGCTCCGAAACCCTCTCGCGTCGTCTTAGTTTTGGTCTTCTTGCTGCGGTAGTCTCGCCTCGGGCTCGATGGGATCTGCGTTGTACTGGTCGTCGAGAGCGAAGTGTGACGTCGGGAGGCTCTTGATTGCAGTAAAGTGCTGATAATCGAGTGTCGAGAGCCGCCGTACCGAGAGCCGTTTCCAAGTTTTGATTTTTAGTTTAGTGGACAGAGGAAGGAGAAGTCGTTTCGGTAGAGGAATGGTGTCGTGATTTCAAGGGTTCTTGACCTTTGTTTATGAGGGAGATGGTCAGTTTTTTGGAGAATTTCAAAGATTAAGTAGGGGCCACCCCGGTCTATTAGTTTAACAGGGCCTGTTACTCCAAGTTTTCTGTTGCAGGAAGGGAAAGACTTGGCCTTTCGGTGAAAGGCTCAAATGCCTGTCATATGCTGATTCTGTTCTGCCTTTAGCTTACTTTAGTGATCTGTTTTTGTCGGATTACACTCATTGAGTACTAAGAGCGGCGGGATTTTTTTTTTTTTTTTTTTTTGCATCCGATGGATAGATCCTATTGTTAAACTTTTAGAGCAGTGCATTTATCTTCTCTATCAATATCAATGCAAGGCTTTCTGGACTCTGATTAGCTATTTTTCTGCAGGAGATTGACCATTTGGACCAGCTTTGGAGTTGACTCTTTAAAGGCTTCCAGTAGTATTGCATGGTGTGAAGAAACTTGAGTGGAGTTGCAAGTCATACTACTCCAGACACTGGTCCTACATTTTTGCATTCAGAGAGGAGCTCAGATCAACTTCCCTTATGCTGCTTCAAGTAATGTTTCGCTGCTTTTTCCTGCATTTTCCTTGCCTGGCTTGGAAGTTTCATATTTAATCTGCTCCAATTGCCTTTCTTGAGGTAATTTAGTTTTTACTCTCCTCTTGCGAACCGAAAATGCTTTGATTATGATTTTGAACGCCTCTATTGTTTTGCAGATTATCAGAGTATATGCTCTTGTTATGGTTGCATAGATACCTTACCTGTGACGAGAGAAAGATGGCTTTTCGCGGTGAAGACGAGCAGACGGAGGATTACCTGTTTAAGATAGTTCTTATTGGTGATTCAGCTGTTGGGAAATCAAACTTACTGGCAAGATTTGCCCGGGATGAATTTTACCCCAATTCAAAGTCAACTATAGGAGTAGAATTCCAAACGCAGAAGATGGACATAAATGGAAAGGAAGTGAAGGCGCAAATTTGGGATACAGCCGGCCAGGAGAGATTCAGGGCTGTCACATCTGCATATTATAGGGGAGCAGTTGGAGCTCTTTTGGTCTATGACATTAGCAGACGCCAAACATTTGATAGTGTTGGTAGATGGCTTAATGAACTTCATAGTAAGTAAATTTTTTCTAGTTTACATATTTTTGCTCTTGTTACCATTCTTCTCTTCTTGTTGAGTGCATTGGCTTGGAAACTAGTCTTTGGTCATTGAAAAAATGTGTATGGTGGAAATTGATGGCCATTAATTTCTAGTGCTAAACCTGAAGCAGTATGCTAGCAAATGAGTTCATCAACATTGTTCCCTTTTCTTGACGAAATTGAAGTGTAGTTTATTCCTATATTATTGTGCTCTGTTTGTTTTTATACTCTTTCTGTCTAAATAATTATATCTTTGGCCAGTTAAAACTCACGTGACTTGGAGCATGATTGCATGTATTTGTTCTCTTTCCACATTTTTTTAAGTCTACGAAAGGAATAAAAGAATGCTTGCATTAGTATGTACTACTGAGAACTACTGAGAAGTAGAAGTCTTGTTTTGTATATTTGCATATGGTGTTCTGTTTCCACAAACTTATGGCTATTATTAAAAATGCTTGGATTAATATGTACTGCTGAGAATTAAAGATAGTTTCATTGTCTAACAGCTCACTCCGACATGAATGTTGTGACTATACTTGTCGGTAACAAGTCCGATCTTAAGGATGCAAGGGAAGTGACAGTCGCTGAAGCAAAAGCCTTGGCGGAAGCTCAAGGCTTGTTTTTCATGGAAACTTCAGCCCTTGATTCCTCGAATGTTGTTGCTGCATTCAGGACTGTGGTTGAAGAGATATACCGAATATTAAGCCGGAAAGTCATGGCTTCTCAGGAACTGAAGAAGCAGGATCCAATATGGATAGGTAATGGAAAGACTGTTGTTTTACAGGGTGATGGTAACCAGGAGACCGATGCAGCACCCAGAAAAGCTTGGTGTTGTTCTGCTTAGGATTTTACTTAGGTTAAAAGTTTTAGCCTTTCATTTCACACAATTTCTTCTTCCTCCCCTGGTTGAAATGCTCAGTAAATACTGATTTTTTTTTCACTTTTTTGAGGGTTTATGATGGTTGAAGCAGAGGTATGAGGGGAGAGAGAATGTACATGAGCTGTGGTGGATATATAATGTATGCAGCAATCTAAAGTTCATACTAATGGTGCATCTGTCTGCTGTCGTCTGGATGAAGAATTTTTATATGAGAAATTCCCTCCTTGTTACCTTGAAAGGAAATTCCAGCTGCCGTCAAGTCAAGTCCCTTCCATAGGTCGTCTAAAATGATGAGTATTTTCTTCTTCTGGTAGTTTACTAGCCTCTTACGCAAAAGATCTGCTCTTCCAAGTACAGTTTCCTCATTAATCTTCATTTCTAACATGTGGACGGTTTCTGCTCAATGTCATATTAGGCATGTAGCTTAATGAGGAATTTGTATTTGGAAGAACAGTTCTTTTGCGTAAGAGGCTATGAAGCTACCTGATGAAGAAAATGCTCATATTTTACACAACCTATGGAAGAGACTCGACTTGAAGGCTGTTGCAATTCCCTTTGAAGGTGACGAGGAGGGAATATCTTATGTAAATACCCCTGATCCAAGACGACGAAAACAGATGACACTTATTGTTGATATCTCAAGAATCAAGATTTCATTCTCTGTTTTTTGTGTTCTACTATTGTTCCACATAAAACTTTCTTTTCTGCCAAATTCCAAGTCACAACAGTATACCGGAGTCTATCGAGCAATGCTAGAACCAAACATTACTTGCTCCGATGTACAGTGTCAAACCGGAGTGGAGGATAGTCCTTTGCATCATGTCAAGAATGTCTTTTGTTAGCCATTGGGTTGGCTAGAACTGTAGTCTGTATGATGCGACAGCTCCTTAATATTCTGTGCGTGACTTTTGCTCTCATTTGTAGTTACTGCAACCACTATGTTGTACATAGGAATGTGCATGTGTCGGGGTGTGCCGGCCTAAGTATTCCGCTTTCCGGAATATTGGAATTGAGAATCAAACTAGCTGATTTTCGGGATTTGGTCCCTGTCCTTTTATTAAGATTTTCTTTGGATATCTCAAAAGCAAATAGATTTAAAAGGGGCCTAAAGCCTAGAGATGACTGTAACTAGAGAAAATGAGCCGGTGCTGGCTAAAGAATGATGCAAGCCAAAAAGTGGGTCCAAACCGGTTTTTGATGGTTTGTGATCTCCTTCACGTTGCCACGGTCTCTGCTTTTTTGGAAGGATCATTTCAGGACAGGGATTCATTCAAGCTTCACCTTCAGTGGATGTGCAGAAAAAGTATAAAATTAAAAATATAAATAATTCAAAAATTATTAAATTATTATTAAAGAAGTTTATGTCAGCATGGATCGTGTCGTACAAGATGAACGGCCAAAATAAAGAAAAAAAGAAAGAAAGAATAACAAGATAAAGAAAAGAAAAAACAAAAATATAAATAATTAAAAATATTATAAAAAATATTCATATTAGTGTTGACCTTGCCATACAATAAGAACGGTGCCATATTAGCGATCTCTAGCGTAGATTAGCTAAATGCATTGAAATTTGAGAATGTCCATGTTTGATAAGCATTCTAATCTTCTATTTTTTTGTTCTTTTGTACACTGGAACAAGAAAAGAACAGACATACATTTGGTAACATTGGCTAATTTTTCTATTTCCTATAATAGATCAATGGGCGGTGAATATATTTGAAACAGAAATAAGAATAGAAAAAATTTACTTCTTTCTTTCTTGGAACAATTTCTAAAACAATGTCATTTTTTTCCCCTTTCTTTTTCTTCCTCCTTTAGCCAGTCACAAGGTCTTGATGATGGTCGGCAATTGGCCAAAGACAACGGCTAGGGAGGTCCTCGTCGGCCTCAGGGGAGCCTCACTATCACTGGATGAGGTCAAGCCTTACTGGTCCTTAGGAGGAAGAAGAATGGAGGAAAAAATAATAAAAATCTCATAAAATTATTAAAAACTAAAAAAAAAATTCTACATCACAAAAAAATATAAAGGCCATATCAAGCGTATTCCTATTCCTTTTCTATTATGGGAATAGAAATTTTGCATAGTCATCAAACGCATTCATCTACTTAGAAATTCATTTAGGAAATGGAAGCGGAAAAAAATAGTTCTAAACATAAATTGTTTTTGGGAACGGAAATATTATCAAATCACCCTAAATTGGGCTAATTAGAAGATATATAATTGAATCGATATAAATACAATAGGTTTATGATTTTTTCGTTACTTTTCTCACTATGCTCTCCTAACAAGGTCATAGCTACGAGGTGAGAAGAAAATTTTGTATGATAAAATAAAGAGTCCACCTTTTAGTAGATATATTCTCACTTAAGTTGACGAGCCTCCCAAAAATTACATGAAGGGATGGGAAAGTGGAAACGGACTTGAGTAAGTCCTTAAAAAAAGCTTAAGGAGAATAAATGGGCGGGAGATTTGTTTTGGAATGTGAGACTCGACGATATCACCTCTGTATTTCACAGACAGGGAATTAAGGAAGCCCATGGTGGTGGAAATAGACAGCACGTTAGAATTTCAATTCCAATAATCAGTGAGTAGGTAAGTATAGTAGCTTTTCGTACTTAGAGAGAGTGGGTGGAGGTGTAATCCCGGTTGTTATGTCAAGAGATCGAAAATGCCACGTGTCGATACGCTATTTGGCAGATCTCATATGGTGGCGTACATAACACACGCCGGATCCAGCGGGCCTCTCACTTTTTATATTTTTTTTTTATTTTAACTTTCGACCGAGAGAGAGAAACGGGAAAGAAAATCCAAAAGATTCTTTCCACGTCGATAAAAACGTCATCATCTTTCTCGATTCGGAGTCTCTCTCTCTCTCTGTAAGTCCGCCGATTTGGGAATTAGGGTTAGGCGTCGACATCGAAATCGAAGCCCAGAACGAAACTCGTGCCCGGCCAAATCATAAGAAGAAGAATGGGGCGACTGTACATACAATACCTGAGCGGGGAGAAGATATACAAGTGCAAGTTCTGCAAGGTGGACTCGGCCTCCCGCGTCGACATCGTTTCCAAGGACTTTCGGGGACGATACGGTCGCGCATATCTCATGCGAAATGTGTGAGTTCCCTTCTGGATTTTGTTTCGGTCGGCGAGGTTCTTCGTGCGATTTGGAGTTTACCCATTTCGTATTTCGCTGTTTTCTCAGTTGATGATTGGCAAAGGTGGGGTTTTTATTGTTTTTTTCTTTTTTTTCCATTTGGGTGTGCTTTTTGTTTTGGAGCATTGGCATTGGACACTGGACATTCTAGAGGAATTGTTGTTTTGATTAATGGGGATAATTGAGTGATGATTGAGGGACATTGATAATTCGATTATTAGTTCTTTGTAATTGCTTTTGGTAGCTTTGGATTGATTATCCATAAATAACCGGTTGGTCTTTGAGTGCGTGCGTGCGTGCATGTGAGGGAGTATGCATTTCTAACGAACTCGCTTTTTGTAATGAGCAAACTAGTGATTCTACCATTAAAGAAGTCAGCAACGACTCCTTGTAAACCAGTTTTGTGAACAAGTGGCAGTATCTTTAGCGTTGTCCAGAAGGAGCAGGCATGAACGTTAGCTATGTGGAGACTGTAAGCGATAATTTACAGAAGGATGACGAGCAGAAGGATGACGAGTGTTGTGTTGTGTTGTGAATGATGTTCAGGCAAGTGATAACTTACTTCACTTGAAATGGTGTTCCCACTATTCCTGTATAAGTGCCCTGCGTTGCTAGACTGGGTATCGATGTGCTGCTATCAGAAACTAATTTAACAGGCCTTTAGCTTTACTGTCGCGTCATCATGCTGTGCAGTTTTAGTGTTTAATATCATTGCAATTCAGTTGGTTAGCTGGTAGTACTTTCACTGGCTGTTTAACTATGGGAACCTTAATATGTGGAGCTTATTATCCTTTTCTTGTTGCTAGGTAAAGTATGTTTTTGCTTCCTATTGTGACTTTTACTCCAACTTTTTGCAGTTTAATGTGGACAGTTTCTCTTTTTACTTTATTGCTCAGATTGAATACATACGTCATAAAAAGAGATGGATTATATGTTGTAATTTGCTGTTGCTCAATATTACAGGGTAAACATCTCCATTGGACCCCAGGAACAACGTCATTTATCTAGCGGATTACATACCGTGAACGATATTTACTGTAGCTCTTGCCAACAGTTACTGGGATGGAGATATGTGAGTTTCAACTTACTATTCTATGACATGGTTTAAGATGCTCTAGCTTGCTCGATTATGCATGAAACCAGCCCTTTTGGAGGAAGAGATTACCTTGTGTTCTCTGAACTTCAAGAAATATGAATTGCATTCAAAAGTCAAGATTTTCCTACTTTATAAGAAGACGCTTCAGAGCGGAGCATGCTTTAGTTATGGTTTCTGCTTGTTGTCAGTTTAGTGAGTGACGGGAACTTCTTTTGGAAGGGAATTATTGTTCTCATGAATCTTACTTTTTTACTGGATTCTCCCTGAAACCCTTTTCAATGGTTATTTATCTCCAGGAGAAAGCTTTTGAAGAAAGTGAAAAATATAAAGAAGGAAATTATATTCTGGAGAAAGAACGTGTGTTGAAGGATGGTTGGTGATCAATAATACAATGACAACCATCATTGCTGGAACGGGAAGACAAAGTAATGCAGCAACGTGCTTCTTTATGGCCAATGATGGCCATCTTCGTGAACATGGGAGAGTATATTATTTTTAGGTCAATAGTAAAGGTATATGTTCATTCAATGTACCAAACTTCTGCAGGGGCTTTATGGAACCCTACTGCAACAAGTCCAACTGATTTTGCCATATTTTCTAGGATTAAACTCTAGGAGAGAGAATACAATGGTGGTTAATGTCGATATAGCTCAGGTTTTATACATTAGTTTGGCAAAATGGTCTATCTAGTGTCGGTTTGTATATGTAGGCATGGACATTTTTTTATATGAGAATTGTGCTGCTATAAGAGTGATCTATATTTCCTCTCTAAAGGCAGGACTCCACAAGTTCTGCAGATTCTTACATGAATTTCTCAGTTGAGGGACGTTTGACGAGTAGGAGTTCAAGTGGTTGGTGGCTTTGCAATTAGGACCTCTAAGAGTTGCAGAAGTGTGATTTAAATGTTAGATGACTTGGAGATGTCGATTAGCTTCCAATGGACTGGCTAGTAGTGCGAGGGGCAGAGTGATGGTAATGTAACTAGTGTCGATACCGAATTGAGGATAGATGATTGTTGCAAGCAATGAATGCACTTTGGAGTATTACTTTGAGCTTTGATAAGCTGCATTTATGTGAGCCCGGGTACTGTTTTCTTAGGTTTGTGGATTCC
Organism: Angophora floribunda; assembly: GCA_014182895.1. Taxonomy (NCBI): domain Eukaryota; kingdom Viridiplantae; phylum Streptophyta; class Magnoliopsida; order Myrtales; family Myrtaceae; genus Angophora; species Angophora floribunda. The sequence goes on from CM024708.1 coordinate 10,535,671, forward strand.
ATTGAAGTTTGCTTCATCTTGACCTTCTGCGAAATGCTTTTCTACCCTCTTTTCTAACTCTCTGCTTTTCTTGCTTCTTAGTGAAGGGTCTTGACCCGATTTTTGACCCTAAAATGTTGTTCTTTCCTCGCCCTTCCGTCAATAGCATTTCTTTCTTTTGCTTCCTCTCTGAACAAAGGGAATATAGTCAATAAATTCCACATACTCTAGAAAAAGAAAACCTAAGTTTAAATTTTATAGTAATATTAGTTATTGAAAAATTGAGAAATGTGTATCTCAAATAAGGAATGTAAAGAATGTATCTTATGGTGTGTTTATTTCATGAAAAAGTTAATGATAAAGGAAAATGCTTTCCGGGAAAAAATTACAGTTAGTTTTCCTTTATTTGGTGATATACGATCGAATATGTTTTATGATATTTGAATCTTATTGGAAAATAATATCAATCTCATCACTTTATTTTAGGTAAAAAAAATTGAAATTTTAAGTTCTCTCTTTTTTATATATTATTTTCTTTTTTTAACTCGAATTTATTATTGTTTATTATTTATTATTCTTTTTCTTTTTCCTTCTTCCTCTGCCGTGATCGGCTAGCAACAGCTATAGTTGAGTTTGAGCTCATTGGCCTTAGGTGAGCCTAAGCTCACTTGGATCTGGCTAGTCGTGAACTCGTTAGGATCGACCAAGCTACGAGCTTGCTAGCCTCAGGCAAGCCTAAGCTCATTAGGATTGGTCAAGCTGTGTATTTGTTGGCCTTGGCCGAGCTCAAGTTCGCCTAGCTTTGGTGAGACACTAGCTCGTCAACCTCGACAGAGTTTGGGTTGGTGATCCTATAGTTTGTTGGCCTCGGTGAAGCTTAGGCTCGCTTGGTTCTGACAAGTCACAAGGTTGCCAACTTGCGTCATGGTTGGTGGCCGAACTACTAGATGTCGCCAAGGCATGAAGCCGATGGAGGAAGGAGGAGGAAGGAGGAGGAAGGAGGAGAAAAAAAAAGGAAAAAAAGAAAAAAAGAAAAGAAATTAAAAATAAATAAATTCGAATTTTTAAAAGTAAAAAATAAAAAAATTAATTTTTTAATTTTTATAAAAATAAACATGTCATTAATCAAGGACCCTAGGATTAGGAAAATATTTTGAATATCATTTTTCTGAATTAAAATTTTGATAGAAAAGCTTTTTTCCATTGATTGAGAAAGCATTTTTCATTGACTTATTTTTGTAACCGAACCAATCATTGGAAAATAAATGAGGAAAATATTTTCCTGGAACAATGCTTTCCACAAAACAAATGGACCCTTATCAGAGAAGACAAAGTATAGCTTATTTCATTAAGTGAATAAAACCTCCACAGGAAATACATTTATATAATGCAAAGAATACAACAAATTTAATAAAAAGTATTAAATAGTGCCTTAGCTTAAGATGGAAAAATGAAAAAAAAAACTATATTTAGTACCAGAAATTATTTTTACTTTTAAAGTACAGCGTATTTAATTAGGTGAATGTATCTGCACCTAACTGAGATAATCCCTCAAGTTTTGAAACATAAATAGCAATGTACTAGAAACGTGCAAGCTTAATGTCTTTAGTTTACTTTGGATAATATATTTTTAACGTAAATTGAAATTGGAAAAGTATAGGATTTTTGGCCTTCCAAAAATAATTTCGATGGCTTATTATTTCTTGCTTTCAATATTCATTTATCTTAAACTTTTCATAAATTGTTAAAAATGATTTTCAAAAAAATAACGCTTTCGAAAACAAAGCGTGTTGACATTTTAGTTTTATTTTTTGCCTTTTTGAATCCACTTATTTTAAAAACCAAATCTATGATACAAGATCAACAGACAATAACATTCAAGAATATTCCATTTAAAAGTATCCACTAAAAAAAAATTGAAATAGAACTTTCTTTTAAAAAAGTTGACAAAAATAGTTTTATGAGCGTAAAATCTTTTGATATTGTGTACTTCAGCTTCTGTCTTTCATAGTGAATACAAAGAGATGACCTCAAGTTTTAGGTTCACTATCAAAAAATTCGTGTAGGACAGTTACATCTAATGAATTGGCACCAAATATATGTACAAATGCGCCCATCCAAAGCACTAGTTAAGTGGTTAGTTTGGAATAAGATTAAGAAGCGACTCGTCTTATTATAGATTCGCCTTTAATTCGATATCATCTAGCATCTTATATAGGTATATTATTGAGGCTAAATTCGTCTATCCAAGATGTAAAAGGTGAAATAGTTGAGAAAGAACAATAGTAGAAATATCATGTTTATAAAAAAAGTGCACGAAAACTAGATCAGACCAGATTGAGCCGCTTGGTTTTGGGCAGGTTCGTGTTCCAAACAAATTTGGAATTGGAGACAATTGATATTATTCCCAATTCTAGGTGAGGACCCAATCGGACCAATATGTTTTTCTTTAAAAAAATTTACTTTTTCTTTTATAGAGTAAGGAAACTGAAAGTGTCAAAATTCAAACAAGATTGATATAACTCAAGAATCGGATTGTGACTCACTTTTAGTTAAATGTTCGGTTCAAATGGAATGGGCCTAAATGAATTACCCATAGTTTTCAATAGAAAAAGAAAATCTAATATTTCAAATATTCCAAAAAACCCTCAACTATAAAATTAAATATTTTTTTTGTCAAATAAAAAAGTAAAAGTTAAATATATGTCCCAAATCTACCCTCCGAAAAAATCATTTAACTCCTTTGACGTTCAGTGAATTTGGGCCCAAAACATGACGTGGAAAAAATCCACAAAATCCTGCTTTCCCTTTCTTTCTTTTTTATTAAATGGAGGAAGCCGGCGAGGGCGGCCTGGGTATGTGTCGGGTGTGGGTCGGGCCGCCCGGTCGGGTCCGGGTCGGGCGGCCCTCGTTTACATTACGGCCCCCGCCCGCCGGCGAATCGGGTTAAATGCCCGAGTCGATATGCCCGGTCGAGGCCATTTTTTCGGGTACCCAACCCAAACCGGGCGGGCGACCCTCACCAACCCACCCATTTGACGGGCTTGGGTGGCCCTCGGAAAATGAAAGTGTCAAAATTCAAACAAGATTGATATAACTCAAGAATCGGATTGTAACTGATTGGTTCTGTTCTGTTCTAGGGTGGAATGACCGTAGTTTTCAATATAAAAAGAAAATCTATAATGATTTTATTAGGACAGGAGGCGCGATTCATGTGCGAAAATCAAAGAATGTCTTCTTCCTCCTCTTTCTTGCTTTCCCTCCAATCCTAAAACCCTAACCCCAGCCCAACACAACCAAACCAAAACCTCTCTCTCCGCATGTCATCTCTTCTGAGGATGAAGACTCTCATCTCCCCAACCTTGGCAGCCTTCTGCCCTTACCTGTCCAGACCCACCACCGTCTCTCTTCCTCTCTCTTCATTCTCATCCTCTAAATCGTCGATCTTCGCCCTTCAAGATTCCAACTTTCGCAGTCTCGGGCCCAAATTATGCTCGGACAAGCACCCCATTCGCTGCCTCCACCAGAGCTCGCAAATGGGTGCTCCTCGCCCGTCTTCTTCCGGCGAGATTCACGTCATCGTCGGCCCTATGTTCGCCGGGAAGACCACCAGCCTTCTTCGGAGGATCGAGTTAGAGAGCAGTGGTGGGAGGTATTTTAACTTTTTTTCCCTTTCTTTTTCGATTTTGTATGATTCATTTTTCGTTGTTGGGTCGTTGGTTTTTTCTGTGGTGTCGAATATTGTTAGCTTTCTTGCTATTTAATGTTTGATAACTTGCTAGTAATGTTAAAGCTGAAACGGGCGCATAAACTCGTAGCATTCGAGTGAGTCCAACGTACCCTGCTTGTAAATTTGTGCGCAGTTATTTAGCTTGTTTCTCATTTTGCTCCCCTTAAAGTTGGATTTTGGATGGATCTCAGCACTTTTGCGGGGATAGGAAGAGGATAGCCAATTCAGATTATGGTATAGTCAAATAGGAGCTCCTTCATTTTTGGATTGTTATGCCACGGATGGTCACAGTTCACATTATCAGCTAAAGCATCTTCTAACAAGCTGACATGAAAAAGCATTCTCAAATATAGGATTGTAGAGGTGTTTAACTGTCTTGCTTTTGGTTTGGAAGCTTTCAGTGATCGATACAATCTGCTTTGCGATGTATTTCTGACAGATTTAATGACAAGTTCCGTTACAAGGTATGCTATGTATAATTTCGCTGATCTGTGTAACTGTATTAAGTCAAACAAGATGTGGAAAAGCTCGTGGTGTTTACCCTGGGATCACCCCATTAGGATATGGTGAAGTATGTAAGACCGAAGTTTCTTCCTTTCTTCCTTGACAAGATATCTGTGCTGCATTGAGAATTGCGTAGCACTGCAATTCGTAATCTGTGAACCGGGGATATGTCTAGCCTCTGATCCATGTTGAGGAAGAATAATTTGTAAATAGCTCAGTATGCTTTCTTTCTACGCATGTGGTGATAGAATTTCCAAACCAAAAGATCTTCCCGTTATCTTGTTCCATTTGTGGAGTGCTGTAGTCACTTGCAAGATATTCCCAGCTTACAGGTTGATCTCCAAAAGGACTCCCTCCAGCTGGATAAAACATTGAGGGGTCTTTGTTATTGTGGAAGGCTGACGGAAGCTGTCAGGCTCCTCTGTAATACTGGGGTTCAGGTGGATCCAGCAACATATGCTCTTCTGGTGCAAGAATGCATATACAGCAAAGCATATGAGAATGGAAGGATAGTCCATGCCCAAATGGTGGTTGTTGGATATGTTCCAGATGAATATATGAAGACTAAATTGCTGATATTGTACACTAAACTGGGAGACCTGAACACTGCGGAGATATTGTTCAGCAAGTTAAACGGTAAAAGCTTGATTTCTTGGAATGCCATGATAGCAGGGTATGTGCAAAAGGGTGGCTTGGAAATTGGCTTGGATCTTTATTATGAGATGAGAAGCAATGGCTTGATTCCAGATCAATATACCTTTGCATCAGTTTTTCGAGCGTGTGCATCATTAGCAACATTGGAACACGGGAAGCGAGCGCATTCTGTTATGATAAAGTGTCATATAAAGGAAAATGTCGTAGTTAGTAGTGCACTCATTGATATGTACTTCAAATGCAGTAGTCTATCTGATGGACACAGAGTGTTCAATAGATCTTTGGAGAGAAATGTTGTGACTTGGACTGCTTTGATATCTGGATATGGCCATCATGGTAAAGTAATGGAAGTTTTGGATTCCTTTCAAAAGATGCTAGATGAAGGGTTTAAGCCAAATTATGTTACGTTTCTTGCAGTACTTTCTGCATGCAGCCATGGAGGTTTGGTAGATGAGGGTTGGGGATACTTTGACTTGATGGCTAAAAAATATGGCATTCAACCTAGAGGGCAACACTATGCCGCAATGGTGGATATTTTAGGGCGTGCTGGTAGGCTGGGAGAAGCTTATGAGTTAGTTTTGAACTCTCCCTACGTTGAGCATCCAGTAATATGGGGGTCACTTCTTGGGGCTTGTAGGACTCATGGAAACATGGACCTCTTAAAAATTGCAGCCAAAAGATACTTAGAATTAGAACCAGAAAATGCTGAAAATATGTTGTCTTAGCTAATGGTTATGCTACCTTTGGTTTATGGGATAAGGTTGCAGAGGTTCGGGAAGTAATGAAGAATACAGGCATGATGAAAGATCCTGCTTATAGCAGAATTGAAGTGAAACAGAAGATGCATATTTTCCACAAGGGTGACCGCTCTCATGAGACGGCCAGAGAGATATGTGAGATGATTAAACAAGTGACATGCATCTTGAAGGATATTGGATTTGTTCCTGACTTAGATGCTGATTAACTTGACTTAGGGAGAAGGAGCTTACAATTCTATATCATACTTTCTGCTCCCCATGCTGGTAGGGTCTACTGACAATGGAGCTTTTTTTTTTTTTTTTCCCTGGAAATATTGCAGATCGTGAGGTATGAGGGGGTGCATGCAAAATTTATTGGCTGGTGGTTGATTATACTTGGTCATTGCATTTTCAGTCAATGTCAAGAGCTTTTGATGTCCAGTCATATGGAACTTTCTTTATGGTTGGTTGACGATTTGGAGCTAGTTTATCATCCAAATGCTCTGCCATCAACTGGGCCTTGGTAGATTGACCAACATGCAGTGCTGATATGGTGTGGATGTTGATTGTTTAGAGTGCACCCACATTTATACAAAGTAGTTCCCATTTACTAGATCAATGTAGTTTTTTGGATTCTCAGTGGATTGTTTATCACAAACCCAACAACTAGGTGCGTCTACCTAAGTAGTGCACTTTCTATGCTCTTTAAGTCTATGGGAATTCAGAACGAGTTCTAATATCTCAACCTGCATTGTTGCAAAAGCAGCTTTGTTGTCTTCTCATTGAATTGTGTTGTTTTGAACCTTTTATCTGTCTTTTTGTGCAGAAGCGTAGCTGTTATCAAATCTAGCAAGGATACAAGATATGGATTGGATTCTATCGTGACTCATGATGGGGCGAAATTCCCATGTTTGGCATTGAAAGATTTGTCTTCATTCAAAGAAACATTTGGCCTTAATGCGTATGATCAGGTAATGCAAACGAAGTGTATTATTTGAATAAACATATCTTCGCTGCAGAATGAGTGGCAGCTGGCAATTCATGAAGTATATTATCCATTGATGATTTATATTTTCTTTGCTCGAAAGGTACTTGAAAGTTCTCTTGTTTATAAAAGATGATGCGCTTGGTTATCATCAAGGCTCTACTCTAAGGACCTTCCTTCCAATAAGTTTAGAAAAAGTGTATTCATTTTTGCAGCTAGATGTCATTGGGATAGATGAAGCTCAATTTTTTGAAGACCTTTATGACTTTTGCCGCGAAGCTGCTGATCGTGATGGCAAGACTCTAGTGGTTGCTGGGCTGGATGGTGACTATTTGAGGTACCCATCTCTCTCACCACCTTTTCTTTCGATCAATGCCTTGGTTAAATGATAAAACACAACGGTATAAAATCCCTTAAGATGGTTGTGCTTGTTTGGTTGCCAGGAGGAGTTTTGGGTCTGTGCTCGACATAATTCCTCTAGCTGATTCTGTCACCAAGTTGACTGCCCGATGTGAACTATGTGGAAAGCGTGCTTTCTTCACCCTCAGAAAGACCAGTGAGACGCAGACGGAAGTAATTGGTGGTGCCGATGTATACATGCCTGTTTGCCGGCACCATTATGTGAGTGGGCAAGCCGTCATTGAGACGACAAGAATAGTCCTAGAATCTCATCCTCAGAAGGTCCAGTGTGGGTAAAACCATAGGGGTAGGTGGCAATTTATCCTACCGATTGCTGCATATCGGCGATCGTAGCACTTGTATTTTGTTATATGATTATATGGTTGTCCAGACGGATCTTAGTATTGTGCCATTGGGATGGGATATGTAAATGGGAAATGCTCGATTTCAAAAGGTCCTTTTGTCCTTTTCACCTATTGCAACGTCTTGATGCTGAACTTGCAAAAGGGTTCTTCTGAGATCTTTGTAAACTGCGCTCAGTCCATGTCAGAAACCTCATAAGCTCTATGTATGTTATTTTCCCGTTTCATGTTTACTTCAGTACGCTTCTTTTTGACCTCTTCTTCCAGTGAGCCAATTCTATCTCACTGATTAGATCATATGTATTCACGGGGAACCTCTAATCTTGGGTCCATCAATTCACTAAATTTTGCAACACCTGTCAGTTTATTTAGCTACATTATCTGTCAGGAAGGGATTTTAGCACATCCCACGAAACAATGAACTCAACTTTGGATGCTCTGCATCATCTTCTAGTGGATCAAATGAACTCGAAGTTGTATGCTCTGCTCTGCATCTTCTGCTAGTGGATCAAAAGTATAACAAACAAACAGGGGGAGGCCTCAGAATTGCAGAATTGACAGCAAGGCTGAGAACAGCCATTCAGTCCCGAAAGATGGTGTGTTTTATCATGATGCTTTCGTCACAGGCCATCCGAAATACTAGTACCATGTATCATCCAAAACAAATAAAGAAATAGAGCTCAAGCAAAGTTTCAATTTTTATCTAAAATTTGAGGGAAAGATACGCCTTTAGTTCATAAAAGATGGCGTAAGGTTATGGAAATAGAGAATTTCCTGCGCCGCAGCCAGCGAAAAATGATCCGACCCAGCCAACTGAACTAGATCTCTTAAAAAAGCAACCTTGACACGAAAGAGAGATAGAGGATGCGAGACGCCACGCTCAACGACGGCGGACGAAGAGAAGGACCTCGACGCCATCCATCGCTGATCGGCGACGTTCTCCATTGAGGAAATCCGCAAACACTCCCGACAACTTCGTTCGCTCCGAAGGTCTTCCGAACACTTCGAGGGACTTCCTCGCAGAGGAGTTTCCAAAAACGAAAAGACAGAAAGAAAACACGAACCGAAAGCAACGAAAAACGCGAAACCCAAAATCGGCAAGCATTCATTCGACTGAACTACGAAGTTGGTGAGGGGTCATTTATATAGAAAGTCTCCTTCCATGAAGTTAAAACCCTAGCTAGTTCCTTCCTTCCTACGAGGAAGGCCCATGGCGAGAGTGTCGAGTCCAATTTGCAGAGACATTCGCGTAAAGGCCCGTTGCGACCCAATGACTGTTTCATCATCTTCTCGTGGACAAGCCAAGCCAAAGCCTTTGCACGAGGTGGAGCCCCACGACACGAGCGTCGTTCGTGTCCAACTCACACGTGAATATAAGGCCGTGGAGTCGAAAGCGAGAAAAGCTGACCCCTTCTGGGCATCGCTTCGTCCAGAACGACAAAAGGGTGTCCGTAGCTTTATCGGTATCTTATCGTCGAATCCATGGGATTTCCCCGCGAATTGTGTCGGGCTGGTAAGTAAATTCCAAGTCGCGATCGGTGGTGGCGAGGAACCGATTAGGGGGTCACATCACATTCAAGGAAGCAGCTCTTTTTCGCTTTTTGAGCGTGGAAAACAAAGATAATAGAAGTCGGCAAGATGCGATTTGCTATTGTGGTTAAGACTCGAAGTATTGAGCTCAATAGGGGCAAGAAAAAGAAGGAGAGATGGAAAAGGGCAAACTTCCCAGCTCATCTCCCCAAGAACCGTGACGTATGAATAATTGAAGTGTAGAGTCAAAAGATTTCGTCTTTTGTAGCCCCTCCATGAACATGGCTGTCGCTGAAGGCGTAGCCTTCTCTGTCCCCACACGTCTTATGGGTGACGCAATCCTGAGTAAAAGCACAGAAGTTGTGACTTTGCTTTTGAACTTACATGGGCATTTGCTATTTTTTCCTCCACGTCTCTTTCATGCTCTGTGGAGAGAGAGAGAGAGTGTCATGGAGATTAAGGAATTCTTCACCATGAGTCGTTCCACAGTTGTATAAAAAGTAATTAACGTATGAAAAGTATCGATCATGATCTCCTCATTCAAATATAAACAAAATTGATAATTTAGATGGCATTGTATCTCTTTAGGGAGATTCAAAGTTGATAAAGAATTTAGTTGTTTTTTCAATGAGTTTTTACAAATTTGTGGCAAGCTCGAATTTTACATGGGATTAACATTGCAGGTGACGATGTGAGCAATCATTGGATCCTTGAGAGTTGATGGACAGTATGGCGTCTTCTCGAGAAGAAATTCAAGACTTTGATGAGATCCTGATTTCACTAAAAAGAAAAGTAAGAGAATTCTCGGGACATTCCCATGTATCTCAATGATCCACAATATTTACTATAACCAATGATTTTGATAACTCTTACAATCCTATTTCATAGTTACAATTATGGGTTTTGTGATTGCATTTGGCTCATAAATCCGGATCTCTGTTGGCTCTCTAAACAATTCGTGGATGGGAAGAAATGCTTTTTGGCTTATGCCAAGAGGTAAAGAAGAAAATGCCCTTTTGATTAATAAAAAGCATTTCTTGCCGTGTTTGAGGGACATCGTTCATAATCAAGATAATGGTGCTGCTGCGCTTTGTTTATTGCTTCTTTTATGTACGGGGAAGATATAGCCTCGAGACTCCCTTCTTTCCTTAGTTCGATCCTTTTAAACTTTTATGGAGCATCACCATCGAGTCATCAAAGATCTCCTATACGAGTTCTTCCCCTTTTCAGCCATTTATCGGTGTGCTTGGATGGAATTCTCTAATTAGTCAAAACTCTCCAAACAGCTATTTCGGAACACTGTTCACCTGCTCTGTATCTCTCGCCCGTGCACTAATTTCGCCGGACCTTCGAACGCCCGGCCTGGCCGGCTCCGGCCTCCGGCGGCGGCCATCTCCGGAGGAAATAATTGCCTAGCTTGGGGCTACTAGTTCACCGAAGCAATTCGACCGTGCACGCCCTAATCGGATTCGGCGATTAGATGACCTAGGTTGGAATTGGTTGTTGAGATGGACTGATCTTGCTTTGGATAGTAGTTGGGGTAGACGATTAATGCTTGAGAACTCATTGGGGATGGAACAAACACCTGCTGAGGCGGAGAATCGCCGCCATCGTAGTCGCAGCAGGCCCCCGGCTCACCGCCCCCTGTCTCGTGGCCGCCTCGGCAAGAACAGGGAAGGGGATGCTTCAGGAACGGTGGAGGCTAGTTATGTACAGGGTAGGCAGATGCGGGAAGTTGCCCAAGGTGCTGGAAGTAGCAGGGGCAGCCAAATTAACCGTAGGGTGGGATCCCCTTCCCCCGGTGATGATGCCCATTTGAATCGCAATGGCCTTTTCGTGTCTAAGCGGAATGAAAAGGAAAATGCGGCTCCTCGATCTAGGGCCAATGTTGCCCGGACTGCTATGAGAGGCTATGAGCTTAGATACATTACCCCGACCACTAGAGAAAAGGAAGTGAGGGCTGTATTTGATGAGGAAGCGCTTGGTGGTGTGGACCCAATGTGGGCTGAATGTGTTGTAGGGTACCTCATTGGCAAGAAATTGCCCTTTAGACTAGTTGAAACTGCCTTAAAAATGCATGGGGACTGAAGTTGATGGAAGTTAAAGCGATGATAGGGGTTTCTTCTTTTTTTTTTTTTCGTATACCCGATGCGGAGTATAGAAGGCGTCTCCTAGACAATGGTCCTGTCACCATTGCCCGTGTGCCATTGATCTTGCAACAATGGCATTCATTACTGGAACTGAAGAAAGACAACCACTCAAAAGTCCCGGTATGGATTAGACTTAGGAACATTCCTTTCACACTTTGGTCTTCTAGGGGTATTAGTGGCATCGCAAGTGTGATAGGCAATCCTCTCTATGTTGATCGAACACGAAACAGCCGAGAATGCTATCTTATGCCCGTGTTTGTGTGGAGTTGGATGCGGTGACACTAGGAATGATCATGTAATTGTGGAGTTTAGTGGGGTAACTCGCAGAGTGGAAGTTGAATACGAATGGAGGCCGATCACCGCACAAAATGTGGCACCTTTGGCCATCGATGCAACACACGAAACACCTCGGGACAAGTAGAAAGTAGACCCTTACAACACTCGAATGGAGCTCCAACAGGCTGAAACAAGAGCCAAATCACCTCGATGTTCCCTGCCCAAAGACCGGAATAACAAGCAATGCAATCCTCTCGGTTTTCAGCAACACCGATCAACTAGCAGCTGCTGTAACAAAGAAGCTCAAAATCTCGATCTGCACTCCTCTCAACAGACTACACTGAAAAAACCCGGTTCCTCATATGACAAAGCAACTCCAGTCACTTTTGGCTCGACTACCAGCTCTACTACAAGAATTCCAGTGCTTTGTTTTGTACAAAGAACCAGGAAAATTCCAGCTCATTGCAGCAAAACCAGCCGCTGGTTTGCACAATGACCAGTGGAAACAACCTCGGACGCCTTTGCTCTCCAAAAGGCAGATTCTTCAAAGGACAGTCCCAAGCCGAGAAGGCAATCCCCCTTCTCCTTGAACCCTCCCCAAGAAGACACCACAGCAGCAATTGTGGATGAAGACTCGGGCACCTTAAGGACATCACAGCAGTCTGGACAGTGGCAAATTCAACTGTCCTCCCGTCGAAGAGCAAAAAGAAGGACTGGAATCATAACGCCGACTTGAGCCCCATCATCACTCTCTCCTCAAGATAAAAGGGCTCCAAAGAAGGTCATTAATTTTGATGAGGCGGTCAATAACCTGGCTGGCCCCACCTTCTCTTCGGCGGATGACCTTGATGACGGTGAGGAAGCCTCTAGCACCAGGCGCGGGGAAGACAATCAAGAAAGGGAAGTCCATCCTGCAATAGCCACTCCTACCCTTACTGTGGTTCTCCCATCCATGGAGGCTGTTGATCCATGCCCCACCTTGCAGCCACTAGAACCACTTGTTGCGGGCAAGGGTAAAGCTCAAATACAGCCAAAACCCCCTATTCCAAAACCATTGGTTAGCACACGGCGAATGGTGAAACGCAAGTGAGCTGCTGTCTTTCTCCTATATATATACATATGAATATAGGCTTTTGGAATACCCGAGGCATAGTAGACCCGGTCGGACAATCGAAGTGAGGCATTTTGTGCGTGAAAATAATATCTCGCTGTATTGGGTGATGGAAACAAAGGTCCCGCCTCATCGTTTGATTCCATCTCGGCTACTTTATGTACAAAGTTGGAAATGGATTAACAATTATACGTACGGCGACGAGGTCGTATTTGGATAGGTTGGAACCCATATCTAGTGGAGTTTACAAGCTTATTTATCTCTAGCCAAATTATACATGGCTCGATTAAACCGTTGCATATCTTGGATCTATTCTATACTTTGCACTTTGCGTATATGGTGAACATACATATGTTGCTAGAAGACCCCTATGGAATGATCTTATCCGATTAAGCTCTAACCTCTCGGAAAATCCTTGGATAGTGGCGGGAGATTTCAATGCGATACGTGATTCTTCGGAGACGGGTTAGGGGCTCGGATATGTGGCTCCCTTCTTTTGATGAATTCAATGATTGCATTTGCCGTGGCCGAGCTAGATGACCTTCGATATGTGGGGATGCGATACACATGGTCAACTTCTTCGGGTACTCAGCGCAAGCAAAGGAAAATAGATCGAGTGTTGGTTAACAACAAATGGAGCCTTGAACACTCATACTCAGAGGCAGTTTTTCTTCCTCCTGGAATCTCGGACCACTCCCCAATGCTGGTCAGGGTCTTGCCCTTTCGACCTCGAGAAGGCCTTTCAAATTTTTCAATTTACGGATGTCTCACCCGGAGTTCAATACCATGGTATCCCAGTGTGGGAGAGTCAAACTATAGGTAATCCAATATACAAGCTGTACAGCAGACTTAAACTTCTTAAATGCAGGTTAAAGTTACTCAATAAGGAGGAGTTTTCCAACATTTCCATGCGAGCTACTACTGCCAAGCAGGCCCTCCTTACTACCCAAGAGGCACTCATGCAGGATCCACAAAATGTCTTGCTAGCTGAGAGTGAAATGGCCAAAGCTCGTGAGTTCTATGAGCTCCGATCTATGAAAGAGTCTTTCTTCAAACAGAAATCTAGAATACGTTGGCTGAAGGAAGGCGACCAAAACACAAGATTTTTCCACCAATCGGTAAACTATCATCACTTGCGCAACCGGATCATATCAGTCCAGGATGGTGAGGGTAATATGATAACGGAACCGGAGGAAATACAAGGGGCTTTTGTCTCTTATTTTCAGCACCTTCTAACTCGGGAAGACTCGGCGATGAGGCCCTCTACTAGTGAGATAAAGGAAGTCTTGCGGACACACTATCGAGGTCCAGATTAATTCAATAGATGAGCCAATCAATGCTCGGGAAATTAAGGCAGCCATGTTCTCATTAGCTGGCAATAAAGCCCCGGACCGGATGGATACAACTCGATTTCTTTAAAAGGAATTGGGGAACAGTGGGCCCTTCCGTCATAGAGGCAATCCTACACTTCTTCAACACAGGCGGCCTTATTACGGGAGACTAACGCACCATTCTTACACTAGTCCCTAAAATTCCAAATGCTTCATCACAATGACTTCCGGCCCATTGCATGTTGTAATACTTTTTACAAATGCATTACAAGGATTCTGGCAAATCGTATCTCGGTAGTGCTTCCCGACATTATAAATCCTGCTCGACGGCTTTTGTTAAAAAGCGCGACGCACATCGACAATATTCTTTTGGCCCAAGAGCTTTTTAGCGGATTCCACTTGGACTCTCACTCATCAAAATGCGCTATCAAAGTGGACTTCCGGAAAGCGTATGATACACTCAACTGGGACTTCCTGGAGACAACTCTTATGGCGTTTGGGTTTCCTGGCCGCTTCATACAGCTTGTTATGGTATGCGTCCGGACCCCAAAATTTTCTGTTTCCATTAATGGCGAGCTCCATGGCTTTTCAATAGTGGCGGGGGTCTTAGACAAGGGGACCCAATCTCTCCTTATCTATTTACCTTAGCTATGGAAGTGCTTTCAGGGCATCTTGGAGGCCCAATCTAACCGGCCTGAATTTCGGTACTATTGGAGGTGCAAACCCACCCACCTTTCACACCTCTTCTTCGCGGATGATGTGTTCATATTCAGCAATGGCAAACCAGCATCGGTGTCCCGTATAAAAGAGGGATTAAACACCTTCTCCCAATGGAGTGGATTATTTCCTAATGACAACAAAAGTGAGGTCTTTCTCTCGGGTGTTGCGAGACAACCGGAATCCAGCTCCTTCAAATCCCGAATTTCGAAGAGGTTCCCTTCCGGTGCGCTACTTGGGCGTTCCAATCATCACCTCACGTCTAAGCAAGGCGGACGTAATGCACCGGTCTGTTTACTTACGACTCGAGTCCAATCTTGGACTCATCGGTTCTTATCATTTGCGGGTAGACTACAACTTATCAAATCGTGCTACATGCTATTCAAGCATACTTGGGCTTCCATCTTTTGGCTTCCTTCATCTATTGTTGACTCGAATTGAACAAATGCATCGGCAATTCCTATGGAAGGGTCCCGGACTTGGGGCGGGTGGGGCAAAAGTATCATGGGACGATGTATGCATTCCTAAACAAGAAGGAGGTCTTAGAATCCGGAAAATCCGCGACAAAGAATAAAGCGGCCATGATCAAGCACATATGGATCCTCTTCACCGACAAAGAATCACTATGGTGCAAGTGGATACACGCAAATTACCTCAAAAGGAAGCACTTTTGGACTACCCCCTCCCGACACATTGCTCATGGACATGGAGGAAGCTGCTTACATTAAGGGAGGAAAGTATAAACTTCTTCAAGTGGAAGATTGGTGATGGTACAACTACTTCACTCTGGTTTGACCCATGGCTCGACTTGGGCCTCATAAATGTGTTCTGTGATACTAGCTATATACACCAATCTCCACTTACGAGGAATGCAAATGTTGCAGATCTATTCTCCGTGGATGGCCAAGTCATCCTAAATGAGATTCGCTTATGGCAAATCCCTATCCCGCCACTAAATCAAACGAGTGACACCTTCACTTGGTTGATGCATCCTTCTGGTACCTTTTCTACAAAGATCTCGCTTGTCGGTCATACGAAGAAAAGCGACGCCGGTCACATGGGCTTCATTTGTATGGAATAAGGCGATAATTCCTCGTCACCAATTCCTCCTTTGGGATATCTAGAAATCGCCTCCCGACCCAGTCTTCTTAATGGCCTATGGTAGACTTCCTCTCGGTACACTTGTGCATTGTGCAATATCGGGCCGATTCTATAAACCATCTATTTTTTGATCTGTCATGTCTCCAACTCGCTTACTAATTTTTGGGCTGCAAAATGTAATCTCACTTGGATAAATCGATCTTGGATGGAGAACCTCAGTTGGGTAAGCAGAACCCTATCAGGTAGTGGCTTCTATGTAGACATCGCCAAATTCTCCTTCGGAGCACTATGCTATGTGATTTGGAAGACTAGAAATGATATAACATTCCGGTCATCCAATCTCTCTATGCCACCATGAAACAAGATATCTCACCAAGGCGGTCAAGGATAAAGCTATCTCATTCAAAGCGGTAGGCGACAACCCAAGAAATAGGAGATTGCGGCGTAGGAATGGGGATGACTTAAATATTTTTGTATAGAAATGTGAGTGGGGCTAGCCTTGATAACCTTGGCTTCTCACATTTGTATTTTTACATGTTGTGAACTGGCCCCCCACCCAGGTGACATGTTGTCCCGTTGAGTGTGGGCCCAAGGTTCACCCTCCCCTATATACCGTATGGTTGGCTCTCAATTTTATCTATAATACTTACCTTTACCAAAAAAAAAAAATTCTCTAATTAGTCCTGAGATTATTGTACGGATACACCCTCCTCGTCGTAACAGATGTGGGAATTAGTTTCTTGCGGCTTTAATACCTTTTGTTCACGGCTCTCGTACAATCTCAAAAACAAAAACAAAAAGAAAAAAGAGAGAGAAAAATGAGAAGTCTTACAGAACTATAGAAACTAGTGTTAGGCATCAGGCTAAGATGTCGCATAGGATATTATAATCAGGTATGGAAAGCCCTTGAATCTGTTTGTCTCCTAATAGCAGAGGTCGCCGGCCCTCCCTGGGTTTTAACCATGAAGTCAAAACCCTAGCGAGTTCCTTCCTTCCTAAGAGGAAGAAGGCCCATGGCGAGAGTGTCAAGTCCAATTTGCAGAGACATTCACGAAAAGGCCCGTCGAAACACACCCATCGTTCAATGCCTTCATCATCTTCTTGTGGACAAGCATTTGCACGAGGTGGAACACCACGACACGAGCATCGTTCGTGTCCAACTCACACGTGAATATAAGGCCGTGGAGTCCAAAGCGAGAAAAGCCGACCGTCCCGAAAGACAAAAGGGTGTCCGTAGCTTTATCGGAATATTAGAGTCGAATTCATAGGATTTCCCCGCGAATTGTGCCAGGCTGGTAAGTAAATTCCAAGTCGCGATCGATGGTGGGGAGGCACCGATTAGGGGGTCAAATCACATTCAAGGAAGCAGCTCCTTTTCGCTTTTTGAGCTTGGAAAACAAAGATGATAGAAGTCGGCAACATGCGATTCGCCATTGGGGTTAAAGACTCAAAGCATTGGGCTCAAAAGGGGTAAGGAAAAGAAGGAGAGATGGAAAAGGGGAAACTTCCCAGCTCATCCCACCAAGAACGGTGACATGGGAAGGGAGGGGCGAAGGGTTTTTTGGAAAGGAGATATCATTCTTTTCCACATCCCCGGTTTGAGAAAAAGAAAGTGATGTTTTGTTGAGAGAGAGATGTTTTCGTTTTCATGAGCTTAAAAAAAAGGGAAGGTACTAATAACTAAAGTGTAAAGTCAAAAGATTTCATCTTTTGTAGCTCCTACATGAACATAGTTGTAGCCGAAGGCGTAGCCTTCCATGTCCCCACACGTCTAATGGGTGACGCAATCTCGAGTAAAAGCACAGATGTTGTGACTTTGCTTTTGAACTTACATGAGCACCTGCTATTTTTTTCTCCAGTGTCCCTTTCATGCTGAGAGAGAAAGAGAATCATGGTGATTAAAGAATTATTCACCATGAGTCGTTCCACGCAGTCGCATGGAAAGTAATTAAAGTATCGATCGTGATCTTCACTTTGTAGGGTTATAAAAAAAATCGATAATTAAGATGGTACCGTATCTTGTTAAAGAGATTCAAATTATCCATCCTAACTAGTAATTTCGATAGTTAGTACAACCCCATTTCATTAAAGTTACAATTATGTGTTCTGTGATCGCACTTTGGCTCGTAGATCCAGATTCGTGGGTGGGAAGAAATGCTTTTTAGCTTATGCCAAGAGGTAAAGAGGAATAAAAAGCATTTCTTGCCGTGTTTGAGGGACATCATTCCTCATCAAGATAATGGTGCTGCCGCGCTTTGTTTATTGCTTCTTTTATGTACGGGGAAGATAGCCTCGAGATTCCCCCCTTTCCTTAGTTCGATCTTTTTTAACTTTTGTGGAGCATCACCGTCGAACTCATCAAAGATCTCCTATACGACCTCTTCCCCTATTCAGCCACTTGTCGGTCTTCTTGGATGGAAATTGTCCAATTAACTTTAAAAATATTATATAGATTTCGATTTAATTTTGAACTTTTTAATTTTATTAATATAATTTTAAATGTTTATCTATTTTTTCTAAAAAAAAATTGCCAAAATGATAGGTTGAGTAGCTTGATAAGAAGAATTTGCCCCGTACGGGACGAGGCACCGGTGGGCTTGAACTCCCTGTACCCATCCTTATGAACACCTTCCTCCTGACAGATGTTGTGGGAATTAATTTCTCGCAGATTAAATTCTTTTTGTCTGTTGCTCTTGTACAATCCAAAAAAAAAATTGAAAAATGAAAAATAAGAAGTCTTATAAAATTATAAAAACTAGGGTTAGGCATCAGGCTAAGATGTCGCGTAGGATATTATAATCAGGTATGGAAATCCTTTGAATCTGCTCGTTTCCTATCTTCCACATGGGAAAAGACTGAATATAAAACACATATGTGGCATTACCTAATCTCATTAAGCATCTGGGGTATTATGAAAGACTTAGAACTTAAGTAGTAAGATGAGAAGTTTAAGATTAAATTAGAATGCATTTGGTAACCTTTTTGTTTTTGTGAAATAATTTTTATTTATAAATAATTTTTTATTTTTGTTTTTGAGAATAAAGAAGTAGATTTTTTATTTTTTATTTTTGTTCCAAATTCATTTCCTAATTAATTTTCTATTTTAAGAAATAGACAAATTAATTAATGTTACTAAACATATTTTCTAGTTTTTTTGTTCTGAAGAAAAATTAGAAAAAAAAAAAAAATATGATGATTATCAAATAAGGCCTTAGTATCGATGTAATAAGTTAAAGACTAATTCGGTGATTTTCGATTTTTGTGGATTTTTTTTTGGGGGGAAGAACACTAAGAGTGTCATAACTTTCGTACGGCGCTCACTTTGGTACCAAAATTTTTTTTTGCTCACTTGAGTGCCAAATTAGAGTGAAATCGTTCAGTTAAGTGCCACTTTCGGCCAAAATGCATACATAGATTTTTTTAATGATTTTCCATTTTTTAAAATAATTTTCAATGCTGACATGGTTTTCGGCGGTGACCCTCGTCGGCCAACGTGGATTCTTCATGCAAAATGATACTGTTTTCCTTTTTTTGGAATTTTTTCAATTTTTTTTTGCATTTTTTGCATTTTTTTCTTTAGGGCCGGTGAGGGTCATGAAGGCTTAGGGCGGGCCATTCAACGGCACCGGCCCTAAAGAAAAAAAACAAAAAAATCGAAAAATTAATTAATATATTAAAATATTATTCACCGGTAGATATGTCAGCTTTTCCGGTGGCCACATCTGCTTTTTCGGCGGCTACGTTGGAAGTGGTACTAAAGTGAACGTTTTTTTGAATTTGCCGCACTCAAATGAGCGAAATTCTTTTTTTTTTCAATTCAATAACTATTTGAATTGAATGATTTCTTATGAGTATTTGATATTCACACTCCTAGTGTTTTTATGCCTTTTCTGAGCACACGTATGTTTTGGTGAGCTGTGATCACATGAGCCCGGCAAAATCCAGGGAAGCATCAGATTTTCGCAGGAAAATGTCGGGGGGGAAGATGTTCCGGGAAAGAAAGCAACCATTCTCAACCAATCTCAACCTCACTCTCACTCGGCTTTTACTAAAGTAATCATGATCGCGTCCATGGTCTTCACGCCATCTCCTAGGATCTGGAATCCAATCACTCCCGCCGATTGCAAAAGTACAACTGTTTCCGGACAACTATTATTAATAAATTCCGTAAAGTATTCGGGGCTGAGTCTATAATTTACATATATATTTGCGTCAATTTTCAATTGAGTCCATTTGAAAGAATATGATCAACGTGAATAAATTTTGCCACAGCCGCTATATTTTGGCGATTTCTTGGCGGGATAGTTACTAGAAAAAAGTTATGTGTCTATTACATTAGTGTTAATTCCATTCTACACTTTTTAATTATATTAATTTAATCTTAGATATTTTCGTGTTTTGCCAATTAAGTTTATCCGACCAAATTTAGCTAAAAATCGCTAATGCGGTCGTCGACTATCTTGTATAACACGATCGATGCTATCATAGAAATTTGTTTATTTTGTTTATTTTTTTCTTTTCTTTTTCCTTCATTTTCTTTTTCTTTTTCATTATGGTTGATGAGGCTTGTCGAAGCTTGCCAAACACTGAGTGGGTATCGTGAAGCCCTTCCCCATCCACTGGTAAGGGTCATGGTTCCTGCATGACCTCACCTAGATATAGGCAAGACAACCTCTTCTATAGTCACAATGGCCAGTGAGTTCCATCGACCATTGCTATCCATAGTGCATAAAAAAGGGCAGGAAAAGAGAAGAAAAGAAAAAATTCAATAAAAAATTAAGAAAGTTGTCTCTACCAATGCCAATTGTACTATGTAAAATGGTCGATGTCAACATTAATGATTTTTTTTTTATCAAAATTAGTCAAATGAACTTAGTTCGTAAAACATGAAAATGTTTATAACTAAATTGATATAATTAAAAGGTTTATGACTGAATTGGTACATGTGTAATAGATTTAAGATTTTTTTTTTTAGTCATTATCCCTTTCTCAACCCTGTTACTAAGTTTTGATTTTGGACTTTTAGATTCCACTAGATTTTTTGGTGGAATTTGATTTATTGTCCATGCAAAAGCAATGCCCATGTGAAAGTTTGCTAGATTTTGATCGAAATTTTGACTGGATTTCGGGTCAAAGCGCATTGATTACAAATATATTGAAATATAGGTCCTGATTTTCTTTAAAAAAATACCCAACTTCAAGTCTAGCTTTAGATATGTGAGTTTTACTCTCCCGATCTTATATCTGAAAACTTTTCTCTCCTATCTAATTCTAGATTTTGGAGTTTTAATAAATAAGTTTTCCGCCTCTAGGTCAATGATGTTGAGAGTAGCTTTAGTGTCAAATCTATGCTCATTCAATGTGTTTTAATTCAAAGCTTTGACATGTTGCATTGATTACAAAGCTCTCTCTCACATATGTCAACTCTGAGTCTTTTCAATATGTTTATGTTGTCTCCATACAGTAATGTTGTTAGGGATGTTGAACTTAGGCACACATTGTCAAAAGGCAAAGACGTTACTACAAGTGGAGATCTTGATACGTGCTTATTACTTGTGATGTTATGTAATTTGGTGATTGGCTACCGATCTTTTCACTTACAATCCCAAATATGTTCTTGATGGTAGAGCCTGTAATTATCTCTTCTAATCTTGCTATGCTAATATGCCTTGTTTTTGGGTATTTGCTTTGTTTTGGAACTTTGACTTCTTTTAAGATTTCATATTATATATATTTTGGGAAAAGATAAGTTAATTAGAAGTTTCAAAATTTGTCATAAAAGTGCAATATAGTCCTAAAACTTTTAAAAGTGCAATCGAATCATAAAACTAGTACATTGGTGTATCAAATTCTTATGTTTACACCTTTAATTTAACTAACTAAAAATGCTAATATGGCATTTTAAAATTAATTTCTCATTTACATGGCATTCATTATTATCATATTCAAAATATTATTTAAATTAGTTTAAAAAACTAAAAAAGAAATCTAATTTTTTTAAAAAAATATGAAAAAAAAGAAAGAAAGGGAGAAGCAGTTCGTTAGTGGGGCGTCACTATTACCACCTTTCGCTAATGGAGATTGCTAGCCTCGGGCAATGGTGGCCACTCCTTGTTCACCTCAAGTGAGGGCTGGTGGTTAGGCAAGGACACCTAGGTTTGGGTGACGCTGTCCTTCACCTAAGGCCACCCACCATTGCTTTGGTGACGCCTTGTTAACTCCAAGTGAGGGCTATAACCCTTGCTAGGCTCAGGGGTGAGTGCCGACAAGGCCTCGCTCAAGGCGAGCGGTAGTCACTAGCCCCAAGGGATGGGTGGTGGTGCCTAGATCCTTGAGCCTGGCAAGGGTCGCCAATCCCTTTGGTGATGGGCAATAGCAACGGCAGCATCCTACTCTTGAATATGCCCCTTCCTTTCTTTATCTCCACTTTTTTTTTAATTAGTATTTTTTTTTAAAACTAATTTATATAATATTTGAATAAAATGATAATAATAAATGTCACATAGAAGAAAGAAATTAATTTAAAAATTTCACGTTGATATTTTCCATTAATTAAGTTGATGGTATTAATAGAATGACTTGACTGCACTGATGGCATAAGTTTTATGATTAGATTAAACTTTTTGAAAATTTTTATCACTCAATTGCATTTTCGTGACAAGTTAGGTCTTCTAATGAACTTATCTCTTTTGGTGATGAATAGAAATTTCCTTTCATAAAAAAAAAGTCTAATCCCAATCTCGTAATTTTTTTGTTTAAAAGAAATTCATAACTTTCACTTTAATCCCAAATCTGTCTATACATCCAGAATGTTGCCAATGGTTTCTTCAAAATTATCAATATCCGGAGACTGTTATTTTTTCTTATGAAGACGAGATTGTTGATGACAAATGCATGTTCTAATAATGAAAATCTAATCGATCTCGATAACAACTAGTGGTGAGATGTGGACTTGTTGGTAAATTTGGAATTAAGATGAAAGCTTGAAGTTTTTTTCTTTAATAAAAAGAACTCAGGTTATAATCAAGATTGAACTCGGGATTTTTTCAAGGAATTATGCCTTGCATTGAAATAGAATCAAATCGCACAACCGAATTCAAATTACAGATTTTTTCAAATTTTTTCTCTGCCGAATCAACGCACGCCATTTTGACCAAAAGAGCGAACGTCGGACTCACCGACCCCATCATCAGCACACCATCACCGTCAGCATCAGCATCACCGTCATCATCGCCACTACGCATCGGGACAGTGGGGCCCACGGCGTCCACGTGGCACGCGGTCCTCGTTCGATTATACAATTTGGGAACGCGGCATCGTTTACTAGTACCAGTAGTGGCCTCCTTCTTCCCGTCAATTTCATCGCGTCGTCCTCCCCGCTCGCGCATCATTGGAAGCGACGTGAATTCATTCCCGAAGTTCCGGCGATGATAACGTTTGATTGAATGAACATTTTTTCCAATTTATCCTGAGTAATTATGCCGAGTCATATCGCGAAATTTATTCACAAACAAATAAAAATTCCGTATTCAAATTCAAGTTGACCGGTCAATTTATCTTATCTATTTAAATAAGATATCGAAAAAGGTCATTTCAACTTTTTTTTTGTAATATAAAAAATCTCGAAACATACCTACCATGACGCATTCATTCTAATTTTTTTGTTGTGACATAAATGGCCCTAAATTTGTACTCTTGTGCTGCATTAGCCATTTGTTAATAATTTTCTAGCCAAAATAGGGTCGTTTTTATTTTACTTGAGCTACGTAGGTGTTATGTCGACATTGTTGGCCTTCCCTTATCCATGGAGGCAAATTACTAACGGTGCTCATTGACATGACCCTGATGATTTAGAATTCTAAGTATCACGAAATTTTTTTGGATAAATATGTTATAATAGACGTAATTAAATAGGCCAATATGCTATTTAGTATAATCCCGACATGTTTGCTTGTTTCTCTATGCTTGAAGATTATTAGAAGTCGTGTATTGCTTGTAGTATGTTCCTACTTGCCATTTTTCACGATGCGATGAGAGCGATTTCTATGACATGACATTGGCATAAAAAATTATAACTTACTTTACGTCAAGCTGAAGTGGTAACCTGAAAGTAATAATTATCAATTTCCATGTCATCTTCATCTAAATATATAAATATATATATAAAAAAAAAGTGTATCATTACAAAAGATTATAAAAATTGCCATTGTTGCTTCTTCAAGAATAAAAGCTCTTTTTAAAAAATTCGAAAGTTGGAGTGCAAAGCCGTTTCGAAGAATCGGGGGGAGGCGCGTCCGTCAACCCTTCTAGGCGGACGCGCTGATTAGGAAAGAGCCCCCGACCTGCCCGCTAATTACGAAAATGCCATTTGACCCGCCCCCGCTGGAAACCGTGTCCTGGAAGGTCGCCCCTTGTTTTTGTCACATTCCTCAGTCTCCTACGAAATCTCGACCGTCAATTTTACGGTCATCTCTTTGATTCCACCACTGCCGTCTAGTCTTCCTTTTGACCTCACGGATGCTCCTGGGATTCGAGAGCTTTGGACGGGCTTCTATGTGGAAATTGGACCTAAACTTTTTTGTCGTGGAATCTCGATCTTTGCCATCCTCTGTCCTAGACTTTGCTCGGGACGATGGATTCTAGGAACCTTTTAGCCCTTTAAGACATCTTGTTTTATCCCGAATTGAAAGTAGTGGCGTTTTTAAAAATTTGATTAGGAATATGGCCATGTGATCGGAGTTGAACCCCTCTTGAATAATTAGTTTAGTTCCAAACTCCAACTTCCCATTGGAATCAGTTCGATTCTTAGTTTCAAGCTTTTGAAACCGGTATGGTTTTCCAATTCCGAGTGAAGAATCGTCTGGGAATTAGATCGATTGAATTGAATTTGGAATCGGTTTCATAAAGTCTAAGAACATAATTTTTCTCAGTTGTCCTCAATCTCACTCATGAACTTCACAACTCTCTATCTCTAGTCTCATGACTTGCCCTTCTCCTTACTCGTTTGAGCCCTCACAACCCTTGCTTGTTCCCTTCACTTTTCCTTGATCGACCTCGTTCATTTTTTTTCTTTTAAACCATTTTGTATTTATATTATTTCGCTATAAAAAATTAAATGAAAAGGGAGCAAAAGAAAAGCATGTTTTCATGTAGACTTTGGAACTGGATTGGAAAATTGAATATGTTCTAGATTCTAAAAATCAGGAATATGTTTTGATAGATTCTACATCTAAAACCTACGCATCTTAAAATTGACCACTCCTAATTAGCAATTCTATATCTTAGAGTGGATAATCCTAACTTCGTTAAATAATGAAACGTCCGAAAGATAGATTACAAGTTAATAATCTTTACGAATCCCAGATTTAAAGTCCCAACATTAATGGCACATTTGTTATTAGGTCACACTAATTAGAAACTTCTATGGAGTTTGTTAGAGCTACTAAACTCTAAAGTGGTCGGTGATTGAAAATCGTTAAGTTGCCCAAATGATGCATGTGCAGCTCATTAGGAAACATGACAAGCACAAAACGCATGTCTCCTCATTCTGTCCCGTTTGTACTCCTTTTCCTTCCCCTAAGATCAACTAGTCAACCATGTCTTTTAAAGAAGCTTCATTTGAAATCCTTAATGCCGAGAGAGAGAGAGAGAGAGAGAGAGAGAGAGAGAGAGAGAGAGTAATCCTTCGAAAAAGTCCACAATTGCCAAAGACTTTCCCCTCCCTTTCCTCCACAAGCTAAGCTGATCACAACTAGACCCACTCGTTTAATCATTTTGAGAAGCTATTCAATTTGACATTTTCGCAATCGGGTTGAAATCTCTGCAAGCCTACAGCAGACACAGAGCAACACTTGTCCTAAAGTCAAAGGTCCACGTCACCAGAAAGAACGAACGAATTCGACCGCACAGCATTGAGAAACAAACGGACAAACCGAGTTCCGCGGAGGAAACTGCTTGCTACAGTCGGCACGTCACTTCGACAGGTTTTGCCTCTGTGACCCGAAAGCGAAGATGTCACGCACACGGTTCAGCCCCACACAGGAGAGGAAATATATTCTTCTTGACAGGGGCAGTGACGTGATTTCCCGTCCTCGTCCATTGGGTGGCAGTGTAATTTTGTTGACCTGGAGAGGGCAAATATTTTTATTTGGGTAGAGCCTATAAGTTGGTAATAGAGCTCCACACATGCATACTTTTAGGAGAGAGAGAAGGAGCAGATAGAGAGAGAGAGAGAGACAGGGGGGCAGGTTGGTGGTTTCTTGTTCTTGAAGAGTTGGGGAGCTGAGCTGCGCTGAGCTGAGCTGAACTGAGAGTTCTGTGACTCAGGTAAGGAATTTTATGTGTTTGTGAGCTCTTGATTGATGACGAATTTGAAAGATTGGGTGTGATTCTCAGCGAAGATATGTGAGGGCTTTCTTTATTTCTTCTGGGAAGTAACTCTTTTTGTATTTTTCCCGGACAAAGTTTGCATCTTTTCATGGTTGACGGGTTCTTGATTGAGCCGAAATGTTGCTTTCGTGATTTCGTAAGATGGGTATGTCGTAGAATTCTGGGGAGGTGTTTTCTCAGCTGATACGGCTTATGAAGATTGCAAATCTTGCGTGAATTGGGATTCCTTTTGACTTTCTTATGGTTAATTTAGGTCGGGGTATCCAAATTAAGCTCTCTGTTTATCAAATTGGCGGGTTAATTTCTGGTGGGATCTGGTTTATGTGCCAAAGGTTCTAGCTTTTTGATCCAAAGTGCAGGGCTAGCTATTCAGTGGAACCTGTTGTTGATCAGAATTTCGTGTACATAAAAATTTTCCACCATCTCTCAGTAGGTTCTGCAGCCGCTATAAGATGCCTTTTCTCTCTCTTTTTCCCATTCTTTCTTTTTAACTGTTTGGTTCGACGATCGCAGAGGTTACGGAATGAACATGGTGGCTAAAGCAGTAACTTTTTTCTAATCTTTTATGTGATCTGTGTTATTGGGATTAATGTATTGTTCTGATACTTCTTTTAATATTTTGTCCCTTTTCGTTTTTTCCTTTAATAAACTACACCAGTTACTAGAGGAGAATGGTTCCTTTAGTTTGGATACTGATTCTGTTCATTTATGTGGATGAGGTGTTTCAAACGATCAATGATTGTAATTGACATTGTACCTTTTGCCTGCAGGGGTTTCAGATATTGCTACTTTTACACGATTGGTGCAAGGAAGCACTTGGCTGCTGTTGCTGCTGAGTATCGTATTGAGGAATTCTATGGCGCGATGAAAGCAGATCATTGGTTTTGAGATTGCCATGTTTGTTCTTATGGCCTGAATGATGTTCTGGATTACATAAAACATTCTGCTAGAAAGCTTCTCATATTATCTGCAAGTCAATCGCCTGGAATCCTCCTAAATGCAAACATCTCAGAACCCCCAGAACTCGGCCGGCATCCATGGGTTATACCATCAACCCGTGCAAGAAATCGACCCTTATTATTTGTCCAATTTTCAGATTGTGGAAAACAATGTCAGTCCAGACATTGGCAGCCAAGGGACTAATCTCTCCTTTCAGGCTTACAATGAGCAGTACTTCACCCTCGAATCTGCTCCAGCCAATTCCAGTTTTGCGTCATACGATTCCCCTTCAGCTGTGAGTGTCGCATCTAATAGAAGTCCCTTTTCAACTCAAGGTTCGCACTCGTACGTGTCAGATGCACAGCATTCTTCTGACTATCTTTATGGGTCACCCATCAGTGGTTCTTCAGTGGCTAATGGCCCTCAGATGTGGGACAAGCTGAAGGAGATTGAAAATTCATTGCTTGGACCTGAATCTGATATCAGTGATAGCTGCAATTGTTGTGTAAATAGTGGGAGCCACCAATTCAAGGCAACTGGGCAGTGGGATGTAACTCAGATATTAGAGATGAACCCCAGATTGGATTTGAAGCAAGTGCTCATTGTCTGTGCACAAGCGATTGCCGAAGCTGACATGCCTAAGACAGCTGGTTTGATGGAGTTGTTAGAGAGGATGGTGTCTGTCGCAGGAGATTCGATCCAACGGTTGGGTGCTTACTTATTAGAAGGGCTTAGAGCGAGATTGGAATCATCTGGGAGCATAATCTACGGAAAGCTCAAGTGCAAAGAGCCCACTAGCTCGGAATTGATGTCTTACATGGCCATCCTCTATCAGATTTGTCCATACTGGAAGTTTGCCTACCAGTCGGCAAATGTTGTTATTGGGGAAGCTATAAAGTACGAGTCAAGAATCCACATAATTGACTTCCAGATTGCTCAAGGAAGCCAGTGGGTCCCTCTTATCCAGGCTCTTGCAGGACGAGTGGGTGGGCCCCCTCTCATTCGCATCACTGGTGTTGATGACTCCCAGTCAGCTCATGCGCGTGGAGGGGGGCTTGACATTGTCGGGCAGAGGCTAGCGAAGGTTGCTGAGTCATGTGGAGTGACATTTGAGTTCCACAGTGCCGCCATGTGTGGAAGTGAGGTCGAACGAGAGGACCTCAGAGTGCGATCTGGCGAAGCTATAGCTGTGAATTTTCCCTTTGTTTTGCATCATATGCCAGATGAAAGCGTCAGTATCCATAATCACCGTGATCGGCTGCTGCGATTGGTTAAGAGTCTATCCCCAAAGGTGGTCACCCTCGTGGAGCAAGAGTCTAACACCAACACGTCCCCATTCATTCCAAGGTTCATGGAGACTTTGGACTATTATACAGCAATGTTCGAGTCAATTGATGTAGCGAGCCCACGGGATGACCAGCAAAGGATCAGAGCAGAGCAGAATTGCGTCGCCAGGGACATAGTCAACATGATAGCTTGTGAGGAGACGGAAAGGGTCGAAAGGCATGAACTTTTGGGGAAATGGAGGTCAAGATTTAAGATGGCCGGGTTCCAACAGTTCCCCTTGAGTTCTGCAGTTACTGATGCTGTCAGAGATATGTTAAAGGAATATAATGAGAATTATAGAATCGAAGAGAGGGATGGAGCTCTTTATCTCTACTGGAAGAACCGACCTATGGCAACTTCTTCTGCATGGTGGTGAAACTTGTTGGTTTTGACGGGTGAAATCTGTAAAGTTTTGTAATAGTTGTAGTTCATGTTTAGCTTGATGATTAGCTTTAATTCTACTTCTATAGGATCAAGGGAGCAATGTTTACAACTTCCACTACACTGTCATAAAATCCCCAACATGAATTTGAAAAGAAAAAAATCTTTGTAAATGTCTGCCTTGGAATGAAGCAGATAGAATTTCTTACGCTGCTATCTTAATCTCTGTTTTGCCCTTGATGTTCTAAGTTAGCTGGTTATTGGAGAACTCTGATGAAATATGGTGCTGGTACTATCTTCGCAAATAATGAGATGTTAGTATTGGCTAATGGAATTTACTGGCAGCCGGGAAGGTGAATTCTTATATCAAACTTCAGTTCCTGCTCAAATCTACAGCACTAAGAAAAAAGCTGTCGTACTCGTGAAATTAACATGAGTTGGCTATCTTTCTTGGCAAATTTCTTGTTGTCTGCGCTTCTACATCTGCATCAATCCAGAATTAGCTTTAGTGAACTCAGTTGACTGCTGATCGTTCAGTGACACGACGCGACGTTGTCATGAAGCATGTACGAGTTCATTGGTAACATTTGAAGTGGCTTTTGGCTCCTGTACAAATGCATGGAACTCCGGACACTGGAGGCAGAAAGTAGTGCTCATGGCCAACAGAGCACCCAAAGTGCAAGTTTTTCCCGTTACGTAAATCTGTATACAATACAAACAGCATCGTGAGGCTACGACGATGAAAGCTTTGTAAGTGATTCAAATCAAAGAGAAGACTGAGCTATGTACGGGCTCGTTTATGGCTTCTTGATGTGTGATAACCAGGAAAGAAAGTAAAACCATTATCAAGGTATCTTGTATGTCAAAGGAGTTTCCTTCTGCTCCTCCTTCCTCACCAATACTCCTTACAAGTGCACGAACCTCCAAGAAAACGATGGAAGCGGTTACGATCCCTAACTATGATCTCCCTGTTGTAAATCTTGGAGACGAGTTTTATGACCAAATGACAATCATCACATATTCGTAAGTTCTTAACAATTCTAAGGGGAGTTCTGGGATTTGTACTGAGAAGTCCGAAAGCAATAGCCAGCTTCTCACTGTGATGAGCCAATGATATCTCTTTCTGTCTCTCCTCAAGATCCTGTGAAACTAAAGAAGTTAGAGGTTTGTATCCAGCAACCTTCAACTTTTCAAGTATCTCACTCAACATTTGGTAAATCTCCTCCGTCCGCGGGTGTGACCTATCACCAGCAATGAATTCATAAACTGCACTGTCCACTTCAATGGAACTACTGCCAGGAACCTTCTCGATGTTAACATTCCTCATCATTTTCCTCACGTGAATAACCTTGTCCCACTTCTTATGTTGGGTATAAATGTTTGACAAGAGAACATAATTCCCGTCGGCATGTGGTTCCAATTCAAGAAGATTGACTGTGGCCTCTTCCGCCAGGTCAGTCTCCTTGTAGACTCTGCAACCTCCAAGAAGGGTCCTCCAAACAACAGCATCAGGTGCGAATGGCATCTGTCTGATGAGCTCCCTAGCCTCTTGAAGTCGCCCTGCACGAGCCAAAATGTCAACCATGCAACCATAATGTTCCATTTTAGGAGTAATGCCATAAGCATTACTCATGGATGTGAAGTATGTCCATCCCTCATCAACAAGGCCCATGTGGCTGCATGCACTTAAAACCCCAACAAAGGTCATGTCATCGGGTTTAATTCCTTCAGCCATCATTTTGGAGAAAAATTTAAGCGCTGCTTGACCGGATCCATGGTTAGCAAGCCCCAGAATGGCAGAACTCCATGTTAGGACGTCCCTTCTGTCCATTTGGTTAAATACACTCAAGGAGCTGTCTATGTCACCACACTTGGCATACATGTCCACAAGCGAAGTGCCAAGCTTCATATCTACTTCAATCCTGGTTCTCTTAATGTACTCATGGATCATTTTGCCCATTCCTAGTGCACCTATGTCTCCACAAGCAGCCAATACACTGACCATCATGATATTGTCTGGCACTACATTTGCTAATTGCATCTCATGAAACAGCTTCAACGCCTCGTTAGACTGCCGAGTCCTAGCATAAGCACCAATCATGGAACTCCAAGAAACTACATCTCTTTCCCTAGCCTTGTCAAACAGCTTTCTTGCCTCCATAACATCACCGAGCTTGGCATATCCATGAATCATGGTATTCCACGAAACCAAGTCTCTCTCACGCATTTTATCAAACAAGTCACGGGCCAACTGAATTTCACCAATCCTCACGTACTCGGCCAACAGCACATTGTATGAAACCATATCTGGTTCCTTCAATTCATCCAAAATTCTCTTTGAAATCTCTACAGAACCCAGTCTCGCATACATCTCAATCAAAGCAGTTTGAACAAACAAATCCGATTCGAACCCAATTTTTATCGCTTGAGCATGCACCGTTCGACCGTTATCCCCATCCACCAACCTGCCACACGCTTGAACCACTAAAGAAAGACTAAAGCTATCACAAAACACTCCGTCTAGACGGCGCATCCGGAGAAACAGAGACAAGGTTTCGTGGGGTCTCTGGGAAATCAAATTAGCGCGCATCAGGGTGTTGAAAATGAACGCGTCGGGGGACGAGACCGAGTCGAAAATGGAGCGAGCATAAGGCAGCGAATCGCCGCGCGAAGAGGGATGCGCGAACAGGGTCCGCAAGAGCTTGGCGACAACGTGGTTGTTGGCATCGAGGCGGGTTTTGAGGATGAGAGCGTGTGCTTGTCGGAGGTGACCGAGGTTCTTGGAATTGTGGAGGAGAGACATCACCTTTTGCTCCATGGTGCATGCCGGCATGCCGGTTTGGAAGACAATTTCATGAGACTGTGTCAGCGGGTCGATGCGTTTGAAGTCGCAGAGTCCGAGGCTGTAGCGATCAACGGCTTTTTAACGGTCCATGTTTCAAGGTGTACTCTTTCCCGCGCTTTGTAGTTTGTTGGATTATTTGATAAATCGATTTTGCAAATTCTCTTTATAGATATAAAATGAGTACTTACAACTTCAACTATTGAGGGTGAGCATCGGTCTAGGATCCTGAATTGGCCCAACCTAATCAGTCTAGGTCAGATTTTGAGAGAAATTGGATTGGTCATCAGCCTTGGGACTTTAGGGTTGATCCAATCTAGATCAATCCCGCATATTTTTAATATATAATATATTTTATATTTTTGTTTACTCTGAACCCTTGGGCCTCTGCTTCTATTCTTGCTTATGTGATCCTGCCATTTAAATTAGAAAGTAGAAACCTAGCTAGATTCGAACAAAAAAAATAAAAAATAAAACCCTCTTCACTCACCTCATTCAGTTTCCTTATATCAATTTTGCTCACCTTACTCGCCACTTGCTTGTGGCCTCTCCTCCCTTGCCTCACAAGTGTAGCTTAGCTTGTTGAATCACTTGCCTCTCTTGGTACGCCTCATGAACGTAGCTTAACAATCGTAAATGGTGATTTTTGTTGTTACCTTATTTTTGACTTATGTTTGATATGTACCAATATACATAATTTGATTACTAAATGTTGCATTATTAATGGATATATAATTTGAAAAAAAGGATGTTTATCCTTTTAAAGAATAAAAAAATAATTGGTTGGTCTTGGGTTGACCCTTGAACCAAATCGAACTTATAGGGTTGGTTCAGTCCTTGGTCCCTAGCTCAACATGATTGGTCCTTAGTCTCAAAAATTGAGGACCAATACTATGTGGGGTGGTCTCTAGGTTAGATGCTGGACCGGCCCAACCTAGATCATGCTCTCTCTTACTAACTATATCCAACAGGAGAAAAAAAAGAAAAAATAGATTATCCAATTGAAATTCGTTGGTGGCAAGTGTAATGAGAAAGAAAGAGAGTGTTCGTCAAATGATCACATGACTTAATAATAACACATGGATACATTGGCCGATATAATGTTAGGGAATTAAATTTTAAAAGTTGATTGAGATTCCATCATATAGGTCATATGATTGGCCAGTCGCATCATATCAATTGTGAATGATGAATAAAATAGCTTTTTCTAAGAGAGGATGAAGGATGGTGCAAATATGGAAGTTGTGGAATGAGCACATGTGATTGCATGATTGGGATGGTGTTGTTTGTTGACAAGAAGAGAGACAATTGGGGGCTTGTGTGGTATATGAGAAGAGGATATACGCAATTTTGTGATTTATTAAAAAAGGGATACTTCCTAATATATTTTTTTTCGCAATTATTATGTAAAATGTTGTAGTACACAAAAACTAAAAATTTTACTGTCAATGGGTTAAATTTACTCTATTATGATATGAGGGTTACTTAGGAATTAGAAATTCGTTCCCTAGAGATCTTGAGAAACACCCGGCTATTGCATGGGAATTTCTATACTACAAACAATTAATGGCATCATTAAGTCAATGTATCTATTATTGGATGAGAAATGACATGAAAATGCATGATGTAACAAGCATCATTCAATTATTACCAGAAGTGATTGAAATTTAAAGTCACGGAACGATGATAAAGTTCCCATTTTTGCACATGCCAAATGCATGCTATATCATCATCATTAAAGCTGGAGGACTTCATATCAGATTTTGAATATGAATTCTAAAAGATTCAATTGTCCAAACACAACTGAGGCGCACGCACATGAAGTATCCAATAATTCTTCACGAGAAAGGAGCGAGATAGGGAGATGGGATGCTGTCACAAGAAGACAGGCCAGCAAATGTGAGAGAGAGAGAGAGAGAGAGAGAGATGGGGGGATGGAATTTTTTTTTGTTTGTCCAATAGAGAGGTGGAACTGAGTTTGGCAAAAGTGATGAAAAACAGATCGAAGTTGCTTATTGGGCAATTAGTTATGATTTTGGAGGATTTTGAAGTCAAGGAAATTGGAGGATTTCCAGTTCGTGGTCACCTATTCAAATCTTTATATTATTAGAACTTGACTAAATTACTCTTAAACTTGACCCCTAAAATTGGCCCCTAAAATTGGTGCAATTAGCTAACGCATCGAAGGATTTTCAACTTACGAATTAGAGGTATTCACATCTCATTGACTCTATGGAAATTATTATGGGACAGGATCATTGCATGAGTGAAATGCCTAAACTTAACTAGTACATGGAATTTGTAAGCTGTAATTTCTAAGTTGTGGGGTATTCCTATTTGTTCCCTTGATAATAAAAAAGAAAAATTACGCTTAAACAATAAATTCTTATCTAAAGACGGCAACATTGGTGGGAGCTTCAGCTGGATTTTTCTAATGAATGTCAGGCCATAAAATGTCAAATCTATCCTATATAGTTAAAGCTAGAGCTGAGAGAATGTTCACTTTAATGCTTGTCTCATGACACTTTGCACAGTTTTGCCATGTGGTGCACATTGACCAATAAGCTTTTAACTCAATGGCGCGTCATATGCCAGTTCCTATTTTTTTTTATTGGAATTTAATTTCAGAAAATAAATTGCAAAGTTATATGAAAATTTTATATCTAATTGAATTTAAACTTAAAAAGATAAGTCAAATTAGATAAAGCATTTTCAATTATACTCTATTGTCTCCCGATTTCTATATTCTATTCATATTGTGTTTGAATGCTAGAAAATGTACAGAGAGAAAGTATATCAAATATTTTATCTCTTATTAAGTTAAAGATTAGAAAAAAAAGAAGATAACTAGAAAGTATTCAAATAATGCTCTTCATTAACATGTCTTATTTTCAATGAAATTTCTTAAATATATTTTAAACATCGAAATTTTTTTAAGCCAAATATAAAGTTTCTGCATAAATATTTCAGTGCTCAAACAATTTTCATATTATTGTCAAGCGTTACTGTAGACATGGCGAAGGTAACAGCCAATTCGAGTCCGGAATGACACTTGGGCCTAACGATCATTTGCAGGCATCATATAATATCAATTTTTATTACGAAATAGTAAATAATTCCAAAAAAAAATATGAAAACCCAAGACTCTTCCATTCGAATCTTATTTTATAATTACCCCACATCCTCACAAAATTGTTTAAGTACTCTCATTTTCAATCTTTCAATTTATTGAACTTCAATTTTTGTTTTTCCCTTCAATCTATAGAAGTTTAAATTTTTTTTAAAAAAGCCGGAGCACCAGCCTAAGGTGGTGGCGCCACCCCCTTGATTTACCAACGACCCTCGTCCACGTTATGCGGTGGTGGCAATTCCGCAAATCCCATCTCGAGCTCAAGCGTCGATGTCTAGTTATGTCTTTATTTTTATAGCTTTTAGCATTTTTTTACATTTTAATCTCACTTAATTAAGAGTTGAAAAAAATAAATTAAGATTTGGGCTTTGTTTGGGAAAATATTTTCCTAAAATTGATCGCTTGTATTGCTTAAAAATAATTAGTTAGTAATTTTTCATTATTAACAACAATTTATGTGTAAATATTTTCGTGAACGATAAAATATTTTTTGTTAATTCATTTTTGTAAGTGACATAAATGATTTTTTTTAGGAAAATATTTTCTAAATCATTCATTTTTTGTGACATTAACACACCCCGATGGAAAACCATGCTGTTTGGGCATTTTTATACTTCAAACAATGTTACCAATCACATATAAGAGAAAAAAAACCAAACAAACGTTTTCTATTAGCCAAATAGGATGGAGTTAATAAAAAAGGACTTAATTGCATCAAATTGATAAATTTTAGGAATTAATTATACTCCATGAAAGTTTTAAGATTTAATTGTACTTTCATTATTTAAGATTTTTTATACACTGGCAGGAAATAAATAAAGAGATTTTTCTCCACTCTTTATTGGCTCTCCACCTAATTTCATCATTATCAATTTTGGAATACAAGACCCTTATATCTTTAGCACATCTTCCACCACGACATTAATCAATATGATCAAGTCTCTACATCAATTAAAATCGCCTCAGAATAAAAAAATCTGATTAAAGAAGTATATCTTGTCATATAAAGCACACTTTTCAACACACACATGCTAGCAACTTACAGTTTGATAGCATTACAAAGTCCCATAATCGTCTTTAAACTACATAATCCAAGACCCTTCAATCTTGTTTAAGTATAATTTGTTCTAACCTTTCTTACCATCCGTTTTCACCTGGTAGGATTAGGGCTAGCATAAACTATAATATCCTAGGTTATCCCTTTTAGAATGGGAGCCATCTTTACTGTAGAAAGCGGATATGGACATAATACAAATCAAATGCACGCCTTGTCTCTAACTCCTCACACCTCTCAACTCTCTCTCTCTCTCTCTCTCAAGCAAAGAACCTCGAAGTTTTCGAAAGCCTTTTCTTGATTATTATTATAAGTTCGAGAGAGGAGAGAGAGGCGCTTGTGCTGCACAAAAGAAGCATCCATTAAGTATTTGCAGCTTTCGCTTTGTGCATGCCATTCCAATCCAAGGACTCCAAGACAAAAGGAAATTGGTGCGAGAGAAGAAGAGAAAGAATGTTGGTACCTTTTCTTTTGTCATTGCATTATTGTTCAATCAAAGGCACTCTTCTCAACAAAAGCAACACTCCCTAAGATTATTCTCTCTCTCTTCTAGTAACCCTTGTCCTTTTCAACCCCTTCACGCTCCCCCCACCACTTCTCTCCTACTTCCACTTTTCTCCAACAAGAGAGAAAAACCTAAAACCTAGAAGAGAGAGAGAGAGAGAGACCTTTTTAAGGGTATTTCCAAATATCATCATTTTGATAAAAACGCCAACAATATTCATTGGTGATGGAGTTTCAAAAGCCGCTTAAATTTTTTCAGGGGAGATCAACAATTAATAATTGCTTTGAAAATCTTATCGGACTGACCAATATAACTAGAGTATTTGGTGGGTTTCTAATATGATTTCCGTTCGGCTGATATTTTCAAGTCCAATATAGTTTTGACCGATTCAACACAATATTACTATATTCAACAATCTGATTCAATTTTCAGTACGGTATCGAAAACACCGCGTTTGAACTACTTTTGAAAGTTGATCAAATCAAACCAAACCCCACCAAGGAAAAGGAAGTAAAGGGGGGCTCCATCTCCAAAGCTTTATATGAGAAAGTGGCATTTGTGGGAGACAAGAGGACAGAGCATTACCCGACCTTTTGTTTCTTCCAAACACGCCCTTCCATGTGCTAGTCCCTTTCAATTCCTTTGGACTCTTCTCTTCGCACTCTTCCTCTTTAGCCTCCCACTTTTGCCTCTCCATCCACAAACAGTTCCACGCTAACACAAGCCCCCCCCTCATTAGATTGACCACTTGACCTTTTCTATTTGGACCTTCCAACCTTGCAGCCGATTCTCATTCCCCTCTTTTTTAAAAAGAATCACTAAAGAATTTTCTTGGAGTACCAAATATTCACAGAATAATTCAAAACAACATAAAGTTATTTTCATTGCCCACATGCTATATATATATTGGATGCATTAGAACAACACATGTTACGTGAATCCATTCAATCCAAGAACCCTCAAGAGCCCACCTCATACAGGCAACCATACATCAACCCCAGTTTTCAAGCAAAAGATGGGTATTGGTGAGAGCAATGACCCCATTGTGATCCAATCCTCCATTGCTCTTTTGCAAGAGAGATTCAGGCAATTGGAGAAGGTGAAGGAGATGAGAGAGGAGAGACAGATCCTGAAATTGCTCACAGAACCTAACAACAAGGGTTTGAGCCCCACAGCATCACCACCACCATCACATTGTGAGCCATTAGGGTTTTTCTTCCATCATCCCGAAGTGATGATGAATAATATTTATCCTACTTCCTCATCCCCTCCTCAACTCTCTCTTTCCCTCTGGCCAAGCCCACGAAGCAATTACTCGCATCTTCGGTGTGTTGAAGCGCCGGCACTCGTCGCAAATCTGTGGCCCGTGGAGACCACCTCCTTGCGTGTTTCGTCTACGAAGTATAGGGATTATGGCCACTTTGATGATGTCGACACGTCTCTTCATCTGTAAAATAAGAGCACGTTATATACTTTCTTTTAGGCTAATGCTTTATCGGATGAGCTTATTATATGTATTTACCTGTTATGAACGGAGTTGAGTTTTGCCTGGCTCAGTACGTGGTGCATCACATGAACATGAATTCCAAACTTTAAGCACGAAAATACGTTCTTCTTGTAGTAATACTATGAACCCTTCGTTTGTGTTAGATCATCACATAAACATGAATCTTCTTTGTATTAAGTCATTTCAAGTTCTTAGATATTGCATGAAAAGTTCGTGCTTGTTTAAAGGAAGCTCGTGACATTACTGTATATTGTACATGCGAAAGATAAAAAGAGGGCGTTTCAGCATTTGTGCGATTTGGGAAATTACGTAAAAGTGAGTGGTTTTCCATTCACAAACTCAAAACTCCTAATCAACTTCTTTTTTTGCATAACAATGATCAACAAGCTTGCATAATCAGCTTCAACTTATGAACCAGATCCTGTTCTCTTTAAATTCACAGTAAGTAGTTGTAAACTTCAATATGAAGATTCAATGCAATTCATCCAAAGATGAATAAGAGCGGGATAAAACTCCTGTCAACCGAAAGTTCAGTGGGCCAGTTTTTAAATCCGAGCACAGTGAGTTTTCTAAATAAACGATCAGATCCATGGAGCATGCATAGTTTCATAGTAAGACCATTTTACTTACAGACAAGACACGAATCCTCTGAATTTATAAGTAGGTAGGTAATCCATTGACTCGCTTGATTTCGGAAGATTATAGCGGCAAGTCGCTTATAAAACAAGGGCGTGTTTGAAATGCACAACTTTTACAGGTGATATGACATGTCCCTTTTGGATGGACGCTCGCGGTCAATGATTCGATCAACGAAATCCCTCGGTACGTTAAGGTGCCTGTCCGGCGTGCTAAGTGCCACAATATGTAACTTGTACTTGCAGTCCTTTTATGATCGTTTGTCCAAGTCCAAGATGTCATTATTTTGATTAGCGTTATGTAACTTGTACTTGCAGTCCTTTTATGATCGTTTGTCCAAGTTCAAGATGTCATTATTTTGATTAGCGTTTTTGAACTCCCATGGGTATTGAAACTTGACAGCAATCGGCTTGTGAAAGGTAGAAAGCTCAAGTACAAAACACCCTTCTTTTACTGGCTTGTTTTCATTTTATGGTCAACAAGAAGTGCTGACTAAAACATCTCCAAAGTGACCACAGCAACCTTTATATGCTAAATGAAGATATGAAAATTCTAAATCAACTCACTTGAAGATATTATTTGTTTTAATCCGTTCCATGTCGAATTTCATGTTTTTGTCATTTGACATATGGGCAAGTCATTTTCTAGGAGGTGATCAATGCTCTCACCTGAGCACACTTAATATTGGAGTAATGTTTTTATTACGTCAAAATGTATCTTTCATGAGTTAATTCCAGCTTCCCATATATATAATTCCAAGAACATTTTCAATTTGTTTGATACACAATGTACTTAGAGCTTGCCCCCTTTCCCATTTTTAGAAATCCGTCGGAAGCCACTCCTTATCCGAATTCTCTGGCACGCGACAGCTACCCATTCTTGCCGAACGTGATCATTACTGAAAATGTCACAAGCAAAGTCCAAACTAAACCAGCCAATAAGTTTCTACACGAGACTGTTGACTTGATGAACCCTTCTTGCACACAAGAATTTTGGGCTAGACTTCGTGGCCTATATGTGGACGAAAGCTTAGGCCTCGACTGAATCGGACCCAGTTGTCTTGTCAAGTTCAAATAATCTGAAGATGGGCCGTCAAAAATCGTTAAATTGTCTATAAACTCATGATGCAAGTCCTGATACTTCCTCTGACTCCATAAGTTATTCTTCATGTTCGAGCTCTGTTGTATTGAACTCAATGACTAAAATCTAATTGAATTTCTGCGGCTTCTCGGTAACAGAATATCATTTTGTTCTCTCTAAACATATGTTGGATAACAGCCAACTTCGGATGGGGCTACAACTCAACTTTCCTTACGCGAATTCCTTGTTTGACCACCTCGCGACTCTGCACACCACAAACAAGAAAGTCCCTAGGGGGTGAATTTCTCGGGACGGCGGATATTCAAGTCATTTTGAGCTTTAGAGAAATAAAACCGACAAAGTAATGACTAATGTATATCCAATGTCTCTTATCTCGAATGGCTGATCCTAGGCTATCTGTACTTGCTCTAGTAGCCTGGTGTTCCTCAATTTTTGAAATAAGACATCATCAGGCAGTCTTTCTAGAGTATGGGTGTGCCTATTGACTTACTGTCCACATTTTATATCTATTCGTGAGATGTTTAGAGATGTTTTTAGAATCCAAATCGTTAGGTCCGGACTCCTCTTTTCGTCCCTTTAGGA
The DNA here is from genome assembly GCA_014182895.1 of Angophora floribunda. Classification (NCBI taxonomy): domain Eukaryota; kingdom Viridiplantae; phylum Streptophyta; class Magnoliopsida; order Myrtales; family Myrtaceae; genus Angophora; species Angophora floribunda. The sequence continues at coordinate 10,575,629 of CM024708.1, forward strand.
TTCTCAATCTTCCTATTTAGTCTTTAGGAACCGACTTCATGAGTCACGTCGGTGGGATTTTTTCACTTTTGTTGGGTTTTGTGCAAAATTGGTCATATCAACATTAGCATAACCATATTAGTGCACCAAACATGTGCCCTATGTCAACTTGATATTCCCTCGTGAAAGCGAATCCTTATTCAGTCTCCAATTTAGTGGAAAGCTCTTTTGTCCCTTGTAGATTGATTGGCGGATTAATTTGGATACCATCTCAAGAAAAGAAAGGTCAAAATGTGAGACATATAACAAAAGAAGCCTCCAAATTCTTGTCGTGAGGACCAAGGAATGAATACTTGCATGAACAGTTTTAGCTTTTTGTAAAGGTGGAGCATATCTCTTCTTTCCCTTTTCCATGTCTTATACTGTTGAGACGCGAATGTATGCTCAGTTCCGGTAGCGACAGCAGCTATAGACGCTTGGACACAGAATGCCGGTGCTCGGACTTGTGCTAGCTCTTCTCCTTCTTGGCTCGGCTCCAAAGAAATCAGTTCAAAACCCGACTCAAACAGGTAACGAAGTTCACCCAAAGAAATTCAAGCACCGACACGACACGACACGACACGTGAGTCAGCACATTTTGACTTGTTTTCGATGATTATGATTATGAAACACGAATCATCACTGGTTAGTTGCTTTAGTTCAGATGGGGAAGAGTTTGTGGAGTGGTGCGTAGCCGATGAGCAAGCCTCAAGCGAGGAGCTTCAGATGGCGCTGGACTGGGCATGCGGGAAGGGAGGAGCGGACTGCACGGAAATCGAACCCCATCGGCCATGTTTTCTGCCCAACACAGTCAAGGATCACGCTTCCTTCGCCTTCAATAGCTACTACCAAAAGTTCAAGCACAAAGGGGCCACTTGCTACTTCAATTCTGCTGCCATGATCACTGATCTTGACCCCAGTAAGTGCATTGCTCATTTTATTTATATATTTTCTACACTCTTATTATCATAAGTTATCGCTGATAATATAATTATATTCTTATGTCTGGTGACAGGTCATGGATCATGCAAACTCCCATATCTTCCTTGAATGAACGTCCAGCAGAACTTCAGCCTCAAGGATTTAAGAGTGGATGGCTACTTGGAGCTCTTCATAATCATATGCTTGTATTTCTGCTCTTTGTTTTTTTTTTTTCTCTTCTTATTCGCGTTCAAGGACAACCTTTTCGGCTAGATGGACCAACCCTGATGAAAATTTCATATGAGATGGTTTTCTATACCCGATTTGCTTTGTTTAAAATTAAGCATGTTGTAGAAGAGAGCTTCTCACTAACGATTAGTAAACAACAATTTCCCAGAAAACCGAAGTGTATTCTGGGACTTTTGATTTTAGCTTTTACTTATATATTTTTTTTGGCGCTTGGTACTTAAGATTTGATTTTTTATTTGATTTTAAGACCTCAAATTAAAAAGAAATTTGAGAAATTTTATATAAATTCCTATAAGTGGTCTTCATTTTGGTGCAAAGTTGCAAGCATCAGTTAAGGGTGATAGGTTCCAAGGTGGGTGGACTCCAGAGTACCCATCCTATTATAACCAGTTCCTAGTTTTTGGAATCTGAAACCTACCATATTTGTTTGGAAGAGGTTCTGGAACCTACATGGTTTTCCGGTTTGGTTCCAAAGTGGGTGGATTCCAGAGTACCCATCATATTATAACTAGTTCCTAGTTTTTGGAACCTGAAACCTACCATATTTGTTTGGAAGAGGTTCTGGAACCTACCTTGATTTTCCGGTTTGGTTCCAAAGTCTACTCAAGAACCCTTTTTTTTTTTTCCTTTTTTTGGTTCACTTCTTTTACAGCAAAGTCATGTGAGGTTATGGGCAACAAAGCGATTCATAATAAAAGATGAACAATAGAAATCCCTATCCGCTAAAATCAATGATCCATAAGATGAACATGTAAACATGTACAATTATAAACAATAAAAAGTCAAAACACGACATAAAACATAAATTATAAAACTCCATCCCTCATTCATCTATAAAAATTTAGGGGAAGAGGAAAGACTAGCAAAAAGTTTCAAGAGAGGACAAAGGGTGAAGAATGTTAAGGTTATAATTTAGGGAAAAAGAAATTAGGATTTTGACTTTTTAGCTTATAAAACCGATTCCAAAAGAGAGTAGTCCAGTTTGATTCCCTAATAGATATTCACTAGGAACTTGTTATCGGATTGATTTCAATTGGTTCCAAAAGTTCCGAATCTGTTCCCAAACCAGTTTCTAGACTTGTTTTTTGGGAGATCTAATCCAGCTCCCAAGTAGAACTAGTCTAGCTATACACTCCTAAAATTTATGACACCAACTGTTGGCATTTTTTTTTTTTAAATTTCTACCGCATGACTTTTCGTAATTTATGTGAAATAAAAAAAATTGATAACAAATTATTCAGTTTTTCGTGTCAATAATTTTTCGATAGGTTCCAATTGTTTTATAATAACTAAAAATAAAAATACGGATGCCACCATATCTACAAAATGTTAAAAATAAAAAATATATATTACCAAAACGAAGGAGAATGTTTCAACTCCCTTATGCTTGCAGATATAGCACACAATCAAGAGAAAGTAAAGATTATAACACGCATTTTTAAGTTTTTTTTTTAAACGTTTTTCTTAATCAAAATTTTGCGGCTTATAGACACTGACTTTTTTAAATTTAAAACTCCTCAAACTCTAATAATAGATAACTATTGATATGTTGATTGACGTACAATTATTTTGCATCATAGACAATGTTTAAAGTTTAGGGGGAAAACATAAAAGTACTTTTAGATTTCGATTAATAAGTAAAGAAACAATTTATCTACAAGATTGGAAGGATCAATCCCTCATAAGGGGATAAGATGATCTCAATGAGGTAATGGGCATTCTTTAGCGAGAAAATTATTGATTAGGTGTTAAATTTATCTCACTTGTATCAATTAAGTTCTTAACTATTTAATTTGACCAATTTAGTCTTAAATATTTTGATATTTTGTCAATTTAATCCTAAACCTTTTGTCAATTTGCCAATTTAGTTTTTTTGACCAATTTTGGTTGAAAAACATTGACGTGGTAGCCTCATTAGTACCATTTGTCCTAAATGACATGGCCAAACGATGCTAATATAGATATATTTTTTTAATTTTTTAAAATTTTTTAAAATTTTTTGAATTTTTTTCTTTTTTCTCTAACTTTGGCTGGAGGGCTATGACACCATTGCTTTGACTAGATGAGGATCATTGGCCTATGGTTAGAAAAAGAAAAGAAAAGAAGAAAAAATGAAACAAAATTTTGAAAAAATAAAAAAATTATCTATGTTAGTGCTGATTATAAATGGTAAGATGGCCGGTGCTGATTAAACTGTTATATCAGTAGTTTATAGCTCAAATTGACTAGATTAACTAAATTTGCAAGTCATCAAAAGGTCCATAATTGAACGAATAAATAGTCAAAAAATTCAAGATTAAATTAACTAAAAACTTAGAATCGAATTGATATAAATGTAATAAATTTAAGAATTCTTTAGCAATTTGTCTAATCTCCAGCACTCAACAGCAAGTTGAGCTGGAGATGGAAGCGAGATCCACTCCCTAGTTCACGCAGGGAAATCCCAAAAGGCAATGGACGCAATGCTTGCGCAGGGCTCACATAAGCATCGTGTGAAGTAAATTAGAAGAAAGCGCTCGACGGTAATGATTGGCCGTGCCGCTTCGCATTGAACTGTCTCTGGTGCAGTCACTCGATCACCCTCCGACACAAAAGAAAAGAAAAATGTTTACGCTTCGATCCTCATCGCCATCTCTAACCTCAGTCCCACACGCGACACGCTTCCCGAAGCCGTATCTGAGTCTAGGATTTACACCGGGCGGGACCCAGTTCTGTCCCATCATACTTAGGATCCTATTAATTTTCCTGCCCCTTTTTGGCTTCGAATTCAATGACCATTGATGCTGAAAAACACCCGACTGGATTGAATTGCCATGGGCCCTTCACACGTGGAGGATGCGGTGCGAAAGCCACATGCCTTCGGACACAACGCGGCCATGTCTTCAGATTGATGATACCAAGTTAGATCGGGGGATCGTTCTTGGCTAACGTGGGTGCACGACCAAGAAGCACACCTACTCCTCCTGGTCCCCCCACCAAAAAACCCCACGAGAAAAGGAGAAAGTCCGGATTTGATTGTCGCTTTGATCATGGGTTTTGAGATAAGGAGTTGGTGAAATGCGAGCTTTTGATCTCCACTTTCTCGGGTATTCTTGATGCATGCGTTGGCAAGAACACCTCCCCATCTTCTGTTTGGCGAGACCTTTCTTGCGCTTGTGATTACAAGTCATGAGTAACTAAAATATATGATTAGGTAAAAAAATCTCATCGCGTTGGAATTTCCTCCTGAGATAGATTTTTCAAATGACGCACTTATTTTGATTTTTCTTTAAGTTGAAAGATATTATCTTGTATAATGGTTATATCACGCACAATACTACAATGTTGAAAGATATTAAAGTGTAAAAAATAAAGTTGCTTATCAAAAAGATGTTTTTTTTTTTCTTTTTTTGGGTAATATAAAGATAAGATGAATAAAATTCTAGCAAAAGTAGAAATGGGGGTATCAGCAGCATGCAATGCTCCATTGAATGTGAAGTTAAGGCATCCCTTAGCTCTTATCTCTCATCTTTGTTCTCGGGACACCAAACCATTTACTGTTTTGCCTCTTCCTAGAAAAGGAGAGAAGGGGTCGCCCCTTCACCCTCTCAGCTTCAGCTCAAGCCTGCACCTTCATTGTCATTCCATTAATGCAGATCCAATGGTTTTGGGTATCTTTCTTTGGAGGGCAAGGAAGAAAAATATCAAGGATTTTCTATCCGCGGTCTCATTAAAACATGATGATCTTATAGGGGTCACATGGGTAGATTTAATGACACATATCGTTGAGGTTTCCAGAGCTATAATCGTACTCAGATTGAAGAAGACATGCTAACGAAATATAGACTGCATAAGATGCTAAAGGACTAGAGAGGTTTCACAGCAAGAATCGTTGGATCACAAGATTGATGGAAGCCCTTAAACCCAAATGTTTAGCTATATTTGGCATGAAAATTACGGTTGAATTTTACACCAAACACTATGCCATATTGGTGATGGAATAATCTCCGAGTTCCCCTCAGTTAATGCCCCTCTCGGTGCGCAAGCCATGCTATTGCAGAAACCCTTTTCCACCACGTGGCGACGCCTCCTGGTCTCTTCTTCCACCGAGCACTTTGGGATTCCCAACAATTAGAGGAGCTTCGCAGAAAAAATTTAATGCCAAATATTTTCGTAGTGGGATTGCGCTTTTATGTGCCGTCTATAAGAAGTTACCAATCTTCTACGATAGTTGGTCTCTGCCCGGACGATTCACGGTGAGTGACTGAGCAGGGTTTTTCCAGAGAGCTTTGGCTTCTTGTCCCTTCTTGTTTTCTTGATCTTCTTGTGCTTCCCTTTTTGGAGGCCGAAAGGCAGGCGAGTATGAACTATTTGGGTGTTGGGGTGAGTCCTGGGAATGTCCCGGTGTTCCACGGGACGAGCCTAAAGGTGATCGATCGGCGGGTGAGGCTTGTCGAGCTGGTTCTGAGGTTTGTGATCTGTGTCTTGGGCGTTCTCGCGGCTGTTCTTGTCGGCACTGACACTCAGGTCAGGGAGATCTTCACCATCCAGAAGAAGGCCAAGTTCACTGACATGAAGGCTCTTGTGTAAGACCAGACCCCAAGACCCATCATCATCATTTGTTTCTTTCTTGGGCTCATTCTTGATCTTGCTCCTTTTGATGAGTCATATTCTTGATTTTCATTTTTGGGGGAGAAAGATGTGATCTTGTTCTTGCCCATTTTCTGGGTTCTTTCTTTTGAACAGTTTCTTGGTGATAGCAAATGGGATTGCTGCTTCATACTCAATGATCCAAGCCCTGAGGTGTGTGGTGAGCATGGTCAGGGGAAGCGTGCTCTTCAGCAAGCCCTTAGCTTGGGCCATCTTCTCGGGTGACCAGGTACCAATATGGGAAAAAAACCAGTTAAATCTTTATTTAAAAGCGGAATTCCTTACGATGGAGCTGAAATTCTAGTACCGTGTCCTATCTCTTGGTATCGCTATTTTGTCTGTCTGTGTCATTGAATGTGGATGGGATCGGTTGGTGAGCCTTTGATCATCAAGTGAGTGAGTTAAAGATTCATTTAAGAGGGGCCCCGGTCGCATGTTTGCCGTGTGGTTCATGATCCCCCCAAAAGCGATCTCAGAAACCGCCACATCAATGCTTGGCTAGATAGGCTGAACCAGAGAGATATGATGGGAACGTGTTGTTGGCGTAGACTAGGAGTGTGCACGGTCATCCGGTTCGACTTTCGGTTATACCCACCAATTTGGCTTTGGACGGAAAGACTGATGCACACAGTTGTCCCTAGATCTGATCAATGGGCGGACATCGCTTGGGCTCGGTCGTATACCGAGCCTAGTCGTCCTTGCGCAGGCCTTCCCATGAATTACCTGGCCCAGGCGAGTTACGCGGGCCTGTGTGGGTGCTCTTGGTGCTATAATTTTAGGCAAATCTTCCATTTTCGAACGAAGTAGGTCGATGCAATAGTCCGGTAGCATCAGCATGTCCATACTAGTAGAGCTTAAGGAGTTCATCAACTTTGCCGTGGCTTTTTGTGCAGGTGATGGCTTATGTGACCTCGGCTGCGGTGGCAGCGGCGGTTCAGTCGGCAGTGATCGCCAAGCTGGGACAGCCGGAGCTCCAGTGGATGAAGATATGCGGGATGTACGAGAAGTTCTGCAACCAGGTCGGGGAGGGCATCGTCAGTGCACTGCTCGTCAGCATCAGCATGGTGGTGCTGTCCGTGATATCAGCTTTCAGCCTGTTCCGTTTGTACAACGGAAGCAACAAGGGTGAGAGCAATTCACGGTGGTGAAACCGTTCTTTCTTTTTTGCGTTTCTTCTAGGGATGCCTCACCGACTCAGTCGGTCCATCTGATGATGTAACTTGGTGGGCAATGTTGATGATGGTGACGATGATTTTAGACTGTCTTTGTGGCTGTGTGTGACTGTCGTATGTGACAGGGAGATCATTGGTTATGCAGGGTCTTTAGTTTGATGTGGAGATAGACAAACGTTGCTATTTGCTCTAATCTTTGAGATTCATCGGTCAAGTCGGACGAATACGAAAGATAGTAGGGAATTAGACGGTTCATCATAACCAAAAGATCCGAATTAGCCTACGAATCTGTTTCGGATAGCATTGAATCATCGGAAGAATCTGCTTAAAGAGACCCATGAAGCGATTTGACATTTTCGGCGAAAATTGTTACCTCCAAATGCGAGTTTTGCAAATGGTATCTTAAACTCGTCCCCATTTAATCTATCGGATATTTGTCGGACATGTTGCTATTCCTGGTGCATTATCTTATATTATAAAATCGCTGCTAAAGAAATTCCTTGACATCGAATATGCAATTCACATTAAGTATTTGTTACGTTTTTCATCGATGTGAGAGTTGACATCGAATTAAAAATTGAAAATATGCATCCCTAAATTTCAAGTGATTTGCCCATGCAAATCAAATCATTAAGTTGGGATGCACTGCATTATGAAGTTCACATTGTATATGGATTGGACAATACTCCACGTACGTGGAACCGAAGACCCAGCTCTAAATTGATTAGATTCGACTGCAAGTTGGCGTTTTGGAGCCAATTTCATGCCTTGGGATTTTACAGAGAAATGCTTTGGAGAAGCCAGATGGGGTTTGTCATTTTTGGCTAAGTAAATGAAGTGCTAGGCAAGTTGGCAAACGTAGTTTAGTCTATTTCATGTAAGCTTCATTAATTGGCTATAGATGAACGTTCTAAGTTAAGAACAACCCTTGCAATGGCTAACTTTGACCTATTTGAAGTCCCAACATTGTGAGGAAGCTTGGAGGATTATATATATGTATCAAAGTGAGAGGTGAAGATGGCCGATGGGATCAAAACATTCTCAAACTTGCTCTATTTTTTGTGTTTATTCTTTGAGAAAAGACGTGATATTTGATTGTATTTTTCCAAAGAATGTTGGTTTTATAATAGTGAAAGAGTGTTTTGGGCATAGAGCAAAGAATGTGACAATGTGTACTTGTAGTGTGATTACAATTCACCATGGAGAGGCAACTTCGCTTTTAACGTTGTCAAAGGTTAATGAATTTCACTAGTGGATTTTAATATATTTTCTCTACTGGTAAAATATTTTCGCTCTTCATTGCATCTTTCGTCTATCAACATTATTTCATCCTCTACATATTATTTTGCACAATTTTTTTAAAAATCCTATAACAACCTATTCACTCCCCTCTAGATTATTAAGTTCAATCCATTTTCTAAAGTTTTGAGTCTCTTGATTATTTAATTAAAAAAAGGAATAAGTGTACTATGAGTTTTAAAAGTTATTATGAAAGTACAATCGAGACTTAAAACTTAAAAATGCATTTGAGTAGGGGTGAGTGGTTCCAAGTTCCTTATAGGTTATGCTTGGAAGCTAAAATCTACCCTCGGATACAAGTTCCTCATTTTTTGGAACCTGGAACCTATCCGTCGAAATATGGAACCTATAACCTACCCTTTCACAGGTTCCAGGGTCCAACGGGTTTTTTTTTTCATTTAAGTGGAACGGTTTCGATTCTGAAAAAAGAGGAACCAATAACCGGAACCTCCCTCCCTAGAACCGGGAACCATGATCATCTCTTTCAATATAGTCTTTATAATGATAAAAATCACAAAAAATACGTTACTCGAAATAGACTAGTTATAATTTGACTGAATCCACCATGCCAACTTGTAGCTTTGTTTATAGTGCCTACACTAATGTCGACATCTCTTTCAAAGTCAAACTTCTTTGCAACTCTTTCACCATTTTTTCCACAAACAAATGTTCCATGAACTTGAATGAATTGACAACTTCTTAGTGAGGTTGTGATATGTCATCATCAAAAGCATGCATTTTTTCAATGTAGCGACATAATTTCTATGAAGATCTTCCTAAGTCATAAAACAATCATGTCATCATCCATGATTCTTTTTTTCCTGGATATTTATCATATTATAAAGCAGGAGGTATATCACAAGTCTCACAAATTAAAGAACAAGATTATCTACAAAATAAGGGACTTACATCATCAATGATTAGGAGAAAATCATGCATTTGGTGCCTACACTAAGAGAAAGCATGATTTTCTCTTAAGTCTCACAAGCTCATCCATTTGGTGCAAAGTCTCCATCCATGCTAAATAAGCTGTGGAGGAACAAAACAAGGATCACCCAGTTTAAAATTTAAATTACTATTCATTGAACTAAAATAATTATTAGAAAGCTTTACCATGTATCTTCATTCCACTTTAATTGTTAAACTCTATTTACCAATTATCTCCTTGTCAAGACAATCCATATTTTTAGAAAGACAGAGACAGATTAAATGAAACATTCACTTATTAGACATATAAAATGATTTACAACATATAAAACTAGAAATATCACTTACTTAACTCAAATTTTTTTTGTATTCGCAATGCACTTTTCAACATTAATAGGCACACAAACGGCTCTCAACCAATCTTGAGTGCAAATCAAAACTTCTACTACTTTGGGAGTCAAATAACTTTGAAAGCCATCAACACATGACCCAAAGTACTGAAAGTTGACTCCGAAGCAATGGTAGTTACGGAATGGAGAAAATATCTCGAGCCATCAAATATAGGGTTTTATATTTTGAACCACTAGTTTTCCACCATATCAAAATATCAAGATGAATAACATTTTCAGTTTTATCTTTAAGAACAATTGCTGGTTCGAGTACATAAATGTTTTCTACCATGCTTAAGCATCATACTTTCCTCTTGTTAGCTTCATTGTCACCGGCATCGACGTGGGAACCACTGCTACTAACACTCAAATTTTGGACTCCAAAATTCTGATAACTTGAATCAAAAGAAGATTGCTCATAAAATTTAAATAAATGCTTCAATGCGTCATTTACCTTATAATGCATGTCATTAACTTTTGATTTATTGTCATAAGTTTGTCTATACAAAAATTTCACATAATTCAATTTGGCTATAGGATTTAATACAACTACAATCAATACCATCATATTCACTTTGTTTAAGCTCTCATAATATTTGTTGAATTTTTCTTTCATTTTCATATCCATAGCTTGAAGCTTAGAATCCGAGTCATTTGCTGCATCTTTCAAATATTTATATAAAAGAGCTATCCCCTCAAAATAATCATTGGAAGTTACATATGAACTCCCCGACATTTGATTGGTAGCATTATAAAACACTTTTAGAAACTTTGAAAGAATAACAACATTTTCCCAATCATTATTTTGAGGAATCTCATGGTTAAACTCACTTACAATAGATAAATCATTTTCTTTCAATCTTTTGAAAGCTTTTTTGAACTTTACAATAGTTTCTAATATAAAATAAATAGAGTTCCATCTAGTGGCTAAGTTAAGAATAACCAAACTCTTTTAAGTTATCTTTTCACTTTTAATACAAAATTGAAATGCTTGGACTCTTAAGGAAGAACTTTTCATATATTTAATCATGTTGTGGATACGTGCGATAGAGTTACGTACCATGTTCAAGCTATCTCTCACAATCAAGTTCAATATGTGAGCCGTGCACATCATATGCAAAACACTACCATCTAATATCGCCAACTTTTCTCTCAAATAACCAATTGCAATATCATTTGAGGTAGCATTGTCAACAGTAATTATTGAAAATTTTTTTTATTCCCCACTAGTTAATCCATTTTTCTACCATTTTTTTCAATCCCCCTACCTCTATGACTATGCATCACCACAAAATTGATGATTTTTTATGCAACTTCCAATTCTCATCAATAAAATGTGCAATGAGATACAAATAATTCATATTTTGAATAGAAGTCCAGGTATCGGTTGTAAGTGCAATTCTAGACTTAGGCCTCCGTTTGGTTCGGCTTTGGGGAAATGCAAAGACCTTTAGTGTAAATGGGTTGGTGAAATGCAAATATTGTTTGATAAACTGTAATTGAAAAAATGCATTGGGATGCAATTTGGGAAAAATGCTATTTGGTAAATATGCATTTGGAAAGTCTTTTCATGTGTTAATTTTAAGTTTTGTAAACTTTAATTTGTTTAAATTTTTTTTGATCACCTTAACTTTTATATATTTTTTTGAGTTGAGAATAATGTATAAGAGGTACATTAATAAATTTGTAAATAAAAAAATCACATCAAACTCTTAAAAAGAGAATAATTTCATTACAAAAACTATGACAACAAATATTCGAAAGAAAGAAATTATAATTTATCACTAAATATTACAAACCTCATTAACTATTTATTAATGCCATAGTTATTTCATCATGTAAACATATTATGTCAGAAAATGCATTATCATTTAAAGCACTCGTTTTCTCATTTACAATATCATGGTTAACTGAATATCCATACTCGGGATTCAATTCCACTATTTCAAAATTCGCATCGGTTACGACATTTCTTCGTATATAATTATGCAAAACCATTATAGCTATGACAATTTTCACTTGCTTTTCATAAGGATAACTTGGCATAATAATTAGAATCTTCCACTTCATCTTTAACACACCAAAAGTTCACTCAATTTCTGACCGAAACGAGGAATGGGTACGATTGAACACTTATCGATAACCCGTAGGTGTAGGACTTTGTCGAAACTCTAACAAATGATATCTAACTTTGAGATTTGGATATCCAGCATCTACTAAATAATATTTACTTACACAAATATAATATAAATTTAATTAACATATGCCACATAAATACATATGGATGTACATAAACCATTAATGAACGAACCTGATGGGGGATGGGGAAATTGTGTATCACGTCTTCCAATTGCATTATAGAATATATGAATATCATGAGCTTGTCCCTCCCAACCAGTACAAACATAAATAAATTCTATATTAAAATTACATATGGCTAACACATTTTGAATAGTATTTCCTTTTCGACTAATAAATCAAATTTGGTTGTACGCCGGTACCACTGCTAGGATTGTGTACCATCCATAGCTCCAATGCAATCCTAAAATAAATAATGCAAATATTACATGATTTACATTTAATTTTTCGTTTTTATTATACAATCGTAACTTACCTTAAAATATGGATAAAATCGTCGATCTTTCTTGATCTTCTCCGGAACTTCCTTAAATTGTCGATCGGCCGACTGGATTAAATCTTTTTCCATATTACATACTTTATCTAAAATTAAACTAAAATGCCCACGTATAGTTTCCCTAGAATGTTGTGCTATCCTATTACCTATACCATGTCTCAACATATAAAGAAACACTCCAATCATTTCGGCAATATCAATATTTCGAGATCTTGTAAGACTATAACATGTTACCAAGTTACGTGTTAAATTATCAAACACATCTCTATGCATTTTAAACATATTATAACATCTTATCGGATTATTATCTTTAGCCATCAACTCTCTCATCCATGCACGACCTGTATAAAATAAGGTCATACAAAGTTGTTTGCAAAGGAATGTTACATGATAAGCAATTGAAGCTTGAGCGATTGAGAGAATATCCAAAAATTCATCTTTCTCATTTTCACGATTTTCCCTTTGTTGAGGATCATCCATAACTACATAATATAATAAAATATGGAGTTAGAGTAAGAGAATAATGAATAATCCTAACAATCCATCACAATAAATAATAATATCAATTAACATATATATACAAACTCAACCACATAAAAAAATCTCAATTGAAAAAAAGTTTCATATAAAAAATAGAATTTAAGTTTATACATAACATAAATAGAGTTCTTATATAAAAATAAAATATCAAATAAAATAGTTGAAATAAGATATTACAACAACATCCTACTTATGACTATCCTCCTCCATCTCAAGTTTGAGATACTTGATTATGAATGTATCACTATTCAAGTCCATAAACACCTGCCTATTATCTATCCTTTCCTTAAAATGTTTGATTGCTAAAAAGTACAACTTCTCATCTTGCGCAATCTTTGGTATGTCATCCAATATAGACACAAGTTCCTTGTAAAGACCAAATTCGTCATATGCTTGAGATACAACAGCAGTAACGCTCTTACTTTCAACAACAGAATAAAGCCTATTAATTTAGCTTTCAAGCAATCGTGATTGGGTCAAATTTTTTTCATTATTTCATCAAGTTTGCCTTGTTGAAGTCTGAGACACTCTTTTGTGAGTCCATGTTTGACTTGGCTCAATAATATTTTCACCCACATGACACTCCAAATTATCATAAGTAGATCATCCACTATCATCGACATCAGGTTGTGTGGCCTCAACATTTTCATTAACACATAAACCTTATGTGATTCCTCTTGTAGCAACTGTATCCCTGAACATTCTATCTAACAACACTTCAAGCTCAGGAGGTATGCCTTTCGTCCTAAATGCCTTAACCTTATGATTGACTTGTTATAAAATCATTTGAGTAAATTATATGAATGAAAATGAGAATTTAAACCAAAAAGCGAAAGAACAAATAATAAACACCTAAATTTTACTCTCCCATCACTTATCACTCGCATCGATGGTTTTCTTTCTTGGATCCCATCATAGTCCTGTTTCATTGTAAACCAATGACCTCCATCTTTTCCAATCTTCCTTAAGATTGTCCCACTTACTCTTCATTTGAGCTTTATCATACTTTTTACCCCTCAACTCCTCGAACTTATTAATTATAACGGTCCATTCATCCCTTTTGTTGGTTGCAGGGCGATTTCCTTTGTCGATTTGTTCGACACACAACTTACAAAATGCTTATACATCTTTAGGAGTCCAATATGCCTTTTCCTTAGTTGAACTTGTCATCTTCTAGTAATATGAATATTAAAAAAATAATGAGAGGGATAATAAAAAAAAATTAGCACGAAGAATAATAACTCATAGGGACGAAAGACATACATGCTATCATGTTTATGGTGTCAAATAAAGCCACTACAAGTCTAGCAATTCTCGCTATCTAAATTCATATGGAATCTAGCAAAAATATGGAATTGGTTTGACACACTAATCCATAAGTTCAAAAATAAATTTATTAATCAAAACACTCATTTAATGCTCAAGAGAGCCTTTGAAATCTTTGAATAGACTATATTCTTTGCAACGTCCCTCCAAATATAGAAATATATCATGATAATCATTAATTAATTAAAACAAAGATGTTTTATCCTATATAATGCTCTTTACCTCGGCAAAGTTCAATCGTTCATTGAAAGACCACAAGAAAAAACATCATGGGTTGAGTTTATGGGAATGTTCTAGGCAAGTTGGAGAAAATAAAACAAAGAGAAAATTGGTTACAAATGTTTGCATATATTTGCCCCTTCATTTGTATATTTTAATTACCCAAAAGGCAAAGGAATATGCACACTTGGAAAAGAATAAATTATTTACCTATTCAAGGCTTGGCTTATAAGAGCACTAGAGTGGAACGTCTCTCAATTTTTAGAGGCAAAGGAAAGAAGGCATGATGCATAAAATGCCAAAGGAGTTCAAAGCATAATTCACATGATCCATACACATTTAAAGAGGGAAAATAACTCTTTCCTTTCCACAGCTACCCACGAGTGAATCCATCCATTCAAAACAAGAAACATGAGCAAATACACCCCTCGATCCCACATTTTGCTTAAGCTTAAATATAGTGGGAGGTGTGAAATGACTTTTTCTTTGGCCAAAGTAGAGAGTAGAAAAAGCATACGAGAAGATTTACACTAAATTTTTTTATCTCTTGATAATGTCTTTAAGTTGTTTTACTATTACTTGGATCCAAGCTTGATTTGCACCCAAAAATCCCCCAATGTTCTTCGTTGAATATAGCACTCATTATCATCACTGAAACTAAAATCTTTGATGGCTTTTACCTATAGGGCATATTTTAAACCAGACCCGTTTTACAATACCAAATCTGGAAATGCTGGAAAAAAAACATGAAAATAGAGGTCAATGGAAAAATGTAGAAAATAAGGACGAAGCAGAAAGTGGAAATTGCCCTAATACGCCGGTAGGCAATACAGAGTGAATCAATGAAGAAGAAGGTATGCCTGAAATGAAATCGCTAATCTAGAAAAGAAATATGGATTGCGATTTTGGGGGGATGCAAAACAGATTTGAATAACATGTAGAAATATTTGCTATCGAGCAATCGCTGCTATGAATAGTTAGTAATAACAATTCCAGCAAACTAAACAACAAGTTCCTCGAGTAGAGACACCAAAGCTGATTCACGCCTGCATAACCTAATCAAGGGGGACCATCCAAAACCCTAGAAACCTACACCTCTGTAGGAATCGCTATAAACTGCGGGGAACAGAAAAGAAAAAATCGAGACTTGAGCATGGCAACGCGATTGCAGCAAACTCAGAAGTAAAGGTTCAGACAAAAAAAAACTTAGAAGTAAAGGAACTTACGGTCGAGATTGAGTCATAAATGACTACCGGAGAATGAATAAGGAAAAATGTTCATGGCCATCAGAAAATAGAGCTCATAGACCCAAAACATGATGGAACATGAAGGATGAAGATGTTCAGATTGGCTAGTCATTGTAGTTGAAAATAAGACCCTTGGACAATGGGTGACAATACCCTTGCTTTCTTTGCTAGATCACTATGTCATTGTGAGTTATGTAAAACCCCCATGGAATATGGTTGCAAAACTTGATCGGGCAAAACCAAAGAAAGGAAATGAATAGAGAGAGAGATTAGCGATGGATTCAATGAACTTACAACAACAAGAGAACCGAGGTGACGATCGATGAGCTTGAGATCTTTGAGACCTTAGGGAGTGAACAAGAAGAAGCGGATTGGAGTTGCCGAGTTGGAGATGCTAAGATGCTATCCCAATATAAAATCAACAGATCAATTCCCAATTTTCACAAGGACCACGAGACCATCAGTAAATCGACCCAAAATCCACCTAATGCTAGCCGCGATAAGAGAAACAGAGAAGTGAAGTACCTTGAACTTCTCAACGGTGACGGGAGCGGCGGTGGCAACGGGATCGGGAGTGGCGACAGGAGCGCCAGTGGCGATGGGATCGGGAGCGACGACGAGATCGGGAGTGGCAATGGCGACAGGAGCGATGCGGTGATGGGATCGGTGGCAACGGCGGCAACGAGATCGATGTGGCAAAGACACTGCCATTGTTCTGGAGTCAACAAAAGAGATCTTGAGGCACGACAGAGAGAGGGCGTTCAAGTGGCGTTCAGGTGAGAGAGAAGGTGCGAGAGAGGCGTTTAGGTGAGAGAGAGGGGGTTGTAGAAGAGAAGCTGCAGGAATGAGTAAAGCTTAGGGTTTTCTAAAAGGGCAAAAAGGGGTTTTGTTAAATAAATTAGGGAAAAATGGGTAATTAGTATATTTTCATTAAAGCAAGCAAAAGCATTCCGAAAATGCAAGTTTTGAAGGCACCTCCATCCCTCCATTGGCCTAAAGGCCCTTGAACCTCTTTGGAGATGCAATTACATCTGCCAAAGTGCTCAAAAAAAGTGAACCAAACAAGTTTGTATTTGGCAAAAGTCTTTTAGAGGTCTAAAACCCCTTCACAAAGCCGAACCAAATAGGGCCTTAATCTTACCAAAGTAAGTCTTCAAACAAGCTTTTTCGAGGAAATATAAGTTCATGCAATTTTTAACCACTATAAAACGTGATAAATGCTTGAAGAGAGGTTGTAACTCAGAGACAAACTTATGAAATTCGACACTTCCAAAAAAAAAAAGGTTGTTCATCAATAATGGTGAACTGGGTGAGCATTTCCTTACAACATTCTTGATTAAATGACCATGTCGATAAGACACTACCAGTGTTAGATTCTCCTCTTGCCTTGCTAGCCCCATCTACGTTATGTGGTACAAAGAATTTCTACATCTTTTCTATATTACAAGGAGACTTCTTGCATGTTGTTAAGTGCTTCCTCATGGTGGAAGTACCATTAGAAACACGATATTTTAGCAAAGATCCACAACGAATGCACTTCACCTGATATGTGTTTCCATCATTATCTTTGATTTTCATATAATGATTTCAGCACTTAGATGTATATTTCTTATCATAAGGAGGAAGAGAAGAACTAAGTACCATGGCTGTCACACTCATGTTTAGGGATGGATCTTGTTCATTTTCATTGCCCGACATTTCCATTTCTATATTATGAGTCATCTCCTCATAGTCATATCCCTCCTCTTCCATTGACATGTTAACTTGATAAGTCCAATAAACAACATTGCCAATCAACCATTTAATCATCTCAATAATTATAAATAAGGTCACACGATGACAATTTCAAATAATTTAAGCTGGTTAAAGCAAAACATATTAATTTTTTTTTACCTAGTAAGCAAAAACCGTTCTTTAGTCCCTTTCTGGATCAATTTCAGGTTTTACTACCTCTTTCTTGTCCTTAAATCTCCTAAAAAGAGATGCCCGGGATTAAGATCTACATAACCTACAAATGGCAACCCAATCAAGCCAGCAAGACTCCCACTTGAACATCATTTCGATCTTATCTATGTGGACTATTTAGTTTTATTTAAGTCTCTCTCTCTCTCTCTCTCTCTCTCTCTCTCTCTCTCTCTCTCTCTCTCTCTCTCTCTCTCTCTCTATATATATATATATATATATATATATATATCACATGGCATTCTTGTGTAGCGGGCTGTATTGTGTGATGAATTTCTAGATGATAAAAACATTTGTTTCTAAGACAAAGATAAGTGGAAAAAGAAAAACTAAATTGAGAGCAAGAGTAGGAACCTATTCTCCCTTATTGATTGACATAAGGAGATTATTTACCAAGAATAAAGTGTAGAGATTCGTGAGCACAAAATTGAGCTTAACGTGCAATTGATTTTTTAGATAACTACCACAAGATCATGCTTTTATTCATTTTCTGCTCCATAACCAAGCTAAGATTCTTAAATGAACACTCATCCGTGTAAACTAATGCATTGGCTTGCTTTGTCATCTTAAGCGTAAGCATTTTACTCTCAAATCAGCATGGTGCATGTAAAGGAATTTGGGGAAGAGTGGTGGATGGATTGGGGGCCATTGAGTTTAGGCCACCCAGTACTCATCCACCATGATCACAAGTTAGAATCGAAGCATTAAAAATGCAGTGTAATTGCGGGATTAGCATTGCTTGTGGCAATACGACGGAAGTGACCTTCTGAAGCTGTACTGACATAATTGATTTAGTTGAAGCTAGTAATTTTCAGTTCAAAATTAGAAATGCACGACTCTGAAACTCACTGAAAGGTTTATAGACTTCAAAATGAGTATAAAATGGCAAAAGAAGACAATCTTTACCTTCTTACGTGTAAGGATTTCACCAGCCAGGCTTTTGAGAAGACATTCACGATCATGTAGAAGACCTGCTCAATGTTCACAAAGTAGGAGACTATCTTATTTTAGTTAAGTTCCATTGTTCTTCCAAACACTACATGAAGCTTAAAACTTCACAAAAAAGATAGTGCACCGAAATTGACTAGGCATAATGGAAGGCTACATGATCATTAAATCCCAAAGGGTCAAGCATTTGCAGCTTGCTTTAACAAAAATAAGACAAACTCCAGAGAAAACTAAAATGATTGGAAACCGGAAAGCGACGCACCTCTGAAAACAGATTTTAAGTTTTTTAAGTTTATTTCCCATAACCACTTGCCCTATAAAATAATTATATATAAACTTCAAATTCAAAGTAGCTTCCCTTTTGGCCTACTGGAAAACTGCAGTAGCTTTAGAGTAGCTACTCTGTGGTTATAAATAAACTTCAATGTTCAAAGTAGCTAGAGTGTGATTAGGAGAGAATTGTTCATGTGTGACTGTAGCATCATTCATGTTGCCATGTAAGTATGGGCATCTTAACATTAGTTTCTAATAAAAGAAACGTCATGCAAAGATACACCAACTTTTGTAGGATCAAAGAATTTAGATAGTAATGCAACTGGTTAGCAATATGTATAAACAAAGCAGAAACAAAAGATCACCGGTATTGCTAAGAGCATCAACTTCAAGGGCGATGAGCGGCGGGGAGCCACGAGTGTCCAAGTCAACACAAGCGTCGGGCGGCAAGGAGCTAGGATTGTCAATGGCGACAACAGACGAGTGGCAAGCAGGGAGGATCCACGAGTGTTGAGGGCAACAATTGACGAGCGGCGGGGTGTTAAAATAGTCATTATGAGGGCAAACTCCTAGACATTTCCTTATCTCATCCTGCAGAAGATTTCATCCATCCCAATAAATAATCTATGTTTGGATAAAAAGGAAAAGATACAAGTTGTCTAAGACACTAAAGTTCAAATCCTTTAGGCTTCATATTTCTATCAGTCTTCAAGTGACGTAGTGTTAAAATAGAAGTATAAACAACATGTTGTTTGACAGCTTAAACTTTTACAATAAACGGTTGCCCACTCAACTTTAATGCAAGTAATACAAAATATTAGGCAAAATACAAATAAATCTTTGATTATAAACCCCATCAAGCATCTATCATTACACAAGCAAATAATCACTCCACATTACCATGCACGCCTTTCCATGAAAATGCATAGATGTTAATAGAGAAGGCTCATATGTTTTGAACTCAGTAGAGACACAGGACATCGATGCCATCTTGGAAGAAAGATGTATCGACACTTTGCAATTTAAACCAAGTTTTCCAGAAGATTGACAATAAAGCAGTAGTAAGCTAGCATATACGCACAAACTTACCCCTTCCCTGACATTCATACACGATGTGCAGCACGAAGTCATTTTCTTCTAATCTATCATCGATTGCCATTCTAAATGCAACATTCAATCACTCTCCAAAGAGCTAAAGTAGCGGAGAACCAACTGGAGCAAAACGACAGAGTTTCCCACTCCGAGATGCTCTTTATACCAAAATTATCTCTATCTATATATGGTTCATCCCAAAGAAGAGTGGAAAGTGCGGAGAGGGCGATTCAATAAGGGTAGCTTAGAGTGTCAATCACCATGCTAGCGATTCAACAGCAACCCAATTTCAAGAAAGGTGGGAAAGATCCAGCAGACGAGCGAGCCGGGAGAAGCTAGGGTTTTGGTAGGTTGGGTGAGGGGAGGAGGGGGGCCTGACCTGGTAGATGACAATGACAATAAGGGCTATGACGGAGGAGAAGGAGACTAGCCATGAGTGTCGAGGGGAACGATCGACGAGCGGAGGGGAGTCATGATCGTCTAGGTCGACGAGCGGTGGGCGGTGAAGAGCTAGGAGCATCGATGGTGACATGGATGAGTGGCGGGTAGAGATGAGCCACGAGCATCAACTTCAAGGGCGATGAGCGGCGGGCGACAAGGAGCCACGAGCATCCGGGGCAACTAGCAGTCGACGGCGAGCCAAGAGCATTGACGACGAGTGGTGAGCAGGTTGAGGGCAGTAAGAAGGGAGGTGTCGGGGAGAGAGGGAAGAGAGAAACCTGAGAATTGAGAAATTAGGGGAAAATTAAGGTTAGAAATTAGGGATTTTTTTGGAAAGGAGGGTGGCTGGAGTGGACCAGTTCTGGTTCCGATTCTGGTTCACGATTCCGGTTTCGATTCTGTTCCGGAAAATGAGGAATCGGGAACCGGAACCGGACTCCCTAAAATCGGGAACCGTGCTCACCCCTTTGAGTCTAAAATGTGTCAAACCGATTCAATTAAATCATTTCATTAACTCTGTTTAACTATATTAATAGAAAACGCTAACGTGTTTTATTTTATTATTTTCGTAAGAAATGTGATGACGACATGGTCCCCACCAAGCACCACATTAGAAACATATTCAAAAATAAAAAAGGAAAACAAATTAAATTATATTTAAAAATAGAAATTAAATAAACTTAAAGCTAAAAAAATGAACTATAAAAATAAAAAAAACAACAAACTAACTCAAGGGTCTTGCCACCATTACCAATCAGTGGAAAGGGCTAGCAAAGGTCACTTGAGCCTTGTCGATGGTTGGCAACTAATAAGTGGAGAGGACTTGACTCTTGCTTAGATCTAGGCCAACAAGCCCTCGCCAAGGGCTGATAACGATTGTTGGCCTTCAACAAGGCACAAGCGCCTTCGTCGACCCTTTCTAATGATGGGTGGTGACGGCGGCCAACAGTGAGTGCTTGTTCCTCCTTTTTTACTCTTGGATTTTAGACAAATTATCATTTTTAATTTATTGAATCTAATTTAAGTAAAATTTGAAAAAGAGAATTATAAAAGGTCAATACCACGAAAAATAAAAAACTGGTACACTAGTAACTAATTTACTTAAAACTAATTTTTTGACCACAAAAATCCTAAATAAATACATCTATGATAAATTTACCTAAAATGACAACAAAAAACTCTAAACTGATATATTTATGACAAATTTACCTTAAAGTTATATTTTGATCACAAAAAACTCCACATCGGCATATTTGGAATAAGTATGCCCTTTGTTAAATTGGATTAATACCATAAAAAATTATAAAACTAGTATAGTCGTGACAAATGAAGAGTAAATTCCTAAATTGGTACACAAGTTGATTATCACGTGTCATCTAATTCAACAATTTAAAAATAAAATTTAATGGAAACTAACATAAAGTAAATTTATCATAAATATATCAGTTTAGGCTAAATTTGTTAATGGTATATCGGTTTAGGATTTTTGTGGTCAAAAAATTAATTGGAAATAAATTTGTCAAAAATATACCAAGAATGCCATGTCATCATTTTTCATTTGTCATGTTGGATAGAGTTAACTGAAAGATTCCATTGCATCAATGTAATAAGTTGTATACGACTTGATTGTACTTTTGAAAAAGTTTAAGGACTACTTATCCAAAAACACAAAAAATCTCATAATCGGACCCGGGAGGACCCAATTGGATCTATATGCACGAACCGGCCCCAGGCCGGCCCGACCTGCTGGAGGCCCATGTCCCGCTATGGACAAGAGAAGTAGGTCGCGAGATCCGCGGAGCGACCGAAGGCGCGTGGCCAACACGTGTCGTCCGTTGCCCCCCCCACGTGAACACACATATTTGACCCGTCTAAATCAAACATTCACGTAACCAGGAAAATAAAAAATCGTCTAAAAAATTCATTTATTTTTTCCCCCATTATTAGTTTATTTTTATTAATTTAATTAAATATCAGGCCGCCTCACAGAATCGAATCGATAAATATCAGCCGCTAATAAATTCACCCCGTCCCCCCAAAAAAAACCAAAAAAATTACCGAAATAAAAAAGAAAATTGACGGGAAATTCCGAAAATACCACGACCACGCACGATTTCGCCACCTGCGCGGTATAATCTTCTTCGTCTCACGATTGACGCCACCGCCATACTCGCAGCTTCTCCTCGCCTTCGCCTCCGTAGCCCGCCTACCCCCGCCGCCGCCGCCGCCCCTCCCGAAAACCCTAATTCGTCGCCGGAGGAGGAGCATCCGGCATTCGATTCCGGAATCTTCGCGAGGTCGTTGCAGGGGTCTCACGCGCGGGGACGACGTCGTCTTTCGTGTCCGAGGGGAGGAGGAGGAGAGGATGTCGGAGAAGTTCTCGGCCACTCTCCGCATTGGAGACCTCAACGACTTCATTGCGCCGTCCCAAGCATGCATCGTCTCCGTCAAGGGCCTCAAGCCGGCTTCCTCGGCGAAGAGCGATAAGCCGGAGGTGAGAATTCCGGCCAAAGTTTTGTTTTTTTCTTTTTTGGCTCGACTGGAAGTGCTGTTGGGCGTTGGTTTTCCTGTAGTTTGAGTTCGGAATCCGTTGTAGGGCTGCGTTTGTTGGGGGGAATGGTTTGGAACTGGCGATGCTTTGATCTGTTCGTTTATGTTTTCGGATCGGGTGGTTCGGTTTTTGATTGTTGTTGGGAGCTAATTTGAGGTTTGCTGATTGCGGGTTTGCAGGCTGAGATCCTTTGATTCTCCCTCCCTTCCTCTTCCTGACTAATAAATGTGATTGATTTTTGTTCCTACTTGTTGGGTGAAGGTAGCAATTGCCAGCCGCGGACCAGTGAAGACAGAGCCGGTCAAAATTTCGCTCAAGGACTGCTTGGCATGCAGGTTGATGTTCTTCTTTATCTGCCTTTGTGAAGAATTTGGTTGGTGTTGTTTTCTGAAAAAAGAAAACAGAGAGAACTTCCGATCGATTCCCTGAACTCTTTTTGTATGTTACTTGCTGGCGATTGTGCAGTGGGTGCATTACATCAGCTGAGACAATTATGCTTGAGAAGCAGAGCTTGGACGAGTTTCTCTCTAACATTGATAAGGGGAAGGCCATCGTAATCTCCATCTCTCCACAATCAAGAGCTTCTATTGCAGCTCATTTTGGCTTATCTCCTCTTCAGGTGATTCTAAAAATACATAATTATGTCCCTATTTCATGATCCAATAGAAGTGCTTTTACTGGGATTTCAATGAATGGGATCTCCACTTTGACCATGAAGCAGGGAAATGGTTTACTCTTTTCTTTTTTGTCTGCTTATCTTTGTATCACTCTGTTCCAGTTTCAAGATATTTCCCAGTGCTGTATTTTTCCTTTGAAAAGACTGTCGAGGATCATCATTGCTTCTAAATCTAAAATTCCTTTTTATACTGATATGTTACACCATTTGTATGCTGAGATTCTTTTCCCAGTGCTGTATTTTTCCTTTGAAAAGACTGTCAAGGATCATCATTGCTTTCAAATCTAAAATACCTTGTTATACTGATATGTTACACCATTCGTATGCTGAGATTCTTCCCCCTTCTTTTCAGGTTTTAAGGAAGCTTGTGACTTTTTTTAAGTCCATGGGAGTAAAGGCTGTCTTTGATACAAGTTGCAGTAGAGATATATCCCTCATCGAGTCTTGTAATGAGTTCATGATGCGGTACAAACAAAAAAAATCGAAGGGAGATAGTTCTCTGCCCATGCTTGCTTCAGCATGCCCGGGTATGTGTTTTGATTGATTCTGTGGAAATACGCGTGTATGAACATTAGAGCAGGCCATTAGTCTATCTGCATGCCCTCAAAAACTGAAAGTGAATGGAGAGGAGTGATGGCTTGGGGAATTCTAAAGAAATGGAAAACTGCTCTAACCAGACTGTTGGCCTCTTTCCATTGATGTAATGTCTTTCTATCTGCGCAGGTTGGATCTGCTATGCTGAAAAAACACTAGGGTCCTATATTTTGCCTTACGTCTCAACCGTGAAAAGCCCTCAGCAAACTATGGGAGCTGCTCTTAAGCATCATATATGCCAGATAATGGGCCTCAGGTAGACAATCCAGCTAAAGTTCATTTTAAAAGTTAGTTTGAACAGTTTTTCAATACAAGCAACTTTAATTTGGTTCTATAGGGAATATATGTTTGCCTGGTCCCTGGTCCCTGGTCCCCTATACCCCTGTCCCCATAGTCCCTCCGACCCCAACACAAAATAAAAAACATAGTTTGCTTTTGTACGAAACATACATTACAAGGATGTTGCAAGAATCATTTATATTGATAGTGAAGTAGACCTGTTTATCTTTCACGGTGCCGGTCCTAATTTGAGTAGATAGGATTATGGTAAAGTCATGTAGACCGGTTAGTCCTTCCCATGGCCAATTATGGACTTAGTCGGCTAGTTTGTCAGCATGTTCAACCCATCTTCATGGTGAGAAGAGAATATGAGGATTCCACATGACATTCCTGTCAAAGCTAAAGCTTTTCTCACGTCCTGTAAAATTTTCAAACTAACTCCTGTGATTGTGCTTTTCCTGTATCTTCTGTTACAGGGTGGATGAAGTCTATCATGTAAGTGTCATGCCTTGTTATGATAAGAAGCTGGAGGCCGTTCGGGATGACTTTGCTTTCCAGTTGGACTCTCCTAATGACACACAACTGGATGGAGTTCGACTAACTGAAGTAGATTCGGTTTTGACATCTGGAGAAGTTTTAGATTTGATAAAGCTGAAAGCCGTGGATTTCAAATCTCTAGAGGAGTCACCTCTAGACAAAATGTAAGGACACACTGAACTGTTTATCCATTTTAGTTTCCATTAACAAAGCCTTTATTACATCTGATCTTTTTGTGCAGGATGACAAATGTCGATGAAGATGGACATCTTTATGGTGTCCTGGGAAGCTCTGGAGGATATGCAGAAACCATCTTCCGACATGCGGCTAAAGAACTATTTGGAAGAGACATTGAGGGTCCCCTGGATTTTAAAATCATAAGGAATTCCGATTTTCAGGAAGTGAGTTTGGAAGTAAGTGCATTTTATCTCCTCTAGTATCGTTAGGAAATTAATGCATGTGTAGAAGTTTTGTACTGTCTCCAATATGAGACTTCTGTAAATGCTGGAATTAGATCTTTCGGTAGGTTTTGATGTCCACTGGTCAATCACATAGTGTTCAGTGCATTTGCTAAACTTCTTCCGGCTTTTGAATGATCTTTCTTGGTATTGCAGCATATGCTTTTCTATGCTTCTTTGATATCTTCTTATAAAATATAAACGTAGAATATGAGCCAGTATTTGAGTCACGTTTTGTGTTTCCTAGTAATGATTGTTTCTGGATTTGTACTGTCTCCTGACGTAGGACTTCCAAATTGCTGGTGTGTAGATCCATCTGTAAAGATACTGTAGTATTTGTGCTTTCTGAATCTTTCTTATGTCATGACATTCGTTGCGAGCAGGTGGATGGTAAAACGGCGCTGAAATTTGCTTCATGTTATGGTTTCCGGAACCTGCAGAATATCGTGAGGAAAGTTAAAATTAACAAGTGTGATTATGACTTTGTGGAGGTGATGGCATGCCCTTCAGGTACATCATTTTTCATAGGTTATGCCATTCATTCATATATGACACATTGTCTGGTTGAGCAATAGCGGAACAATGATTTTGAAATTGGGTTAAGGCATTTTTTTTCTTTTTTTACTAAAATTAAGTATTATATCTAACTGTATTTTTTTGGATTTTAAGTAGTTCTTGGATTTTGACAATTTTTTTAATAAAATGATAAGGTGGGTGTTCATTTTTGTTGTATACTAAGGTGGATACTTGTTCTGAGCATGTAAGGAATATTTTTATCAATAGGTTGCTTAAATGGTGGAGGTCAAATTAAGCCAGAACCAGGACAATCTGCAAAGGACTTGATTCAGAGGTTGGAAACTGTTTACATGGATCAGGTATGTTTTTTTTTTTTTTGCATGAGGATTGTTTTTTCTCAATATGCATTATGATTGCATTGGTCTATGGTGGATGGCAAGATGAAAAATAAGCACCAGCAACCCATCTGCACCACTTTTCTACATTAGAACATTTCTTCCAAGTATGGAACCCATCCCACATTACTAACACTTTGCTTGGGAGATAGAGAGAGAAGAAATCCTGGGTGGGTAGAGAAAATTTTACATTTTCCTTCCAATCCTTCAAAAAAAAAATCAAAAGTTTCTCAAATTTTTTGTACCCCTCTCATTTTCTCCCCCTTTGTGGAAGAGTAAGGCTCTTTCCTAATGTTGAGAATATTTCTGTAAGGTTTGAACCATAAAGCTACAGTATTGCTCTCTTGTCTTGTAATTTTGGGTTGATACTTGTTGCTTTCTGGAACACTTTGCATACCTGTTGGCTTTTTTTGGTGAAATCCTTGGAGCTCCAGTAATAGTTAATGCTTGTACGTAGAGTTTTTGTTTGTATTTATTTGTGAGGCATATTCCCATTTGCTCTAACAGCATCTAGAAATAGTAGTCTCTCTCATTGGAACACTATTTAAGAAAAGGGTTAGTACTATGACAAACCCCAAAATTGGTATAACTGGGACAAATTTACCCAAATTAATTTTTTGACCACAAAAATCTTTAAACCTGGTACACTTGTGCCAAATTTACCTTTCGTTAGTTTCTATTAAATTGGATTAATATTACGAAAAATCACAAATTGGTACATATGTGATAGACGGAGGGTGAAACCCTAAATTGGTACACCTCTCAACTGTCACGTGTCATTTAACTTAGTAATTTGGCTGAAAAATTTCATAAAAACTAATGGAGGGTAAATTTGTCACGTATGTATCGGTTTGAGGTGAATTTATCACAAATGGACTAGTTAGGGCTTTTTCTTGTAGTATTGACTGTTAAGAAAATATCATCTTTCTTTTCTAGGGACAGTGGTTTGCAAATGTGTTTATAAATATCATCTTTTCCTTTTCATGCTTGGATCTGAGTATGACTTGTTCCTATCTCACACCCATTTGTCAATTTTGCACAGGTTTCTGTTGCTGATCCTTTTGGGAACCCCTTGGTCAGAAAGTTGTATGACGAATGGCTTGAGCAGCCTGGTTCAAAGAAAGCAAAGAAGTATATGCATACAGAGTACCATCCAGTGGTAAAAAGCATTTCTTCAGAGTTACATAACTGGTGAAACATATAACTTACAGACAAGGGCTGGCAGCTCTCCTCAGTCTATGGTGGCCCGTACCCCCTCGGACATACTCTTCTTGGATCTTACAGTTCGTGACACGATAACTTAAGCCATGAGAAATTGGCCGTTCGCTGGAATGTACCTCCCCAGATATCCGGTTTTGAGGAAAGAAGTAGGGTTTGTATATTGTGTATATATGCTTTTGGTTTCAGAAGATTTTTATTTACTTCACGATTGTCAACTATTATAGAGAGGAAAGGCGGGAGTCAGTAGTCCATTATTCTCTTTGTTCTTTTTCTTCTTTTCCTTCTTTTCCTCAAAATTTTCCCCTTGCCTCTGTACAAGGCTGTCGTTATGTTTGCTTCCTTTGAAGGAAGAAAGTTGCCATTTTATGTGTACATTATCGCTATGAATAAAGTGAAGATGCAGATTAGTTGATTTACTTTGCTGTGATAATATCCATCACTGTTTCACTTGATTGACCTGTCGTATGGGCTGTATCGAAATTGGGAATGTAATGTTTTATGATTGTTTTAGAGGATATCTGGGATATCCGAGATTATCCTTGTTTATGCATTTGTTTGAGGATTTTAGGGAAATTTCAAAGTAAGGGCTTTAGTCTCAAATAAAAGTACAGTATTTTATTTTTAAAAAGAGGCTTTGGAGTGGACATTATATTTAGTAAGAGTATGAAGTAGCATGAAGTAGCCAAATTAATCTCAAATGAAAGTTTCAGCGTGGTTGTGAAGCTTTCATTTGTCTCTTCAAAAGAAGATTTGGAGTGGATCTTGTTTAAAATAGGACGTGAGTTCTAACTTAATTTTAAATGAGAGTTGAAGCTTATTGGGTAGTCAAGTATTTGCGACTTGCTCGCACATGTGACAAATGTGCTTAGGAGCCAAGAATGCTAGATACGATCAAAACGAAGAAATGTGTTAGTGGTATTAAAAAAAATAAAATTGCTTGAAAGAAAATCCTCGAAGAACCTTAATTTAAATTTGGGGCTTCTTCCAATGGGTCAAAGCAAAAAAATTTCGACAAAATTTCTTGGATAGTGCCATTGGAATAAGGACGTGACTTGCGCTTGCAAGCTAGCCATCGAAGACTTGGCTGGCCGATGAACTCTTGCACTCTTTTCAGACAAGGTCAATTCTCAGCATTATTCTGAGAAAGACATCCCCACTTTAGGTTTTTTAATCGAGATTAAGTTAGCTATTCTAGACTTTTATTTGAGACAAATTCATTCTAGATCTTTATTTTCGAGAAAATGGTCTTATCTTTAACCCTTATTTGAGATGAACTTTTCACTTCATACCTTTATCTAAATAATATTTACTAGTCGATCTCATGTACTTTTGGACAATCTGTTCTATAGTTTGTGAACGTTGAGCAAGACAAGGGATACTCATTCTATAGATGCTTGATGACCATTTTCTGATGAGGTAAAATGTACCCTTGATCATGGGATGATTGGAATGCAGCTATTTTTTACTAGTTAATTAGCAAATTGGTTTTATTTTGATCGTGATAATATATATCTATATATTCAATTAAATGTTACGAATATATGGATATACATGAAAATTTTATGAACTTTGTGAGATTCTCACTTCTCTTAAGTAGAAATAATTTAATTTCAAGAGAAATACATCTCTAGCATTGTTCTCACACACTCCTTGGAGATGGATTACATTTAACATATGTACAGATTTCTTATCATATAGATAATGTCTTAGGCTACCTAGTCATTGAAACCAAAACTAGCCTTTTATTTTTTGAAAAAAATGGAAATTCAATAACATATTTTGGAAGACGTGATTAAGGAAAGTCAAAATCAACAATGTCTTATTTAATCAATTTCATTCTAGATTTGGGGGATTCTAATTAAATATCATGATAAAAATGCAATTGGTTCATTGAATGTATTGAATTGAATACCATACAATTTCATTGTCCTGTTATGCTCTTATTATATAAGGCATATCAGCATAAATTTGGAAACAAATTCAATGATGTGAATACTAAATTTTGAACTAAATGAGTACTTCAAAAATGGCAAAGGGCATCTTGATTGGATTCATTACGAAAAAAAGACATCATGGGAAACATAATTTGGGAAACCCACCAAAATCTCTGGCTTTAAGAAAACTGCCAAAAATACAGTCTTTCTTTCCCCCATTAAATTCCACTTGCCGAAGTATAAACCATTATTTAAAGGAAAAGTTGTCTCCCCCTCTCTCTTCGCGCTTCGACGCTACCTGTTTCTTGATCTGGTCAAGCCTCGAAAATGGTGAGTCTTCTTCTTCCTCTCTTCCTGTTCGTGGGGTTTCGCGAGTTGGGTTCGTTTCTTGCCTGCTGATTGTTCGTGCCTGCGCTCTCTTGCGGCTCCGGGAGAGGAGAAACGGCCTGATTTCGTCTTCTTTTTCTTTTGAAGTTTCGGTTTTTTTTTTTTCCGGGGGGGTTGTCTGATGGAGGATTTCCGTGTTCTTCCCGTTGCTTATGGCATCGTGTTTGAAATCGTTTTCATGCTCAAAGACACAGAGGGTTTCAGCCTGTTATCTGTTCCTTGACTGCCGGAGGCAATTTATACGGCTTCTTTGTGGGTGTTGTCAGAAAGCTCTGTTCAAGTGTTTAGGGCTGTGGTTTTGTTTCTGCTTATAAAGTTTGTTCCTTTTTGACCGTGATTATAGATTCTGTCTCGCTACAAAGCTGTTTTTCACGACGATCTGCGCCTCTCACTTTTTTCTCTTTCCTGTCTCGAGAAAAAGGCAGCAAGTTTTTTTTTTTTTTTGCAGATTAATGAGGCCATAATTTTTTCTTTTTTTGGAATATGGATGGATTCTTCTCTGGATAATCTCAGCAATTTACGATGAAGTGCTTGACTTTTTTTTTTTGATCCGTGCTGTTTTTGGTTTGGACAGACGACATCAAAGCGCTTTGCCGAAAGGAAGGTTGCCAAGTTTCAGAAGAACATTACAAGGAGGGGATCGGTTCCCGAAAGTTCATCCAAGAAAGGATATGACCTCCCAGTCGGGCGAATTGTCCTTGGCTTCTTTGTCTTCGTGGTTGTCGGATCATGTATGAGATGTTTCTTCTTGTCTAGTTCTCATAGTCATTATTTGCATGGGGAGCTTTACATCGAGTTTTGTTTGCTTGAATGGTTTAGTGAGACTAGTATAGCTGTTTTAACTACGGAAAAAATAAGATTTCAAAGAACTTATGACTTGCTAGGTTGGTATGGCTCTGTTAATGGCATTTGATATAGAGAAGCTGCCAGTCATCTCAGCAGGTGTGGTTAACATGCCTCCTCTTTTTGCATTTTACAAGAGATGCAACAGAGTTTAATGTAATCTCAAATCTTATGTTGCATATCTAATGACACAAACTAAAGTATGAGGAAACATCTCAATTTCTTATGTGGGTGTCAAATGTAGTGCTGTCTTACAATATTCATGGGCAATTGAACATTATAGGACTAATGGGTCGGGGGATCAAGAACTACATGAGTTATACAAGTATACATCTGTTTATCCCAGTTTCTTCTGTATACGTAGACTTTTCTGGTTGCATACTATATCCTTTAGTCTGTTCCATTGTAGAAAATTCTGCATTGCCTCGTTCTTTTCCATTTGCCTAGCATATGCAGTAGGGGTGATTGGTTCCCGGTCCAGTCCGGTTCTAAGGTGGAACCAGGAACTGCACCGGGAGGACCAGTTCCCAAATTCTAGGACCGTGGATCGGTAACTTTTCTTTTTCAGGAAAAAAATTGTTAATGTTACAATACATTCTCAAAAACAATTCACTTCGTTTATACACTT
Source organism: Angophora floribunda (assembly GCA_014182895.1). Lineage (NCBI taxonomy): Eukaryota > Viridiplantae > Streptophyta > Magnoliopsida > Myrtales > Myrtaceae > Angophora > Angophora floribunda. Next base: position 10,606,935 of record CM024708.1, read on the forward strand.
CTTTATCGATTTTTCCTTTTAATTTGCATGTAATTGTATTTTCCTAAGACTCATAAGAATTTTCTTTTTTTTTCTTTTGAATTCTTAACAAACTTTAAAATATATATATTAAAAACTACCGGTCCAATCCGATTCCCACCTTGGAACCGAGGAACCGGACTGATCGGCCACTGGTTCCAAGAATGGGAACTGGGAACCGGACCGCTGGCTACGGGAACTGCCCAAAACTGGCCGGTTCGGTCCGGTTTGGGCGAATCCTGGGTTGGGCGGTTTCCGTTGCACACCCCTAATGTGCAGAATGTCCTGCTAACACTTACATTTTAGTATTGTAATATAAGATACTGAGCATTTTCTGGACGGTTTGCTTTTGACATTCATTGCTGTTTGCAATTCTCTTTCAATTTTAAGAGCTGATCATCATATGAAAGTGCTTAGTTTCCAACTGTTTACAGCGGTCGTCTATATGTAGCTGATGTAGACTGCTTATTGTCATACTCAGATTTAGAGGCTTGAAGTCTCTATAGAGCCATAAAGTAAACAAAATTAGTAGTTTTGTCACTGTCTTTTCAAGGGGACTCAATTGCCATTTTCAGGAGTGTTTGACATGCCTTTTTGTCTACTGGTTTGCAGCTCTGTTTCAGATAATCAGGACAGCTACAAGTAAGGGAATGGCTTAAGGACTAGCATTAGTACGCAGGAAAATGGAGACACCAGGATGTGAGAGTTTCATGTATTTTCGTATAGATTGCGAGGAAAAGATACTGGTTTCAGCCTTAGAGGCTGAAAAGCTCCATGACAATGTATAATGTCTGGCTATATGAAATGGATATCGTGCCTTGTTATGAAAATATGGCTACTTGTGTTGATCTGACAGCATTCACGGAAATTAGTCCTGTCACGACCGACGGTGAATGATGAAGTAGTAAATGCAAAGAACTAACTAGGTACCTCAAATGCAGAGGAGCTCACTATAGGGAGCACAACCCACGGTGAATGATAAAGTAGTAAATGTAAAGAACCGACTAGTTACCTTAAATGCAGAGGAGCTCACTCTAGGGAGCAACACACGGTGAATGATTAAAGTTGTAAGTGCAAAGAACCGACTAGATACCTCAAATGCAGAGGAGCCCACTATAGGGCGCATGAATCCTTGAAGATGAGTGAGTAATGTCTCTTAATCGTGCCTGCCGCGCTTAATTCATCGTCCTAAAAATATCGTATTCTGGTGTATTTACTTCCTAGTTAAAATGATCGATCCTTTTATGGATGGGACCACTGAATTGACGAGATGATAATATATATGCCAAGCTGATATCCTATCGATATGGGGAAGAACTCGATATGGGGCCTATCAGAGGGTTTTTGACACACAGTGAAGAGCAGTTGAAGCATCCTCTTTCAAAAGTGTTGTCACCTACGGGGGTTGTCACCTACGAGGGTCGCCAAATGTTAATCCCCTCCGGCGGGGGCATCTAGCCAAACTACTTTTCTTATTTTAACGTGTCAGTGTCCGCATGCCTCGTACCCCTCATTGGTAATAAAATATATTTCTTCCACTCTAACTTGAGAACACTTCCGAATTTTATGTCCCAAAGTTTAGGAGAAATAATTTAAAAATTTGCTTAGATCCAATCTTACGGACAGTTACCTAGCCGCTATATTTATCGAGGCATAGGAACTGCCTCTATCCCCCTAATTTTACACCAAGGGTTACTCCAAATAGGAGCCGGCACCTATTAGCTAACTACATTCCACCATAGGATGTAACCCATCTTTTAGGAACAAGGGCATAAGGGGTCACCCTCCCTTGGAAGGGTTCTCCACTCTATTTCTCTATAGGCCTTTTAAAGACATGCTTAGGTCCGAAGGTACAAGAGATTGGTAGTTATGTCCGTCTTGGAAAGGGTTGAAAATAGAGGTGATTGGTTTTTGGTCCGGTTCTCGGTTCCAAAGTGGAGCCAGGAATCAGACTGTGAGGATCAATTCCTAATTTTTGGAACTAGGGACACCATTGGGTCTAAAGATCGGAAATCGGATCGGACCGTTGGGTCTTTGGACTGGAAACTGGACCGGACCATTGGTTTCGGCTGGGTCCATCAATTCTTGTTCAACCCAATAGAATTGGCCACTTTTTTTTCCCCACTAAAGAGTGGCTATGATTTGGACTAATTGATCATTTTCAGTTCACGGGTGGTCCCAATAGAACCCATTGCACATGTTCCCACATGCAAAAAAGTCAAACTTCACTTGTGTGAGCATTGATCACACTTCATATATTTCACTTCAATCTTAGCCAAAAAAGCCATGTATGATATTAGCTAAATGTCATACTTGGCTTGGGTTTTATAGACAATCTCACTTATTCTCTATGAGTATTTGCTCAATGTGAAACTCTTGGAGACTTGGAGCGCCTTGTCTCTTGCAAGCAAGGGGGGAATCATAGACCAAAGAGCACCAAGTCATCAATCCAAATGGGGCTTTTCCAAATCATTAGATCACAAGGGATTTAATCTTTGCCCTTGGGTTTACTTCATGAGAATTGACGATTGCAACCATTAGATGAGATCAATCTCCACCACTAAACTAGTGTGACAAGGATCAACACATTTCACCTCTAGATCAAGTGCATCTCTTTTGTTGGATTGATTAGACGAGAATTGATATCTTTTACTGTTAAATCTCATAAACTATCAATGGCTGTAATTAGAGGGATTTTTTTATAGGTAGGGGAGCTCTCCCCTCATTTGTATCATCGACTTATTTTGAGAAATACAAATATTCCTAGAGTTTTCCTTTCTACTTTCTCTTTCTAGAAATTTCCTTCCTCAAGCAAGAGAGAGTGAGAGAGATGTAAGGTTTACTTAGATTGATCGATTGATTCAAAGGTTTAAGTTTACTTAGATCGATCAATTGATTCAAAGGTCTAACGATCGATTGATTCAAAAGTAAGTGCCACATAGTTTGTGATTAAAAGAATAGCCTTGTGACACGAGCATGCATGAGGAATGAGGGTGTGGCTCTTGGAACTTTAACCCCACATTGAGATCGGGCAAAAAAGAAGAAACTAAATAAACTTTCTCTTTATGTAGCAAGGAACATGTTGCTATCTTAATTGCAATGAGAAAAGTCTTCCATTGAGGCAATTTTTTATTCCATAAAGATTTTAAATTTAATTCAATATATATATATATAATGAAATAAAGTAATCTATTTAAAATTTATTGCTATTTTAAAGAAATTTAAAAATATATATAAATAAAAAAAAAAAAAGAGTCCATCCAATCTATTGGTCTAGTCTGGTCTTGGTTTGGGTGATTCAATATACTCACCCCTAGTTGAAAAGCAATGTTGGGAATCATTGAGTACAAATCTATGGATAGAAATTGAAATACACCTTTGAATCATTGAGCACAAACCTATGGATAGAAATCGAAATACATCTCAGAAGTACTGCTGGTGCATGGGTTTTCTATATGTGCATATACTTTCATCTTATCTGCGACCTGCGCGGACCATTTGGTTGCTGGTATAAGGTTTCTGGCAGCCATCAGAACTTTTGGACAACTTCCTGGGACAAGAGTTGAAACCAGCTCCATATGTCTCTACATTACCGTTGGAGAAGCCCAGGTATCTTGAAGAATTATAATCTGGTTCCTCTTCAAATTCCTGCAAAATTATGGTGATTCCTGAATGAAATCAGAAGATATCTCTTGGCATTCCCAATCAAAAGATACTTAAACGATGTGGTTTTAACATTATATGACGAGCTTAGAGTTTTCACCTTTGATCTTGTCTTGCCATCATTGGGAGTTAAACAAGGATTCATGTCCTTGAGGAACAAGTCATCCGGACTACCAGGGGCAGTTCCTTCACTGGAGCTAAACTCCTGAATGAACAGATTTTTAATTATTATTATTATTGAAGAAAATATAGCAAATGCAGAAGCTAAGAGAAATAAATACAGAAACAGGCTGAAGTAAAGGCAGTCTCATGAAATACCAGCACGCTATGAACTTTACCAAAGAATTATCTGCCTCTTCATGGTTGTATGTAGGTGTCCTTGGGGAGCTGCCAATATGGTGTTGAAAACATGCCTTAGCAGAATATTTATCCGCCTTCACCTGCCCAAGCAAAAGCAATTCTCCATCAGTGTTGATGTATGCTTGACCGCATGCACCATTTTAATGTACAAGAAAGCACGGGAATTTCCATGTGAAGTGTCTGGTACAAACATTATCTAGACTTATTCTTCTCTTAAAAGCGTGGCTAGATTATACCCCATGTAAGAAAGAAGGCATCCTTTTACTTCATGAACAAGAATTATCTTCATGCAAATGATTGACTGCGGAAAATTGTTCCAAGAGTAAGTACAAACTATGCCTTCAACGACCACAAAAGAACTCACATGAACTTTATACACACTGAACAGAAGCCTTAAGTTTCTAATCATACCCATGAATTAATCCGAACCCACACTGATCTCACTATATTAAAACAGCAGAAGTGAAAGCAATGGTACCTCAGCGAGATCATCGGCAAGGCATTGGAGCTGGCCGGTGAGAGAAGTAACCTGCTTCTGTAGAGCAGGGATTATCATTTTGGCTTGCCTCAATTCTGTTCCTTGCTTTTCCAATTGTCCTTGAAGCTCGTTATTTGTCACCTCAGGGAAAAGGACTGCGCTCTTTAATGCCTTGATTTCTTCCCTCTGGCTCAAGCACAGATCTTTCAACTTCTCAACCTGCAAATTCCAAAGAACAGAGGATCCACATTTTCGAATTTAGGATTGGTTATAAAACCAGAAAATCGGGCTGGGGGTAAACTAATCAGTGCTTTTTTCTTTTGCATTCTTTGGTTTTACACTTTCTGGTTGGTTTGTCCTTTGATTCCAAGAGAATGTGCCACAGGTTAGAAACTGATGCGACGAATCAAATTCACGATCCAATGTATTTATAAAGAGGCATTACCCTTTCTGGTGGATCAAAGAGCCATGACAACTATTTTAAAAATTTCTAGAAACTCCTCAAAGATGACGCGAATCTTACATGTAAACATTCGAAAAAATTATCAAATTTGGGGAAACATAAAGGATCTGAAACATCAGATTCAATTCAAAGTCCAAAGTCTGGTGAAACATTCAATCTACTAATTAAGTAAGAACCTCAAACCACAAACAAAAAAAAGATGTCTTTCCACCGAATTAGATCAGAGATTGTTAGAATGTATATGAAAAACATTTCAGACCTCTAGTATCAACAGCATCCAGAAAATCCCCGTGGAAAATCAAGAAGCGAAATTTCATAGAAGAAACGAAGAAAACAAGCAATCGAAGACTCACTTCTCTGTTCTTCTGCTCCAGCATCAACTTGAGCTCAGCAACCTCCATCTCCAACTCCTTGTTCGCGCTCAGAAGCTCTCTCTCACTTCTCAGCACCATCGCCAGCGTCCGCGCGTTGCTCCCGCCTCCGCCCTTGACCTCCGTCAGCGCTTTCACGCTCTCTTTCTTCACCTTCTTCTCCAATCCTCCTCCGAACAGCTTCTTCGGTAGCACCCCCAGCTGATTCCTGCCCTTCGCCCCCTTCTTCAAGTCCTCCGCAATCACGTCCACAGGGATCACCAGATTGGCGCTCCCCAGCTTCCCCCTCGCCGCCACCGCCGCCGCCGACGACTTCTTCCCCATGAATCGCTTCACCATGTCCGAGAAGTTCTGGTTCTTGGCCCCGGAGGACAGGTCGGACGCCTTGGTCCTGACGAGCGCACGGGATGAAGAGGAGGACGAGGCGGCGGAAGGCCCGAGCGCGGCGGATTTGCCCGGCTTCAGCTTGAGCTCCGTCGAGGACGACGTGGAAGAGCGGGAGTCGTAGGAGCTGTAGCGGGAGGCCGCCTTGAACGTCGCCGCCATTCTCGTCGGAGCCGCCGCGTTCGAAGAGGGGAGAGGATTCGGTCGCCGGTCGCCGATTCAGACGAGCATTTCTAGGGTTTCTGAGCGAAGAAGAAGAAGACGACGACGAAGATCTAGAGAGAGAGTGAACTTCGAGCGGGAGCGACGGAGCTGAATTTGAAAGAAGAAGAGGTGGACACGTGGCGGTCGGTGGGAGACTCTCAGGGGGCGCTGTCCGAATTCAAAAAGATTTCGATGAAGCGTGAAAGGCGCGGTCTTGCTGATTTTCGGCTCCCGTCTTGTTTTAAATTGCGAATTTGCCCCCAACCTCCCCCGAAATTATGACTCCGACCTCTTTATTCTTTTAGGATAATGAGACAGATTATATCTGAATTGACCCAACGTGCGATTTGGTTCATGAACTTTTGATTGTTTAATGTGATTCTTAAAATTTAATATAATGTGCAATTTGGTTCATATACTTTTAACTTATTCAATATAATTCATAAATTTTTAATTTGTTTAATGTAGTTTCTGAATTTTTAGTACGTATTCATACAATCAATACTATATAAAAATATTCAATATAGTCCTGTAAATTAAAATTTCAAGAATTAAATTACACATTAAGTTAAAATTCTTGAATTTTTATGTTATTATCTCTTATTTATTTATATGGAAAGGGTAGAGAGTTGGGACACTATTGCAAGCTGAAATTGAGCCCGTTCAATTTAGATAGGTCATACTTGTTTCAATTTCAATGTTGGGTTGAACAATTTTCTTAAAGCTCTAATTCAATGTGGGGAGGGGGGTTCACTGCTCTTATTCTCCTTGGCATTAGTTGTCGTGTTGTATTGTTGCTTTAGTTTAGAGGTGTGTATATTGGACCGACCAAACTGGGAATCGCCTCCATTGGACTAGACTAAACCGACTTTTTTTCTTTCTATTTTAATATATTTTTAATTTCTTAAAAATAACAATAATAACCAGTTTAGTTCTCAATCTTAGGATCACTCAGTCAGATCCTTAGTCCCAAAAAATGAAAATTGGTCCTCTTGATTCGATTCTCAATTCCACTAAACCGGATTAGATAGGGAGACAATCACTCCTAATCTCATTGTGAAGATCGACGAGGTATGGTCATTCTGTTTGGTGGTATAGGCGATTAACCCTTTGCAATTTGTATTGGGAGCGATCGGCCTGCTTGGTTTGAAATAATAAGATTGCTTACTTTATCCCCCCCAAAAAAGGGTACCCGTCGTTTATTCAAAATCGAAGCTGCTTCATATACTATTGACGTATTAGTCATGAACTCTACGACAAAAATCTCTTCGCATCATGTTGATCCTCCAGATTCATTGGTCAGTTGCGATACTGTTGGTGCTGGACGGCACGAGAAGCGCAACCAAAAAGGAAGATTTATCAAAATGCACATCCTTAGCTGGGCAAAATCGACGAGCGTATAGCCTGCTAGGAGTCATGTATCTTTTACTAGATGCAACCTGTTGTAATTCACTTCGACCAAGAATCCGGTCTAGCAACTCGTCCTTATGGGGGGAGGGGGAAGAGAGAGAGAGAGAGTACTGTAAAGTACAAATAGTTCAGCAATGAAAGCACCATTCCATTCCAATGTTGCAGCATGTGAGGCTCAATATCCAGTTCGTTTCCAAGAAGAAAAGAGAATATATCATCTCCTCCTAGAGAGAGGGAAAGACTTGTCTGAGTCTATTAACACTGGGAAGTTGAACAGACTTGCATTAACTATACTTCATCTTTCTATGAGGGGTTACCATCAGAAAAGGTATAAACATCAAAGGCGGTGCAAAAGCCGACTTAGTCAAAAGCGACATGCCTGCTTCCGCAGTCAAGCAAAACTCATTGGCTACAATAAACTGTACCTTCAAAACTGGTCTACAGCTTCCGTTTGGATGGACCACGACTAAAATTTGTAGGGGAAATCTTGATCCTGTAATTCGGTCGAAACCGCTGCGCTATGTTGCCATACACCGAATTCTCATATAAGGAAACAAATAGATTAGGAGAGTCACCAGCCACCAGTCACCAACACCTAGTCTCCATATACCCAACAAAATTGCCTCCAACCCCGCTTGGGAATTAATTGAGAATAGACATCCCTTCTTCAGAAGCTTGAGTCACTAATTCTACAGCATCTGCTATTTCAAATAACTGGTTGGCAGATTGAGGGTTCTCAGTCAATGCGATTCCTTTGTCATTGCCATCAGCAGTTGCAGCAGTGTTGCTACCACCATTGGGGTGGGTAACACCAATTGATGTTTGGACATCATGTTGACTGAAACAGTTTTGCTTGCTCACTCCTGCACTTCCTTGGAGATCATGAGACGGAGATAAATCAAGCGATTCTTTCTCTTCTATGATCGCTTTTCCCTTGTCAAAGGTTGAGTCAATTTTCTGAGATCCCGGTGGACATTTGTCTCTAGGTGGCTCTTGAATGGGAGTACATGACGAGGACTTAACGCCAGCAGAAGAATTTGCTGATAGAAATGCATTGATGTTAGGTTTTGACTTAATGTCTACCCATCTTTGATCAACCCAGTCTCTTGACACACGGACATTCTTCCTATGGAATGTAGCCACCCTGCCTTCGCCTAAAATAATGGGGGAAAAGAAACATTATTTAGCCAAAAAGCTTAGTGGGTTTACACAGTCACAAATTGGTTCTTCAACTCAGAAAAATGGCAATCTACACATGAATTCCAGATCCGGAAACAAAGTAAGGGCAACCCATCAAGAATTTGCTAGATTCGTGCATACCTGGGAAATAAACCTCCAGACTATTCTTTCCAAAGACTTTAAGTCGAGTCACAACACCTTCCCACCAACCATCACACCACCATGCATCTACAGCCATCCCAACCTTGAAATTACAGCCACCAGAATTCTTGGGAGGGCGTGGCCGAATTGTTTGTCGGCCTGGGCACCGCATGCCCAAGTTATCAGGAGAAGCCACCTTGACTACAGGAACCCATTCCTGTGATCAAGAAACACATAATTCATTTGCTTTTTCTAAACATTTGTTCCGACATTTGATATGACTAGTAAATGTCCAGAAAATGTTTACATTCTGGTAACACAGCTATATATCTCCAGAAAATGTTACTGCTAGCTTGAACTTTCAATTATAGTAAAAGAGTTCGATTATCAACTGAATTTTACACAATGCATGACTAGCCTATTTTCTAGTGCTGGAAGCTACAAGCCACATGTCAAAGCGCCCCAGCACGAGCATACTGACTCATCAACACCAACATCTCCTACTTCCAGTTCAAAAGAAGCATCTGAAAGAAATAAGTTAAGATATTCTGACAACTCCATACCTTGAGTTTAGCAATATCATCTGCATCCAGTAGATCGTCATACCTCACTTTCAGACGCTTCTCTGACCTTTGCACGATTTGGCATCTAAACCAACAGCCTCGGATGCCACTATCTTGGCAAAGCAGCTCTATCTTATCGTGAACCCTAAACGAAAAAGGAACTCGGGTTTCTGCGGTCGTAAGTTTAATGCCCACATTTTCCTTCAACAACTTTAATTTCAGCTTAGGGTTTGCTGATTGAGTCTGGCTCTGTGGTTCCGAAATTCTAATGCTTGAACCACCACTTCCATCATTGCCCTTGCACTCTTCCTTATCCTCCCCATTCTCATTGGGGAACATATTTTTGGTCTTACAGACAAAAGAACTATCCAGATGAGACAAAATTGCTTGACTTGGGCAGCCACATAATTTAGCGAGTGAAAAGGGCTTGACCTTGTTGTTCTTAAACTGCCTCGAGCACATGTATATTTCAGCTGCTGAGGCCTGTGAAACAGAAGCCATGCATCTTTCATAATGCTGGGCAGTCAAAACTGTTGCTGGACCCTCAACACATTCGGCACTAATCATTTGAACATAAGGTGTGATAAGAACTTCTTTTGGATGCAAATTCAACTGTGGAATTATATGCTGAACTTCCTCATTCTGGTAAAACCACCGCACTTTTACCTTTTTCAGTCCTTTCTTATCCTCGTACATATCTTCCACGTAACCAAGGTATGGACAACCTTCTTCGGCCATGATCAGTGCAAAAGAATGGACCTAAAAATTAAATGGTCAAAATCTTGAGGAGAAGAAAGTTCATGTGACTACGACAAAATAAACAAGTTTGATGGATCGGTTCATGAGAATAACTTAGCATTTGGAAGAAGAGCAGAGACTTACAGCAATAGTGATTTCTTTCATGTGAAAAGCTAGATAATGTGTGAGCTGTTTAGCACAAACCCAAGCAACACCAGCCCACTCAATCTCTTGGTCTATAGCTTTCAATTTCCTCAGAGGCTGAATTAATGATGCAAAATTCTTTAACATAGCAAATCTCAAGGACAACAATCACAGTAATCAAACAAACTAAATTTCTAGGTTTCGCGGGCATTAAATATACTCACCACAGCTTCATATGGAACCAGAGCTTCAACTGTGTTGTCAGTCTCTGAATCTGCATGAAAAATCCAATCTTGTCAGAAAAATTCAAGCCCCAGATAAAAGCACCACATTCGTTCAGAGAATTTTGGAGCATATCACAAAGATAAATCCTACTACATATAGATATATCAACCAGACAGAAGAAATACAATCATCAACACTAAATAACCTATGTAGAAAGGGGTAAAAAGCATGAAATCTCCATCTTATAATGACTTGATTGACCAAAAATACAAAACACCATAGTGAGAAAGGTACACACTGAGCATTATACCGACAATGACAGTCTTGTCATCATACAATGAAAAGGTGAAAGCTACCCATTTGGCATCACCCGTAGATTTAACAAATAGCTTGATGAGACAAAAATCAAGCAGAGAACATGACAAGCATCTTCCTTATCAGCCACTAGCTCCTTTAGGGAAAAATGAATGTCAAAGCATGCCTTGGTATAATAAAGTATTTTGAGAAGGTTTTGACTTTCATTGATGAGCTAGAATTATAAATCTCAAGACATGCACACAGAAGGAGAAGACAAAAGTGTTTGCTTACTTAAGTTATCCGAAAGGGTCAAATGATTATTCTATCTGAGCACTAATGTGCAGACCAAAGTTTGTAATGGAGAAATAAAGGAAAAATATCAATTAACAACTAGACTGCTCAAAGTTTGCTTGGTCAATACACAAGAACATACACAGATGAAGACACCAAACAAAAAAAGGTCAGAAAAAGGCATAAGCATGCAAAATAATACAGAAGACCAATGTCTTGTGCAGGCAACCATAAGCAGGCACTGTACCACCAGACACAGATGCACCAAACAATATCCCAACGGAAGGTTAGAGTGCTACAGAGTGAACTCTAAGGCAAAACTGGCCCTTGTTGAGTCTGAGAAATTTAAAAAAAAAGAAAAAGATTCAATGTTCAGCATGAGTAGTTTTTTCAAAGAATGCTTGTTGATCAAGATGGGTACCAAAATGAAGCAAGTGGCAGTGCTTATGACGCTTCATGTTAGATCTCACATGTGTGATAAATACATGCAATCACAATTTCCTCTCAATGCAACAACTCTGTGCGCCGCACATGTGAATAGAGATCGGCACTCCAATTCAAATTATGGGAGTAATAGCATCATCATAACAAAGATTTACTTCTATAAAGGAATGATAAAAATCAAAATCAATCAACTTTGTAATATCATTAATAGTAACCTCTCTACAAGGAAAATTTTAGCATAATCATGGGCGAACTGCCCCAAAGAAAAATAAATATTATACGGTGAAGATCAGGATCAGTAAACTATAGAACTACCAACCTAAAAACAAGCTATCTAGCAAGAACAGTGAGCTATGTCCATTAAATATGTACAACAAGCTCATAATATCTTCTTGGGATTTGTTACCCAGATAGATCTTTACAGGTACATGATGAACTAGACTATTTGATGGACATTGTAGAACACTTTTTGGAAGACCACCATTGTATCAATTAAAATCCATCAAATAGAATGAAAAAAATCATTGGAATATTTTCAAAAGCTCATCATAAAAGGGCATGCATTCTAGTACCAAAAGCCAAAAAGGGGTAAAGACGACGCACAGCATCAGTTTGCATAGCAAAGAAAGGGTCTGTAAAATCACCAAACAATGGTGTGAAGCAACAAGAGCAACCATGTAATCGGTTATCGAAGAAATCGATGATACCCATTTCATAACAGCAGTCAGTGTACTTCATGGAAGAACTCATCGCAGAAGACCCCCCTCTCTCTCTCTCTATTCAGACAAAAGAATTCTGGTCAAAGAACAGTTGTAGGATAAACTTAAAAGCGTGTGAAGGACACATGAGTGCAGCTCGTTTCGAAAAGAGTTTAATATAATACATACTGTAATATTGGCAAAAAATCTCTTCAAAACGGCAACTACATAAATGCGGTTTATTTGCAGGCAATGAATTAAGAGGCTTAACAAGATTTCGTTGTAGTCTTATCAGTCAATGAACGGCCCATATCCAATAATCTCTCTCTCTCTCTCTCTCTCTCTCTAGGGTCACATGTGCACGTGACTACATAATAGAAATCCCAATAGGAAGTATAAGGAAGAGAACACTTAGCACCCCAAAAGACAAAGACAGAATTAATACAAAGGGAACACAGAGAAGACTTGTCTACCATAACCGTAAAACATTAACATAATCTTCTGCATCTACACATAATAAGCAAGTAAATCACTAGTCTGCTCTTTAGTAGTCCAGTGTGCATGTAATGGAAGGTCACTAAACTTCGCACATATTCATATGCAGGGATTTGACATCACAGTTCAAGGTTATGAGCCTTGAAAATAGGAAGACCACTCAACCCATGATCAATAACCATCACAAAAATCGAGGGTCCACATCATTATCATATGCAGGACACTATTCCATGGAGGCTTTAAACAAATTGTCTCTTCAGTAACATAACAAATTTGGTAGCATTAAGTAGACGTGTATCTCCATTTCACGGTGAAAAATGCAATGCAAATCTCCTATTTGAATATAAAATGATTTTGAAGCAGGAACAACCAGGTGACAAGGCTTCCTACTGCTACTGTTGTTGTTGTGCTTGAAGAATGCAGTATCAGGGATGATGGGTTTTCACAATTTTTAGGCAATTCTAAATTTTTAAGCAATTCAATTCCTAAAGACATAGAGATGACTTAAGAATACACCAAAGCAATATACTGTCATTCCAAGCTCACAAAAACATAATTCTTGGGACGGATAGTAACACAAGGGACAATGGAGCATTCAAGAATAAACACAGTGAGAACCTTTTGCCAAACACAGCTTAAAATAAAAAGGAGAAATTTAACATTGTAACAGTGTTTTGTTGCAATATCACCAAATGAATAATGGATATTAGGTGTAGGAAAACTTCTATGGAGATACATCACCCCAACAAGTTAAGACTATGTGATAGCTAGCTACCTATATTTTAATGATAGATAACTAACTGCCAAAACTCTAATGAGACTACATGATAATTATTTTCATCAGCTTTCTTATTTTCTAGAAGGTGACAGGAAACTACTCCTACAAACTTTGACAAGATCAAGAAGTCGTATTCATATGTCACTACCTAGATCATCCAATAATCGGTCCAATTTAAGTACATAAATATTACCTAGGGATATTCAAGATCCTTCCTTAGACCCAGCATCATAAAAGAAATGCTATCATCAACACTGTGATTGTATTGTCTCTCTCTTTCTCTCTCTCTCACATCACTTTCATCTTCATGATTTGGAACGGCATTAGCTCCCCTTACTTTAATAGAGTAACCATCACCCTCCTTAACTATCAACTCCAATATTTTGATCTTCAGCAAATGCATATGACTTTAAGCGATGGTCCTTTAACAGTTTAAGAATCTGATGCTGACACGTACTAATATGGGAAATCTCCCTAAGGTTATATAGCTAAAAATGATCACTTATTGCTAATATCTCAAATTGGTGATGCTCAAATATTTATTATGAAACGAATGCCAAAAATGTTATTTTTAATGTCCTTAACCAGACATTGCCACCCCATTACACAGAGACATGCGAGCATATTTACCTCTGTTTTGAACATAATTGTGCATATTAAAGTTTCCAAATGATAATGACAGAAGAACCATAACTAGCCAATGGCAAGTGATAGTCAAAATTCTAGATAAATGAAAACCATGTTGTACAGCTATGACGCTTTTTGAAGGCTAACTCCACCATTATGAGCTCATTTCAAGGACACTAAAGATTCTACAAGGAAGGCGAGATTTGTCAGATCTTTTTTTTTTTTCATCTATTATCATATTTCCAAATCTTTAGCATTTCATCTAGCTCATGTGCTCGACATAAAGTAAGAAGATTTATATGGGTTCTGTATTAAATTGACTACAGTATCTAGTAGTGAGTAGTTTGCTCTAGGAATGCAGAAACATTCATGTCCTGAACCTGCCTCTCAACACGATCATGTTTCATACTATATTTCAGAGAGAGGGTTTGCAAAGCCATCACGACATCACATATCACAATTCACATACTAGCCTAAGAAGCCCGAGTTATGAACTCGTTTGTCAGAAACCAACATTTACAAACAATTGATATAACAACGCAAGGGAAACAAAAGGCATTTAAAAAATACCGAGCACTCATAGCACATACTTGAAACCAATGAGGCGAGCAATTCCACGACTTCTCTTCTAGCTCGCCACTTTTTGTACCCTTTTGATCAACCCATTGGACCCATACAACTGCACAAAATCATCCTTCACGATATACATCATGTGCCTAATGCTCCTCTCGGTCACGACAACTGCCAGCATTGAATTCCACGATGCATCCTTCAAGTGAAAATACACCACCCTGTTGCCTCGCTCAGCACATACGATGCGCTCCTCCCATGCCACGAAACCATCCTTATCATCAGACATTCTGAACCTCTGGACCATTCGCAAGGGTTCCACTTCAACCTCAAGAGAAAAAAAAATTCCTCAATTCAAGTCTACATAATCAAACCCCTTCGGTTGTACCGCTAAGACACGCTTGGGAAAGACAACCCAAAAACCCTAACATCATTCCAACCCTCCTAAAACCTTAACCCATGTATAAACCAAGTAAAAAAAAAATGAAGCCTGGTTCAAGCCCCTTATAACAAAAACTCCCTTCGGCGTCAACACAGACAAAGCAGCCGAAAAACAATCATGGGTGAGAGAAAATCACGAGGAAGAGAAGGAGCAACGAATGAGGAATGCATAGATTTTCAGAGACACGAAAACCCAAGTTAACAAAAGCCAGCGCCGTCCAAATTAGACACCTTCCAAACAGTTCCACACACGAAGATAATGAGAGTGATCGAAGAGGGGAAAAGGGTCTCGCCCAGTCAGGAACGAAGCAGACGAGCGAGAGACGACTGAAGGGTCTCATCAGCATCAGAGGAATGAAGGAAAAAGGAGACATTTTGACACCAACCCAGAATCACCAGCAGCACACAGAGAGCAATGACGATGACGGGGCACTGTAATGTGTTATATAGTTTGACCGCCGCATGCCCAAAGAGATAGGGGAGGGGAGAGAGGAAGGAGAGAGAAAGGCGAGGGGGGGGGGATTTTTGGTTAAGGAGACACCACTACAGTCCACTAAATTCGGCAGAGGAGAGAGATTGAAGAAAGCACAGAGACCGCAGCAACACGAAGAAGAGAAAAAATTAGAGTATCGTTGTACACAATTAGCTAAAGTATTAACGATTAAAGAGCTAAAAAAAAAGCTTTTTTTCTTTTTTGCGGTTTACCGTGCAAAGCAAAGTGGCTAGGAGAGGACAAAAAACCTTTTCCATACACTAGCTTTGTGCCCAGATTAGGGAAAAACTAGGCTTCAAATTCCTCACCAGAAAAGTATTTTATGTGACTGGACATCTCCATTTGGCTTTGAAAGCAATTTTCGCAGTGGAAAGACATCATTCGAAAAGCATATTCTTCCTTAATAATGATTTATCTAGAAAAGGTCTCCATTTGGTTTCGAAAGTAATTTTCGGAATCAAAAGACATCATTTGGAAAACATAGTCTTTCTTGATAATGATTTATCTAGAAAGGGTTTGCCTGAGGCACCGTTTTAATATTTTGTACTTGCGCCAATAGGTTCTGCAAAACTAAAACTCCATGCATAATGGAGGTGTGTCACGGTGGTAGTTGATGGTGGTTATGGGCGACCACCAACCTTCCTGGTGTGTAGTACAATAGCCTAGTAAGCAGATGATTGACAATATCGGGGGTGGCGGTCGATGGACAGTGATGGGTGGTCGGAGATGATTGCCTGAGGCTTGTGGAGGCATCAATTTGTGAGGAATATCCAGGCCTATTAATTATGGCGGTGTTGTGACTCGGTAATGTTGAGAATGAAAACCACACTCGATATGCATCGCTTTTATAGAAATAGTGTAAAATATGCTAACATCCTTTAATAAGTGAATGATGCAAACTTTGGTTATGATTGTTTTGTTAGTAATAGCATTGTACTTAAGATCAATGATTATTAGTTTACCAAAAAAGAAAAATCACCATTTATCATGTGATGTACCATGCCATATGATTCAACAAAATTATCCAAAAAGGTGTGCCTGTTGAGGCACAATGGCACAACAGTTAGTATAACCAAATCAAGGGCAAGGATTTTTGTGACATGTGGGTTTATTTGACTTGTAATCGTTGGAACATCATTAGATCTAAGAGAAATTACAAAAGCACAGTACAATGAAAGTTGTAAGCTATACTTGGGGTGACTTATTATCTATCATTGGCATTAGCTTGGAGGCCAGAGAGACGGTGATTTATCCTATGGCAAACCTTAGAAGCTACTTATCTCCAATGCTCAAACTTATCTTATACAAAACTATATGACTAGAGCAATTTCTTTCTCAATTTGGCAATTTCATCCATGATTTCTAATTCATGTATGTCGATGAGATCGACTCATTTAGCAGCATCTCAAATTTAATTTTGGTTCCTATACTATTTTGTTACTATCTAGTCCCCCAACTTATCTTTGGCAACGATTCAGGATGAAATTCAATTTTTCCAGCAAAATTGCATGGAATACGAAATTGACATGCGGCACTTATGCGTACAAGTTTATGAAAAATTGTACTTTCGGTTCTCCTACTTTTAGGAATGTTTAAGATTGGTCCCTATATCTTTTTTGGCAATACCATTAGTCCTCATGCCCTTTCTTTTTGGAAATGTCCTTATGCAATTAATGGGAAAATTACCAAGACAATCTTAAACTCGCTATAATTTTTCTAATATATTCCTAAACATTTATTTTGTCAATTTAGTCATTAACCTTTTGTAATCGTGTCAATTTAGTCCATTTAACCAAATATGGCTAGTGGATGTTGATGTGGATGCCAATAGGCACTAACTGTCTAGTTGACATTGATGTAGGCACTGTTTTAATAAAATTTAATATTTTGATTTTTGATTTTTTTTTACTCTCTCTCCCCTCCTTCCTTCTCTTCCTTCTTCCTTTAGTTAGTCCTCGAATATCAACAATTGGCCAAAAGCATTGGTCAATGAGGCTTGACCTCCTTGGCCAGTGGTGAGGGTGAGCCTCAAGGTGGACCTCATTGTTGATCTAGTGAGGGCTTGTTATGACTGGGCAAGGCTGATCTCGTTGTTGATATGGTAAGGCTCGACTGTACCTAGCCATGGTGAGGTCAAGCCTTATCATTGGTTGGTTGTTGAGATTTGGCGATTGGAGAGGGAGGGAGGGGTTGTCAGAGGTTTGGAGATGGTTGTTGAGATTTGGCGATTGGAGGGAGGAGGGAGAGAGAGAGAGAGAGTAAAAAAAAATTGATTATTAAAAAATTATCTACATCAGCGTCGGTTGAACGGTTGGTGATGACTGATGCCCACATCAATGCTTGTTGGCTAAATTTGGCTGGGCACAATTACAAAAGGTTCATGACTAAATTGGTATAAAAAAGATTTATAGTTGAATTGAAAAAATTATAATGGGTTTATGACTATTTTGGTAATTTTCTCTACATATGCATGTGTATGAGGTTTTAAAATTAATGTTGATAACTTTATTAATAATTAAATATAATTTAAAAATCTACTTAATAATGAGATTTACTTTTGACACCGGATGCAAAATAACCTTCCCACAACATAAACATGGTCTTAATAATCAATTTGTTATGGACTTGTTTATAATACTATAATTCAAAGATTCCTCATAACCTATCTAAAAAATTTTGCACAAAAAATAGTTAGTTAAAGCTGTAGTAAAGCATGTAAAAACTTTCTAATTTTTGTTAATTGGAACTTCTAGTTATTGACCAACAAAAAAAATAAAATAAAGAACTCTTTGCTGTAGATTAGATCAAATTGAACCCTTCTAAAAGTAGTCCTAGCTATATAGACATATGCTGAAAATGAGGATGTTAACTAATTGCATATGATAAAATTATTTATAAAATGTAGGAATCATCAATTAATACTTGATTTTGGCTTGACATTTTCAAGAGATTTTCAAATTAAGACATGATGAAAGAAATTAAATTCTCTTTGAAAAATATTAGAAGGACTAATTTTATGAATAAAATGGAGTACAAGAACTGAATTTAACATCTCTAAAAGTACGTGGACCAAAAGCATATATATATGTATATATATATTTGCAACTTGCACATGTGGGCGCCGCATGTTTAAGTGCTAGAGCTGATTCAACATATTTCCTCCACATTAGGATAAAAATTGAATTTTGTAAATTGTGATTGCGTATAAGTCAGGGAACTAAAATATAACAAGATATAGTATAGTGACAAAA
Organism: Angophora floribunda; assembly: GCA_014182895.1. Taxonomy (NCBI): domain Eukaryota; kingdom Viridiplantae; phylum Streptophyta; class Magnoliopsida; order Myrtales; family Myrtaceae; genus Angophora; species Angophora floribunda. Next base: position 10,625,661 of record CM024708.1, read on the forward strand.
AATGAACTTGGGTAACAATAGAAGGACGATTTTTGTAAATTTTCTCAAATAAATAATTTCACCAATCGACAGCTCAATTTAGGAATATGTAATTTGAAATATTTATGCTCTGTTTTTGCAAAAGCAAAACTCATCGAAAATGCATTTGGAGGACCTTCTTTTTCTAATGCTCTGAAGATGCTTTCAAAAAATAAATTAGGGGAAGATAAGAATGATACTCTTGAGTTTTCCAATTATAAAAACAATAAGATCAAATGCAACAAAAAAAAAACTCTAAAACGAGGAAAAACATAATTTTCATGAAATTATTTAGAAAGGCTTTTCGAGCCCCCGCCCGGTTATAAAACCTCGATCCTCAGCCTATCGTCATTATCCTCTCTTTCCATTTGATAAGGCGCCCCAAAAAAATGCTTTGCCACCACTCATACATATGAGCTGAAAGAAGCAGTGGCTCAGAAAGCAATGAAGACACTGGTTCTGCAATCTCAGTTCCTTCTTCCAAGAAACACCAGGCTCTCCAACCCAAGATCCAATGCCACCACTGTCATCCCCTCAAGAATCATCACATCATGCAGTAAGCACCACTCTCTACCATCTCCTTCATCAGCATCAGCATCTTCCAAGTGCAATTCCATTTCAAGACCCACAAGAGCCATCCAGAAGTCCCAAAACCAGCAATCTCATCACGTTTCACCAGATGGGCTTTCGAGAAAGGTGGTTTTAGGTGCTGTTTCACTTGGGATTGTGTTGGTCCTCATGGGATTTGAAGACCACCACAACAAGGCTTTGGCCTTTGGTCCAGAAGGGCCACTTGCAGAGGAATTCTGGGAAAATGTCAGGAGATATGCGCTGTATGCCCTCACTGTGAGTACAGGCGCTATTTACACTATATTTCAGCCCATCTTGGAGCTGCTCAAGAACCCCATTTCTGCGGTTCTGGTCCTGATGATCTTAGGAGGTAGCATCTTCATTGTGTACCAGGTCGTGGCTACCATGGTTGGGGTCAATGAATTCTCTTATGATTATGCGTATTAATTAATTCAAAGTCTCAATTTTTCTTGAAGATAGATTCCCATATGCCTTTCAATGTTGCTCCCTGCTTTTATGCCTTTAAAACCATAGTTCTTGGAATAGTAGAGTTTTAGCAAGTCTTGCTCGCAATACATAACGATGTTCATTACTGATTGGCTTTGCTTATCTCATGGATGATGTCCTATAATGTCATCTGACGGACAGAATTTTGTAACTGCGTTTCGTATGCTTGGCATATTAGAATGCATCCAATTACAGATAGTTGGGTTTTGGATTTTGAGAGTTTAAATACTCGGTATGATAGCTTGTATATAGTTTGATTGAGTCCTTCCTGGTACGCATCCATGCTAAGGGTGATGCACAAATCTGTTTGGAGCCTCGGATAAAACTCATACAGTAGCACACTAATTGTCTGGGCATACCTGAAGAGGGAAGAAGACTTTGAATAATGCCAAAATGGATTAATGAACACTTCATATTTTAACCCCAACAGAAGAAAAAAGGCGCATGGAATGAACATCCTTAAATAGGTTGGTGCAAATATCTTCCATGTTGCTACAAGTTCTACCATCAGCTGGTGGACATTTTCCCCAAGTCATCTCTATCCTTAGAATTTGCCCTTTTATCATTTCCTCGGAAGTGTGCAGATAACGATGCTTTTGTGGAATGTATATCATGAAGTGTGGCTAAACCTCTTATGTTAGTTCTGTCTAAACTTGAGAAATAGTTGAACCATTCTTTATCTGTTGTTCTTACTTTTCGAAGCACCAAAGAGATTTGTTCTTTCTAACATCCAGGCTTCTGAATCAAAGATTATGATGTCCCATTTCTTGAAATCCCCAAAAAAATCCATGCTTGCTCTGGGTACTTAGCTTACTCTCTAAGATTCTCAACAAGCTCTATTGATTTTTGCAGTTCAATGAGCCACAGATAAGTGCTTCTGAAGCCACTTTTATGCTCATCAATGATTGTAAACTAATAAACTCTACTGTCTTCTTAAATATCTGCATTGTGATAGTGAAAAGTTATTTCTGCAAACCAACATACAGTAGGTCTTGTCTTCAAACACGTCTCTTGTTGGACACCATCACCAAAAAAAGAGTTGTGGAGTTGTGGTATGTTTGATTTTTTTTACAGGCTTTAGATGTGTCAATGTGCATGTTGCTATACCCACAGAAATAGCTTATCATCTTGCTGTTTTATGAATGAGTAGAGATGGATTGTCACTGTTAGTTATGTCGTGGTACTTTCATGTGAGAGTACGTGGATGAACCAAAACTTAATCTTAATGATCAAAACAAGTACATGAAGGTAACTATAACAGGATTAAGCCCTTGTCCATATCATGGCTAAATATCCAATATTCCAATCCTCCTCTGCCTCCTTGTAGCCATCATTACTTCTATACTGTCTTGTACAAATCCTAGCTAAATTCTTCACATTTGTGATTGTAATTGTTTTTGTGTTCGCCGTATTTAAATGTATCCCTAGAAACATAGGGAAATCACTGCTACAATAGGAAGAATAGCCATTAAAATTGGGAATATTACTACTTCTGGGAGCTTCAGTCAACAGAACCATAGAACACAAAGATGCAGAGCCGTCTCAATGTTCAATAATGCTAGATAGACCTCAAATGTTCCTTAAAGGTTATCTATAAGGTCCAATGTGAGTAGGCTCTTGGCATCTCACCCTAATCACGACTCGTTCGGTGATTAAAATGCTAATACTGCTTGTATGTCCCATACTCTTATTGGAATGTTTGAACACACAAAGCATTTTGTACAAGATCCCACTTGATTAGTTACTCAGTTGGAGTTTGCAAAACTAGTTAGTGAATCAATTTTAGTAGATTTCTTTGTTCTTAGCATTGCTCCTCGATTTCTGGAGTATCCTCTTGGATGCCCTGTCTTATGGCTCTGGAGATCAGATGCTATCTGACCTGGATTTGCCTCTGTAAATAAGACTTTCTGAATTCGAAATGCTTCGCCATCACACAAGAAAATAGGGAGGCTGAGGAGTAGAAAGTAGACTCTGAGATGCTTCTGAGGGAATACCATTCAGGCAGAGTTTCATTGGCAAACTTGATGAGAACAGAGAGTGGGTAAAATGCAAAGAGGGACATTCCAAATCTATGGTCTCACCTATCTTGATTGATCTAATGTTCAGAATAAAGAAGAAATTAATTATATATACTCTATCTGCCTAGAAACATAAATATGGACCAAGGCAGAATATTTAGATACCATATAAATCAGACAATAACTCAACTGCTGTAATTTAATGACTTCTTATATGTATTATGGCTGCCACGTCCAACTACAAAGGTGATGCCTAAGTGCTCAAAGTAAAGACTTAGCAAGCCTTTAGCAATAATCAATAATATTAGTACTTGCTCTATTGTATTTTGGCAACATATGTGCATATTGTCATTTTATTATTAAGTATTGGATTTAACTGTAGACAACACCGGCAATGTCTTGAAATAACACAAGTGCTTTCCTTTCAAGAAGATACCTTGAAGTCTTCTCGATGTTTATTTATTAACTGCTCAAGCAAGAAAGAAGTTGAGGGATTATTTTTCAATGAGTCACTTGCTTATTAGAAAAAAAGAGCCTGCTAAAAGAGTAATATGATATATTAAGGTTGAATGATTGTTGGAAAATGGTGATCCATTTTGGAAAACTCTATAATCAACTAGACTGCTTAGGAATGAAGTACACAAAGAAAAGTCTTGGCAGCATCTTGTCCAAGTCAACAAGCAGGCAGCAGCAAAAGAAACCTTTGAAAAAGTCAAAAATAGTGGGCTGAAGAATGAAGAAGAATCTGGACATGGGATGCAAGACAAAAAGCAAAGTACAAGTCAAAGTTGAAGAGTAAAGAATTGTCTAGGCTCATCTAGGTGTGTAAGTCGGTTAAGAAGAGGCGGTGTACCTCGCCTATAAATAGGACTTGGTGGACGTCATTTGTAGTGTGTGAGGCTTAGATCTCCACCATGTAGATTATGTGTGAGGTTTGCCCTCCACCTGTGTGTGGGGTGTCTCCTCCACCAATACCTCCATCAAACTATTTTATTTAACTAATGAAACTATTTTCCTTTTATCCCATGACCTATATCTTTGAACTATCTTACCTTATCCCTTGTCCATCCTCTACCAAATGCATACTATGCATATACACTTGCATACATGAAAACACAAACTATCAACCATATCAAAACCATGCTTCTGCACACATCCAATTTTCTAACAGATTTGCAGTAAATCTGAAAGCTGCTTAAGAAAGGTTTCTGAATCTCATTTGCCTTTTTAATTTTTTGGGCTAAAACTGATTCTTATTCATCTAACCCTCGCTGATCTGATGCTTCAAGAGGGTTTTGGCTCCCAATTTTCATCTAGTCGGACTTTCAGAAGCAGCTGTAGATTGAATATTTGTGATAATGTGATAATCAAGAATACACTAGCAGTGGAATCTACTTTGTAATTAAAAAATTAGTAAATTAGTTAGAAGGATTTTGAAAATGCTGTAAAAATGCAGAATTATCTGATTCTGATGAAGTTAGGAATCTTGCCTGTTATGCTCTCTATCCCACTTTTTAAAATAATGTTTTCTTCAAACTTCAGTTTCTTTTTCCTAGTATGTTAGACTGACTCAACTGTAACATAGCTTAGCAAAATAATTAATCTAAATCTTATATCTGAGTGCTATTAAAAATATGATCTTTGTGAAGGTGAAACCAATCTAATTAGACCTGTGCACCTTTTTATGTTTAAGCTCCCAAGCATAGTCCCTGGTTCCTATTATGTTTTTAAGGTTCATGATTTAGTGGGAGAACGGCTTAGCCTTTGCAACTGAAAAAAATGAACATCTTAGTTGCAAATCTTACTTGATGCGACTTTTTGAGACTACATCCAGGATTCATTATTGTGAACCTTGTGCCGCCATGGATGACCTACATTTGACTAGATTGAGAATGTCAATTTAGTTTGGAAAAACCAATTTCAAATGAACTTCCTATTGATATACATATGCATAATATATATAGTGATCTCTTTTCATCTAAAAACTAAAACTTTTGAATTAATTTTTCCAACATATTATTAGAGCCAGGTGCTGTCTTTTTCATGTATGTGTTCATCTCCATTAGTCAAATTCCACGTGTTGCTCTTAATCCAACTTGCATGTGAGAGAAAATGTTGAAATAATATCCCACATCACTTGACAATGGATCTTATATGCTATTTATATTCATGTAGTCTTCTTTTTGCTTCAAAATTTAAATTTTTGAGTTGGAGTTTTTAGCACAGCCATGGCAACATGCTGAAAATATCAATGAAAGCTGTTCAAGATTCATACTAGCAAGAAAAACTGCTCATGTGCAGATACATAGAATTCTACAATTTCCCGAGGCTTCCGAAAATTCACTAGGAGTTGAATACCTGAGACATCCCACCTTTTCGATGTCATTGATAGGAATAGAAGAGTCCTGAACGGACAAGAACCGTGGTTCCAGGCGAAATATCATCTGCAGATCATGGCATTCCTCTCAATGTAGCAACACGACAAAGGAGAAAAAAGGAAAATAATAATGCTAATAATTTTGTCATGATGCATCTGTCTGTACTCATACCATCTGCTAAGGACAGAAGCAAATCCCATATGTTTAGTTTAGCAGAAACAGTCATCACGAGATCTGCTTTTGGATGCTTCCTGGGGTTTTAGGTTAAGGATGTTGATGATGTGGACTACACGACATGTAGAGGCGGCAGATAATTACTTCAAAATACACATGACGCTTTAATTTTCTTAACGTAGTTATGCTGTTGTATAGATTCTGCACATAATAAATGATATGCTTCATACATCAAGCCCTGACACGTACAGGTGAATAATGCTTGACCTGCATGATTAGGTAAAGATGCACCCCTCCTATCTTTCCCATTTTGGGCGTGCAAATCTTGTTGTAGGTTCTCTAGAAACTGCAAAGAAGCTACCTTTTGTTTTCCTTTTTGTTCTTATCAAAATTGGGATAAAAGATGTATACTCTTCATGGGAGAGCGCCTCCAAAGAGGTCCTCCCCACTCACAAAGAAAGTTGACTGACTTTTGTGTCCATACCCATCTATTTTTCACAAAGTTGATTGCATGTTGACATATGAGAATTCAAGAAGATATGCTACGTACTTGTAACGTGATATATGACAATAGTTTTTTTTTTTTTTTTTTTGGATGCAAAACTCTTTTGATAATATTCAAAGAGATCGGCTATGGAGATGATTGGTCTTCGCATTTTCCGAAAACAAAAGGGGTAAGAAAATGCAATCACCAAAGGGTATATTCGTCATTTCACATGGTGCTCCCCTTTAGCTACAGCACTTTAGGACTTTGTATAAGAGGACATAAAGGGACACCATGATTCCATGTCGACCCAAAACCCACAAAGCAAAGAGGATTGCATCATTCCCTTCCCCAGACACTGCTTGCTTTAGCTTGCCTTTAGCTTTGCACCCAAAAAACGAAACAATCAAGCAAACGATGGATCAGAATGACAACTTGATGAAAGTCCAGAATGTTCACAAAATCAACAGCAAGAACAGCCACTTCCTCACAAGGGCTTTGAAATTTGTCATCTCAATCTCTCTGCTGTCTTTCGTTGTGTGTTATTCCTCAGGATACTCTCTCTTCCCTTACTCCTTCAACCTCTGCTTCTCCACGATGCTCTTTTCGATCTTAACTCGCACCCTTGAGAGGAAGTTCATGTTCCTCGTTTGCAATGGGATCTTAGCTTTTCTTGCCAAGAGCTCCTCCAGTTCAACCAGCTCTTCGCCATCTGGGTCTGATCTTGATGGTGATGATGAATTTTTCAGGAAGCAAGACAGGTCGGCTTTGGATAACTTACCTGAGGATGAGATCAAAGTTTCAACTTCTGGATCATCTGAAGTTGAAGTTGTGACAGCTGAAGATGCCGCTACTCCTGGGTATAACGAATACCAGGATAATCCGGTTCTTGCAGCTGAAGAAGAAGAAGAGGGGGAGGAGGAGAAACTTCTAGTTCAAGGAAAAGATACAGAGGAAGAAGATGAAGCTGAGCGACAAGGAGAGCAATTGTTACAAGAAACTGAATATGCTAATACAGGAGCAGCAGAAGAAGAAAATGAAACCTGGGTCGTGGAAGATGACGACAGACTCAGCAAACAAGAAGAAGAAGAAGAAGAAGAAGAAGAAGAAGAAGAAGAACATGGCTATATGAGGAAAGAAACAGAATCACCAGCTGTTGCTACAGGGAGTGAAGAGATGATGAGTACGGAGGAGTTGAACAAGAAAATCGAGGAATTCATTAGGAAGATGAAAGAGGAGATCAGGATTGAAGCAAAAAGTCAGCTGATTGCAGTGTGATTGTCAGACGACTATGTACATAATATGAGCGAACTAAGCAAATTCCATCAAGGGTTTGTCCCTCTTAGGGTGGATGATGATGACCAGGCTCTCATGTTTATGACTCCTTTGTTTTTTCTTTTTGGAGGTTTGAGGTCATCGTGTTGTCTCTTTTTGCACTGTCAGTCCTGTCCTAGATCAAATAGCAGTTGAGTTTAATAAACAAAACGTCTAGCCTTTCTTTTTTCTACGTCCCTCAAGTTATATGTCCTGGCCTAGCTCTTGATGTTCAACAGGAGTCAGCATTTGGAAGAATAAATTTCTATGCGTCTTCATCTTCTCTTTACAGTTCTTGAGCAAGAGTAGATTCCAAGGAAAAGGAAAGACGATCACGTCGGAATCTATAAAAGTATAGTTTTGTGTTTTTGACATCATTTGTATTCATAACTTTCAAATATCACAGTGTCATAAGCCTCCACAAAAAAGAGGATCAAGCCCGTAATCCTGGAGGTAGTTCTCTCATTCTTCGCATCATACTCTCGTTCTCTCCGCGTGAGATTTGGGGATTCTCGGTGTGATTGGGACGAACGTGGAAATAGTGCGCTCTTCAGTTGACTTGGGGCTGGAGTTATGTAGAAAATGCTAGAGAGAGAGAGAGAGAGAGAGAGAGAGGACGGAGACTCCCATTGTTGTTGGACAAGTAATTATTACTTTGACAGAACTGCAAGTGTCGTGCTCTTTCAACACGCTCACGAGTGATGAGATCATGTGATGGTAATACCTTTAGTCTACTGCAGCAAATCAAACTTTCGGTTCCTTAAATATCAGAAACAATGGAAGAATTAAATTGTCAAACAGAAAGACCATGACATTAAGGAACAAGATAATCATGGCTGTTTGATGACAGGAGTAATGAAAAACGCCAGCGATATTACAACTTTCTACAAGGTGTTCACAAATTCACGCAGCATAGTCTCGTCTTGTTGGATATATCAAACAAACCATCTTGGTTCAAATTGAACTAGTATTCCTCGCTCCAGTGTTCCTCCAATTCCTTGAACTAGAATTACAATGATATGACTTCCTAAGTTCCAAAACAGATGTTTCAAAATCATGTGAGGTTGCTCCAATAGCTATCATTACCATTTGAGAAGTGAGAGATGAGGAGCTTGATTCTCCACCTTTTTGGGGGTTAGGATGGGGACGCGTGAATGAGAGAATAGGGTTTTACAACTTGTGCACAGCATATAAAACATATAGTGACTTGTAAAATAAATAAATAAGATAAGACCAGATAAAAAAATAGATAGATATCCCAACATGTGTACTTTAGAAGAGTGTTGGATTTGGTTATGAGATCATTAACTAAATTAAACTTTGGTGACTAATGGGCAATACCAAGACATCTCTCACACAAGTACTCGACTCTCCGACGCTTCTCGCTCTCATTCTGTGTGCGAGGATGGAAGGATTTGCACATCTTCAACAGGTTTTAATAGGCTTAGCCAGAAAGAAAGCAAAGGTACTCATTGCTCATCCCGGATTAAAAGATTTTTGTGCTGTGATTAGTTATGTGATTGCACATCATTGAAAAACTCGGACGAAATTTACAAGGGACCGCATCACAAAAACCAATACTATCTTTGAGCCTATATGTATCTAGCATTGTAATAATCCCAAGTTGACCATGCCAACTTTGTGCTACTCTTCAATTATTTAGTTTTCTTTCCATTATATGTACATGAAAATGTTCTTTAGGGGCACACCAGAAGATGCGTGTGGTGGGGGAAAGGCGATTGAGACACAATATCTCAAACCCTTTTTATTAACAACACACCTTATAACCGCGCAAGACCCACCAAAGATATGTATTGATCGTACACAGAGAAACGAGACAAATTTCATGATCAAATTCATTAGCTAGGAGAAGCAAATGTGACTCTGAAATCTGATCTTCGACCTCAATGATAACATGCTCCTTAGACAAAGACAAGATGGCCTCAATTAGACAGAGCAGAACACAGCAAAACCGACTCTTCGACAGTATCTCCAATGGCCTCAAATCAGACTCGGCAGAACACACCAAAACCGGCTCTTAGACAATCTTCCCTAGTGGTAGAAATTTCCTTGCTTTTGGCTTTTGCCACCCCTTTCACGTGCTCTCCAGCGCAGGAGCTCCAAGTGTTGGTACTTTGAAATGATGCGCGACAATAATTGGGTGCATCAATCAATTCAAGTAGATGCAAGATGAGAAAGGGGCATCCCTTGGGTGGAGGCCCTCTTGGTTTCATCATCAATTTCTTGTGGTCTCCATGATCTTGTTATAGAATGTCAAGCTACATATTGGACACGCTCCAGAACCTAATAATGTAGGGGGGTTGTTGACAATTAAAAGCAATCGTGTCTAAGAAAGTAAGCGCATAAAAAACCCTCTAATGTGGAAGATTAGGGGGTGTTCCTAAAAAAATCATAAAAATCACAAAGCAAAATTGACATCGTGCTAGGACTGTGTCCTCAATTCCATATACATTTGCCTTGATAAATCAGTATATTGAAAGTATGATTTTTAGTGATTCCATGTTACAAGAGATTAAATGGGATTGATGTTTGATATCTCTCTTGAATTAGGGAAAGAAGATATCGTAAAGTCTTGTATAAGTACTCAATTGGACCGACAAGCCTAATGCGTTTTTCTAAAACACAAATATTCATGGGAATACTTTTCTCCGAAGAAAGACTATTTCATGAGCATCGGCAGCAAATTGGAATGAGGAAAAAAGTTTGGGGGCCATTTTAAGGCACGATGAAATGAAACAAGCCAAGCACCCAATGTGCCAAGATCTTAACGTGACAACGAAAGGTCATGCAAGTTGAGAACTCCCGGTGAAGGAGACGTCCCTCTCTCCACCAAGTACTGTGTACCGACCATTCCTTAAGCTCCGTACACTTATGTGGTCTCAAGAGCTCTGCTCATCGTTTTCAAATTCTGTACAACTCTTCACTATATCCACAGAATATCTGTTAAGGTGGGGCGTGCTTTGCTTTAGACATGGGGTCCATCTAGAGAGAAGGGGTTCGGATTGAACTGGAATCACGTCGAAATAAAAGGGGGCATATGACATGTAATAAAAGACACAGTGGTCTAGAAAAATCAAACAAGTGAAGGAGAAACTGATGAAATGCTGTTAGTGTTTTGGCTCTGTCTTGGCGTGTACGCGATGCAGTAGTCAGTCATTTGTCAAACAGTACTCAATCCATCCCTCACTACACATGAAAGAACCTATCCATATGTAAACAGGGAAAAGCCCTCCTAGGGAGCGACGGTGACCCCTTATGCCAATATTGTAAAATGATGAGGTTCATTCCTATGGTAAGGGTGAGTCAAGTGATTGTTGTTAGCTCATATTTGGAGTGTCCCTCGATGTTAAATTAAGGGGATAGAGGTACTCTTATGCCTCAATAAATATAGTGGCTAAGAACCTCCCCATAATATAGAGACCTAAGCAGGTCCTTAAAAGGTCTATAAGAATCAGAAGAAAGAACCCTCTTGGGAGGGTGACCCCTTACACCCCTTATTGCAAAATGATGGGGCTCATCCCTATGGTGGGGACGAGTGAGCTGATTGCCGACGGCTCCTATTTGGAGTGTCTTTGTAATGTGAATGCAGGGTCTTAGAAATCCAATCGCCATAACAGCATTTTTGTGGAGAAATATGCTATATACATTTTGATAAACCGTCTTCTGATTGTAAAGTTTTAAGGAAAAATGGTCTCTACTATAGTATGGGAACGCATGATTTTTCTTTTTCCTTCAGTCGAATCATCGTAGCATAGACTCGACATGAACTAATAATTGGCCATTGTCAGCCATAAAGAGTTTGTAAAGTTATTTGTGATCTCCAAAACTATCACTAATAATTATGTGTTTGTTTTCAGAGTTTGTCTTATGCCTATATAAGGCAATGCTTGTAAATGCTAAAGGGCAAAACACAACCTTCCTAAAGTATTGTGTAGTTTGTTATGAATTCTTAAAGCTCTTTCCTATTTTCCTTTCTGTTTGGTATGATTCTTTAAAACTACTCCACACATTTTCCTGTTCATATTCTCGGCCAAACGGTCTAATGCCCGTATTCCTTGTGTGTGTAAGGTAAAGCTTGCATTTGGGAAAGTGTTGACATAGTATGAACTGTGGTTCAATAACTTTGACAGCTTAGGCTCTTACAAATAGGAGTGGCCCAACAATTTCATTGAACAGAACCAGGAGACTGTTAGAAATGGGAGGCATCAGCAATCGGCTCTCTGCAGGAGACTTGAACCTGAAAAAACGACAATATTTGTAGAAAATTCTAGTGCAAGCCAGTGGACCAAAATTTTCCTTAGCTGGAGAAATGACGGTGGACATGATAAGTTTCAACATCACGATTTGATGTGGGGATTATCTAGATTGATTTTCATCTTTTGCTTTTTGCTTAATCAAATCTTTTGGTCGTTGCTTAATCAAATTTTCACTTCAGATGCCCATCGAATTTTTTCATGCAAAAACATTTGAAATTTTGACAACATATAAATGTCCACACGTAAATTCACATATGATTTTTTCTTAAATTATTCAAATTTGTATAAAATTTTGTAATTTTGACAATAAAATGATTTTACTCAATCCTAAACCCTTAACATTTGATTGTTAAGCAATTTACATTGGTCCCTTCTTTTATTCTAAACAACTTATATCTTTTGAATTAATAAATTATCGAGATTTTATCTCTCGTGCGCTTTGTGTGTGTTCTTTTGGGTGTACCTTCGCGAGTCCTACTCGTGTCTATCGTTCAGGAAAAGATAGAAGTCTCCCAGCCCTAACGATGAAGAACAGAAGCTATTGCAAGTTAAACATCCACTCCTCCATTTACTCGAAAAAGGAGAAAGATATTATACCGTCCATTTGAAACTATCCATTTACAGGAGATGTCATGAAGATATTACAGGTCTTCCCAGCATGACATACCATTGACTGCCAAACCAAAAGAAATGCAATCAAATTTTGCTGCCGTAATTGCTTTGCGCTTTCAAGAAGATTCACAAAAGAAATGGAAAAACAACTAAGCTTTCTCATCAAGACATTCATCCTTGTTGGTGAAATGCAGCTAATCTACTTCAGCTATTTTTGCATACAATTTGTACAATGAGTACCTCGTGCCTACGTCTCATGTTTGTTTCTTTATCTTCAGCTTCAGGAGTGATTCACTTGGAGCCACCAATAAGCGATTGCAGAGTAATGATGCCTATATCAAGTCCCTGCACATAAAGTCCACTCCCTCGAGTGCTCTTGATCATGGAAACAGAGCAAAAGATCTTCACTTCTCTTCACATTTCTGACCATTTTCAATCATCTGCTCGATCCTTCATGTGAAAAATGCAAGAAGCTCAGGCAATTGAGACACAAGCACCATCAGAAAGATCATCCAGTTGGAGAAATTGTCAAATCCATTGTGACGCCATCGGTCTCTGGCATGCTCCTAACTTCTTCAAGGATCCTCCTGACTTCTTTCATTAATTCCCTGCGCACATAGTTGGTACGCCCCCTTGTAAGCGATGACTCTGTGAACAGCGACTCACTGAGGGACTGATATTCTCGAAACCATTCATTGTCGGTATCTTGAGGAGCAGATTCATCATAACATGTTATAGAGCTTTCTCGGCGCCATCTAGATATGAAGTATTTACTGGGAAGTTGAAAGTAATTCTTTCTAATAAATACAGAAAGTGCATGTCTGCATAAAATCCCTGAAGACTCGAATTCCTTACATGAGCAGTGAATATGCTCTTCTTCTGGTATCCACACGACAAGACAGTCGCCATCCATCTTCTTATAATGGTGTAAAAGGTAGGAACCATCAGCCAATTCAGACATGGCATATTGCATGGCCAGCATGAGTTCATTTTGCAAAGCATTGAATGCAAAAGGTGTTAGAATGCTTTGAGCATGCTCTTCCATTGGAATGCATGCTTTGGAAGGCATATACTGCATTTCATGGTGTGACTGGTTTTGAAAAGTAGCTGATATTCCTACCTGGAAAAAAAGCCCAGAAACTCTACATTAAGATGGGGGAAGAAAAGGAAATCAAATGGAATATAAGGTCATGGAGAGGACAAAACCTTCAAGCGCTATACCTGGTCGAAAAAACTACGCAAGCATGCATTTGGGCTGAAGATTCCTTTCAGGAATGAATCTACAGATCTAAAAAATGCGACAGTTGTCATTCGAGCAAGAAAGTGACCCCTTGTATAGCACAAAGCCCAAGAGGTCCGAATTGAATAAAGTAAAGCAATGTGTTTATCTGAACCCAGTCCAAACCGAGAAACCATTTCATTCCATCGTAACTCAAAGTCCTCTGTATTCTCTACACAATGCAATGCATCAAACTCAGATCTGAAGTCTGCATATTGAGATCCAAGTGGAACAGAGAACCAACTTGATATCTTGGGTGAAATATTCCATATACAAGTAACGTGTTTTGTGTTTGGTAGTTCTCCCCTAACTGCATCTCTGAGGCCGGGGTCTAGATCAGTTAAGATTGTTTGAGGACTTCTTCCTCTCATAAACTGGACAAAACTCTGTATCCAGGGAGAGAAACATCATCTATGAGGAAATGCAGAGTACATAATATGGATCTATCTAGAGGGACAGAGATATAAACCTGTAAAGCCCAGGAAAATGATCGTGGCGCCTCGTCCTGCAACAGAACACATCCGAAAATGATCATTCTGCCATTGCTGTCAATGCCAAACCATGCCCCAAACAACATACCATAAGTGATTGATCGGTATGACATGTCAAAATGCACCACATCACCAAACATGGTATAAGCACTAACTGAATTGCCGTATGACCAAGCGATGTGCTCAAGTTTGTCATTTTCATCGACGGTATAGTCATAACTAAAGCCTTCATCTGCCTCCTTCGAGGCCTTGCAGGCCTCAAGAAGTTCCATTATATCGTTTTCTCTCTTCTCATTGAGCAAAGCATCATTTTCTTGAACAACTTTCTTCCTGTTCTGAATGAAGTTCCTAACATCCCTCTCCAAGAATGGCAATTGTCCACCTTGAATCCCCTTTTCTAATTCCAAGACCTTCACTATGCGATGAATGGGAAACCCAGCTTTAGATAACAAAAGTATCCGCTCTTGATCAGCTTCATGAATCTTTCTGTAAGCGGGCAAGAGACGAACCTGGTCATCTTCCAGCAGCTCATGATTGTGAACATTACTGAATTGCACAACAAACCACTGCGAAACGCCTTCCACAACCTCCTTCGACAAGTACATCTTCGCATCACAGCCGCACCGCACAGATTTCCGATCCCTATGGTGCTCCCCACTAGGCTTTTTCCTCACAGGCGCGAACCCCGACCGATAACAAACAAAGTCGCGCTTGTAAATACCCAACTGAGGGCTCAATCTCGAGCGCTCTTTCCTAACGGAGAAACCATTCTTCCTCGCGAAGTTGCTGTAGTACTCAAATGCATCGTCATCGCTCTTGAACACCATCCCCACATACGGGACTACCATAGCCTCGGCCGATGCGGCTTTTGCTTTTACCAACTGGGAGGCAACTGTGGCGGCCTCTTCATTATCGCCTTCATACGCAACAAAGCATTTCCAGTCCCCACACGGGCATTGCTGCCGCTTTATCCATATGTTCTTCGACGACAACGATGTCATAATACAAACTACGAAATACCAGCACTACCCAGCTCTCAATACAGATATAACAATACCCAATTGATCCAAGAAGCGGCGACTATTAATCCTAGACGTCGAAGTCGTCGAAAGCTACAAGCAGCAGTATGATGGTATAACCCTGTCAAGATCAGTTCTTTCTTTCAACCCTTTCCCTTAGAACAACAAACTAACCTGTAGCACAACCCGCAAGGAAAGAAGGACTTCGAGCTAAGCCGAAAATGGCTGCCTTCTTTTGAGCAGCGAAATTGATATTTGCGCAAACGCGATATGATAATAGAATATACAAACTAGAGAATTAGATGCAGAAGTAAAACCCTAGCTGCTCCGTCTGCTGCTTGCTTCTTCACCAGCCTCATTTTTCTCTCTCTCTCTCTCTCTCTTCTCTCTCTCAGACTCCCGACTTGATCAGAGGATTTTCTTTCGTTTTCCGGGAATTCCCGGAAAACAAAAGGAAAGGCAAACCCGTGAAATTCAGTTGGGCCCTGTTCAGCCGAGAAAGGCCCAATTAGACAATGTTTGGGACTCTCACTTGGGCCCAAATTGCCATTTTCTCAGATTTCGCAGGTCAAAGAGGCAGTTCTTTTTCACCATGATGTGCTTGAATTTTTGGTTTCACCTACGAAGGTCGTCTGTGGTAGTTCCTCTAGTGAGAGCCCCAGCTTAATTACGTTCTTTTTTTTAACATGCCTGTACCTATACATCTCGCATTGCTTGTTCCAAGTTATATACATATTTTCCCAACGAGGTGGGAATAGTCTTGTCTTATCCTAGAGTTTAGACGAAGCAACTTAAAAATTTACTTAGCTCTCCTGGAAAGAAAGAAAGGAAAGTAAAGGAAAACCTGTGAAAGTCAGATGGGCCCTTTTCAGCTGAGAAAGGCCCAACTAGACAATGTTTGGGACTCGCCCTTGGGCCCAAATTGCCACTTTTCAGATTTCGCAGTTCAAGAAGGCTGTTCCATGATGTACTTGAATTTTCAATTCATCCACATCAAGGAATTCTTCATCTCCCCCTAAGACGTGCCTAAAAGAACGCTTACCTTCGCAGAATTTCAGGCGTGCATTAATGCCGGAACACAGTTCAATGATGGGTGCGTGGAAACAAAAACGGGCGTAACTCTCCAAGCTTCCTGTTTCGGAAAGTTCGGATTTTGCAGTCCTTTTCCATTGCTTGATGGGGGCCATGCAATCTTTTGGGGAGCCATTTTCTCCTTTATGAACTCACTTTTTTCTCAGGTGAATTGGACAGAATCATTTGTCAGCTCTAAGACGTGGACATGACATGCATATAAGGCTTTGCCATGAATCTCCCATGGTTTTCTTGTTTGTGTCTTTGTTGAGCCTCCCTCATGATCATCTGACCTTTTCTGGGGTGTGTTGCAGATTTATTAGTGTTTAAAAAGATAGCGAATCTCATCTTATATTGGATTGCATATTTGGTGTGTCCTTTCAAAGTATAGATCCATTCATGAATCGATGAATTCTTGTTTAGTCCAGGCCTCACTGGCATTGCTTAATCCATTCATTTACATGCTTGGCTGTGTTTCATCTGCAATATTGGTCAACGTTGATTGAACTTGTCCTTGATCTTGATAAAAAAAGCAATGTCTGAAGGGAAACGAAGTCTCTTTGTTATCAAAATTTATAAACTTGAGATCTGTTCCATGAAATCAGAGAATCACCAGTTGAAGGTCATTAGGGAGTGAAAGTTTTATATTTTTCCCCTTCACTCTGCATCACATAGAGCGACCAGACATTAGATCACGGTATGGTGAAGTTTGAACACGCACTACCGGACAGTAAACAAGATGACAGAAAATTGATGGAATGTCCCTTGACCGATTGCTGATGCTCCAAAAAATGCAGGCTGCTTAAAGAGGACGTATCTACAGCATTTGATATGGCCTATGATGATACGAGAGAATCCTTGATCGGGAATTCAGTTGATGCTTCGAATCCTCTCAAGGACACGAGCAATGCAGTCCAAAGAAGAAGACACCGTCGAAATTCTCCTTCAGCGAATATTTTCCCTGAGCAGAATGGCACCGAATCTCATCTTCTCGCGTCTACAAAAGAGCCCACAATTAGAAAAATCCTAATAGTTTTGGCCGCATACCTTGGTGCAGGAAGCTTTTGTTTCTATCTCCTGAGGAACCAAATCTCGGGCAAGAAGACGAATGGTCTACTTGATGCCCTTTACTTTTGTGTTGTTACCATGACTACAGTGGGATATGGAGATCTCGTCCCAAGTAGCACATTGGCGAAACTTCTTGCCTCGACATATGTTTTTGCAGGAATGGCTCTTGGTGGGCTGATCCTAAGCAAAGCGGCTGATTACATTCTTGAAAAGCAGCAAGTTATTTTGGCAAGAGCTATGCACATGAATGAAAAGGTTGGTTCAGCTGAAATCCTGAAGGAGATCGAAGCCCACAAAATCAAATATAGATTCCTCACTTCCCTTGTTCTTCTCGTGGTCCTTACTATACTTGGAACCGTGTTTTTGTCGGTCGTCGAGAAATTTAAATTTGTCGATGCTTTCTATTGTGTTTGCGCTACTATCACTACTCTGGGTTATGGAGATGAAAGTTTCTCGACCACCGGTGGCAGAATCTTTGCCGTGTTTTGGGTACTGGCTAGTACCATTTGTGTGGCCCAGTTTTTTTTCTACCTTGCTGAAATGTACACAGAAAGCAGGCAAAGATCATTCGTAAAATGGGTTCTTGCACGAAATATTACTTGCTCTGATTTAGAGGCAGCAGATCTTGATCATGACAAAGTTGTCAGGTGAATTTTAATCATTTACTACAAATTCAATATGCAAATAACTAATTTGAGCAAATGTCTGAGTTTCTTGCTGTTGCTTTCTTTTTGCAGCACTGCGGAGTTCGTTGTATACAAACTACAGGAAATGGGAAAGATCAGCCAGGAAGATGTTACGGCTATCCTAGAAAGGTTCCAGATTCTTGACGTCGATCACTCTGGAACTTTGACAACATCTGATTTAGCTCAGGCCCGAAATTAGGGGATTTTACTGCTTGTTTCTGAGAATTACACTTACTTTAATCTTGTATTACTCATACGCCTCGCCATTACTTGCTGATAATGCTGAATTTTTTTCTGTTAGCTTCAACCATGAGTGAATGTCTCCCCTATCTATAAAATCACTGGCAAAGTAAATCCAAAATGTGGAACTCATGTATCCCTGTCTGGATTGCTGCATCTAGCAGCAGATGCTAGATTGACGTGCTGTAGTTTGCCAAGAACTATAGTCAGATGGTCTGCGACATCAGCTTCAAAAATTGTTGAATTTCATCATCGATCTGTTGTAGTCTCACCTTTACATGACAGAAGTCGCTACCGTGGTGCATGCAACAAAGTCTGCAGTTTGCCAACTGAATGTTTTGTCCATGATGATTTTAAGTTCCTAAATCTATCTGAACAGCACGATCATAGCCATCATACAAATGGTCTTGATTTGAATCGGTTGTCCTCATTGATTAAAACTTGAACAACTGGTAACTGGGTAATTTAATCTGTATAAAATACCATACCTCCTAGTCATCCTATTTCAGCAAACAGAATCATAAGATCATCGACCTTCCCACCAAACCCTGTTGTTCCTTTTCTATCACTTTGAAAGTAATAGAATAGGAATAAGCATATTACAAAGCTTGATTATGTTCTATAGTTTCGAATCACGTGTGAAGTCATTTCATATAAATTCAAGAATGACCACATTCTAAGTGCATATCAGTTGGCTTAGATGTTTTTGGAGGATGACTCCAACAAATCCATTTTAATTTGATAAGATGATTTGTCAAATTACCAACGAAGGTTCCCCATTTAATTTAAGGTACCTTGATGTTCAAACCTTCCAATCTCTTCAATTTTGATCGCGTCCTTAGAATAACTTTTGTGCAGATGAAGCTTTAATGCTTGAACATTTCTCTTCATATGCAAATGAGAGAAAGAAATGAGTAGAATTCAATGTTGTAGAAAGCAGCGCCACTCACTCTCCATTCTCCAGATTTCTCTCTTGGCCTAGATAACTCTGGAATAATTTGGTCCTTTCTTCATCAAAGCAAGTTGTAGTGTAAAAATTACTGTCAGAAATATTTTTATTGGGATTGTCTGGAGAGATGGGAAAGTCGGTTGATTATACTTCATAAATAGGAGTGCTTGCTCCCTCGTATTACCATGTCCTATTTTGCTTTTCAGGATTCATTAAATTTTCTTGATAAACAATTTCCCTTCCAAGATCTTTAATTTGATCGTGCATCCAAAATCAATTGTTCTCTCCAATTTTTACCAAATACATGCTAACGAGGACATCAATTTCAGTTTTCAGGAAAACTTACAATTTTCTCACATGTGAATTGCTTTTGTCTTATCCTCACCAATGAAAAAGCATACAATATCAAGCATGTTGTTGCCCTAAAGTTAAGGCATCATAGCTAATCTTCAACTTTTGAAAAACATTTCATGTGGTGCTTTTCTTAACTTGTCCAATGTCTTTTCTATAGTTTGTGTTTTGTGGTAGAGGAACAAACCAGTTACTTCAAGAACTAATGGAAGTCTCTTAGTTGCAAATACAATTTTGAAAGATTATTGTCATCATTTGTAGGAGAAACTCTGTTAAATGCATGCTTCTTGAAAAGCTCAAGCACATGATCAATACTCATCATCTCCATTGCATAATTTAAAATTTGAAACTTTGTATTAATTGATGTGCAAAACATCTTTATTTCTAGTTGTAATCAAGATTGTTGGTCCTAAATACAAAGTACCCTTTCTAGCTAATTTCTCCACTTGCTTGTTGTTATCAATATCATCAAGTACAATGAGAACTTTCTTATTACAAAGTGCTTCTCCAATCTTCTTCCTTCCATAATCAATTTCGTCAATGCTTCTTACTCCTACATGAACGTGTCATTTTGGATAATAATTTTTTTTGCCACTCAATTAAACCATCAATTCTTGAAGGAAACAACAACACTTTCCAAAAAATGAGGAGAGAGTTGATTAAAGACAACCTTGGCAAATGTCATTTTACCGATACCCCCTCATTCCTTGAATTTGAATGAGTTGCATGCTCCTAAAGTCGACATCTAACAATTTGCTTATTGCTACAACTTGATCATAAATTCCAACTAAATGTTGAGTCACCAATCTATTCTTTGATTTCAACCTTTCCATAACCATCTTGATTACCAATTTGATCAGTTTGCCGTGGTTGACACAATGGAAAACCATTTTAGAAGGGTGAAAAAAGGGAAATCATGATTACCTAGTTAGAAGTGACGTTATTCAAGCACCCAATAAATTACATAGCAATCGGATAAACAATAGGACCTTAACAATTTTTATGTGATCGTCCAAGAGTCCACATTGGACAGTCACGTCACATCAAAGCATGCGTTTTATGCACTTGCCAATGGTCATGTCCTGAAAATTGACTCGGAAGCGGTATGGTAAATGTAGCCTTGATTCATCATTTAGTTTACTATAATTAAAGTCCCACAACAGACTGGAAATTTTTACATCTATGATTAATTGTTAAGGAAAATTGGGGAAACTTTACATCTATGTTTAATTGTTAAGGAAAATTGGGAAAACGAGCATATCTGAAAGCAGCTAGTTTAGTGTTTGTACTTCTTCACTTCCGACGCCTTTATCGAATCAACCACCACAAGAGCCTCTCTTCACGCATCCACTTGCTCATTATTCAACTTGTTCTTGCTCTTCGAATCGAGTATCATAGGTTCCCTGTCGAAAAAAAATAGGTAGGGCCAGAAAATTTTCTCTCCTTTTCCAGGAAAAGAAGAAAGAAAATGCAAACCCGTGAAATTTAGTTGGACCCTTTTCAGCCAACAAAGGCTGACTGAGACAATGTTCGGGACTCGCACTTGGGCCCAAATTGCCATTTTCAGATTCGCAGTTATAAGGCAGGTTCTTTTCATCATTTGGTGATGGAATTTTCAGTCCCATATCAAGGAATTCATCGCCTCCAACATGCGCTAGAAGGATGCTTTTCACATGGGCACTAAAGCGGGAACACAGTTCAATAATGGGGTGCGTGGAAACAACGGGCGTAACTCTTCAGCATCCTCTTTGGGAAAGTTTGGACCTCGCGGACCCTTTATGATGGGGGCAATGCAAATCTCTGGTGATGCCATTTTCTCTTCCATGAACTCGTTTTGTCAGGTAAATTAGACAAAGCCCACTGTCTCATTTTCAGCTCCAAGACATAAGACATGTATGTCATGTCTTTTTTTGTTTGAGTTTCCTCATGATTATCTGACCTTTCTGGGATGTGTTGCAGATTAATTAGTATCATGAATCTCTTCTTTTGTGTGATTGCATATTTTGGTGTCTCGCTTCAAAGTAGAGATCCATTTATGAATGGATGAATTTTTGTTGTGTCCAGGCCTTATTGGCATTGTTTAATCCATTCATTTACATGCTTGGCTGTGTTTCATCTGCAATATTGTCTACGCTAGTAAGTATCGGTCAACATTGATTGAAATTGTCCTTGGTATTGATAAAAAAAAAAGAAGCAATGTCTCGAGGGAAACAAAGTCTCTCTATTATCATAATGTACAAGCCTGAGATTTGTTTCATAATGAAAGAGAATCACCAGTTTAAGGTTATTTGGGAGTGAACTGTACGGGGAACTTGAGCTCATGGCGAAGTTTGAACACAACCAGACAGTGAACAAGACAACAGAAAATTTCATGGAATGTCTCTTGACAGACTGCTGAATGCTTGAAAAATGCAGGCTGCTTAAAGAGGACGAATCTGCAGCATTGGATATGGCCTCTGATGATGCCAGAGAATCCTGCATTGGGAATACAGTTGACAGTTTGAATCATTCCAAGGACAAGAGCAATGCAATTCAAAGAAGACACCGCCGCAATTCACCTCCAGTCACCGAACCTCATTTTCTCAAGTCTACTAAAGAACACACATTTATGAAGATCCTCATAATTTTGGCTGCATACCTTGGTGTAGGAAGCTTTTGTTTCTTTCTCCTGAGGAACCAAATCTCGGGCAAGAAGACGCATGGTCTACTTGATGCCCTTTACTTTTGCGTTGTCACCATGACTACTGTGGGGTATGGAGATCTCGTCCCAAGTACCACACTGGCGAAACTCCTAGCCTTGACATATGTTTTTGCAGGAATGGCCCTTAGCGGGCTGATCCTAGGCAAAGCGGCCGATTTCATTCTCGAAAAGCAGGAAGTTATTTTAGTAAGAGCTATTCACATGAATGAACAGGTTGGTCCGGCCGAAATCCTGAAGGACATCGAATCCCGCAAAATCAGATATAATTTTCTCACTTCCCTTGTTCTTGTCGTGGTCCTTACTGTACTTGGAACCTTGTATATGTCGCTCGTCGAGAAATTTAAATTTGTCGATGCTTTCTATTGTGTTTGCTCTACTATTAGTACTCTGGGCTATGGAGATAAAAGTTTCTTGACCACCGGTGGCAGAATCTTTGCCGTGTTTTGGATACTAGCAAGTACCATTTGTGTGGCTCGGTTTTTCTTCTACCTCGTTGAACTGTACACAGAAAGCAGGCGAACATCGTTCGCGAAATGGGTTCTCACACGAAATTTTACGGGCACGGATTTAGAGTCAGCAGATCTTGATCATGACAAAGTTGTCAGGTGAATTTTAATCATCTACCATAAATTCAATTATATGAATAAACTTATTTGAGCAAACGCCTGAGTTTCTTTCTTTCGCTTTCTTTTTGCAGCGCTGCAGAATTTGTCGTATACAAGCTACAGGAAATGGGAAAGATCAGCCAGGAAGATGGTACTGCAATCTTAGAAAGGTTCCAGAATCTTGACGTCGATCACTCTGGAACTTTGACAACATCTGATATAATTCAGTCCCAAAATTAGGGGGTTTTGCTGCTTGGGGGATTGTACTTACATACTTTGTCATGTATGTATTACTAATCTGCCCTGCTATTACTTGCTGATAATGCTGAAGTGTTTTCTATTAGCATCAACCATAAGTGAATGTCTCCCCCATCTATAAAATCACTGGCAAAAAGCAAATCCAAAATGCGGAACTCATGTCTCCTTGCCTGAATCACTGCAGCTAGCAGTAGATGCTACATACTATTGAGTCGGATGGTCTGCGACATCAGCTTCACAAAATTGTTGAATTTCATCATCGATCTGTTGCAGTCTGACTTTTACATGACAGAATTTGCTACCCCGGTGTGTGCAACAAAGTCTGCAGTTTGCCAGCTGAAAAGTTTTGTCCATCGATGATTTTGAGTTCCCAAATCTATCTGAGCAGCGATCATAGCCATCATGCAAACGCACTTTTGAACTGGCTGTCCTCATTGATTAAAACTTCAACAACTGGTAACTGGGTAATTTAATCTGTATAAAATACCAAACCACCTACTCATCCTATTTCAGCAAACAGAATCATAAGATCATCGACCTTCCCACCAAACCTTCTTGTTCCTTTTCTGTCTCGTACAAACAAATATAGGTATATTACTTTGAAAGTAATAAAATAGGAATAAGCATATTACAAAGCTTGATTATGTTCTATAGTTTCGAATCATCTGTGAAGTCATTGTATATAAATTCAAGAATGACCACATTCTAAGTGCATGTCGGTTTGGCTTAGGTGTGTTGGAGGATGACTCCAACAGAGCCATTTTAATTCAGCGAGATGATTTGCTAAGTTATCAATGAAGGTTCCCCCATTTAATTTGAGGTACCTTGATGTTCAAAGCTTCCGGTCTCTTCACTTTCGGCAGTGTCCTTAGGATAACTTTTGCATAGGTCAAGCTTTAATGCTTGAACATTTCTTTTCTTCTGCAAATGAAAGAAAGAAATGAGTAGAATTCAATGTTGAAGAGAGCATCGCCACTCTCTCTCCGTCCTCTATACCTTTCTCTCTTGGCCAAGGTAACTCCGGAATAATTTATTCCTTTCTTTATCCAAGCAAGTTGTAGTGGAATAATTACTGTCTGAGATATTTGTATTGGAATTGTCTGGAGCGATGGGAAAGTCGGTTAATTATACCCTATAAATAGGAGTGCTTGCTCCCTTGTATTAATATGTCCTGCTCTGCTCTTGAGGATTCATTGAATTTTCCTGATCAATAGTTCCCTTTCAAGATCTCTGATTTGATAGTGCATCCGAAATCGATTGTTCTCCTCAATCTTTACCAAAGACAAGCTAATAAGGATATCAATTCTAACACTGGGGAAAACTTACAAACTTCCTGCATGTAAATTATTTTTGTCTTGTCTTCACTAACGAAAAAGCATGCGATATTGAGCAAAATTTGTTGTTGCCCAAAAGCTATGCATCAAGGCTGATCTTCAACTTTTGAAGAACATTTTGTGTGGTGCTTTTCTTAATTTGTTTAATGTCTCTTTACATAATTTGTGTGTTTTGTAGTAGAAGAATGAACCAATTATTTCGAGAGCCAATGGAAATCTACTAGTAGTAAATACGATTTTCTTGGAAGATCATCATAATCATTTGTAGGAGTCTTCTATTAAATGTGTGCCTCTTGGAAATTTTGACCAATAGTCATCACCTCCATAGCATAATTTAAAATTTGATACTTTAGATTGTTGATGCACAAAGCACCTTTAATTTTAGCTGTAATCAATATTCTAGATCTTGAATACAAACTATTCTTTCCACCTAATTTTTCCACTTGCTCGCTATTATCAATATCAACAAGTACAATGAGGAAGCTCCAATCCTCTTCATTCCATAATTAATTTCATCAATGCTCATTGTTCTTGCATGAACATTGATCTCGAATGAGTAGAGAGTTAATTAAGGACGACCTTACCAAGAGTTGTTTTATTAATACCCTCGTGCCATGAATTTGAATGAGCTGCACACTAAACTCGACATCTAACAATTCACTTGTTGTTACAACTCGACCATAAATTTCAACTAAATATAAAGTTACCAATCTATTTTTTTTTTATTTCAACATTTTCACGACCTTCTTGACTACCAATTGGTCAGTTCGCTGGGGTTGACATGATGAAAAACCATTTTTAATGGGGCAAAAAGGGGAAATTATGATTACTTATCTGGAAATGAAGTTATTCAAGCACCCTATAAGCTACGTAGCAATCGGATAAACAGTAGGACTTTTTATGTGATTATCTAAGATTCCATATTGGACAATCACATCACTCCAAAACATAAGTTTTATGAACCTACCAATGATCATGTCCCGAAAATTGACTGATACCAATATGACAAACATTGTGTTGATTCATCATTTAGTTTTTTATAATAAAAGTCCCACCGCAATCAAACTCAAAATTTTTATATTTATGATTAAGTGTTAAAAGGAAAATCAGGAAACAAGCATCTTTGAAAGCAGCTAGCTTACCCTTTATACATCTTCACTTTCCACACTTTTATTGCAGCAACCACCGTGAGAGCCTCTCTTCACGCATCCGCTTGCTCATTGCTCAACTTCTTCTCGCTCTACAAATCGAGTATCGCATTGCGATGCAATGGAGTTTTCAACTTAATATTTCGGAAAATTCTCTTTCGTTTTCCCGGGAAAAAGAGAGAAAACGCAAACCCGTGAAGTTCAGTTGGGCCCTTATCAGCCAACAAAGGCCGGACGAGACAATGTTCGGGACCTGCAATTGGGCCCAGTTGCCATTTTCAGATTCACAGTTCAAAGGCGGTTCTTTTCATCGTTTGGTAATTGAATTTTCAGTCCCGAATCAAGGAATTAATCTCCTCCAAGATGTGCCTACAAGGACGCTTTTCACGTGGGCACTAATGCGAGAACACAGTTCAATAATGGGGTGCGTGGAAACAACGGGCGTAACTCTTCAGCATCCTCTTTGGGAAAGTATGGACCTTGCGGTCCTTTTTCTGATGGGGGGCAATGCAAATCTTTTGTGAAGCCATTTTCTCTTCCATGAACTCGCTTTGGAAGGTAAATCAGACAAAGCCCACTGTCTCATTTTCAGCTCCAAGAAGTAGACATGCATGTCATGTTTTCTTGTGTTTTTGAGTCTCCTCATGTTCTTCTGACCTTTCTGGGACGTGTCGCACATTAATCAGTGTTTAAACAGATCATGGATCTTGTCCTATGTGTGATTGCACATTTGGTGTCTCCCTTCAAAGTGGAAATCCATTCATGAATGGATGAATTTTTGCTAAGTCCAGGCCTTATGCGGATTGTTTAATCCATTCATTTACATGCTCGGCTGTGTTTCATCTGCAATATTGTCTATGCTAGTACATATTGGTCAACATTGATTGAAACTGTTAAATAGTAGTGAAAGACACGAAATTATCACCTTTCACTCTGCATCACGGAGTGACCAGACATTAGATCACGGTACAGGGAACATGAGCTCATGGCGAAGTTTGAACACGTGCACCACCATACGGTAAACAAGACGATAGAAAATTCATGGAATGTCCCTTGACTGATTGCTAAATGCTCCAAAGATGCAGGCTGCTTAAAGAGGACGAACCTGCAGCATTAGATATGGCCTATGATGATACCAGAGAATCCTTGATTGGGAATTCGGTTGATGCTTCGAATCATCCCAAGGACAAGAGCAATGCCGTTCAAAGAAGAAGACACTGCCGCAATTCTCCTTCAGTGGATAATTTCCCTGAGCAGAATGGCACCGAACCTCATCTTCTCGAGTCTACTAAAGAACCCACATTTATAAAAATCCTCGTAGTTTTGGCTGCCTACCTTGGTGTAGGAAGCTTTTGTTTCTTTCTCCTGAGGAACCAAATCTCGGGCAAGAAGACGAATGCACTACTTGATGCCCTTTACTTTTGTGTTGTTACCATGACTACTGTGGGATATGGAGATCTCGTCCCAAGTAGCACATTGGCGAAACTTCTAGCCTCGACATATGTTTTCGCAGGAATGGCTCTTGGTGGGCTGATACTGGGCGAAGCGGCCGATTACATTCTTGAAAAGCAGCGAGTTCTTTTGTTAAGAGCTATACACATGAATGAAATGGTTGGTCTGGCCGAAATCCTGAAGGAGGTCGAAGCCCACAAAATCAGATATAATTTCCTCTCTTCCTTCGTTCATGTCATGGTCCTTACTATTCTTGGAACCGTGTATATGTTGGTCATCGAGAAATTTAAATTTGTCGATGCTTTTTATTGTGTTTGCGCTACTATTACTACTCTGGGCTATGGAGATCAAAGTTTCTCGACTGCCGGTGGCAGAATCTTTGCTGTGTTTTGGATACTGGCTAGTACCGTTTGTGTGGCTCGGTTTTTTTTCTACCTCGCTGAACTGTACACAGAAAGCAGGCAAAGATCGTTCACGAAATGGGTTCTCACACGAAATCTTACGTTCTCAGATTTAGAGGCAGCTGATCTTGATGACGACGAAGCTGTCAGGTGAATTTTAATCATCTGCTACAAATTCAATTATACAGATAAGCTTATTTGAGCAAATGTCTTAGAGTTTCTTGCTGGCGCTTCTTTTTGCAGTGCTGCAGAGTTTGTCGTATACAAGCTACAGGAATTGGGAAAGATCAGCCAGGAAGATGTTGCTGCAATCTTAGAAAGGTTCCAGAGTCTTGACGTCGATCACTCTGGAACTTTGACAACATCTGATTTAATTCAGTCATGCAATTAAGGGGGTTATGCCGCTTGGAGGATCATACTTACATACTTTGTCATGCAGCACTGATCCTCCCTGCCATTACTTGCTGATAATGCTGGAGTTTTTTTCCGTTAGCTTCAACCATAAGTGCACGTTTCTCCTATCTATAAAATCACTGGCAAAAAGTAAATCCAAAATGTGTAACTCATGTATCCCTGCCTGAATCACTGCATCTAGCAGCAGATGCTAGATACTGTGAGTCACATGGTCTGGGACATCAGCTTCACAGAATGGTTGAATTTCATTGTCGATCTGTTGCAGTCTCACTTTGTAGTCGCTACCATGGTGTGTGCAACAAAGTCTGCAGTATGCAAACTGAAATATTTTGTCCATTTATGATTTTAAGTTCCTAAATCTATCTGAACAGCATGAATCATAGCCATCATGCAAACTGACTTGATTCGAATCGGCTGTCCTCATTGATTAAAACTTCAACAACAGGTAACTGGTAATTTAATTTGTTTAAGATACCAAACCACCTACTCATCCTATTTCAGCAAACAGAATCATAAGACCATTGGGCTTCCCACCAAACGTTATTGTTCCTTTTCTGTCTCATACGTACAAACACGAGTGTCCACCAAATTTGACAGATGCTCCAACTGCTCACAACTGATAAAATTAAAAGCCTTTTGGCAACTGAACGTGTACATGCAACATCAACCCATTCATGATCCACTCACATGACTGTGCACACCTCAGGGTTCTCATCGCTGAAGTAGTCGGCCCGGTTCGTGTTATAGCCCCTATTCACAACATAACTGCCCTCACTGTAATAAGCTGGCACCCCGTGATAGTATGGCATGGCGCCGTATTCTGGGTAATACGGCTGAGGCTGCTGGTAGTACATTCCACTTGGATAAATCGTGGGATATCCCGAAACAGGCCCGACCATATACTTCTGAGCTTGTGCTTTTTCGCCATCTTTTGGCTTGCCTTCTCCTCCGTCTTTCTTTTTATCACCTTCTTTAGGCTTGTCTCCTCCGCCCTCTTTTGGTTTATCCCCTTCCTTCTTCTTGGGCTCCTCCTTCTTCTTGCCTTCTCCTCCGTCTTTCTTTTTATCACCTTCTTTAGGCTTGTCTCCTCCGCCCTCTTTTGGTTTATCCCCTTCCTTCTTCTTGGGCTCCTCCTTCTTCTCGGGGAGTATCTGGATGCTCTCCACTGTTTTTCCGCCTTTTCTGGCTATTTTCTCAAGGATTCTCTCAGGACAACAGCTTACCACAACGATGACCACCCTGTTCTGCTTATCGTCGTACACTTGGTCTTGGATTTCTGTTGTTCCAAAGACGATAACACCGATAAATTAACTTAGTTTCCTTTCTACAGTTAAATTTTGGTATTAAAGTTTACATCACATAATACTACTTACAGAATCTAATTCACCAAAGTCCTCATCCTAAATTCACAATTAGAATAGGAACAATGTGCGGAACACTTTCAATTTCAGAAGAAACGGGATCACCATTTACAAAATACGACAGCCCGGGATTGAGATCCAGACATACAGTCGTTGGTTCATTATGACTTTACAAAACATTTAGCATGAAAGCTCTATCTATTGCCGATTGTGATTGCCTCACTGAAGTCATATGAAGTCGATGGTGGTAATAAAAAAAGAAAAAGAAAAAAAGGACAACCATTGACACAGGCAAAGTGAGACTCACCAGGGAATTTGCAGATCACCTTCTTGATCTTCCTGTAGCAGCGATAGCACTGCAGGTCAACCTTCATGACCATTACTACCTTCTACACTCCACAGCCACACACACGTACGCACAAACACAGAGAAAGTGAGTGAGCAACACAAACAAAGATCCTTTGTG
The DNA here is from genome assembly GCA_014182895.1 of Angophora floribunda. Lineage (NCBI taxonomy): Eukaryota > Viridiplantae > Streptophyta > Magnoliopsida > Myrtales > Myrtaceae > Angophora > Angophora floribunda. The sequence goes on from CM024708.1 coordinate 10,655,307, forward strand.
CTCTGCAAACGAAACGAAGCTAAAGGAAGAGAGAAGCATGGTTCTTTCTGACACCAGAAGAATGAGAAAAATTCCCTCTTTTTATGCAAGAATGTAAAAGAGCTGATCACATATGGGGTACAATGACCTTTCTTTCAGTTAGGAAGAAAGAGTCTTGATAAAATGAAAGGATGAGGAACATGATATGCACCTTTTCAGCCATTGCTCTCGTCTCTGGTGGGCTTTGCGAGATCTGATCTCTCAAGCTTTAGGAGGAATGTGACTGACTGTGGAATGATTCCCTCTTTTCCTCTCTCTCTCTCTCTCACTCTCACTCTCAGAGGAATGAAAGCTCAAGGGAGATGGACAGAGGGATGATAGTAAAGTGAACGGGGAAGATCCAAGGGGGGGTCACATTCATATAAACGAGGACAAGAAGTTCTTGCATCGTGTGAACATGTAAGCCTCTGGGCAGCTTCGAATGGAAGGACAGCACGTGTCGGTTCGTGCGGGGATACGCTGTCGTTTGATGACTGTCAAGACATTGTTGCTGGTATTGATCAGCACCATCAACGAATGCACTCATTCGGGCCATTGAAAGTTTGGATCCTTCCTTCATCAAATTCAACGGTGGATATCGTCAGATGTAATTCTTTCGTTGGGTGGGTGTGGGGTCTGATGTTGCTGATACTTATCATATCTTTCTAAATCTACATGTGCTGGTCCCCGATGGAAACTGCCCACCTGCCCATTCTCCCCGGCGATCTCACAAACCCAGGAAACAAATTGAAAAATAAATAAAGTGAAGTCGATTCTACGGCACGTTGTTTGGCTTAAGTTGCAATAATTGACTGTGGGAGTCCCCTCCACTTTGGCTCCACATGCCAGGCATCTTCGGTTCACTGGAACATGGAAACGAATCTTGCTACAAGTAAATGTCCTATTTTCCTGGTCGAATTAGCAATTGCAGATGTCGACGTCCTCCACAGGTAAACTAAACTAACCACAAAATGTGGCCGGCCTTTGTATTTGCGATCCACCAGTCAGAACAATTCGAGAGATGATTGGTATGCAAAAGGGCATGTACAAAATATTATTAGGACTTTAGGCTTGTGGGGTGTTTCAATACGCATGACTAACATAGAGCACATCACATGGTTTTGTAAAAGTTGTCTTGTTGCATCGAAGTCAAACTTGGTCTCTGCAGCTCCATGTATTGATAAGTTCAAAAGTTAAGACACGTGAGTCTTGCCATTTTTGTGCAATGCTAATTGTGCTTCAAAGTTTTGCATCGCAACTTTTTGTTTCGCGGCAACTTCTGAGTGACGAGGGTGCTTAAATTACATTTCAGAGACAAAATCTGTAGTCCCGTGAGAAAATTCAAGTGGTAAAAGCATGTGCTTCTACCCCGACAAAAGCGACGGATTCAAATCATCACGCATTCGGATGGGCACGAGTTTCCACTGAGTTATTCTTGGCGTGTGTGTGACGAGGAGAGCCTACCGTATCCTATGGGGGGCTAGTGGGCAGTGGTCCAAACCTACAAAGGAGATCGGATCCAATTTTTAACCACAATGCGATCAGATGGTGTGAAACTGATCTAGAAGATCTTACCGGAAATCACCGGTCTCGGCAGCCAATTACCAACCGGCGGCGAGGGCACCAACCTGTTCGGGCCCCAATGTGATTTGGCGGTGGCACCGATCCATGGACCGGTCACACTGTGGAAGGTTTGACTCTTCTGGTGTTCTTAAGATAATGCAAAGCACGGATAACAACGTGCGAAGCGTTTTTATTTATTGCAAGTGCTGACAAAGGGACAACGTGAGCATGAGTAATGGTGATGTGCTTTTGGATGGTGCCTTCTTAGCTGGTTCCGTGTCTTAGAAGAGCTCTCTCTTTCCTTTTTGACCAAACGCGCAAAGCCATCATCTGGAATAAACAAATTGGAATTGAGCTATCCGTGCTTGAGAAAATTGGAAAAAGATGGGAGATTTTATACCTTGGTTCGGAAGATCGAAGTCATCTCGCTTGGCTTTCGACTTCTGGAAAATCCGAGATGGTTCGGGAAAAAGTCGAATCGACAAATTTGTTTGTTTTTTTTAATTAAATTATTTAATTGAAATTGTGCTTTCGAGAGAACTTATGGTCCCGGGCAACAAAGAAGTCGACCGCAAATGAAAGTGATTGATTCTCGTCCGGCCAATTTAGTCAGAGTTTTACAGCAATTAGTAAAAGGCCGACGGCTGATGTCATAGAACAAGACCTGCAATCTGCACCTATCCAAGCGTGGAAATTAATGAAATGGGTGTGGTTGAAATCGGTGGAAGGACAAGAAAAGGCAGAGACAGATCGCCTGCCGGCATTCAATAAATTCATAGTAATTTAATGTTGGTGTCTAGTACAGCCATTCACATAAGTACTTCTCTTAGTTTGACAAGAAAAATCGTGATGCTAACTTCATGAAAGATGAAAGATCAAGACGAGAGTAAGTAAACGTAGAAAATAAACTTCTTCATATGCATATTCTCTGATGGTAACTTGAATAGAAAGTCAGGCTGTGAAATCAAATATGTACCAAATCCACGCATCATTTCGCACTTGACAAATTATGCGTGATATTTGAAATTCGGTGGAGTGATTTGATAGCAGCAGAAGTGGCCATGCATAATACATAGACAAGAGGTCTTGTCAAATAATTCTTGGGTCCATCTCTCCCTTGGATTAAGGTGCGACCATGCCCAATAATGCACTCGGTTTTTTTTTTTTTTTGGTAAGGAAGCACTCGGTTATTCTCCATATACTGTTAAACAACCCTTGCTTTACGTAAGTGGTTTTACTTTTCTTCTTTGAATTTTCTCATTCTTTTAAGAAGTTAATGGAATCTGATCTAGAAAGATCGTTCGTTTTTTAATATGGAATAGCCAAAGCACAAGTTCATTACAATGCCAAAGCATCAGATAAAAAAGTATAAAAAAGAAGAAGGGAGAAGCGATAAATATATTTAAACTCCTAAAACTTAATATAAAAGGGCAATCAAACTTTAAGATTTTTAAATAGTATAATGAAATTTTAAAATTTATCAAATTAGTGCCTTTTGAGTTGAACGTGGATTTTTCCTTGTGTTCTTTAGAGACATATTTGGTGCCTTAGGAAAAAAGTTTGAAAAAATATTAAAAAAAGGCTGAAAATGATAAAGAAAGTAGCCAAAAACTTTAAGAAAAGAGAAAAGATGTTGAAAAATTAAAAGGGAGCGTAAAAGATTTAGAAAAAAAGAAGAAAAGAAAACAAAAACAGAGAGAAAAAGTAAGGTCCAGCGGCATTGCAACCGCAATTTTGATAGCAAGAGCCGCCGACCCTCGCTGGGGACTTGGCGAGGTCCGACGATCCTCATACGAGCATTGCAAGAAGTGCTATCCGTTGCTTGCTCGAGCAATGGTGGTGCTGCCACTTGCCACCACCGTGTGAAGGTTGGTCCATCTTTCCGGTCATAGTGACTTCTTCAATTACAACAATCTCTCTGGACTTCGCTGAGACATCCTAGAATGATGGAATTAACAAGTGACTTGAGCTCGTGAACTCACAATCAGACAATTAAAAGGTGTATGTTCTATTAACTGAAACAAACTTTACCATACTGATGATATCGGGGAAACTTATGAAATGCAATCGGACCAAGCAACCCAAGCAGGCAAGCAGCCTAATGATTAAGTAGGTATTGGCCAACTCAAAGTGGTCTGTAATCTTATCGAATATCTGTAGACTATTAATACATATATTTGGGCATTTAGAAAACTTGCTTTTGTCGGTAGATTGCTGTGCATTTGCTCTGTACTCCACAGTATAATCAATTATTGGTGTGCTTTCTTAATGCTACCCAACAAAGTGATCGAGGAGCTCGTGACTGCCTTAAGATCTGTTCGCCGCGGAAAGGCGAAAGTCAAAAGGGAGGGAGGATGTTTGTCTTCTGGGGTTGGGCTGGGGCAGCTGTATCAGTGGAACGATACCGGTGTCATAAAACTAATGTGCATAGAGATGCGGTCTACCTTTTGAAGTCTCAAAGCTTGGATGTAGGATAGGGCCATAACTTATTATCCTGGTGTATGTAGCAAGTGGGGTTTGGCCTTTTCATGTATATAGGCCATGTATATGGATTTTATAGGATAGATGGGATCTGTTGTTTAGATGAAATATGTACAAAATGATAAGAAAAAAGGCTCAAGTAATATTATCTTATTGATACATAAAATGGCTTTTACTCTCCTCTTTATTGAAGAAAATATTTGATGCCGTCTTTTTATGGTCTGTTGATTTTTTTTTCTTTTTTTTTTCCTGAAGATAGCAGTTACGCGATGTTTAGACAAGCTTTTGTGGACCTCGACTAGTTCATCTCTTCAGGCAATCTTAAAGGCGTGCCCCTTACATCAGCCTGGTATATTTAGGAATTTACTCTTGGAATACCTCAACAAGAAGGAGAGGAGCAAACTCCATCATCTATGCCAACACCTTGATTTTAAAGTTATGTCAATATATATATTTTAGTGAAATTGAAGGGGATAATGATACAAATGATTCTTGAACTTTGGTCCAATGTGTAATTTGATCCCTAAACTTTAAATTTATTCAATGTTGTCCATGAACTTTAACCAAACGTGCAATGTTATTCCTTAACTTTTAATTTAATTAGCATAGTCCTTTGACTTTTGATAAGTGTTCAATTTAATTTTTGAACTATTCAATATTGCCTTTCTAATGATTTAAGTTTAGGGATAACATTGAATATTTTCATACAGTTCATGGACTAAATCGAACATGTATCAAAAGTTTAGGGACAATATTGCATATTGAGTTAAAATTCAAAAATCAAATTGCATATTGAACCAAAGTTCATAGGCCATTTACGTCATCTAACCAAATTAAAATAGCAAATAGATTGAATATGAAGATTATTAAATTGGATATCTTGAGGTACTCCATTCGTTTTCAAACTATTTGCCGTAACAAACTTTTGAGAAACTCAAATTATTTTTTCTTATAGATTTTGAATTTCACATTGCGCACAAAGTTATGAGATTCAATATATGTATTTTTTTGCAAAGGGAGTTTTTCATTCAAATTATTTTCTCTTTTGACAAGACATTACCTTTTCCCTGTTTCCCTTCGTATAGTTTCTTTGGTAATATATTTGTTACATTTCTGTTGATAATTTTACAAACGTCACATTGTTTGAATTATAAGCCTTTTTTTTTCTATGTTTATTATTATTTTTATTTGTTCATTAAAGAGAATAAAATTATGTGAAGATGCTCACCTTTCTTATTTCTTTGTCTACAGTTAATAGAGCTTTTCATAAGTTTATAGTCAAAGTGTGTTGAATTTGACATGCCAACCATCATAATTTTGTTGGAGCAGGTTACCGTAAAAATAACCCTAGAGCAAGGTGTTTGCACTATTCACCATAGATTCTTATATAAATAGGTAACCTCATAAATCAAGCAAGATATGAATCGAAATCTTAGAGGGTTACCTTAATATAATGTCATTTATCCTTGGTAGTGTTGAAAATGAAACTTGTATCATATCGTGCTCCCATCAATTAACATAACTCATTTATTAGCTACTAAACCAATGTCATGACTTTATTTGGTTTGCCTTATATAATGATGTGCAAATGCTCCACCATGATCTATTATGGGAAACACTAAGGTTTGTCTCATTCTCGACTTTTCAATGGAGCATTTTCTTAACCATTGCGATTTGTCCTAGTTGCCACCCTTCTCATATGATAAAGGAGAGTTAAGGGTTCGAATTCTCATCTTTTTAGGAGGGTTAGGGTAGGGACGATTTAGTTTAAGAGTAGGTTTCGACTTTCACATTCTGCAAAGAGGCGGGATAAAAGTCTGAGTGTTAGATTATGAGTAGAGAAGACTGAAAAAAAAAAAAAAAAAGGAACATTTTCTTATTAGTGCTAGATTACATTAGATCATAGGGTTAACCATGAATTTGGGCTGGGTTATATCTGCAAGTTCCAATTGAGGCCCAAGTCCAACTACTTGTCAAGTAATCGCATTTTCAGTGCAGGATGCAATTTTGCATACATTGGACGGTCCCTATAATAAAAAAATCAGTCAAAGTGTAGTTAGCTAGCGTCTTTATCTCTTTTTTAAATTGATTTGAAGTGCCACCCTCGAATTTCCAACTTTTAAAGTGTTTAACTAAACATATATTAAATCTCTGCCACTAGATAAAATATATATGATCTCCTATACGAGTGTTATTATTTAGCGATCTAATGATTTAGCAATGATCAAATCTAATAATCGATTGGAGTGAGAGACGACATGGCATATGTTTGGCATTACCAGCTCCCTTTTATTTCTCTATTTTTAATTTTTTTTTTCATTTTTCCACACACAAACATTTATATGTATACATATGCCCATTGCCAAGTTGCAGGTGTCATATTTTGCAATACCACATTCACGCGGCTTGCAAACTGTGTTAATTATTAAATGATATTAGGAAAATGAAAGAAATATATTACTTTTTATATTTTTTATTAGAATTTCAGATTCCGGACTTTAGATGGTAAACTAGTTTTTAATAACTGAGTTGAATCGAGTTTAATCTTAAGCATGCATATACTATAATGAGTTGAGCTTGAGCACAAAAGTTGAATCCTGACATATCAAACTTTGCATCAACAAACTGCGTCAATCAATTAATAGATGTCATCATAGTTTTTCCAATGAAATACTTTATCTTAGATTTTATAGTGCATTGATTTGACCCCACTAAAATAATATGCTATTTCCGACCAAAAAAAAAAAAAAACGCTAATTCCTTCCTTACATGCTAACAAAAATGACATGAGTTCAGGGGTGAGCATGGTCCGGGTTGGGCCAGTCCACCCCCTGACCTTAGGACCAATCCGCATAGTGTTGGTCATCAATTTTTGGGATCGAGACTGATCCTATTGAGCCTAGGACCGAGGACCAAACCAACCCAATGGATTTGTTCCGGTTCCAGGGTTAACCCGGGACCAACCGTTAATTTTTTTTATATTTCTGAAAAATTAAATCAATTATTTCAAATTACATATTTATTGATATTGTGATTTTAACTAAATTATAAATACTAATACATATTCAACAAATTTAAAATAAGATAATAATAAAAATTTCACACTTGCTAAAAATAATAAACCATAAAAACAATTAAGATTGCTTATAGAGCTGCAAGATGAGCGTTGCTCACGAGTGAAAAGAATTTCTAATTAGGGCTTTTATTTCCTCATGAGTTACTCAGAACGAGCAAGGTTAGTGAATAGAAGTGAGCAGCGTAAGCGTCAAGCGGCAAGTGGGGTGAGTGTCGAGTGGTGAGCAACCAAAAGTGAGCAAAGTGAGTGTCAAGTGGCGAGTGAGGCAAGATTGTTTATGAGTGAAGTTGTTTCTTTCGATTTTACTTAGCAAATTGAACACTAAGAGGATAAAGTAGAAAGAAGAGAATAAGAGTACTGGAGGAGGACGCCATTTGAATTAGGGTTTACTCTTTAGAATAAATAAAAATATATTATATATAATATAATATATAAGGCCAGTTGGGGTTGGAACCCGAAACTCCTTGGACCAAGGACCAACCTGCACAATACTGGTCCAGGATCTTAGGACCAAGGACCGACCCAGTTCCCTTGGGAATCGGACCAGGACCGACAAGGGTGGGCTGGTCCAGGGTTGGTCTAGGGTCAACAATGAGTTGTCTCAAAAACTTCACTAGCATTCAAAACCATATCTAATCAAAGCGTGATTCTTGAAAAATAAAATCACAATCAATCTTGAGAGAAAGTTTCAAAAAACGAATAATATGATTATAATTATGCAGTCAAATTGGCCGGTATTACATATCAAATAATGTCTATCATGTTTAATCTCTGAGTCAATTTAGAAGGAAACAGATAGAAGTTGGAAGTTGTTCTAAATTACTCTGAAGATACTTATGAAAGTCAAATATATAGATTTTAATTGGATTTGTTGAGATTAAAATATGAGAAAGAATATATACAAATATAAGGGACTGGTATCATATGAAAAACGGTCAATTGTGCATATTAGAGTAGCGATTAAGGAAGAGAATTGTGTGGAATATACACATCCCATTAATTCAATTTTCCACGTAACGGAATGCAAACAATTTCACATTGAAGCCACATCCACCTAGTCTGTAACTCATACCCTACTTGCTCCCTAAGATCAATAAGTTATTCTATGGACCCATTGTCTAATCCACCTCAGATAGAAGCTTAAAAGAAAGAGAGATAATATGTTATTGCAGGAAAAAGGAAAAAAGAAAAGAAAAGACCAGGACTAGCTATAAATAAAATAAATAAAGCCTTCCCTCCTCCTTTTTTCCCCCTTTCTATTTTTTGTTGTTGTTGAAATAGAACACTTTCATTAGATCGGCCCAAATTTGGGGGCCCGAGAGGTGGGCATTAGTACAAAGTAGGTTCCAGAGACAGACCGGGGGAGGGGGGATTGTACCCAGTTCAAGGGTAAACATTTTCTACGATGGCTTTTTGCGACCCAATCTGCAGTGGTATTAGTCTCGCGAGGAGAAAAAACAACCTGAATATTGGGCAAATGCGACAAAAAAATTCTGCATTCTTGGATTGGGACCCGTGCCTCCCACGTGGTCTGCTGTTGCTGGATAAGGGCTTTAGCTAAAGTTTTGTTGTCAGTCTCCAAAAAAACGACGTCGATTGGGGAAGGGGGAAGTAACAGCCCACAGCTGGGGGAGAAAATTGTTGAGAATAGCAAAAATCTAGGGCATCAATTAATGCCCAAGCTTCAACCAGAAGGGGGGAGGATGTCGGGAATGATCTTGCTCTTCCGTGCAGCAGCCGGCCGGTAGAGTCGCGATAGATCCACATTGCTGAGCCTTTAGAGTCGCCGGAAGGTAAGCCCCGTTTGCATTTATCTTGAAATCATGTGTGGTGGAGGATTCCATCTGAGATTGCGATTGTGGTAGTTCCTAAGGTTACTGGTTGCTGATGTCCAGGCACAAAAGCTTTGAAACACCGATGAAACTATTTCCAGCACCTCATTAGCGCATGGAGTTTGGCACTGGAAGATTGTTGCATTCTGCACCTTCCAGATCTCCCACAGGACCGCCGCCACTTGCGCTAAAGTTGGTAAGCCTTCTTGCCGCACTAATTCCATGATCCAGTCTTCAATTCGACCCAAGTCGGGGTTTGGAGTTTGTATTCGGAAATTCTAATGCCCCTACACTAATCTTGTCCAAGGGCAGAGGAGGCACAAATGTTCAATAGATTCATAGCACTTTTGGCATAGTGGGTTAGGTATGATTTTACATTGAAATAGATTGTCGGTGGTTGGTAGGGTGTTTTGGCATAGCATCCATAGAAAAAATCTGATTTTTGGTGGGACATGGGTGTGCCAAATGCTGTTCCATAGTCTACTTAAGGGGGGTATATGACGATGAGGCTGTTGTTTGTTGCTGTTCTGGTTTAGACTCTTGAAGAAACATATACCCGCCCTAAACGGTATAGTGGCCCGCATGTGTGCCTGCCTAGACAAGGGCATCCTGTCCCGATTGTGGGTTTAGGGGATTGCCAGAATTTTTTGGATTGTATGGTCATCAAACACGTCCTGTAGGAGTGGTAGCTTCCAAGTTCCTTTTGTGGGGGATATGAAATCCGCCACAAGTGGAGGTTCATTCTGATTTGCCGGTCCATATGGAATCCCTTTTGGGAGCCATCTGTCCTCCCTGGTCTTAATAGTAGCTCTATTACCAACAGTCCATCGCATGGTAGGGGATATTGCTCGGCTAGCAAGCACGCTAGCCATCCTCATGAATTCTTCTAATGTTTCCCCGCATGCCAAAAGTCCTTGAGTGGGAAGTAGAGTCCTTTGCATAGGCGCCCCCATAGGGAATTAGGATTTATGATTAGTTGCCAAGCCTATTTAGCCAGCAGGGCTTCATTAAAATCAATCAGATCATGAAAGCCCAAACCCCCTTGTTTTTGCTTGACTTGAGCACCTCCCATCGTTTCCAATGTATTCTAGCTCTTTGCTTGCTTGTTTCCACTAGAATTTAACTATCTTATGCTCAATAGACTTGTAGATGGATGTAGGGATTTTGAAAATCGACATAGTGTATTGTGGTATGGCTTGGACCATTGACTTTAGGAGGACTTCTTTTACCCACTCGGGAAATCAGTTTTTCTTTCCAACCTTCCAATTTCATGTTAACTTGCCCCATAATCCATGTAAACACTTGTTTTTTCGATGCTCTCCAGTCTAAAGGTATACCTAGGTACTTTCCTGTGTGAGCTAGGGTCGGCACCCTTAACTCTTGCACCATATTCCTCATAAGAAGCTGGGGACAATCCCGACTGAAGTGGATCTCCGACTTGTTCAAATTTATTTGTTGTCTTGAGGCCATGTGGTATTGATTTAGCACTAGAGCTAGGTTTTGGATTCTAGGACCGTTCCATCTAGGAAAAAGATCAAGTCATCCGCGAAGAAAAGGTGGGATAGAGTAGGACACCACCTGTTTAGCTTGATTCCCCTGATACTTCGATTCTCCACTGCTTTCTCGATGAGTGTCGACAACACATTAGCCACTATAATAAACAAGTAGGGGGACAGAGGGTCCTCTTGTCTGATACCACGGGACGGGCGAAAGAAAGGTAAGGGCTCGCCATTTACCTTGACACTTAGGGAGACAGTTGTGACACATTGCATTACCCACCTCACCCACCGTGCATGAAAGCCCATCTTTAGTGGGCAGGCTTCTAGAAAGTCTCATTCGACACGGTCATAAGCTTTCTTCATGTCTAGCTTGAGAATGGCATGGAATTTCCGTCTTCTCTTCCTAGTGAGGATTTGATGTAGGACCTCTTGGACTATGTAGATGTTGTCTTGGATGCATCTTCCCCCTACAAAAGCGCTTTGTTCTTCCGCGATGAGCTAGGGGAGCATTGGTTTGAGTCTATTGGCCAACACTTTGGCAATGATTTTGTACCCAAAATTACATAGGCTGATGGGGCGATATTGGTTTAGCGATTCAAGATTTTGGGTTTTCGGGATTAAGGCAATGCTGGTTTTGTTGAGTTTTGGAAGCATGTAGCTTGTTTTGAAAAATTCTTTGATTTCCAATACAATGTCCTCCTTCAAGCTTTTCCAGTTTTGTTGGTAGAATAGGCCATTTAGTCCATCGAGGCGCGGGGTCTTTTTAGCCCCCATTTGAAACGTTGCTGACTTGATTTCTGCTTCTAAGATTTCTGCTAATAGCAGCATATTCATTTGATTTGTTACCACTCGGGGACACTGTTCAATGACCAGCATAAAATCTCTTTGGTCTTCCAATTGATATAGCTCTTGGTAATAGGCCGCAATAGTGTGTTTGATTTGGTGAGGTGTAGATATCCAGCTGTCACTCGTGGTCTTGAGTCGGGAAATCCTATTTCTTTGTCTTCTTTGAATAGTGGTGGCATGGAAGAATTTGGTATTCCTATCACCCCATTTGAGCCATTGGATCCGCGATCTTAGCCCCCAGTATAGCTCCTCTTGCCTCCAAAGTGCTTCTATTTCTCCCTTAATGCCCTGGACTGTTGTTCTCTCCTTAAGATAGTTGTCATTGTTGATGAGGGATTGTAACTCCTATTTTAGTTGGGTTATTCTCCGCTGCCTGTTAGGAAAGGTCTTTTGCTCTATGCCTTCAATACTGCCGCCACAACATGTAGTTTTGGGGAAGTGTCTGATCCTGTGGTGGTATTGAATCCTAAGCACCCTTTATGATCTCCTTGCATTAAGCCTTTTCAAGCCAAAATGACTCAAATTTAAATTCTCTTTTCCTTCTCACCTTGTCAGCTTGCAAGGAAAGAATTAGAGGGCTATGGTTGGAGCCTAGGGTAGGTAAGGCAATGGCTTCAAGCTTTCGAGTACAAAACTCTCCAATCTACGGTGCAAAGGACCTTATCCAAACATTCTTTTATATTGGCTTGCCCCTTTCTGTTATTAGACCAAATGAAAGCACACCCTTTGCTCTCTATGTTCATGAGAGAACAATTGTTTAGCAGGTCCCTAATGCTGTCATACGGGATCTATCGGCAAAACAGGCCCCCTTCTTTTCCCAGTAAAATAGAACTTCATTGAAATCCCCAAAACATACCAAGGCAGCTTGGATGAGGAGCTAATATGGTGAATTTCATCCCAAAAGTCTAGTCTTTGATTCAGGTTATAAGGAGCATGGAGGAAAGTGATTTGCATAGTTTTACCATCTTCGCGGTTCTTACACGTGATATTCATATAATGCTTCGATTGCGCCTTTTGTAGTGGTTCTATTCGATCGTCCCATAATATGGCCAACCCTCCAGCCATACCCATAGGGTTGACGACTTTGCAGTAGGTAAGGTTCAGTCTTCTTTTAATCTTTTGAAGTAAAGGCTCTTGGTTTTTGGTTTCCATCAAGAAAACCATGGCGGGCCGATGCAAAGCCACAAGGGCTTGCAATTCTTGAATTGTCAAAGGTGTACCCACTCCTTGACAATTCCAATATAGGAGTTTCATCTTCCCCGGGGTGGCATTTTAGGGCTAGCCACCATAGCCCGGTCAGAAGAGTCATTGGTTATTCCTATAGGGGTCTCTAGGAGTTGAGATTTGTCCAGCCAGTTAATACTAATGGGCTTATGTCTGTAAGGGTTGAAGCGTCTTTGTTTTTTCCTAGAGGGTGTTTTTGGGCCCTTACACTCCTTTTTGAGTGAGGCAGCATGGGCCGGGGGGGGGGTGTTAGTAGCAATAGGATTTCCTTTCCAAGCCTTTGAGGCTAGGCTATGTTTGTTTTCTTGCCTTTAGGCTCTGCAATTGGGGAATCTATCCCCTGGCCCGAGTTGGCTTAAGTTTTGTAAGGGCTTATCTTGTCCACATCTTACAGCATTAGTGTGGATGGGGGGTGTTCAGGAGTTTCTTGAACCATTGTCGAGTCATGCATGCTATTCTCAAGTGATTTTCCAGCATAAAAAGTCCCAAAAAGGGCTATGATCCTAGACTTCTGCGCGCAACTAGTTGCCAAAGCAGTTGCCCATTTTAATATCAAATTTTGTTTAATCATAATGGATGGTTTTGCATAGGCTCGCATAGTGTCCCAATTTGCCACAAGAGTAGCAATAGAAAGGAAACCTTTTATATTTAAAGTCCAGCTATATCTTCTTATTGTCGTGAGTTGTTGGTTGCCCTACAATTAGCTCCGCAATTACGTCTAGGTCAACTTTGGCTTTCCCAATGCGCTGGGCAACTGGGCCTTTGTCCTCTACCTTGACTTCTAGCACTATGCCTATCTTGCTGGCAATCTTGTGCACAATGCCGTTAGACTTCCATTCAGTAGGAAGCCCCAAAATTTGTACCCAGAAGGCGCAGGTCGTGAACTTGTAGCAATGAGGGGACGTATCCGGTTCCCATGCCTTTAATAAGAGTAAGTGGTTAGAGAAGCACTAGGGCCCCCTTTTAGCAGTCTTTGCTGGTCCACCTTGCTATTAAATTTAAAGCATAAGACACCGTGTACTAGGGGTGTCATAACAACGGTGTCCAATCTCCAGGCCTTTTTCATAGCTGTAAGTAAGGCTTGGTGATTTAGGCTGGGGTTTTGTTATAGTTGGCCCATCAGGGAAAAACGGCATTCCACTAATTTATCCTCCGAGAAGTCTTCATCCCTAATTTCTAACTCTTGTGTGTGCAGGAGCTTACCAAGCTTGTTGCAGAGGTTTTCTAGGCGATTGAAGGCCCCGCTGTCTTTTGCCATTTGTTGTGGTATAAAGGAGGGAGAGCTACCTACAGCATGAATTGGAGTCAGCAAGGATCAATTTGTCTAGGGGGTGGAGTGATGTAGTAGGGGCCATGACTCGCGCTAGGGTGATTCGCCACGTAGGGCACAACAATGCGCATAGAGAGGAGAGTGTCGGGGGAGCACAACCTTAAAATGCGAGGGGAAAGCACGCCTCAAGATGCGAATGAGTGTAGGGCTTGATCAACAAAGTTTGTGTCCCAACACAGGGGTAGAGCTTCCCGTGTGGGAAGAGATGCTCTTTGAGGTGGGACGGGGAAGAAAGCTAGGGCATGGTAGCAGGGGAGAGGGATTTAGAGCTAGGCCGAGATAAACAGAGGGTTAGGTTTGGGGGCAACACCCCTTCCTGCAGGTGTAAGTGAACCTGCCATGAGTGGGATTTGCAGGAGATCCATGGTTAGGGTTTTGAGGGAGCTACACACAAAGGTAGAGAGAAGCTACGCAGATGGTAGAGCCTTTGCTTTTGTGTTCTTGAGTCTTTCTTGTTTTGCTTTCAAAGTCCCCCTTTTCTATTTAGCATAGTTATGGAAGTAGGTTATTGAAACAATGTCTTGTTAGGTACATGACGACTTTTACGAAAACTGATTTTGGTTCCAATCCAGAAGTTAAAACCAAAAATCAACCTACTCATCAAAAGTTAAAAGATAATCAGAAATTGGCTTTAACTGAAATGAAATCTTCACGACTAAAAATATAAGTACCTGAAAGATCAACTACTTTAATTCCTATTTGAAGTGGCTTTTAATCAAACTGTAAAGAGCAGGGGAAGTATGCATTAATACATCATCTATCTATTATATTTTCATTTTTTTAGAATTAAAAATTTTAAATAGTGATTAAGGAACGGACAAACGTGTGAAGCTTATATGCATGACATGAGTCGGTTTCTCACACTAACCATTACAAACAATTTGTGTTTGATCAACTGAGTTTTGGCTCAAATCTTACTTATTACATGAGATTAATAGAATATTTCATAGGTTTGACATCCAAATAAGATATAAACTTCCTTGCGACGCAAAAAAAAAAACGAAAGAAAAGAAGTAGACAATCTAGACAATACTAAATTAAATATTTACACCACCAATCAAACACTAGGCTGGATAGAGTGGAAAAAATATTACAATAGAAATGGCAAGACCATTCACTACTCACGAACACAAATTTTGGGTTCTTCCTACAATAACTTCGTTGTCCATTTTTTTTCCCCATAAACTCTGGTTTGACAAAGCCTAGTTATATTAACTACAAATCAACCAATTGCAAATTCTCTTGCTAAAATCAAGTAGACAAAGCCTTTCGTTCTCTTTCCCTCTTTTGTTGTTGTTTATTGACCTGCAGTTTCTACTCTATTTGAAATTATACCTTCTTGTCTCCATCTTTTGTGAAGTCTTTGCATATCTGAAGCGTTTACTATCCCTGGAACTTCACTGATGCAAGTGTACGACAATCGCAGGATTCTTAGAAAGGGCAAACTTTTTACTCCAAAGGAAGTCGACCTTTCAAATGTTCAGGTCATGACTTCAAGCACTTCCATATTCTCAAGCATTGCCATGCATTGTTTAAAGATGAATTTGATTTGAACTACGCCATCAAAAAGTTCAACTTACTTGACGATTTCAGCTTCCATATGAAATCTGGTACTTTCTTAACTTGACTCTGCCTTAAAGTCAGGCACTGGAGATTCATGATGCCTCTGATGTCTTTGGGCAAATTTACAAGACGATGGCAACCATTGCTTTTCCAGTCGATCAGATACTTCCAATAGAGCTGTCAACTATCTCAAATTGGAACAATATTGGAATGTAAGGCTCTCTAAAGTCAAGCATCCAGAGAAGTTGCAGGTTGTGATTGTGTGAGAACAACAAAGAAGACAAATTATTTTCATTTTCATTGCCATATGTGAAAAAATGAATGCCTCTATTCATTTAATAAACGATCAGATATTAGTTAAATAGAATAGAAAATAGCATGACACGGCTTGATTAAGCTCCTTAGTTTCAAATCATCTATGAAGTCATAAGTCATTATCAAAAAATTGAAGAACAACCACAATCTTTAAGTGCATATTGGTTGGCTTCAAAGAGGATGACTCCAAAAGTGCATCTCAGTTTGGTGAGAGGATTCGCTAAGATACCAACGAAAGTTCCCCCACTTAGAAAGATGGTACACGAGGAAGAGACTCAATTAAGGCCATATCCTCTGAAGAGAACATTGAAATTGAGAATCAAGGAACTCCAAGTACGTTAATGAACTGACAAGAGGGAACTCACTCATGAACAACAAAAGGCAATGGTTGAAGTGCTTTGTTTTGACGCCATAGACCATGAGTTCAAATCCGTCTCAACTTTTGGGAACAAAAGCCTGGGCTCAAAAGCAAAGACTAATTAAAGAAACAAATGTCTTCTAGGCAACACATAATACAGAGAAGGCGACCTTTGTTCTTCTGGGTTTGCTTCACTAGACGCCATTGGCAATAATTACTAAAATGGCCAATTATATCCTCGCTTGCACTTTCGGGTGTTTCCGTATTCTTTAGCTCTGCTTTCAGCCCACGTCGTTCTGACATGATGATGAGCCTCCTCTGACTTCTTTCAGCGAGTGGCCTCTCTTGGTTGAAGCTTGCCATCTCTTCACGCAATCAACGTCACATTCATCGAAGCGGCAACCAACCATTCCCCCCCTTCTCCTCCTCTACTTTAATTCCTATTTGAAGTGGCTCTTAATCAGACGGGAAAAAGCAGGGGAGGATGCTGTGCAGAAAACTGTCAAAGCTCGAGCGTCGGAGCCCCCCTCCCCCCTGCCCTCCCGTCGGATTTAATTCCTGGTTTGAGCCTTTCCTGTTCCTGTTTGAAGTGGCTTTCCAGTGACTATTCCTGTACCTTTTGGAATGAATCTCGTCGTTGTGGTTTAATTCCTTTCCCGTTCCTTCCTGTTCCTGTTTGAAGTGGCTTTTAATCAAATTGTAAAATCTTAAAAAAGTATTTGAAATTCTTTTGGAACATTCCCATCCTCCTTGGTCGACCCCAACCCCATGCAAATTTGAATAACACTCAATTCCATCAAGGATATAAGTCCTTGATTGGTGGATAGGTGGACCATGTAAGTTGTATTCTTGAAACATCTCCGTTAGCGAAATTGGTTTGATTTGTGCAAATGAGTGTCTAATTTTTTTCATGTTCTATTTTCATTGTAGAAATCACAAATCACCAAAATCATCTCCATAATGAATAGTATAAGTAAGAAATGGACAATAAAGTGAAGTATAATATGTAAAAGATATACTAAACTACAATTACCTCCATATAAAACGAAAATGACATTTTTATAGGCAACTCCAACCTAATCTTTATATTTCGACTAGACATGAAGTTTTTCCAATCATCTGATAAAAACCGACCTTGTCTCCCGTAGACTTGCAGCAAATAGGGAACTTTCTCAAGTAGAAAAAAGGAAAGAAAAATGTGAAAAAAAGCAGAGAGAGAGAGAGAGAGAGAGAGAGAGAGAGAGATTCGTCTTAGCTGGTCAAGTTATGTAGATCACAACCTTGAACCTGCTCTATTCATAGTTTATCGTTTCCATCAGTAAGATTTCATGTAGATCATACGTGATTGAGTAAAAGTATTGAAGGAGTAAACAACAAAGAATCATCCTACATGGCAAAAAGTATTGAAGGAGTAAGCCGCCTTCTAGGGCGTAGCTTAGGATGATGTGGGTTTCTATAACCCGATCTAAATGTATTTTAATCTTTGTTCTTGAGAAAACGTTATTATTTTAAGTAAAAACAAAACTTATCTAAATAATTCATTCCTTATTTTAAAAGATGTATAAAACAAAAAAGCATCCTTTTAAATATCGATAAACTGAAAGACGTGAAATAATTATATGATTCTTTTCACTTCCCATCTTAACTATGAAAATCACAATGTACCAATCCTATCTCCATAATAAGTAATATAACTAAGACATCTACATTATCTTAAGTAAAAACAAACTCATCTAAACAATTCACTCATTATTTGAAAAGACGTAGAAACATAAAAAGCACCTTTTTTAAAAATAAAAAAACTAAACGTTACATTTCTTCTATATTAATGAAGTTCTTCTGCTTAATCTAATGGCAATTGACCTTGTCCCCTAGCATATATAAAGTTTTGAAACTTTCTCAAGAACAGAAAGGAAAGAAAAATGGACCAGAGGTGTAGAAAACGAGACAAGGAGAATGAGAAAACACAATCAGGAAAATAAAATTGCAGGTATGCAAAAATTAAGATTGGTGTCAAAATAAGTTAGATCAAGATAAATCCATCTTTATTTGTCAATGGCATCTTTATTGGTCTAATAACAATAATTAGACTGAAATGTCAATCTCTCCTTTTAGTTAATCAAATGTTAACTATGTGAGAGAGAGGAGGTTTAGTCAGACTCACCGCTTGGTACTTATAAGACTGGAGGAAGCCGCGAAAATTCTTTCTGCAACCAGAGATATCTATGCGGCAATCATTTGGCAAGTTGGTACTTGATATATCAATCGACCATTCGAACGATCTGCAGTAATCAACTTGGAAGTCAACCAAACACTCTAGTTTGTCAAGGCCCGTGACAACCCGTAGCCTCTCGTTGTGATAGAGTTGTAGAGACTTGAGGTTTTTTAAGTTTGACAAACCATCAAGAATTTGCACATTACATCCAAACAGGGTGAACTGTTCCCATGATTCCGACGCATCGACAACTTGAATCTCGAGTATCTGAGGGCAACACATCAGCACGAAATTTTCCAACTTATTTAAGGCTCTCGATTGAAGGGTTAGTCTCCCATCGCGGCTTATCAACTCATAAACAGACTCATGATTATCTTGCCCTGCTTGCTCCACACAAGCCAGCCTTCCCAAGGACTGGCAAAAGGCAATAGTCAATTCCTTCGGTGATACACAAGAAAATTGGATCTCAACTAGTCCAAAACAATTTCCCACATTGACAATTTCCAGCTTCCTCATGCTTGACAGCTTGAATATCTTGAGGTCTACACACGTTTTAACATGCAACTCTCTCAAGTGTGGAAGTTGACGCCCATCAAAATGAATTTCTCGCAGTGGAGACTGATGGAGCTCTAAATGTGACAGATTTATCAGGTTTGGAGAGAGTGACACAATTGAGTGGACATTATCGAGACCTAGCTTTTGCAGAGACGAGGGAAGTCGCGGAAAGGCTTGCAGTTTCAATCTAAACAAATCAAGTTGGTTTAACAGAGGAAGTGAAGCCAGCTCAGTAGGAGCAGGGACATTATGAAGTCTCAAGCTTAATTTGGTCAGTTTGGATAATTGCCCGATCCACCGTAAGTCACCAGTACAAGATTTATCATATCCATCATCTAGCTCCAACTCAACTAAATTAGTCAAGTTTGAGAGATTCGGGACTACTCGCAATGATTGAGATGACACTTTTAGATGGGTTAAACTTGTTGGGAGCATTGGCAATTTTTTAATGTCATTGCAGTGCACCAACTTTAATCTCTGCAAGCAAGAAAGCATGCTAATGGTTTTCAGAACTTCACTAATCTGTGCACAAGACACTTCTAGGATTCTTAGAGAGCGCAAATTTCCAATTTCAAATGGAAGTCGACCTTTTAAAATGCTAGAACTGACTACAAGCACTTCCAAATTTTGAAGCATTCCAATAGCACTGGGTAACTCCCATAAATTTGCTGGATCAGATTGTAAGAAATCTATAAAGCGCACCTCAAGTAATGACTTCAACTTCCATATGGAATATGGGAGTTCCACCTTACAACACGTTACAGAAAGGTGCTTCAGATTCACTAGGTCCCCAATTTCTTCAGGTAAATCTCGAAGATTATCACAAAAGTCAATTGTTAGTTCAATCAAATACTTCAACTTTCCAATAGAGCCATCGATTTTTCTCAGATTAGCACATCTTGAGAAAATCAGCCTTTCTAAATCCGGGCATTGAGAGAAATCTGGTGTTTTGATTATGCTACTACACCTTATGAGAGAAAGAACTTTCAGTTTTCTTGCCATCTGTCAAAATAAATGTAATATTCAATGGATGAACAATCGAATATTCCTTTTAAAGAAAATAATAGAAATAAGCATTTTACTCACCTTGATTAAGCATTGTAGATTTGAATCATCTATGAAGTTATTGTCCGAAAATTGAAGAATGACTATTTTCTGTAAGTGCATATTGGTTAGCTTAGAAGTTCCAATAGGATGACTCCAAGAAATCCACCGTAACTTGGTTAGACAATTCACAAAGTCGCCAACGAAGGTTCCCCCATTAAATTTGAGGTACCGTAGATGTTTAAACCTTTGAATCTCTTCACTTCTAACGAGGACGTTAGGATAACATTTGCTTAGATCAAGATCCAATGCCTCAATCTTCTTTGTCTGCAAATTGAGAGTAAGAAATGAGTGGTATTTAGTATTCTATTTAAGAAGAAAAGGATTAAAATGGGAAAAAGAAGAAAGGACAAAGAGCATCCTTTCTTTAGTTTCCTTCTAAGGTACTTTACCTCCTTCGTCGTTATTATCTCAAGTATCTCCTCGGGAAGCCATAACCTACTTCTCTTTCCAAGATTCTGTCGATCTTCTTGATAAATAATTTCCCTTCCAAGATCTCTGAGCAAATCATGTATCCAAAATTTATCGTTCATAATCTTTATCAAAGACAAGTCAATGAGGTCACCAACTACAGTATTCGCGGAAAACTCACAATCTGTCCACATGTAGATTGGATTTGACTTATCCTCACCAAAGAAAAAACATGCAATATCAAGAAAAATTTGTTTTTGCTCCCAAGTCAAGGCATCATAACTAATCTTCAACTTTCCAAAAATATCCTCATGACGTGCTTTCTTTGACTTCTTAAATGTCTCTTTCCATATTTCTTGCCCTCTACCATAGAGCAAAGAACCAATTACTTCAAGAGCCAATGGAAGTCTTCCGGTGGCAATTACAATTTTCCCTGAAAGATCATTGTAATCATCTGGAGAAGAGTTTCTGTTAAATGCACGCTTACTGAAAAGTTCAAGTGCACAATCAGTACTCATTACCTTCATTTCATAATCTAAAATTTGAAACTTTGGTATATAGTTTCGCAAAACATTTTTATTTCTAGTTGTAATCAAAATTCTAGATCCTGAATACAAAGTCTGTTTTCCAACTAATTTCTCCACTTGTTCACTATTATCAACATCATCCAATACAATGAGAACTTTCTTTTTGCAAAGCACTTCTCCTGTCCTCATCATCCCATAGTTAATTTCGTCAATGCTCTCGGTTCCAGCATGAACACCGATTTCAGATATCAACTTTTTTTGCAACTCAACTAAGCCATCTGTTTTTGAATGACTTCACCCGAATATCTTCAAGGAAACAACAAGATTTTCCAAAATGAGAAGAGAGTTCATTGAAGACAACCTTGGCAAGAGTCGTTTTACCGATACCCCCCATGCCATGAATTTTAATGAGTCGCACACCGCCAAAGTCGATGCCTAACAATTTTCTTACTTCTTCAACTCGATCATCAATTCCAACTAAATATTCAGTCACCAATCTATGTTTTCTTTTCAGCTTTTTCACAACCTCCTCAACAACCGATTTAACCAGTTCACTGTGGCTGCCAAAACGGAAAACCAATTTAGTGGGGAGTCCATATTGGACGTTAACATCACTCTTAAACATACTATTTTGCACTCGGCAACATTGTATCATGTCAAGACCAGATAATCGACTTAGATTCCAACGTAAGATTAGCAATCTTGGGATCACGTTAATAAACATTCGTGCAAAATAGACTGTATAAATATTATGCATTTGAAATTTGATATTTTACGATTTTTGTTCGAGCAACGACTATAGAAATTGAACATGGTGTATTCAAGAGAGAAATGAGTAGACAGGCATGTGCATGGTATTTCTTTATCCCATTCTTTAGTTACCTAATATTAATATCATTATTCCCTCATTATACAAGATGACCTTATTAAGAAGTTTCAATTTTTTTTACAGATGTAGCACAGGTTCATCGTTAAGTATTACTATAATGAAACTCCCATCTCAATCATATTGGAATTTTTACGTCTATGATTATGTGTTGCAAATAATTGGGGAAACAAGCATCTTGAAAGCAATTAGCTTACCCTTTGTAGTTCTTCACTTCCCACCCCTTTATGGCAACGACCTTCATGAGAGCCTCTCTCCACATATCTACTTCCCCATTACTCAAGTTCTTCTCACGTTTCAAACTTAGTATGGCATCGCGATACAATGGAGTTTTTAGCTTAATATCCTCAAGCTCCACATCAAAGAAAATAGGTAGAATCTCTTTGTTACCATCCGATTTGGAGGTGTTTTCCACTATCTGCACGAGCTCACGGAGGCACCATTGGCTTGAAGCATAAGTTTGAGAGAAGACGGGTATGTAGATCTTGGAGTCATTGATGGCTTGCGGAAGTGATCCATCGATGCTTTCACTGGCATGGAGCTCTTTATCATCTCGGAAGACGCAGATTCCAGCATCTTTCAAGTGATCATAGAGGAAGTCGATGAATCCAACATGAGTATCAGGTCCTCTAAAGTTTAGGAACACTTGGTATTCACTTCCAGACGACGGTCCTGCATCTGAGCTTGCCATAGCAGTAGTTTACTTAGCTTAGCAGATTTAGATCTCTCTCTCTCTCTCTCTCTCACAGAGAACTTAGCAGATCTACCACGAATGAGACTGTTGAAATTTGTATGAAAGATGCGACTGGAGTGACATTATATAAGGAGTGTGTACCCGTTGGGGGAGAGCGAACGGTGGGATATGAAATTTGGCAAACGCGTATTCCACGCACAAGATCTACTCAATTTCTTGCTAGGCTGTACAAAGTATCTAAGTAGGAATATGCGAGCAGGACAGCACCGTTGACATAACTAATGGTGACCTCAGCACCGGTTGTTTTTCCCCCGAAGCCAGTTAACTTGTTTATCAGTTTCAGGGGAAACCTTCTCTTGCGTGACCTCTTACTTAATTCAAAAGTAATAAAACAGAACAAAGTAGTGTCACGGTAATAATCCTAAAACAAAATCAGGGTCAATAATTCATGCTTATGTATCAAATTCGAGTTAATCGAGCTCATGCATGTCATTGTAAAAGATTGTAATTTGTTCTAAATATATGTCGATTCTTGTCATCTTTTAGGTTTTTACCAGTTGGACTTTGCGCACGTGGATAATTAACACCCGATAAGAGTTGTGGCTGGTTTCGGCTACAGATTAAGTGCTTTTTTACTAATAAATAAAAATATCGTCGAGTTCTATCTAAAACAAATGTCGAGTATCTATTATTTTCTTGCGACCAAAATCAAGAGAAACTTATGCTTCTTGTTCTCAAGGAGCTTACTTGTATTTCAATTTCTAAACTAGTAGAAAGATGTTCTACCGTTGTGTATTAACTGTTTACATTATACTGAATTTAATTCCCTTATTTCTTAAATGATTAAATATTGTGATTATTTGGTTTTGCAGGAATATCAACCATTTATAAGTGGCAGTCAATTTCTTAGGAACTATTGTTGCTCAAGTATTATAACTTGAATTTGATATCTTTATATTAACCAAAAGGATCCTATCCCACGGCATACGGTTGCCCATCTCTTGTTAATTCAAATATGCGGCCACAAGAATAGCACTGTCAAAATTTGCGATAACAGCACCGTTATGCTAGCTGGACTCATCTAAATATGCAACAGAGCTGGCTTGTTCAATTTAACTTAGTGTGCATTTGCTTCGTGGAAAACACTTGTTAGGAAAACATTTTCCTTATTTTCTAGTGTTTGACTTGCTTTGGAAAATGAGTCGACATAAAATATTTTCCTAGTCAATGGAAAATGTTGACTTGCCAAAGCTTAAATTCAGGGAAACGATTTTCCCTTTGAAAGAACTAAAAAATGTTTTCGAATATATTGGTTAACGAAATGATTGCTCTTTATAAAGAGCAATCATTTTTATTTTTGAAAAATTTGAATTTGAATTTTTGTTTTTTTTAAAAATCGATTTTTTAATTTTTTCTTAAAATCGAATTTATATAAATTTTTCTTTTTTCTTTTCCTTTGTTTTCTTCTCAGCCCTTCACCAGTCGCCACCACGGTTGACGAGCTCGTGACCTTCGGTGGCGAGGCTCAAGCTCGCCCAAGGCCAACGAGCATCAAGCCTTGCCAAATCAAGCGAGCTTACAACCTCAGGTGGCGAGCTGACGAAGCTCGAGCCTTGCCGCTAGAGGCCATGACCTTGCTCGAGGTTGACAAGCTTGCAGCCCTCGTGGCAAGCTTCAAGCCCCGCCAGATTGGGCAAGCTCATGGCCTCTGAGGGCAAGCTCATGGCCTCTGACGGCAAGGCTTGAGCTCACTCCTTGCGAGCTGGCCAAGAAGGAATAGGCAAAGGAAGCAGAGGAAGCAGACCGAGATGGTTGAGAAGAAGAAGGTAAAAAGAAAAAGAAAAAAATATAAAAGAAAAGAATAATATTTAATTTAAAAATAAAATAATTAAATATTCGAAATAAAAAATGAATATTAAAAAATTTGATTTTTTTTTAACTATGATAAAGTCATTAGATTGGAATCATTTTTCATTAATATCCAAACAACGTAAACCATTTTCGATCATATAATACCAAACAAAGAAAAATTAATTGTTTTCCTAGAAAATATTTTACCAAAAAATATTTTCCTATATCATTGAATTTTCTGTGAAATAAATGTACCCTTAGATAGATAAACAAAAGGATCTCCAACAAATGCGAGTTGAAGTGTTATGAGGGGAGGCCGTTTTCTAACTTCAAATTGCACGAAGTGGTTTCAACTAAAATCCGCCGGCCGGTCTTGATTTCGTTTGAACAAATTGGGAAAGGTTAAATTGAACCATGGATTGATATCAATCTACTCACCCTCCTTATCATTTTGATTTTCATTTGCTGATGACCTCTAAACATGGTACGCACAGAGGTTCCCTATAGTTGTCAGCAAAACAACCCCTCTATTACGGAGACAAGCAATTGAACAACAAAATAAATAGAATAGAAAAAATGAATCGGACAATTTTACGTGGTTTGATTGGGTTCCTATATTCATTGAGAGAGCAGCAAAGAATATCTCTATCAAGTGATACATCGTAATTTACAACCACACTCAACTTCCTTGTACACTCTTAGTGTTTTTCAACTCTCAATTACACTTAATAACTTACATGTTGTTTGGCCTTACAATTTCTTGCAAAATAATCTCTCAATCTTAAAAAAAAAAATTAACACATCTTACTAAAAGATTTTGGCTTGGATGTAATTCGCGAGTGAAGCCCGCCCTGGATTGCATGTTGACCAATATTGAGCGCACACACATACGTCCGTAACTTTCACAAGGGTTTTGCACCAACTCAACACCATTAGACTGGAGAGTACGTACAGTAGCCAACTTCAATATGGAGCAGGAAACTCATGTGAGTTAGTTAACCCAACTTTCCTCTTGTTAGGAGCTTGCAACAAAAATATAATACCTTTACCCAAGGAAATTGCCGAGAGGAAGCCCAAGTTCGAACCTAGCAATATATTTAGTTAGATCCACATTTATCAAAAAACTTAAACTAATAAGATATGGGTCAATTATAATATATTAACTGCTCATTATTACACTAAATTTCCAATATAAGACTTTTCTTAACATAATTCACTCGTGCAACTCAACAATATCCCCCTTAGGTTTGAGTTCAGTGCTAGGTTTGCTCTCTTTTGCATCAACTTATCTTAACTTGAATATCCATCAATGTCTGACTTCATCCCTAATTTTTTCTCCAGATCGAATCATGAAGTATGTTGTGAGGCTAAGTTGCTATACCACAATGCCCACCTACTTAGAAATCGTGTTGGTCACTAGATTCGTTCCCTAAAATATTCACCAAACACCCATCCACATTGGGAAAAAATAATTTCAGCATTTTGAAGGCCAGCTTTCAACTGAAAGTTGGCTTCAAAGCTGAACCAAACGCACCCTATGTTAAGTTATTCCACGAGAAGGATGAACTTAACGACCTGTCATCGAGTGCTTGAAACAAGAGAAATTGAAATATATCAAGCGTTCTTGAGGTCTATCTCTTCGCTGCTGCATTGTAGTAAATTGAGTACTCATCCTAAACTTAGCGAGATTGGGAAATTCATTTATAAACACAAGAGAGAAGTGATTGTACTTATACTATGGGCAGTTGTCTAGGTAAGAGACAAAGTGTGCAAATGAGTCTTTTAAATACTTAGAGGTGTGGTTTACAATTTGGAGAGAATGAGCCTACATTACTTTGGGTACAAGTTATGACAACAACTATTGGAAGGAGTCTAATGATTACTTAGCTTATCATAAACCGGAGTTTTATTTGTGGATCCATCCTTGAAAGATTAATTTGAAAGCTCAAGGTTATGGAATTTTTCTCTTTGTTGTTAAATCTATGATGTCATTATTCCTCTACACTTTGTGTTTTAAGCGAGCATATGTGCTCGTGGGTAAATCAATTAGTCCTGGCATGTTTGAGGAGGGGGGAAGTCTGCTTCTCTCTCTTTGTGGTTATTGTCTAGTTGATTTTTTTTTTATTAACATCAATGATGGAATGTTTTTGGTGTATCAAGCATATATGCGATGAAATCCTCAGGTTTTGGATTGAGGTAATTATGTTCAAATGAGGAGTTTGTGCTTGTTTCTTTTTTTTTTTTTTTTTTTTTTTTTTCGGTACATGTTTGCATAGATTGTACTTAGAATGGTGTATGTATAGGTAGGAGCTTAGCTCTTATGGGGCAGGCCCGCGTGAAGGCTTGGGCCGTACGAGTCCTAAAGTGTTAGAGCCTGTTTCCAATTTTTTTAATATGCCTAATTTTTAATTTATGTTTTTTTTTGGTATGGTAAATTTTAATTTTGGCATATTTAAATATTTATTTGGAATTATTTATTGTTATCCATAATTAATTCCATTAAAAAAATATTGTACCTATTTTTCAAATTTTCAATTTATGGAAATTTATTATAGGGCATAGGAATAGGATGACACTATTCACTTTCCCTAATTTAGTATAGATTATCTATACTTTTTTGCTTTAGTTTAATTAGATAATCTTAGATGCTTAATTGTAGAAATATGCACATAAAATTATGGCAAAAATTGTTGTTTGATAAATGCAATTTGATCTTGGGAAGCACATGTTGTAAAGTGTTTCATGTTGTTTGATGAATTTTTGGGCATTGATTAAATGAAATATTATTTACAAATTGTCAAAGTTTGTAAATTATTGAAGTTCCTTATTGATAAAAATTAGTATATACAATCACTTGCCCAAAGGGGATTATTGTGTATATTAATTAGAAAATTGCATGAAGATAAATTCCAAAATTAAAAGATGGGGATGTATGACTCAAAAAGATTTATCTACCTAAAGGGGATAAATTTTTTAAAGTTATATGTAATTCCCCTCTATATTGATATATTAGAGATAATTAATGGGATGTATGACTCAAAAGGTTTATCTACCTAAAGGGGATAAACTTTGAGAGTTATATGTGATTTCCCTTTGTGTTAAGATAATGGGGATGTATAATTTAAATGATTTGTCTGTCCAAAGGGGATAGATCTTTGAAGATTATATGTAATTCTCCTTATCTATCTCTATATATTGATATCATGGAGATGTATAATTTAAATGATTTGTCTGCGTAAAGGGATGGATCATTGACAATTATATGTAATTTTCCTTGTTGTTGTTTTACAATGTGAAAAATAATGGTGCATTATACGCTCTACCCAAATGGGAGTTTATAATGTACTAATTATTTTGTGAAATTACTTAGTGCCCATAATTGATCATATTACATTATATGTGTCAAACTTTTACATTTGCTGTGAACAACAACAATGCCACGATTGAGATGTTAACTAGATATAATATTATATTATTAAGAACTTAGTCAAAAAGGGAGACATTGTGATTGAAAATATTAGAATTAAGTCCATGTTAGCCTATCCTCTAACAAAAGGTTTACGATCCACTTTTATGTTTAAAGATTATGTGATGAATATGGATGTTTTAGAGTCTTTTTGATCTCTTTTGTTAGTGGGAGCTATATAGTTTGTATTTTAAGCTATTATAGTTATATGAAAACTTATAATGCTTTTATAATGTTTATTAAAGCATTTACTTTTGATGATCATCACTGTTGATTTTATTGTTATCATTTCTCCTATTGACTGAGAAATGGAAATATGAAACAGTATCTTTAAATAAATTTTAGTTTCAAGACGACTGGATGTCACTAATTATGAGATCTCATGTTGGATTGTGACATAGTTGTGCAATTTCATGTTGTTTAGAAATCACACTGAAGCAATTTCATGTTGTTTAGAAATTGCGCTAATGCAGTTTCATGTTGTTGAGAAATTGCATTGAGGACCAATAAGAAATAGTGTATGTTTTGATCACATGTTGGCACTATTTCTTATTACACTACTAAGCCCATGATCCATGAAAATATAATGTTTATTATATGTGATTATGGAATGTTACGTGTTGCGGTATTTTCTTAACACATTGATCGCCATAATCCTATAATGATGTTATATATGATTGGATTGGTTTTGAGATGCTATTGTTGGAATATTATTTTTCAAAATTGTGGCCACATATAACAAATTTTTAGTTATTAACCCGAGAGTGTCGTTTTCAAAATAAAATCGTTTTAAAAAATAAAATAAGTTAATTAATGTAGCCCAAGTGGGAGAATGTTGGAAATTTCCTATAATTGGCTTACATTAATTAATTAATTTTTTATTTTATATAATCGAGTTAATGGATATTCCAATATATTTTAAACCTTCAAGTGATCTCATTGAATTTGATTATGGCATCTATTAATAACGGGCCTAGTTGAGCAGCAAAGTGTAGGCAATTGTGTTTAACTGAAGCCCGTAATGGGAGGAGCCCAATTAACACGCTATTGATTATGGTTTCCTAGGTCTCCTCTCTAGCCTATAAAAGGGTATGTTATACCTATCAGTCGCTTAATCCCATTAAAGCTGCTAAACCGAAATAGGTCATAGAGAGGAAGATCTGGCATACTGATAGATCACTGATTATATCAGCTTGATCCGTTTTCAATCAAGTGAGGTCATGGCTCAAACATGTATGCTCTAATTCCGCTGTACATATAAGTTTTGGTGTTTTACAATCATATATGTGTCTAATTATTATTGATTAATCAGTTATTTATGTAGAGAAATTTCTATAGAGGGTAGTTGTAGAAGGAATCGGGTCTGCGTGGTGGAAGATTTACATTTATAATAAGGCAATATTTGCAGTCTTGGCTTAACCAATGGATTTCAACAGAATTGGGCTGTTAGAGCTAGAAGAGAGGCACGGCCAAGCCGAACCTTTATATATCTCATTTGCAATTTCGCTTTCACTAAATTCTTTACTTTCCACTTTTCTAGTTCTGTGGATAGCATAAAATTCTTAGAAAGAGTGGGGGGCTCTACAAAATCTATTATTACATATTGGAAAATCCAATGACCTGCTCATGGTTAGTGAAAATTATTAAAAAAGCTCTAAACTTATTGTATTTGTGCCAAATCAATGCTAAACCTTTAATTATGCTAACTGAGTTTTAAATATTTTCATATTTTGTTAATTGAGTCCATCTATCTAATTTTAATAAAAAATTATTGACGTGAATGTTGCTAGGCAAAGATCGCTGACCAAACCTTGCCGGTCACAGGCTGGCAAGGGCCGTGACCCTTGATCAATGCTGGATGAGGTGTTCACGGCCCTCGCCTGATGGAGTACTGCTGTGTAGCTGCCGTAGTGGAATACTGCTGTGTCACTTCCATTTCATTCTAACAAGGCCATTTGACAATTCACAAGGGACGACCATGCCCGCTAGGCTGAACTATTTTCTTTTCATGTGACGGTTAAGAAAAAGAGTCAAATTGTCTTGCTTGTTCTTTTGGCTTTTCATAATTTCTTGTCTTCGAAAAGGATTCTTACTTGCAATTATATTTTTGATGAGGAGAACAAAATAGGAATGCTATTGGTTGATGAGAAACAGAAAGTAGTTAGTTTTGACGACAGATACAATAAAATCAGATACTATTGGTGGACGAGAAAAATAAAATATGACTAAGATTCCATTTATTTTGTGGAAAATGAAAGATTTGGAAAGTATTTTCTTAAAAATGATCACTTGTACTATTTGAAATAATTATTTAATAAATTTTTTTTCATAGCCAACAAAAATGTCTAAATATTTTAATGAATGATGAAAATATTTTTTGCTTATTCATTTTTGTAAGAGATAAAAATAATTATTTTTTAGAAAATATTTTTCAAATAACTCATTTTTCATGAAACCAACGAAGGCTAATATTTTGCCAAAATGGATACATAGCAAAAGGCCAGAAGTACCCATCTTTTTACAAGTTATGTTTGCTTTGTGTCTCAAATCAAAATCATTATTCCTTGACACACATATCTCTTCTGTTGCACAAAATCTTAAGTTTTCAATGGAGTAGTCCGCTCAGCTTTAGCAGAAAGAGGCGTGATCCTTGGTTAGTCCTTTGCCATTGATTGAGACTGACCCGATGTCTTCAACAAGTCATGTGGAGATAATGTAGTCGTCGTAGGAAATCCAATCAAATGCAATCGGTCTACTAAAATGGTTTAAACAGAAAGTCCGTAATTTTTTACGACAAGGACCATAAAATCAAATGCTATAGGTCCATGAGGAAAAATAGAAAAAGAAAAAGAACTAGACACATGGCCGTATAAATTGCAAATATTATAAAATGGCTTTCTTGTTCATTAGAGAATTGCAATTGCTTGATACAACGAGAGATTACTGAGGTTTGTATAAAAGATGAAACTGAAGTGTTATTATTTGAGGAGTATGTAACTGTTGAATTAGTAGATGGGATAAAAAAAAAGTTTCTTTTACAACGTAGTTGGCTTGTTCAATTTAACTTCCAACGTAGTTTCCAATCTCGAATTGCAGATGATGCCTTTGCCTTCAACTAAAATCATTTGGCTAAGCCTTTCATTTCATTTCGACAGATCAGAAATTGCTCAATTGAACCATAATGGGTAGATACCAATCTCCTTGTTCTAAAAATGGTACAAATATAGATGCTTTACAGTGGTCACCCTTCCTATATGGAAAGGGGGAGGAGAGGGGCTCGAATTCTCATCTTCTCGGAGAGGGTTGGAAGTGAGGACGATTTAATTTTAGGTGTGGGTTTTGATTCCTAAACCCTACACGGAGTTAGGGCAAAATTTTGAGAGTGAGAGTTAAAGTATGAGTATAATAGGACCGATAAAAAATAACTTTTCTTATTTGAATGATGAAATTAAATGAATTTTGCCATTAACTTGAATCGGACAGTAAAAGAAGAGAGACAATTAGCAATGTTTGACCTGGAGTTAGTTAATTAGAAAATTTCACATAAATAAGAATTAATAACTCACAAAAAAGGGAGGAGCAAATGTGGCCGCGTCAAGACGTCATGATGAAATAATGAAGTATTTTAGAAAAAATAAAAAGGAGGAAGCCAAGAACTATAGGTTGATACCAATCACCTCGATTTAACATAGTACAAATAGACATGATCAACAGTTGTCGTTGAAACCTCTCTTTAACTTTTTCTCTTATTCAAGTGATGAAATGAAGCAAGTTTTGATATCAACTCGAATCGGACGGTAGAAAGAGGAGAGAGGACTAGCAAGATCTGATGGGAAGTAGTAAATTAAGATATTTTATATGAACATAAAATAACTCAAAAAAAGTGGGGGATTGATGGTACGGTTTAATAACTAGGAGCTTTTCTAAACAACATTTCGGACTGAGTCATTCCTTCAATACGTGAATATCAAATGGTTGAAAGTCGTTGAATGTGCCCATGTCAAGACGTCATGAGGAAATAATGGAGTATTTTAGTAAAAAAAGGAAAATGAAGAAATAAATTACTATGGGTTGATACCAATCTCCTCGCTCTAAAAATGATATGGATAGACATGCTCAATCATTGTTGTAGAAACTGCCCCCCTTTAATATTTTCTTTTGTTCGAGTGATGAAATGGAAAAAGTTCTAATATCAACTTAAACAGGATAGTAGAAAGAGGAGACAGAACTAGCAACGTTTGACAAGCAGTAGTTAATTAGGGTCATTCATATGGACATAAAATTAGTAACTCACAAAAAGGTGGGGGATTGGTTCTGCGGTTTAATAATTAGGACCTTTTCCATATAACATTTTGGAGTGGGTCATCCCTTCAATATGTTAATATCAAATGGTTGAAAGTCATTGCATATGGCCACATCAAGATGTCACGATGGAGTATTTTAGAAAAAAAAAAAAGAAGGAAAAAAAGGACTATGGGTTGATACCAATCTCTTCGCACTAAACATGATACAAATAGACACACCCAATAGCTGTTGTTGAAACTTCTCCTCTTTAACTTTTCCTCTTATTGATGATGAAATGAAACATGTTTTGATATCAACTCAAATTGGATGGTAAAAGGAGGAGAGAGGACTAGCAATGTTTGATTGGGAGTAGTTAATTAGGACTTTTCATATGAACATATAATTAATGACTCAAGAAAATGTGGGGATTGGTGACATGGTTTGATAATTAGGAACTTTTCTAGATAAGATTTTGAAGTGGGTCATCCCTTGGATATGTGAATATCAAATGGTCAAAAGTTGTCGAATGTTGCGATGTCAAGATGTCATGAGGAAATAATAGAGCATTTTAGGAAAAAAGAAGAAGAAGGAAATAAAGGACTATGGGTTGATACCAATCTCCTCGCTCTAAACATGGTACGAATAGACACACAACAATTGTCATCAAAACCTCTCCTTTATAACTTTTTCTCTTATTCGAGTGATGGAATGAAACAAGTTCTAATACCAACTCGAATCGGATGGTAGAAAGAGGAGAGAGGACTAGCAATGTTTGATTGGGGTAGTTAATTAGGATCTTTCATAAGGACATAAAATTAGTAACTCACAAAAAGATGGGGGATTGGTGGTGCAGTTTAACAATTAGGAACCTTTCTAGACATCATTTCAGAGTGGGTCATCCCTTCAACATGTGAATGTTAAATGGTCTCAAGCCATAGAATGTGGCAATGTCAAGTCATCATGGGGAGATAATGGAGTATTTCTAGCAACCAAAAAATAAAAAAAAAATAAAGAGGAAAAATAAAGGACTATTGAACACAATATCCTCCCTCTAAAAAGGGTACGGAAAAACAAGCCCAACAATTGTCATCAAAACTTTCCCTCTTTAATTTTTTCTCTTATTCGAGTGGTTGAATGAAATAAGTTCTAACATCAACTTGAATAGGATGGAGAAAAGAGAAGAAATGACTAGCAATGTCTGACCGAGAGTAGTTAATTAGGATCTTTCATATAACTCACAAAAAGGTGGGGGAATGGATAGTCCATTTAATAATTAGGAATTTTTCTAGTTAACATTTTTACGTGCCATTTATACCCAGTCATTCCAAAGAACATTTTAATCCTGACTAAAGAAAAGGGGAATATAATAAGGATCAATCCGATATTTCTTTCTTTGTTTTTCGTCTCTTGACATGCTTTGATATGTAAATATCAAAATGGTTGAAAGTCATCGAATGTTGCCACGCCAAGATGTCACGAGGAAATGATGGAGTATTTTAGAAAAAAAAGGAAATAAAGGACTATGGATTGATACCAATCTCCTTGTTCTAAATATGGCATGAATAAACACATCCAACAGTTGTCATCAAAACTTCCCTCTTAACTCTTTCTTTTATTTGAGTGATGAAATGAAATAAGTTTTGATATCAACTCATATCAGATGGTAGAAAGAGGAGAGAGGAGTAGAAATGTCTGATTAGGAATAGTTAATTAGGATCTCCCATATAAACATAAAATTAATAACTCACAAAATGGTGTAGGACTTGGTGGTGTGGTTTAATAATTAGAAACTTTTTCTAGATAACATTTCAAAGTGGGTCATCCCTTCAATAAGTGAATATCAAATGGTCAAAAGTCATCGAATGTGGCCATGTCAAGACATCACAAGGAAATAATGGAGTATTTTAGCAGCCAAATAAAAAGAGAGAGAGAGGAAATAAAGGGCTATGGGTTGATACCAATCTCCTCGCTCTAAATGTGATATGAACAAACACGTCTAACAGTTGTCATCTAAACCTTCCCTCTTGAACTTTTTCTTTAATATGAGTGACGGTATGAAACAAGTTATGGCATCAACTTGACCGAATTCTAGAAAGAAGAGAGAAGACTAGCAATGTTTAACTGGAATTCGTTAATTAGTATCTTTCATATGAACATAAAATTTATAACTCACAACAAATGTGGGGCTTGTAGTGCTGTTTAATAATTTGGAACTTTTCTAGATAACATTTCGGAGTGGGTCATCCCTTCAAAATTTGAATATCAAATGGTTGAAAGTCATTGAATCTTGTGATGTCAAGATATCATGAAGAAATAATGGAGTTTTTAGCTACAAAAAAACAAAAAAAAAGAGGACATAAAGGAATATGGGTTGATACCAATCTCCTTGCTTCTAAACATGGTATGAACAGACACGCCCAATAGTTGTCGTCGAAACCTCCCCTCTTTACCTTTTTCTCTTATTTGAGTGATGAAGTGAAACAAGTTTTAATATCAACTCGAATCAGACGGTAGAAAGAGGAGATAGGACTGGTATTCTCTAAATGGGAGTAGTTAATCAGGATCTCTCATATGAAAATTAATAACTCACAACAAGGCGGGGAATTTGTGATGTGGTTTAATCATTAGGAACGTTTCTAAGTAACATTTTAGAGTGGGTTATCCCTTCAATATGTGAATATCAAATGGTCGAAATTTGTCGAATATGGCCACGTCAAGACATCATGAGGAAATAATGGAGTATTTTAGCAAAAGAAAGGAAATAAGGGATTATAGCTTGATACCAATCTCCTCGCTCTAAACATGGTATGAATAGACACGCCGTGAAGCTGTGGTTGAAACTTCTCCCCTTAACTTTTTCTCTTATTTTATTGATGAAATGGAACAAATTCTAATATCAACTCGAATTGGATGGTAGTAGAAAGAGGAGAGAACTAGCAATGTCTGATCGGAGTAATTAATCAGGATTTTTAATATGAACATAAAATTCATAACTCATAAAAAGGTGGGGGATTGGTGATGCGATTTAATAATTAGGAACTTTCCTAGATAGCGTTCCGGAGTGGGTCATCCTTTGATATGTGAATATCAAATGGTCAAAAGTCATCAAATGTGGCCATGTCAAGATGTCACGAGGAAATAATGAAGTATTTTAGCTCCCCAAAAATAGAGGAAATAAAGAATTAGTTACAGGAAAACCAATCAAGACGCATACTGTCAAATGGTGGAAACAGAGATCGTAATATTTTACGAGGAAAAAAAATGTTACTTTCATAAAAACCAATCAAACCCTTGCCCCTAGTGGGAGTCTAATGGGAATCCATCGTTTTCCAAACGTAGATGCCGTGGTGGAGCACTGCTCGTCCCTTTCATTTAATTAACAAGGCTGTGGAATTTTCTGTGTTTTAGCATTTCCTGTTTTTTTAACGTGTCCATCATCCGGTTAGACGTTTAAACGAGCCTTGCGCCATCAGAGTGCCCGCACGAGTACCTCCTGTTGCCGAACACTGGACCGAATGGATTGGGCTTTCCGCACAGCCATCCGGACTCTCGGACTGCTATGTCCGATTGCCCGGCCTATGGGGCTTCGGAAAAATGGCTCGAGCATGTCCCTGTTTCGATACACTTGAAACAAAAATAGCAGCAACGACATATATTTCAGCTTAATTGAAATTACTTTTGGAGTGATGAAAATTAATTTATGTTCAATAGCAGTTCGTGGGGTTTGGCCTGATTTGCATATAGCCTCGATTACTATTGCTTTCTGTGAAAAGAAGTGTAAGCTAGGATGCCTCCTTTATAACTTGGCATGGACAGACACACAACAATTGTTGTCAAAACCTCTCCTTTATTACTTTTTCTCTTATTTGAGTGATGGAATGAAACAAGTTCTAATATCAACTCGAATTGTATGGTAGAAAAAGGAGAGAGGACTAGCAATGTTTGACCAGGGTAGTTAGTTAGGATCTTTCATATGGACATAAAATTAGTAACTCACAAAAAAGGTGGGGGATTGGTGGTGCGGTTTAATAATCACGAACCTTTCTAGATATCATTTTAGAGTGGGTCATCCCTTCGACATGTGAATATTAAATGGTCTCAAGTCATAGAATGTGGCAATGTCAAGTGGTCATGAGGAGATAATGGAGTATTTCTGCCCAAAAAAAAAAAAGGAAGGAAAAAATTACTACGCGTTGAACACAATCTCTTCCCTCTAAAAAGGGTACGGAAAGACAAGCCCAACAACTCTCATCGAAACTTTCCATCTTTAACTGTTTCTCTTATTTGAGTGGTTAAATGAAATAAGTTCTAACATGAACTCAAACAGGATGGTAAAAAGAGGAGAGATGACTAGCAATGTCTAATCGAGAGTGGTTAATTAGGATCTTTCATATAACTCACAAAAAGGTGGGGGATGGATGGTGCGGTTTAATAATTAGGAATTTTTCTAGTTTACATTTTTACGTGCCATTTATGCCCAGTCATTCCAAAGAACACTTGCCCCCTCATACCACTATTCCTAACTAAAGAAAAGGGGAATATAATAAGGTACGACCTAATTGAAATTACTTACAATGTTTCTTTCTTTGTTTTTCGTCTCTTGAGTGGGTCATGCTTCGATATGTACATATCAAATGGTCGAAAGTCGTCAAATGTTGCCATGTCAAGATGTCACGAGGAAATGATGGAGTATTTTAGCAAAATAAATAAATAAAGGACTATGGGTTAATACCAATCTCCCCGCTCTAAATATGGCATGAATAGACACGCCCAATAGTTGTCATTGAAACTTACCCTCTTTAACTTTTTCTCTTATTCGAGTGATGAAATGATATAAATTCCGATATCAACTCATCTTGGATGGTAGAAAGAGGAGAGACGAGTAGAAATGTCTAACCAGGAGTAGTTAATTAGGATCTCCTATATAAACATAAAATTAATAACTCACAAAATGGTGCAGGACTAGTGCCGCAGTTTAATAATTAGGAACCTTTCTAGATAACATTTTAGAGTGGGTCATCCCTTTGATATGTGAATATCAAATGGTCAAAAGTCGTCGAATGTGGCCAAATCAAGACATCACAAGGAAATAATGGAGTATTTTGGCAGGCAAATAAAAAATATAAAGGAAATAAAGGGCTATGAGTTGATACCAATCTCCTCGCTCTAAATGTGGTATGAACAAACACATCTAACAGTTGTCATCTAAACCTTCTCTCTTTAACTTTTTCTCTAATACGAGTGATGAAATGAAACAAGTTATGATATCAACTCGACCAATTTCTAGAAAGAGGAGAGAGGACTAGCAATGTTTAACTGGGATTAGTTAATTAGTATCTTTCATATGAACATAAAATTTATACCTCACAACAAATGTGGGGCTTGTAGTGTGGTTTAATCATTAGGAACTTTTCTAGATAACATTTCGGAGTGGGTCATCCCATCGACATGTGAATATCAAATGGTTGAAAGTCGTCGAATGTGGCCATGTCAAGACATCATGAAGAAATAATGGAGTATTTAGCTACAAAAAACAAAAAAAAAAAGAGGACATAAAGGAATATGGGTTAATTCCAATCTCCTCGCTCTAAACATGGTATGAACAGACACGCCCAATAGTTGTCGTCGAAACCTCCCCTCTTTACCGTTTTCTCTTATTTGAGTGATGAAGTGAAAAGTTTTGATATCAACTCCCAACAAGGTGGGGAATTTATGATGCGGTTTAATCATTAGGAATGTTTCTAAGTAACATTTGGGAGTGGGTTATCCCTTTGATATGTGAATATCAAATGGTCGAAAATCGTCGAATATGGCCACGTCAAGACATCATGAGGAAATAATGGAGTATTTTAGCAAAAGAAAGGAAATAAAGAATTATGGGTTGATACCGATCTCCTCGCTCTAAACATGGTATGAATAGACACACCCTGAAGTTGTGGTCGAAACTTCTCCCCTTAACTTTTTCTCTTATTCGATTGATGAAATGGAACAAATTCTAATATCAACTCGAATTGGATGGTAGAAATAGGAGAGATAACTAGCAATGTCTGATCGGAGTAATTAATTAGGATCTTTAATATGAACATAAAATTGATAACTCATAAAAAGTTGGGCGATTGGCGATGTGATTTAATAATTAGGAACTTTTCTAGATAGCATTCCGGAGTGGGTCATCCTTTCATATGTGAATATCAAATGGTCAAAAGTCATCGAATGTGGCCATGTCAAGATGTCATGAGAAAATAAAGAAGTTTTTTAGCCCCCAAAAATAAAGGAAATAAAGAATTAGTTACAGGAAAACCAATCAAGATGCATACTGTCAAATGGTTGAAACAGAGATCGTAATATTTTACGACGAAGACCACAAAATCAAACGTTATTGGTCTATGAGGAAAAAAAAATGGAACAGTGTACGCAGTAAAACCAATCAAACCCTTGCCCCTAGTGGGAGTCTAATGGGAATCCATCGTTTTCCAAATGTAGATGCCGTAGTGGAGCACTGCTCGTCCCTTTCATTTAATTAACAAGGCTGTGGAATTTTCTGTGTTTTAGTATTTCCTGTTTTTTACGTGTTCATCATCCGGTTAGACGTTTAAACGAGCCTTGCGCCATCAGAGTGCCCGCACGAGTACCTCCTGTTGCCGAACACTGGACCGAATGGATTGGGCTTTCCGCACAGCCATCCGGACGCTCGGACTGCAATGTCCGATTGCCCGGCCTATGGGGCTTCGGAAAAATGGCTCGAGCATGTGCCTGTTTCGATACACTTGAAACAAAAATAGCAGCAACGACATATATTTCAGCTTAATTGAAAGTACTTTTGGAGTGATGAAAATTAATTTATGTTCAATAGCAGTTCGTGGGGTTTGGCCTGATTTGCATATAGCCTCGATTACTATTATTTTCTGTGAAAAGAAGAGGAAGGGGGGAAGAAATAGTGTAAGCCAGGATGCCTCCATCTACTGGGCAGGAAGATACTCATCCATCCTATGTTTGCTGTGAAGAAAGAGAAAATAAAAGGAAAAAAGAAAATAAAAGAAAATGATAATGTCCCGTATATTTCACCTCATGTAGGAAGTGCTCTCTCGTATTTTACTTTTTGGTAAAACTACACTTAATACCATACAAACTCACGTAGACGCTATGTCATCAAAGTTTTCTGATGTTCGATGCATGGAATATTTCGCGCTGCATGAGATATTATAGTAAATTTTGATATGAAATTAAAGTATGGCATTCTTTCCTTCCAGATTGTGGATTGAAATGCATTTTGTAGATGGTAACAATGTGAAGATGCGCACCTTTCCTACTTCTTTGTTTACAATTAGAGCGTCAAAATATGTTGATTTGTCATGTTTTAGGCGAAACTTTCCGGAGCCTCATGCCGTGTAGCCTCCGCAGCAGCCAAGACAGTCTCCTGTGGTGACGATAGTATCCTGACGCGTAGTCCGCACAGCAGCCACGACAACACAAAACGGCCATGCGGTTTTCAGTTTTTTTTTTTTTTTTTTTTTTTAAAGTCAAGTTAAGTTTAAATGAGGATCATTGAAAAACCAAATCTTAAAGAGGATATATGGACCGTGTAACAGAAAGAATGATATAGCCGACCACGATTTTTTACTAGAGAGGATATGTAAACCATGTAACTATTTTTCTGCACATTGTACTCTTGATGTGACTAGTTTTATGTGTAACGAGCACAAACTATTCAATCAACGGTGATGGATGTAAGGTATCAAGGGAAAAAATTTATAAAGGTTATCGACAATATTAATCTTGTAACAAAAATCAGTCAAAATATGGCTTGCTAGCATCTTTACTTTCTTTTTAAAACTGACTTGAAGTGTTACCCGTAGAATCTCCAAATTTGAAGTGTATTAAGTATAAATTATTTAGTAAATTTTGAACATTAGAGTATAGATGCATGGTATTGAACCCTGATTAGTGTCACTAATTAGTGATCGAATGACTGGCAATGATCAAATCTTATCATCGGAGGGACGAGCAACAGACGACGTGAAAAACTAATCATCGCATATATTCATGTATACTTACACCTATTGACAAAGTGTCAAATTTTGTAGTACTATATCCATCCGGCTTGCAAAACGTGTTAATAATTCAGAGGATGGTAGGAAAATAAGATAAATATCACTTTGTTTATTTATTTTGTAGTTTTTATGAGAACTCGAGAATTGAGATGTGTCAACATTACATTTTAAACTCCAGTTGAATCGAGATTAATTACTGAGTTGAGCTCAAGCATGGGGATAAGAAATAGAATTGTTTTCTTATTCACAATCAATATCAACAATTTCAAGTCGAACTTTACATAAATAAACTACTGCAAATCAATAAATAGCTCGTTGTGTCCTCATAATATTTTTTTTTCAATGAAGTTCCGTATTTCAGACTCTTTAGTACATGGACTGTTGGAAATTTCCGATAATGGGCTTACATTAATTAATTAATTTTCTATTTTATATAATCGAGTTAATGGATATTCCAATATATTTTAAACCCTAAAGTGATCTTATTGAGTTGGGTTTTGGCATCTATTAATTACGGGCCTAGTTGAGCAGCAAAGTGTAGGCAATTGTGTTTAGTCAAGCCCGTAATGGGAAGGGCCTAGTTGACACGTGTTGATTAGGGTTTGCTAGGTCCCCTCTCTAGCCTATAAAAGGGTAGGTTATACCTATCGCCGCTAATCCCATTAAAAGCTGCTAAATCGAAATATGTCATAGAGAGGAAGAACCGGCATACCAACAAATCACTGATCATATCAGTTGATCCGTTTTCAGTCAAGTGAGGCCATGGCTCAAACGGGTATGTGTTTAATTCCGCCGTATATATTTGGATTCTTGGAGTTTTACAATTATGTATGAATTGAATTCGTTCTTAATTTAATGATTGTGCATATTAAGAAATTTCTACATGTGGTATCAGAGCCTGTCATATATGATTGTAGAACCCAAATTTTTTTTTTTATGAACAAATTCGAAATTTTCTCCCTTTAACCTAATGTTGTCATTATTTTCTCATGCGTATTCTTTCATCGATTGATTCTGAAACCTTAGGGTTTTTATTCTACATGTCGAGATCTTTCCAACCACATATAATTTATAGATTTTCGTTGAGAATTGAGAGAGAATTTCGAATTTGAAATTCTAGGGTTTGTGCCTTAAAAAATTCCGAATTTTTTTTAAATTACTTGCAATTGAATGATTTATGTTATAAATTGATGCATGGGTATTGTTATATATATGTTTTAGAATTGTTTGGTTGCATTAAAGTGAGTTTTTGGCCTTAAACTTGAGAAAATTGATTTTCGGCCATGGGTATAAGATCCGAAAATTTTGAAGCTTCAATATTGATGTTTTGTTCGTTAGTTCTTAGTTTAATTCGAACTAATCCTTTTATAGTGGTGTTTTTATCAAAACCCATGAAAAATCTCACAAAAATCTGCCATAAAACATGAAATTTGAGTTTCGGGTTGAAACCGGGTCACAAGACCCGGTTTGCAGAGTTCGTGACCTAGCTGGAGGTTGAAGAAGACCTCCAGCCGAGCCGGGCTATCTTCTGGGCATAAGCCCAGCCAATGGGCTTGTTTTTTGGGTTGCTGGACTTATTAGCGTGAAGCCCATTTTTAGGGCTTCTGAAAGAAGCTGGGCGCGATTTTGGGTAGAAGCCCAGAAACCTGGGCTTCTAGGGATTATGGGCGCAAGCCCAGAATCCGGCCTTCTGGAAGAAGCCGAGGTGGGCTAGGCCAAGCTGGATTCTGGGTGTAGGCCCAGAATCTGGGCCCTGAGGGGATTCTGGGCACAGGCCCAAAATCTGCACCCATAGACTCTGGGCTTTGGGATGAAGCCCAGGCGGGTCGGCGGACCAGAATATTCTGGCCCGACCCTGTTTGGCTGATTTCGGCCATTAATAATAATAAAAGATTAAAAAAAAAAGGAGTGGCAAAAATTGTTGTTTAATGTAATATGATTTTGGGAAGCACGTGTTGTCAAGTGCTTCGTATTGATAAATTTTGGGCATTAATTAATGGAACTTTATAAAAATTTTCAGAGTTCCTATTAATGTAAATTAGTATATACAATTACCCGCCCAAAGGGGGTTATTGTGTATATTAATTTGAAAAATTGCATGGAGATAAATTCCCACTTTAAAAAGATAGGGATGTATGATTGGAAAAATATTTATCCGCCCAAAGGGGATAAATTTTTTGAAAATTATATGTAATTCCCCTCTATATTAATATAATAGAGATAATTGATGGGGATGTATAACTTAAAATTTTTATCTTCCTAAAGGGGATAAATTTTAGAGTTATGTGTAATTCTCCTTTATGTCGAGATAATGGAGATATATAATTTAAAAGGTCTTGTTTGCACAAAGTGAATAAGCCCTTGATAATTATATGTAATTCTCCTTATCGTCTCTATATATTGATATTATGGAGATGTATAATTTAAAGGATTTGCCTGCCCAAAGGGGATGGATTCTTGACAATTATATGTAATTCTCCTTGTTGTTGTTTTACAATCTTCATGCTATGAAAAATAATGGTGTATTATATGTTCTGCCCAAAGGGGAGTTTATAATATACTAATTATTTTGTGGAATTGCTTATTGCCCATAATTAATCATATTGCATTATGTATGACAAACAGTTACTTTTGCTGTAAACAACAACAATGTCACGGTTGAGATGTTAACTGGTTCAAATTTTAAGAGGTGGAAGCAAGATATAAAGTTTGCTTTGAGAATTGTGGATATGGACTTGGCACTACGTGAGAATGAACCTCCCAAGCCCAATGATCAAAGTAGTGCAGATCAAAAGGCTCATTATGCTAGATGGGAAAAATCCAACCGACTGAGCCTCATTGCTATAAAGAGGTCCATTGCTGAGCATCTCATTAGTGGTTTACCGGAAAATACGAATGCAAGACAATTCCTTGCAGCAGTGGGAGAACGATATAGAGTCTTGGATAAAGCTGAAGCTGGAAACTTGCTGAATGAGTTAACAAATATGAGATATGATGCTGTTGTGGGTGTTAGGGAATTTATACTGAAGATGGTCCACATTCAGTCCAAACTCAAGGCCCATAAAATAGTTCTTTCTGAAGATTATATTGTGCATCAAGTCTTAAATGTTTTGCCAGCTGAATTCAGTCAAATTAAGACTGCCTATAACGCTCAAAATGAGACTTGGAGCGTTAATGCCCTAATTTCAAAGTGTGTGACTGAGGAGGAGAAGTTGAAGAAGGAGAAGAATGAGTCGGCCCACTTTATTGCTAATGCCAAGTCGAGTTCCTTTAGGGGAAAATGGAAGCCTAAAGGGTCAAATGCTAATGGTCCAAAGAAAAGCCAAGACTTCAAGAAAAATGGGAACAGTGGGAGAAATGGAGATAAGGATTTCAAGTGTTTTCACTGCAAAAAGCAAGATCATAGGAGAGCCAATTGTTATAAGTTCAAAGCTTAGCTAAAAGGAAGAAAAGAAAGTCACCAAAGTGAGTTGTTGGTTTGTTTTGAATCAAATCTAGTTGATGTTCCTCTGGATTCTTGGTGGCTTGATTATGGTGCTACTATTCATGTGACCACCACCTTACAGGGTCTAACAAATCTAAGGAATCAAAGTTTGAGGGAGTTAAAGCTTAAAGTTGGAAACGATGTTGGAGTTGATGTGGAGCGCATAGGCACAGTTATTTTGAATTTAGATTCTGGATTTCAGCTCATTTTGAACAATGTCTTTTATGTTCCTGGTTTTAGAAGAAACTTGATATCTCTTTCTTTGCTTGACAAAGCAGGATATTGTCTTTATTTTGCAAATAAAAGAGTGGATTTGAGTTATGATT
The DNA here is from genome assembly GCA_014182895.1 of Angophora floribunda. Lineage (NCBI taxonomy): Eukaryota > Viridiplantae > Streptophyta > Magnoliopsida > Myrtales > Myrtaceae > Angophora > Angophora floribunda. The sequence continues at coordinate 10,699,266 of CM024708.1, forward strand.
CCAGAATTATTGGGAATTGTGTTCTGTGTGATGGATTGTATCGATTGTCATTATCTCCTGATAGACCATATTGTTCCTTTAATGTCGAGAACAATGTTGCTAAGAGATACTTGATTAAAGAGAAATCTTCATTGCTGTGGCATAAGCGATTAGGGCATATCTCCAAAGAAAGGGTAAAGCGACTCATCAAGGCTGATATTCTTCCTCCTCTTGACTCGGATGATACTGAGACTTGTATTGATTGTGTGAGGGGAAACTTGACTAAAATTAAGAAGAAATGCGCAATTCGCAGTCAAAACCTATTGGAGATAAATTGAGCATAGAACAATGCCCCAAGAATGATGTTGAAAAATAAGCAATGAAGAATGTTCCATATGCTAGTGCAGTTGACAGTCTTATGTATGCACAAGTATGCACCCGACCTAATATTGCTTTTGCTGCGAATGCTCTTGGGAGATATCTGTCGAATCCAAGTCATGAACATTGGGTTGCAGCTAAGAAAGTGATGAGATATCTATAACGAACAAAAGACTCCATGCTCGTGTATAGAAGAGTAGAGGATCTAAAGGTGATTGGATATTCAAATGCTGATTTTGCTGGTTGTTCGGATGATAGAAAATCAACTTATGGATATATTGTTATGATGGCTGGATGTGCTATTTCTTGGAAAAGCACAAAGCAAACCTTGGTTACGAATTCTACAATGTATGTTGAGTTTGTGGCGTGTTACGGTACGTCAACTCAAGCTGTTTGGCTCAGAAATTTGATCTCTGAATTGTGAGTTGTGGATTTTATTGCTAGACCTATGGTGATCTACTATGACAACACTACAACTGTGTTTTATTCCAAGAATGACAAGATCAGCAATGCGTCCAAACACATGGAGATCAAATATTATACTGTTAAGGACTTAGTCAAAGATGGAGACATTATGATAGAGAATATTAGAACTGAGTCTATGTTGGCCGATCCCCTAACAAAAGGCTTACGATCCATTTTGTTTAAAGAACATGTAAAGAATATGGGTGTTTTAGAGTCTTTTGATATCTTTTGTTAGTGGGAGCTATATAGTTTGTATTTGTGGATATTATAATTATATACAAACTGATAATGCTTTTATAATGTCTATTAAAGCATTTACTTTTGATGATCATCATTATTGATTTTATTGTTATCATTTCTCCTGTCGACTGAGAAATTGAAATATGAAACGGTATCTTTAAACAAATTTTAGTTTAAAGACGACCGGATGTCACTGATTATGAGATCTCATGTTGGATTGTGACATAGTTGTGCAATTTCATATTGTTTGGAAATCGCACTGAGGCAATTTCATGTTGTTTAGAAATTGTGCTAATGCAGTTTCATGTCGTTTAGAAATTGCATTGAGGACCGATAAGAAATAGTGTATATTTTGATCACATGTTGGCACTATTTCTTACTACACGACTAGGCCCATTATCCATGAAAATATAATGTTTATTATATGTGATTATGGAAGGTCATGTGTTGCGATATTTTCTTAACATATTGATCGCCATAGTCCTATAATGAGGTTATATAGGATTGGATTGGTTTGAGATGCCGTTATTGGAATATTATTTTCAAAATTGTGGCCACATAAACAAATTTTCAGTTATTAACCCGAGAGTGTCGTTTTCAAAATAAAAATCGTTTTTCAAAATAAAACAAATTAATTAATGTAGCCCAAGTGGGAGAATGTTGGAAATTTCCAATAATGGGCTTACATTAATTAATTAATTTTCTATTTTTTATAATCGAGTTAATGGATATTCCAATATATTTTAAACCCTAAAGTGATCTTATTGAGTTGGGTTTTGGCATCTATTAATTACGGGCCTAGTTGAGCAGCAAAGTGTAGGCAATTGTGTTTAACTGAAGCCCGTAATGGGAAGAGCCTAGTTGACACGCTGTTGATTAGGGTTTGCTAGGTCCTCTCTCTAGCCTATAAAAGGGTAGGTTATACCTATCAGTCGCTTAATCCCATTAAAAGCTGCTAAATCGAAATAGGTCATAGAGAGGAAGAACCGGCATACCGACAGATCACTGATCATATCAGTTGATCCGTTTTCAGTCAAGTGAGACCATGGCTCAAACAGGTATGTGTTTAATTCCGCTGTATATATTTGGATTCTTGGAGTTTTACAATCATGTATGAATCGAATTCGTTCTTAATTTAATGATTGTGCATATTAAGAAATTTCTACATGGACTCCTACAAATTACTTCATACCTGCAAGCTAATAAGTATGACCCAACTCATGAACACAAATTTTAGGTTCTTCCTACAATAACTTCGTTGTCCATTTTTTTTCCCCATAAACTCTGGTTTGACAAAGCCTAATTATATTAACTACAAAGCAACCAATTGCAAATTCTCCTGCTAAAGTCAAGTAGACAAAGCCTTTCGTTCTCCTCTTTCCCTCTTTTGTTGTTGTTTATTGACCTGCAGTTTCTACTCTATTTGAAATTATAACTCCTTGTCTCCATCTTTTGTGAAGTCTTTGCATATCTGAAGCGTTTACTATCTCTGGAACTTCACTGATGCAAGCGTACGACAAGCGCAGGATTCTTAGAAAGGGCAAACTTTTGACTCCAGAAGGAAGTCGACCTTTCAAATTTTCAGGTCATGACTTCAAGCACTTCCATATTCTCAAGCATTCCCATGCATTGTTTAAAGCTGAATTTGATTTGAACTACTCCATCAAAAAGTTCAACTTGCTTGATGATTTCAACTTCCATATGAAATCTGTTACTTTCTTAACTTGATGACACTGCCCTAAGGTCAGGCACTGGAGATTCATGATGCCTCCGATGTCTTTGGGCAAATTTACAAGAAGACGGCAACGATTGATATTCCAGTCAATTAGATACTTTTAACTTCCAACAGAGCTGTCAACTATCTCAAATTGGAACAATATTGTAATGTAAGGCTCTCTAAAGTCAAGCATCCAGAGAAGTTACAGGCTGTGATAATGTGAGAAAAACAAAGAAGACAAAGAACTTTCATTTTCACTGCCATATGTAAAAAATGAATGCCACCATTCATTGGATAAATGATCACATATTAGTTAAATAGAATAGAAAAAATCATGACACGACTTGATTAAGCTCTATAGTTTCAAATCATCCGTGAAGTCGTTATCTGAAAATTGAAGAACGACCACAATCTTTAAGTACATATTGGTTGGCTTAGATGCTCGGGGAGAATGACTCCAAAAAATTCATCTTATTTCGGTAAGAGGATTCGCTAAGATACCAACGAGAAGTCCCCCACTTAAAAGATGGTACAAGAGGAAGAGACTCAATTAAGGCCATATCCTCTGAAGAGAGTATTGAAGTTCGGAATCAAGAAACTACGAGTGACGTTAATGAACTGACAAGAGGAAACTCACTCATATACAACAAAAGGCAATGGTTGGAGTGCTTTGTTTTGATGCCATAGGCCATGAGTTCAAATCCGTCTCAACTTTTGGGAACCAAAGCCTGGGCTCAAAAGCAAAGACTAATTAAAGAAACAAATGCCGACCTTTATTCTTATGGGTTTGCTTCGCCAGACACCGTTGCAATTAATTACTAGAATGGCCAATTTATATCCTCCCTTGCATTTTCGGGTGTTTCCATACTCTCTAGCCCTGCTTTCAGCCAACGTCGTTCTGACATGATGATGAGCCTCCTCTGACTTCTTTAAGAGAGGGGCCTCTCTGGGTTGACGCTTGCCATCTTTACACGCAATCAACGTCACATTCTGATGAAGCTCAGGCATCGTAACGACATTTCCCCCCTGCCTTCTCCTCTACTTTAACTTCTGTTTGAAGTGGCTCTTTATCAGACGGGAAAAAACTGGGGAGGATGCAGTGCAGAAAACCGTCAAAGCTCAGGCACTGGAGCCACACTCTCCCCTGCCTTGTTGTCGGCTTTAATTCTTCTTCTGGTTTGAAGAGCCTTTCCTGCTCCTATCGGAATGAGTCACTCCCCAGCCTTCTCCGTTGTGGTTCCAGTTCCTGTTCGTAGTCGCTTTCCTGTTCCTGTCCCTGTTTCCGTTGAAGTGGCTTAATCAAACTGTAAAATCTTAAATAAGTATTTGAAATGCTTTTGGAACACACCTCCTACTTGGCCCACCCCAACCACATGCCAATTTAAGTAACACTCAATTCCATCAAGGGACATAAGTCCCATTATTGGTGGATAGGTGGGCCATATAAGTTGTGTTCTTGATACACCTCCATTAGCGAAATTGGTTTGAGTTGTGCAATGAGTATCTAATTCTTTTGACATTCTATTTTCACTGTAGAAATCACAAATCACCAAAATCGTCTCCATAATGAATAGTATAAGTAAGAAAATGGACAATAAAATGAAGTATATCAATAAAAGATATACTATACTACAATTCGCTCCATATAAATCGAAAACCACATTTTCACAGGCAACTCCAAGCTATTCTATATGCCTCGACTATACATTGAAGTTTTTCCAATCCACGTGATAAAAACTGACCTTGTCTCCCGTAGACTCTCAGCAGAAAAGGAACTTTCTCATGTAGAAAATTACATAGATCACAACCTTGAACCCTGCTCTATTTGTACTCATCGTTTCCATCAGTAAAATTTCATGTAGATCATGCATGATTGAGTAAAAGTATTGGAGGAGTTAACAACAAAGAATCATCCTCCATGGAAAATTTTTATCTAAATAGTATGACTAGGAAAACGTTATTATTATAAGTAAAAACAAGCCTGACCCCTTCTCAGAATTGTTGATGAGAAAATGGTTGAAAACTGAAATCTCGCCTTAATCTGTGACGACGAGGACCGCATGATCAAATGCTAAGTAAGTGCCCGACAGAACAAAAGTCAGTAGAAGGCCAGATTGCCCATCTTTTGAGCCGATCGTCGGGGGCCACCCAAAGGGAAACGCGTGTACGTAGTGATCAAGATAAGTGGATCGCAGAAGAGGGAAATACAATTTAGAAAGATCATCAAATAATGGAAAAAGGAGCTTTTTATTCTATTTTTATTTCTTTATTAAATAAAGACATATGATAGTGCTTGTAGTGAAATCAGGAATACTAACAAGAGCATCACCACGGCGATGGCCTCCATAGCACCTGAATCCTCATTTGCAGTGATTTATCTTATGGACTTATAGTAAAATCAAATGCAACTTGTGTGTATATATATATAATTATCACCAAAATGCATATGAAGTTTAAATGAAAGGAAAATTGAGCATGATTTCGTCTTGAGATGGGAAAGACGTTTCTTAGTCATGAGGATAAATCATGTTTTTCATATAAGGGCATACGCTAATTACTCTATAGCGGGAAATTGTCCAAATATATTATATAGATACTAATTCATTCTCAAAATTTTCAATTATGTTAATTTAGTTCTAAACCTTTAAACGAAATTACAATATAGTCTTTCCAATTAATTTTCACCATAAATTGTTGACGTGACGATATGCCACATAGAATGGTGGACAATCACTAGACCTCTACGTAAGCAATTTCTAACAAAAATTCTCCAAAATGACTATGTTGGAATTTTGTGAAAATATTTGGACTAAATTAACAAAATTAAAAAATTTATGACTGAATCGACATCCATATATTGATTCATGACTAATTGGGTAATTTTCCCTACTCTATCTCAGTAATTATAGGCTTCAAATTTGGTGTTAGAATCCAAAATACACCCGATGCGAAAGCCATGGATACAAACTTTCATAATTCACCCATCTACCTCATTCCATATGTTTTTCCCTTTTTATTTTCATTGCTCTTTTGCACAAATAATCTCTCTCTCTCTCTCTCTCTCTCTCTCTCTCTCGAGCAAGGAAAGAGGCCGCCCTCAACATGCAATGGAGTATCTCTGTTCCATAGTTTGACCGGCTATAAAAAAATTTCTCAATTTTTCAATGGAATATTTTATTTTTTATTTTTGAAATTCAAAATTGTGATATTTTTATTAAGCATGCTTAACAAGACCCTTGTTCAATTTCCTCAATATAGGATCTTTGTCGTTAATTCTAGTGAACTTCAAAAGATCCGAATTTTTTCTTAATAATTGTCAATCATTTATCTCCATATAAAAACGTTAAAAAAAATTCCGTGTATGTAATATAATCAAGGATACTTGGATTAATAAGAATAATTTTCAACTCCAAACTACTGTCAATTTTCTCTCTCGATGTCTAATAAACGCAACGAGAAAGTTAACACTTTGAACAAAATAAGCAATTCATGCAAAATTAATACCATGAATTTAAGATAATGCTAGGGGACCGACCAAAGGTGTGTCAAAAAAGACAAGTTGGTGATAATTTCTACTAAGGTCTAGTGTTATTCCACGAGATTCATGACATGGAAACGGATGACAGTGACGGCTAATTGATTCGAGCCTGTCATTCGTTTTTGGAGGCCTATTAGGACAAATTACGAGAGAAACTTTGCTGGTTATCTACGTGCTTGAAACAAGAGAAACCGAAACTTGTAAGGAACTCTCTCTTCGTTGATGGAGAAATAGCCTCAAAATGTGCCCAAAAGATAAATTAGGAAAACTTCAACTTTCCATATAAATGGAATTGAACTGGAGATTGGTATTACATGTCTAGACTTGAAGACTCAAAGGCCCACAACCTAATTCAAGTAGCAGAGTCGATTAATATCCATCGTCCTCCAGTTATAGCTCTCCGGTTTGGTAGTAGAAATAAAAATGCAACCGAGAAAAAAATATATAAGAAAAGAAATATGTTATGAAATGCAGAGAACATACGCACCGTGCAAAGCATTTTGTTAATAATGTGGGTGCTGACAAGGGACAAAGCGCTCATGAATGTGAAGATAATGCTTTTGTATCATGCCTTCTTACCTGGCTCCGCGTTTTAAAGAGCTCTCCCCTTTTTGACCATACCAGCAACATGGAATCTTGAACGATCATAAGCCGACTAATTGACAAATTGGAGTTGAGCTAATCATGCTTGAGAAAATTTGGAAAAAGATAGGAGATTTTATACCTTGGTTTGGAAATTGAACTCATCCCGCTTGGCTATTCGATTTCGACGAATCTGAGATTATTTGGAGCAGAGCATTGGATGGTTGAAAGAGCAATGATGGATCAGGAGCAGCTAATTAGGATTTTTCATTCGAACATAAAATGAAGGGCAAATATCACAAAAAAACCTAAATTATGTCACTTCTAGCAATTTTACCTTGAAATTTTTTTTTTTTTGTGCCACTAAAATCCCCAACCTATGCCACTTGTGATAATTTTACCCTAAACTTTTTTTGTGCCACCAAAAACCTCAAACCATACCACTTATGAAAATTTTACCCTAAACTTTTTATGTGCCATAAAAAACCCCAAATTATGCTACTTAGGACAAATTTACCATATAATTTTTGATTGAAGAGCATTTTCATCCTTTTTCCATTTTCTTTTTTTCCTTTTGTTTTTTTTTCTTCTCCTTCTTCCCTTTTGCCATGGCCGGTAGAGGTAAGCTGGTGAATGTCCGCCCTTGCCCACCCTCACCAAATTCGATGAGGGCAACCCTCGCTTGGGTCGAGCGAGGCGAGGGTGACCCTCACCGGATCTAGCTTGGGTGGCCCTTGCTCGACACCAGCAAGGGTTGCCCAAGCCTCGCTTGACCCAAGCAAGGGTCACCCTCGCCAGAGTCGGCGAGGGCTGCCCTTGCCGATTTGACGAGGGTGACCCTCATTGGATCTAGCTTGGGTGGCCCTTGCTCGACACCAGCAAGGGTTGCCCAAGCCTCGCTTGACCCAAGCAAGGGTCACCCTCGCCAGAGTCGGTGAGGGCTACCCTTGCCAGATTTGACGAGGGTGACCCTCATTGGATCTAGCTTGGGTGGCCCTTGCTCGACACCAGCAAGGGTTGCTCAAGCCTCGCTTGACCCAAGCAAGGGTCACCCTCGCCAGAGTCGGTGAGGGCTACCCTTGCCAGATTTGACGAGGGCGACCCTTGCTGGCATCGGGCAAGGGTCGCCTTCACCAGGATCTGGCAAAGGTAGCACTTGCCCGACTTCGATGCCGGCGATGGTAGACGAGGGTAGCTCTAGTTGACTTCAACGCCGACAGGGGCGGCCATGGCCAGCTTCCCTTTACCATGGCCTAAAGAGGGAAGAAAGGAGAAGGAAAAAAAAAAGGAAAAAGAAAAAATGAATAATGACAAAAATGCCCTTCAATAAAAAAAATTTGGGGTAAATTTTTCCTAAGTGGCATGGTTTAGGGTTTTTTGTGACACAAAAAAAAGTTCAAGGTAAAATTATCACAAGTAGCATAGTTTTGGGTTTTTTATGGCGCAAAAAAAAGTTTAGAATAATATTGTCACAAGTGACATAGTTTTGGGTTTTTTATGGCGCAAAAAAAAAGTTTAGAATAATATTGTCACAAGTGGCATAGTTTTGGGTTTTTTATGGCGCAAAAAAAAAGTTTAGGATAATATTGTTACAAGTGGCATAATTTGAGATTTTTAGTGACATAAAAAAATTTCAGAGTAAAATTGTCACAAGTGACATAATTAGGATTTTTGGTAGTATTTAGTCTAAAATGAATGACTAAAAACAAAGGGGAGGAATTGGGTTTGTCATTGATGTGAAGAGGACAATGATTACGACATGACATAGGCGGAAGCCAAGGAGTCAAACTTCCATAATTCATACATTATCCTCATTCCATATGAATGCTAATATGGTTCTAGGCGGCCTGTTAAAGGACAAACTACGAGTAGAATGGCGCTTTTCGTCAGAGTGCTTGAAACAAGAGAAATTGAAGCATATTTAGGCTTCTTGAGTTTTATTTCCTTTTTACTCAATCATAGTCTAGCAAATTTCTAAAAAAGGGGTAGGTTCTACGAAGGTAATACGATAGAAATTGTGCTTTCAAGGGACCCTATTCACAAACAACAAAATAGTGGATATAAAGTCTGCAATCTACAACTATCCAAGTGTGGAAATTTATGAGAATGTGTTGGTTGAGATTGGATGAAGGTCAAAAAAGGTAAGGACAGATGGCCTGCCCAAATTGAATAAATCCACAATAATGTAAGGTTGGTGTCTAGTGCAACAATCGACATAGGTAAGATCGTGACACTGAGTTTGTGAAAGACAAAGATGAGTGTAAATACGCATAAATATATGCATACTCTTGGTTGTTACTTGAACAGAAAGTTAGACCAAAATTAGATATGTAGCAAATTCGCAGATGATTTTGTATTCAACAAATTAGACGTGCGGACCCCAGGAGTGCCACAATTTGGCACGGAGGGACACTTAAGTGCCATAACTTACAAACGGTACACTTAAGTGCCAAAATCGGAATAAAAGGGATCACTTAAGTGCCAACGGCGAGAAAATCCGGCTAAAATGCATACGTGGCATTTTCCGACGACAAACTTTACTGAGGTGGCAATTATGGAAAAAAAAAAAACACATGTGGCGTATGAAAAATTTCCAACGTGGACTTTAAAAATACAGGTGGACTCGCGGCAAGCTAAACGACGTCGTTTTTACAAGAAAACGACGTCGTTTAGCTTATTTTGGCCAAACACATCGGGCTCTCTCCTGTCTTCGTCAAGGCTCAGTTTTGTCTTCGTCGCCGTTCATCTTCAAAGAGGGCACTTCATCGCTCGCCGTCGTCGCTCGCCGTCGTCCCTCGCCGTCGTTGTTGACCGTCGTCGTTCGCTCACCGTCATTCGCTGGCTGAGGTTTGTGCTTTTCTCTCCCTATGGATGAAATTAGGGTTCGAAATCGTCTATTAGGGCTTGAATAGAAAAATTGGGGCTCGGCTGTGAAATGTGGGGCTTGACCAGGAAAGATAGGGCTTGTATGGTACTGTGATAGACGATTTAGGGCTCAAATGTAGTGCTAGAGTAATTCAAGGGTTCGCATTGGCAATTTAGGGCTTGGCCGGGAAAAAATTAGGGCCGATATGCTACTGTGATGTGTGATTTAGGGCTTGGATATGGTTTTGTGATATGCGATGGTATTTTTAGAGCTTTGTTGGATATAATGATGTGCGAGGGTATTTTTAAGGCTCCGATGGGATATTCTATAATGTGCGATAGCGATTTCTAGGGTTTGGAGTGGTTGTTGTAGGGCATTCTGGTCAATTTGAAATTGACATATTGAAATGGGTATCATGGGGGAGTTGTCCTTGTTGTAGGGACCTCTATTTGTTGGTTTTGTAATGAAAGTGACTGTAACAGTTAGATGCCCATCTCTTTCTTTAATAAAGTGTATGACAGTGTGGGGACCTCCATGTGCAATTACAATTGTCTATTGTCTCTTGTGGATGTGGTCCCAAAAAGTTAATTGTTTTCTTTTTTCCTTGCTTACGTAAAATGGCTTGTAATAAGGATTGTGTTACTGTCATTGTTTGCTACGGAGGGGACTTTGTCATTGGGGAGGACGAGTGGGAGTATGAGGGGGGAAATGAGGGCACTATTTTTGTCGAGGTACAGAAGGCATCTTATATTGGGTTTGTTAGGGATATAGTGACATATTTGCCTTGCAAAATACAAAAGCTGCTGTATTGTGCTCCGGGGGAGGGTTTGAGAGATGGTTTGAGAAGCTTAGAAGATGATAATGAATTTAGAGATGTTTTGTACCATTGCGAAAGTATACGTTGAGTACAATAGTGAGTCTGAGGACGAAGATGATGATGGAGAGAGCACCCAAGTAGGAGAAGGGGGAGATGGTAGGGATGAAGGACAGCAAGATAAACAGAAAAGTGGTGATATTACAATCACTGGATTAGATTGGGAAGTAGCTCAATCCAGTGATGATGACGATGAAAGGTTGGCTATTGAAAATTTCTTAAGTGATGAGGACGACAAGGAGCTTGTACAGTCAAGAAGAAAGTAAATGGACTTTTTGGCCCATAAATTTGCAGCTTTGCAAGTAGCTGATGAAGCTCCAAACAGGGCTAAAGGCCCTGTAGATGCTAGTGTTGCTGGTCAAGAGACTGATTATGAAGAAAGCATTGAAAATGCTACTTCCGAGGACGAGCTTGAAGAAGATGAACAACCTGTGCGTAGAAGAAAAAGTAAGTTTCCTTCTTATGATCCGTCTGTTGTTTCTCCTTATTTGTTAGTAGGTATGAAATTCCAAGATGCCAAACAATTTAAAGAAGCTATACTGAAGCACTGCATTGTTGAACAAAGGAATATTGACTTCATTAAAAACACTAAGACCTTTGTAAGAGCTAGGTGTTCACAGCAAAATTGTCTATGGAAGATCTACGGCGCGTTTGTTAGGAAGAGTGGATCTTTTCAGATTAGGTCTTTCCAAGAGGAACATACTTGTTCCATTAATTTTCAAAACAAAAGGGTAATAAGTGCATGGCTGTCGAAGCAATTCTTTGATCTGATGAAGTTGATGCCCAAGATGAAGAGTGCGCAGTTCAAACATTTGGTGAAGGGGCGTGTGGGCATTAATGTTTCCAAGAATCAGTGCAAAAGAACGAAGCAAAAGGTGATGAGGGTACTCATTGGTTAGTATGGTGAGGAATATGGGCAAGTGTGGGATTATGCTTGGGAGTGTAGGGTGCAAAACCCTTCGAGTAGAGTGTTTGTCGAGGTAGTGGAGAGGCCACTTCCTGATATTGGAACTAAATTCGGTAAGTTCTATGTGTGCTTTGATGCGTGCAAACAGGGATTTTTAGCCGGGTGTAGACGGATGATAGGATTGGATGGTTGTTTCTTAAAGGGCTTGTGCAAGGGAGAATTGCTGGCTGCAATTGGAAGAGATGCGAACAACCAAATGTTTCCATTGGCTTGGGCTGTTGTGAAGATAGAGAACAAGGACAATTGGTCCTGGTTTCTAAAAAATCTCATGGCTGACTTGGATATAACAAATGGGGAAGGATGGGCATTTATGAGCGACCAACAAAAGGTAATGTCATACTAATTTGTTTGTTTTTTGATATTAACAACATGTTATTTTCTTACATTTCTTGTTTCAAATTATTGTAGGGATTGGTTCCGGCATTAGCCGAGTTGATGCCCTATGCTGAACATCGAATGTGTGCACGGCACATATATGCAAATTGGGCCAAGACCTATAAAGGGGATAAGCTGCAATTGCAATTTTGGCAGCTAGCAAAGAGCACAAACATGGCTGACTTTAGGATAGCTAAAGAAGGATTGGTTTAGTTGACCAAGGAAGGCTTTGATGCACTATTCAAGACAGAACCGAAACATTAGTGCAAGGCCTTCTTCAGCGAGCAATTCAAGTGCGATCACGTCGACAACAACATATGTGAAGCATTCAATGGGAGAATAATTGATGCGAGATGCAAACCAATCATCTCAATGCTTGAAGATATACGAGTATTGATCATGCCTCGGCTATACAAACAAAGAGATGAGGCTGCGAAGTGGACTAGGCAATATGGTCCTAGGATTGCTAAGAAATTAGATGAGAACTTAGCTGCAAGTAGATATTGTCATCCCATCTGGAATGGGGATGAAGGATATGAGATAATGAAGGGTTCCGATAAGTATGTTGTCCATCTAGGTAGGAGACAATGTTCATGTCGAGCATGGCAACTAAGTGGAATTCCTTGTATACATGCCATATGTGCCATATAATTGAAAGGCCATAACATGGACGATTACATTGATGATTGGTACAAGAAAACGAAATATCTTGCTTCATACCAATTCATGATGCAGCCAATCAGAAGTAGCAAGTTTTGGGAGCCAACAAATCGTGAAGCACCTCAACCTTTGCCGTTGAAGAAGCAAATGGGAAGGCCAAAACGAAGACGAAGAATGTCGGAGGGGGAGGTCTTGGGTCAGCAAAGAATGCGTAGGATAGGTGGGAAGATAACATGCTCTTATTGCCATGTAGCAGGGCACAATACTAAAGGTTGTCAATTGAGAAAACAGCAAGAACAGTCAGGTGAGAGGCCAGTGGAAGGGCTTAGTGAAGGGACAGGTAGAGCGACAACTGAAGACCAAACAGAAGGGCAAAGTGAGTCAACTGTTCATCAGTTGACGACAAGAAACCCCGTAAGTTATGATATTTTTGTTTATGTTGTGTTTTGGTTTATTACATATTTGTACATAGCATAATTAGCAGGTATTTTTAATGTGTTTGTCAGGTGACGAATGGGACACCTGAAGAATTGGCTGAAACCCCAGCTGTACCCGAAGGATTGGCTGAAACTGCACAAGGGCCAGTTCAATCGACCATTCCTCAGCTGAGGAAAAAATACCCAGTAAGTTCAATAACTTCTTTAGTTTTCCTTTACGTTATTATATGGGCTGATGTTATATTCATAATGTCTTTATTAGGTTCGAAGAGGGCAAGCTCCAGCTCGATTGCCAATGGAAGGGCCAATAGAAGGGCCAATAGAAGGCCCAACAACAGAAAGGCCAATAGAAGGGCTACCACACGGGTTAGGTGAGGGTGTCGGTGAAGTCGAATGACTAGATACGAGAAGGACAACTAGAAGAAGGGCAGTTGAAGCGTTAGCTACCAAACGACCAGCTGAAGGGCTAGCTACAAGAAGGCCATCCAGAAGACGCCTAGCTGAAAAATTGGTCGAAGAAGCCCTTGTTGCACCTGAAGGGCCAAATGTAACTGATGCTGAACAGCCATTAGAAGAGCCACATGAAGGGCCAACTAAAGGGCAAAAAGAAGGGCCTAAGAAATCACAGGCCAAAAGAAGAGATAATAAATCACAAGATGCTGAACGTGATGCTCCAATTCGAACAAGAGGGGCTCTTGGGAAGAGGCTAAGACAATATGGTTATGGCCTTTATACAGATGACCGTACTGGAACAGTCATTCTTAATGTAAGTTTTATTGCCTACATTTAATAAATTGTGCGAACTTTTGCTTATAATTTACTCGTGTTTTTTTAGCCCGGAAGAAGTTCGGAGGTTCTTATTTCTCAAGGCCCTACTCAAGAATCAACGGCTGCGCCAAAAAAGAAAACGACATCGGCTGCACCAAAAAAGAAGACAACATCGGCTGCGCCAAAAAAGAAAACGGTATCGATTGCGCCAACAAGAAAGGCCAACAACTCAGCATCAGCTCCATCTGAATCAGTTCATCCTGAGACAATTACAGCTCCATCTGAATCAGTGCATGAAGAGACAGTTGAAGAGGAAGTTGTACGTTCGGTTAGAAAGAGTGCAAGGATAATGAATCGAGGTCCATCAAAAGGAGCACGACCAGGGGGCCTGTGCATATTGATATTGATTGATAAGAAGGGCTGGTTTTGTTACAACTTGCTATGGATGATTTTTAATTTTTTTGGTTTGTCACTGAGTTGGTGAGACTTGAAATCAATATCAATGAAATGATCTTGCTACTTATCAATTTTTGTTGTTGTGTTTTTGATATTTTTGATTTAGATTCTGCTTTACTTGCTCTATTGGTGGTTGGTGATTATTGGTGGTGGGTGTATGATGATGGTTAGAGGCCCCTACAACACTTGGTGCAAGTGTGCAGTTTGCACATCTTGCACCAAGTGGTGCTTGGTGCAATTTGGTGCAAAGTGCTTGCACCAGCATCTTTTCTAGCAGCAACACACCATAGCCACAATGCAGGCTGATGGTGGTTCATGCTGTGATGGTGGCCGGTGGTTCATACTCTGGTCGTATTAAAGTTGGTTGTGTTGAAGGTTCATGCCTGTTGGTGGTGGGTCTGTAGTGGTGGTTTGGGGGGTTTGTGCAGCACCTGATACAAGTGTGCATTTTGCACATCTTGCATCAGTTCGTGCTAAAGCTGGTAACCTGTACTTAAGTGCTCCTTTCCTGGAGAAGTTGACACTTAAGTGTTCACTTTTAAGCACCGAGTGGCACTTAAATGATCACTTTCAACAATAACCTGACACTTAAGTGATCTTTTCTTTAATCCGACTAGCACTAAAGTGATCGCTACATACAACTTATGGCACTTAAGTAATAGCTCATGTCTGTCCTATGATACAGCAAGCAGTAAACCTAAACCAACTCCAGTTCAGCTGGGTTAATGTTAACATTGCGAATAAGCTACCACAACAAGACCCAGTGCACATTCTTGTTGCTTTATATTAAAGAACAAGCAAAAACACGTGTATCATCTCATCATTCCCTTTTCTTGACCTCCCTCAAAGCCGGTCAATGGTGTGGACAACACAAACACAAATAAAATAGTCTACATTTAATCCAAAATGATTACATTTATCAACTCATTTTCAACTATGGCAACTGAAGAAACTTCTTCTTATCTTCAAGTGCTTTACATTTGATCATTAAGTAGGCTATATAACAAAACAACACTATAATAAACATTTGATAACACTTCCGTTCATTTTTCATTCTTGAATCTTCATTCTTCAACAAATAATTAACTGAAGATACTTCAGCTTGCTTTGACACTTCATTCTTCAAATAATTAGCTGAAGATGCTTCAACTTGCTTTGAGTCAATGTCATCCAAGTCGTCCACGAACGTAGAAGGAGGTTGATGCCGCCCATCAAGTAGGTCTAATATCACCTTTGTCGCTCGGTCAGAGAACTTCGCATCGATCCATTTGAAGTATTTGCACTTCGACCCTTCTCTATATCTAGCGCATCCATAGAATCTTCTCTCGGGATTCATTCGAGTCCACGATGTTCTTCTTGGACTCGGTAACCCACAATAACAGAAACGTTCGCGCTCGCCTTCTCCTTCGCTTCAGTGAGACGAATTTGAGTTGCTGCTTAAAATTCTGCTCTCCATTTCCAATATTCAGCGTTCGGTAACCCACAACAATAGACGAATTCGTGCTCACCTTCTCCTTCGCTTCGGCAAGATCTGGGGTTAATTGAAATAATTTGAGCTCTTGAGGGATTTTTGGGGCAAATCAAAATTAGGGTTCGAGCTCTTCTTGGGGAATTTGGCTGATTTAGGGATTTAGTCGACAATAGGAGATGAAAATGGAGAGACGACGCTGTTTTGGCCAATTATATGGCCTTTGCTTTGTCTATCTATGGAAACGGCGTCGTTTTGGGTGAGGGTTAGCTGAGGTAGATCTCTGACGAGCCACGTTGGACAGAAAATTAATAAAAAATTGCCACGTAGGATTTCCGGCTGGGTTCCGATCAATTGGCACTGAAGTGATCCATTTTTTTTGAAAAGTGGCACTTAAGTGTACCGTTTGTAAGTTATGGCACTTAAGTGTCCCTCCGTGCCAAGTTGTGGCACTCCCGCTGTACTTATGCCCAACAAATTATGAGTAATCTTTGATAGGGTGATCGTGCATAAAAATACAAACAAGAAAAGACTTCTTGAGATTCTCTTAGTTACATGCTTTTTATTTTTATTTTACTGTTAAACAACCTTTGCATTTTCTTATTCTATTAAGAAGTTAGTGGAATCTGATGTAGAGAGATTAAATTACTTCTTCTTTTTTGCGACATGGAATTCCAAAGCAAAGGTTCATTGCAATGCCAATGCATGAGAAATAATTGTATAAACCAAAAAGGAAGAAACAATAAGTGCATTAGAAATTCTAAAATTTATTGTAAAAGTGGAATCGCTAGTAGAACTTTCAAATAGTAAAATCTAATTTTAAAATTTATCAAATTGATGCAATCAAGTCTAACAAATGAAAGTGTTTAATGATATTCTTCCTATGACATGTGGCACTATAGGAAAAGATTGGAAAAGTTTTAATAAAAAAGCTAAAAATGAAAGTGAATTTTGGATCTACTCTGTTTAAAATTTTGAACATGAAACCCATCAAGTTGAAATTCTTGCACTTGAGACCATGAAAAATCTAAACTCGAAATTTTTTGGTAAATTGGATGAAAGTGACAGAGTTGCGTGGAAGTTATCAAGGCTTAAATTTAACAGAGACTTTTGAAGTTGCGTTACCGTCTACAAGTCCAACCTAAACAAATGAAGTTCCTATAACTCAAAAAACCTAGCCAACTCAATTGGAGCAAGGACATTGAATAACCTCCCAATCCTTCATAAGTCACCAATGTGAATTTTACCTTCTTGTCTCCAACTAGAGCCATCAAATTGGTCCGACCGAACCAAATTAGTCTAAATTCGAAAGATCTAGAATTTCCCACCACCATTTAAACGACACATAACTTTTGGGAAGCCTTCGCAGTACTTGAATCTCATTACATTCTTTTTAACTCAAGCTTTTGCAAGCAAGTATATCATTTCTCTCTATAACTTCAGAAGTGTTACGACAAGCATAGGATTCCTAGAAAGGGAAAACTTCCGATTCCGAAAGGATCTTCACCTTTCAAATTTCTTGTCATGACTTCAAGCACTTCCACATTCTCAATTCCTATGCACTTTCTGGCGAAAATTTTGATTTGAAGTACCCAGTTGAGAAGTGCAATTTACATCACGATTACAATTTCCATATGGAATTTGGTAACTTTTTCACTCAACGACACTGCCCTAAACTCATGCAGTGAAGATTCGTGAGGCCTCCGATTTCTTTGGACAGATTTTCAAGATGATGGCAATCATTCATATTCAAGTCAGGCAAATATTTTAGTTATCAATAGAGCTGTGAATTTTTCAAATTGGCACATTTTTGGAAAATGAGGCTCTCTATGGTCAACTATCCAGAGATGTCTGATCTTGTGATTATGTGAGGACAACAGAGCAGAAAAAAAAATTTCCACTTTTACCACTTTGTGTAAAAAATGAATGTCACTATTTATCGGATAAACGATCACATATCAATTAAATAGATTAAAAAAAATTACACACCTTGATTAAGCCCTGTTGTTTCAAATCATCTGTGAAGTCATTGTCTGAAAATTGAAGAAATACCACATTCTTTAAGTGCATTCAGTTGAGAGCCAAAGCCCGAGCTTAAAAGCAAAAACGAATTAAAAAGACGAATGCCTTGTAGGCATAAGAAAAGGCCCCAAATACAGTCCAGAAAAGGGGGCCTTTTATTCCTGGCCAACGGCGACATCCTCCTAGCCCTGCTTTCAGCTAGCTTCCTTCTGACTTGATGGCAAGCGTCCTCTGACTTCTTTCGGAGCACGGCCTCATCACTTCTACTGTCAAAGAACCAGCCAGCTCGCCATCTTTGCCCGCAATCAACATCACATTTTTGTTGAAGCTCAGGCATTGGAACGACCCTCTCCCCAGTCCTCTCCTCTGCTTTAATTCCTGTTCCTGTTTAAAAAGGCTTTTAATCAACCTGTAAAATAAGTCTACAAATATCTTGCTTCATGAAAATGGGGTTGCAAAGGACAGAAATGAAGAATCAACAACAAAGCTAACAAAAATTTGAGACTTGGTTCACAAATGTGACTGTACAAATTAGTTAATTGCATCATGATATCTAGCCAAGCAGCAACAAATAGCTCCAAGTTGCAGTGTTCTTTTAACAATTCTACATCTATCCAATTTCATACAGACTTAAATCGAAAACCTTGCCATCTTCCTTCACTTGACCGTTTCTCCTCAACAACCAACCAATACAGCAATCCCCAAGTTCCTCAATCCAGGAAAAAACAAAGAATACAAAAGCAGGGAAATCTTCAAAAAGTAGGGAAAAAAAGAAAGAAGAAAAATGCTGAAATGAGAAATTACCGCTCAGAAGCTCCAGTTTTCTTTTTGTTCATGGGGAGGGCTTTCGAAAGGAAAAGGGCCGAGAGACCAGTTGCAACTCCAATTTTCAACAGGAACCACACTCTCCCCAGCATTCTCCTCTGCTTTAATTCCTGTTCCTGTTTGGAGCGGCATTTTATCAAACTGTAATATCTTAAAATAAGTATTTGAGGTGCTTTTGGAACACATCCTTCATGGCCAGACCCAACCTTATGCAAATTCAAGTAACACTCAATTCCATCAAGGATATAAGTCGCTTGATTAGTGGGCAGGTGGACCACGTAGGTTGTGTTCTTGAAACACCTCGGTTGGCAAAATTTTGCGTGTATTCTTTTAACATTCTATCTTCACTGTAGAAATCGCAATCACCTAACTCATTTCCTGAATGAATGATAAAGGGGGAGTATATTGGGTAAAGAATATGCTGAACTAAACAATTCACTCCATATAAAGCAAAAATTACATTTTAGTAGGGGACTATAAGCTATTCTATATGTCTCTTCTAGACATTGAAGTTTTTCCAGTCAGTTGAGGCAAAAGCCGACCTTGTCATGTAGACTTGCTACGAATATGGAACTTTCTCATTTATAAAAATAGGAAAGGAAAAGAGAAAATAGCAAAGAAGAAAGATGAACAGTATCATATTATCAGAAAATTACTGGGCCTGGACAATGCCGAACTAAATAACCACCCCACCAATCAAACATTAGGTTTTGTTTTCTTGAGTTTAGAAATAAAGCATTCAATGGCAAGACCGTGCTTTGCAGGTGCAGTTTTTTCATGAATTACTCAGGAACACACATTTCAGGTTCTTTCTCCAATAACTTTATTGCCTGATTTTCATTTCCATAAACTTTTCACAAAGCCTCATCATATTAACTACAAATCATCAAACTGAAAATTCTCTTAGTGATGTCAAGTAGGCAAGCCTTCCCTCCTCCCCTTTCTCTCTTTATTTTTATTGACCTGCAATTTCTGCTCTATTTCGAATTGTGCATGCATATATATTTTTTATTTGGTTGAGTTCTGTAGATGACAACCTTGAAACGTGCTCTATTGGTGATTATCGATTCAATTAGTAAGCTTTATGGAACATAATACATTGTGTTGTAGGAGTTAAAGACAAAAAAAAAAATCATCCATAACAACAATGATTTAGTAGGTGTAGTTAAATGAGTAGAAGAAAATAACTCAACACCACCTGAGTTAAATTGATCATCCAAGTGAGTTACGCTCTAAGAGTATCTTTACGTACAATGAACAAATTGTCGATGACACGTGAAACAAGTGTATGATTCTTTCAGCTTGCTATCTATGAAAATCGCAAGCTACCAATCTTATCTCCATAATAATTAGTATAAGCAAGAAATCAATATTACTTCAAGTAAAAACAGGACTTACCTAAACAATTCACTCCTTATTTGAAAGATTTATGAAACAAAAAAAAACCTTTTTAAGTAATAAGAAATGAACAACGATATTTCTTCTGGACTAACGAAGTTCTTCCATTTATTTTGATAACAATTGACCTTGTCCAGTTGCTTATCTGAAATTTTGGAACTTTCTAATGGACGGAAAGGAGAGTAAAAGGGGAAAAGGAGTAGAAGACAAGAAAAGGAATATGAGAAAAACACAATTTGGGAATATAGAGGAGAAATTGCAGGTCAATTTGATCGGTGCCCGAACATAATTTGAATGCATTCTTACCCGTCGATGACTTCTTGGTTCGATAACAATAAATAAATTGAAGCACCAAATCTCTCATTTTCAATTAATCAAATGTTAACCACGATATGGAAAGAATGTTCGATTAGACTTACTTTATGGTGCTTGTAAGACTCGAGGAAGCCCCTAAAACTTTTCCCGCAACCGGAGACACGTATGTAGCAATTATTTGGCAATTTGGTGTTGGATAGATCAATCAATCTTTCCACCAATCTGCATCCGTGAACTTGTAACTCATCCAAAAACTCTAGCTCGTCAAGGCCCTGGATGACCTGTAGCCGTTCGTTGCCACTTATGCGTAGATGCTTCAGGTTCTTTAAGTTTGACAAACCACCAAGGTTTTGCACATATGGACAATGACCAAAGGCCAAAGTATTCCCCTGATTCCGACGTACCAACAATTTGTATCTCGAGTACTTTAGGGCAACCCCTCAGAACAAAGTCTCGCAACTTAGTTAAGGCTCTTAGCGGAAGGATTAGCGTCCCTTCACCACTAATCAACTTATCCGCAGACTCATTATTATCGTGCCCAGGTTCCCCCACATCAACTAGCCTTCCGAAGGATTCGCAGCGTTGAATACGCAATCGATCAAGCGATTCCAACCAAGAAAATCGGATCTCCACTAGCTTTGGACAAAGAAACACGCGGACAGATACTAGCTTCCTCATGCTTGATAGCTTGAATCTCTCGAGGGGCCCACAACTTAATACGGACAACTCCCTTATATTCGGAAGTTGAAGCCCATCCAGTTCAAATTCTTGCATTGGAGACTTACAGAGCCCTAAACATGACAAATTTATGAGATTTTGAGAGAGTGAAGCGATGGAATTGAAATTATCAATGCGTAGCTCTTGTAGAGATAAGGGAAGTTGCGGACAAGTTTGCAGATCCAATCCAAACAAATCAAGTTGATTTAGCAGAGGAAGGGAAGCCAACTCAGCAGGAGTAGGGACATCACGAAGTCCTAATCTCAATTCAGTCAGTTTGGTTAAATTCCCAATCCACCTTAACTCACCGGTGTAAAGTTTATCTCCTCCTCCCCATGAATTTAGATCCAACATAACCAAATTAGTCAAGTTTGAGAGATCCGGGATTACTTGAAGTGATGCAGACCTTACTCGTAGATGGGTTAAACTTGCGGGGAGCGCCGGCAACTCTTGAATCTTATCACATCCTATCAACTCCAACTTTTGCAGGTAAGCAAGCATGCTAATGCTCTTTGGAATTCCACTAATAAGAGTTCCTTGTAGATCTAGGATTCTTAGAAAGGGCAAACTTCCGATTTCTTCAGGAAGTTGACCTTTAAGAGAACAACTATAGACATGAAGCTCTTCCAGCTTCTGGAGCATTCCAATAGCACTAGGTAACTCCCATGAATTTGCTAAATCTAATCCGTCATAACTACTGAAAAAGTGTACCTCACGTAATGATTTCAACTTCCATATGGAATCTGGGAGTTTCTTCACTTTAACATAGTATACAGAGAAGTGTTGCAGATTTACTAGGTTCCCGATTTCTTCAGGCAAATCTTCAAGGCCGGAGCAAACATCAATACTCAGGTAAATCAGACACTTCAACTTCCCAATGGAGTTGTCAATTTTCCTCAAATTGAAACACCATTTGAAAGTAAGCTTCTCTAAATTTGGACATTCAGAGAAGTTTGGTGTTCTAATTATTCTTTCACAACTTGCAATAGAAAGAACTTTCAATTTTCTGGCATTCTGTCAAAATGAATGCAATATTCAATGAATGAACGATCAAATATTACTATCAAAGGAAATATAATCGAAATACAAACCTTGATGAAGCTCTGTAGTTTCAAGTCATCCATGAAGTCAACTTGTGAAAATTCAATAATGACCACATTCTTAAAGTGCATATTGGCTGGCTTGGATGTTGGAGGAGGATCACTCCAAACAATCCATCTTAATTTGGTAAGACGATTTGCTAAGTTACCAACAAAGGTTCCCCAATTTAATTTGAGGTATCTTAGATGTTCAAACCTTCCAATTTCTTCACTTTCAATTGTGTCCTTCATATAGCTTTTGCGTAGATCAAGATCTAGTGCTTGGACGTTCCTCTTCATCTGCAAATAAGCGCAAGAATGAGCGGTATATAGTATTCTATGTTCAGAGGAAAAGGATTACAATGGAAAAAGAAAAAAAGGCATCCCAGTGCAGTATAGAGGATTTTCTAGTAGAAAAACAATTAGTTTCCTCCTCAGGTGCGTTACCTCCTTTGTGGTTATTACATCAAAGATCTCCTCATCGATCCATAACCTACTACGCTTTTCAGGATTTGTTGGATTTTCTTGACGAACAATTTCCCTTCCCAAATCTCTGAGTTGATCATGCATCCAAAAATTATTGTTGTCCACAATCTTTACCAAAGACAAGTTCATGAGGGCATCAACTGCAATATCCGCAGAAAACTCACAATCTTTCCACATGTAAATTGGATTCGTCTTATCCTCATCAATGAAAAAGCATGCAATATCAAGAAAGATTTGCCGTTGCTCTAAAGTTAAGGTATCATAGCTAATCTTCAACTTTCCAAAAACATCTTCATGAGGTGCTTTGGTTAATTTCTCCAGTGTCTCTTGCCATATTTGTTGCCTTTTGTCGTAAAGGAACGAACCAATTACTTCAAGAGCCAATGGAAGTCTCCCGCAAGCATATGCAATTTCCCTTGAAAGATCATTGTAATCATCTAAAGGAGAGTCGTTGTTAAATGCATGCCAACAGAAAAGCTCAAGTGCACAATCGATACTCATTAGCTCCATTTCGTAATCCAAAATCCAACACTTTTGTCTATTGATTCGCAAAACATCTTTATTTCTAGTGGTAATCACTACTCGTGATCCTGAATGCAAGGCATTCTCTCCGATTAATTTCTCCACTTGTTTGATGTCATCAACATCATCAAGTACGATGAGGACTTTCTTGTTGCGAAATACTTCTTCAATCCCCTTCATTCCATCATCACTGTTGTCAATACTCTTTGCTCTTGCAGGATGGCCAATGTCGGATAATAACTTTTTTTGCAACTTAACTAGGTTATCATCAAGTGATGTCTTTGCTCGAACATCTTCAAGGAAACAACAATACTTTCCAAAATGAAATGAGAGTTTGTTGAAAATGACTTTGGCGAGAGTCGTTTTACCGATACCCCCCATGCCATAAATTTTAATGAGTCGCACATCATCGGAGTTGATGTCCAATAATCTGCTTACTATTTCTACTTGTTCATTGATTCCGACTAAATGTTGAGTCACCTTCCTATGTTTTATCTTCAATGCTTTCACGATCTTCTCAATTACCAATTTGATTAGATCCCCATGGCTGCCACAATGGAAAACCATTTTAGTGGGTAAAAATGTGAAATCATGATTACCTAGCCAAAAGTGATGTTATTCAAGCATTGGATAGAGTACTCAATAATCGGATAAATAATGGGACCGTAGCAAGCTAGAAGTGATAAGGAAAATTGGGGAAACAAGCATTTAGAAAGCAACTAACTTACCCTTTTTGCTTCTTCACTTCCCATCCCTTTATCGCATCAATCTCTATGAGAGCCTTTCTACACGCATCTACTTGTTCATTGCTCAACTTCTTCTCACTCTCTAACTTGAGTATGGCATCTCGATACAGCGGAGTTTTTAATTTAACATCGTCAGGTTCTACATCATAGAAAATAGGTAGGATCTCTTTATTCCCTTCTGATCTCAAAGTGTTCGCCACGATCTGCACGAGCTCACTGAGGCACCATTTGCTCAAAGCGTAGGTCTTAGAGAAGATAGGTATGTAGATTCTAGAGTTATCGATTGCTTGCTCAAGAGATTCATCGATCCTTTCACCAACGTGGAGTTCTTCATCATCTAGGAAGACGCAGATTCCAGCATCGTGCAAACTATGATAGAGGATGTTGGTGAATCCAATACGAGTATCTGGTCCTCTAAAGCTCACGAAAACTTGGTACTCACTTCCAGACAATGCTCCAGCAGCTGAGCTCGCCATAGCAGTAGTTAACTCAGCTGCTCTCTCTCTCTCTCTCTCTCTCACCAGCTGTTCTCAAAAGAGAGAGACGCCGGGTCAACACGTTATGAGGAAGTGATGGAGTAGTTACACGAAATCCAATAAAATTCATACATTCAAATGGTGGAAACATAAAATTGTAAATTTTTACGACGCTGACCATAAATACTGGCCGACAGAATGGAAAGCACCGAAAGACCAAACTGCCCCGCTTTGGGGACGAGTCATCTGATAAATTTCCGAATTTACTGATAAATTCTAATGCAGTTGATAAAAAAATTATGACTCTTAATTTGTTTGGTGGATAACACACTAAAGTCATCAGAAATTTATTAATTTTCAAGTGAATCAATAAATCACCAACTGCTCAGAAATTTTGCCGGTGTTGTCAGTAAATTTCAAACAATATAATAGGGCTTGTTTGTTGAACTGGACATCTTCAATTGCATTGGGGCTTGTTCATTTTGTGCTTCTTCGAAAAAAATAAACTAATTTTTGCTTTCTCGCCAAAATCTATAATCCTGGGAGCACTAAAGTGATGAGTCTAGGTCCTTGGATCCAATATGAATGAGATAATTGGCATTTGTATAGAAGTTAAAACTCACGTGTCATTATTCGAGTATTCCACGCACAAGACCTTTGATATGTGAATATAAAATGGTTGAAATGGAAAGTCGTAATTTTTTTTTTACGACGAACACCATAAAATAAAATACTATTGATCTATCAGAGAAAAAAAAAACTGAAGATGTTGGTAATTAAATGGCCGACAGAGCAGCAGTTAGGAAAATGTCAAAACCGCACGGTTTTTGGCACCAACGACGGTTCCAGTCAAGGAAAATTCTGAAATATTTCTCGCAGTTGATAGATTTATGAAATTATTGGAAGATTTCTGAAACGTTTTGACAAATTCGTCCGATGTTCATGTGCATAATAGTTGGGTCTGTGTCAGAGCAATCAAGAACCACAGGACTAGCACACAACAGAGCAACTAGCTCATTTCGGCCTCCCAAATTCCTTTGGGTTAAGCTATGGAATCTAAACATTCCCCCAAGATTAAAGTTCTTCCTATGGAGCCTATGTCAGAATGCACTTCCAACGAGAAAAAACCTCTTCAAGAGGAATATCATACCTCATCCCCTCCGCCCGATCTGTGCTAATACCCCCGAGACAGTAGAACACGTTTTTCTGCTTTGTGAATGGACGAAACAAATATGGTCAGACCTACGGATTAACATTCACAGCCACCCATACAGCGTAACCAGAATGGATCGATGGATAATGGAGCTGTTCGAAGACAAAGAAGGCTTACCTCAAGTCAAATTAGTCACAACTGTCCTATGGCAGATCTGGAAAGCATGCAACAACCACACCTTCTGGGACCAGACCATTGACCCCAGCCGGATAGTAGATGAAGCACACATACAGGTCAGTTTACACCAGAAATGGAACTTGCAGGAAAAAACAGCAAACCCTGAAAATCGCAGAGTACCTGCTCAGTGGAAACCGCCGACCGGACGAACCCTCAAGCTGAATGTTGACACCTCGTGGGCGGGAAGTGAACCGGCTTGCTCGATCGCCGGAATTCTTTAAGACTCGAGTGGAAAGGTAGAAGATGGATTCACGGAATCGTCCCGATCTGCATCTGTTGCATGCTGAAGCCCTTGCTGTTGTGATGGGTTTGTGATTTCTGAAGGAAAGAGAAGAAACTCACGTGGGGGAAGTACAAAGGCAGAATCGAAGGATGGATTGCGAAAGTGACAACTCAACCTTTGTTCATTTTGCTCTCTTTTACACTGTAAATTGCGAATCGATAGTTCCTTTTTTCGTCTCTTCCAGCCGTAGATTGGAGACCTTGAGGGGACAATTCAATTGGTTGAAGTATTGTTTACCATGTTGTTTATATTGACAAATTAGCATAGGATTATGTAAGAAGTAGGTGAGATGTGCCATTCATTCAAATAAATAAACAATTCAGGGGGCGAGAACGATTCCTTAAACGGACAGATATGCACTCTTAATCTTTGCCTCAGGCGGATCTTCTCATGCCAAGGGAGCTACATCGTGATCGTGATGATAATAATCTATGAGATGATTTTTACTCGGTCTAGTTGCTTTTTTCTTGGGTTTCTGGTGTCTGCTAGAGAGCTTTCCCTTCAAGTGAGAGCTGCTGCTGCTCGCCGCGCACGTTCTGCTTCTTGATGATTTGGTTTTGTCAGGTAGCATTTGACCAAGTAAAGGGGAAACAGAAGATTCAAAGTTCAGGAAAATTACAATAGGAAAATGACCATGTGATCCTACCCTGGCTTCAACTGCCCCCACCGTCCTCACTCCCCACAACCACAAAAATGAATTAAATGAATAGAAAAAAACGAAACGAAATCAGAACCCGAAAAAGTGTCCACGACGTCGAAAGCATTCAAGGGGATTTCATTTTCAGCTTCTTGAACGCTCTGCGCCTTTGCCTTAAACGGGTTCTCGGTCCGGGGCTGCACCAAATTCATATAAATTCAGCAGTGGATAGTTTATTTATTTAGCAGCGAAAAACCTGTCCAAACCAGTGTGGTCCTCACTCCCAACGACACATGCTGACACATGCCCATCTGTCTTTGATGTTGTCCTTGATGAGTTCCTACCATCGTTGCTTGCCCCAATTTCCACGTCAAAGACGTATTAATTTGTCAGAGAGAGGAAGCAGAGGAATTGAAGTCAGTCCCCGCTTGCCCGAACCAGGCCATTAGTTGATTGATCTTATGAGATTTCACGTTGGATGAATCGCGCTATTCGGCGGTTGTGATTGAACCGATTAAACATGGTGGCGAGAACGCGTGATGCCGAGTATAAAGAATGCCAGCTCTAAGAAAGTATTGAAATGGCGGCTGTGCAGGTGGACGTCCCTATTTAACTTTGCTCCTTTCTGCAATTTGCCCACTTTCGTTTGCCCCGTCTTGAAAAGGGAATCTCTGTCTCTGCCAGACACGCACACGAAGCTTATCAAAATCAGTCTTGCGGAAATAACTCAGGCGAGGCGGAAGGCCACCTCAGTTGGTATCTTGACAGAGCAATTTTGAACAAACAAGACAAAACAGATGATCATATTATGTCTGAGCATAGTTGACCGCTCAGACCAAAATCAGATCGGAGTGCCGGTTTGGTCCGATTCCTAGTTCCATAATAGTGATTTTCTAGGAATCGGACCAGTTCTTGGTTCCATATTATGGGACCGGTGATTTCAACCCAATTCGCAATTGTAGACCGGACTAATTTTTAAAATATATATTTTTTGTTTTCTAAAAATAACAATAAATCCTAAAATAAACTATTTTATTTTTTTAACACATAAATAAATTAAATTAAATTAAAAAGTCTCAATTGAAGACCTTTGTGGCCAATAAACCACCAAAAATCCTTTTCTGTTCCTTGTTATTTAAAGAGGAAACTTCTTCCACTTAACGTGCGACGAAGGCTTCAAGAGCCACTCTCATTTCTCAAACTAACGCCCTCCTCACTTGCAAGAGACAAGGCACTTCAAGTCTGCCAAATACTCATAGAGTATAAGAGAGATTATTTATAAAACCCAATCCAAGCATAATTTTTAGCTAAAATGAGTGTAAAATATATGAAGTGTGATTGATGCTCACACAAGTGGAGTTTAATTTTTGCATGTAGGCACTTGTGCGATTGGTTCTATTGGGACTGTTTGGCAATTGAACCATTGGATATGGGATCAATGCTTTGGTTAGTTCCCCAAGCAATCCTAGTTCCCAAAATCAGTCTGATTCTGAAGTGTTTGGAAACCAATCACTCCTATAAGTTATCACTTTTGAATTCAATTGAAAATATCATCAAGTGAGAGGCCACGTCAGAATCGGAACTAATCACTCCTATAAGTTACTGAAAATATATCATCAGGTGAGAGGCAAAATAAAATTCAGCCGCAACTAGCACGAAAGAACAGTCCAAGAACGCTCGTATAAGAGTGATTCCGTTCGATTGGATGGATGGCATGATGATGGCCTCTTTGGAACCTGTAAAAGGTCACGGTAATCTTAATGGGAATCCGTCCATTTCCACACGTGGATGCCGCAGTGGAGTTCTGCTATGTCCCTTCCATTTTATCAACAAGGCTATATAAGAACTCACAATGGGCGACCATGCGGGTCAGGCTGAGCTGTAATGCGTTGGATGATCTCGACAGGATTGTCTCGTTGAGAAGATGATAATCACATCCTTCCGTCTGCTTAGGACACCGTCTAGCTGTCATTAAATAGGATAGCATCTCATTAATCTTCTCGTTTTGTTTGTTCATGTGATGGCTAAGTAGAATAGCCAATTCCCCTTGCTTGTAAATGTGGCAGAACCAAGTCATGAAAAAAAAATAATAATGGAGTAGCTCTAGGAAAACCAATTAAATGGTTGAAACAGAAAGACATTAATTTTTTAAGACGGAGACCATAAAACCAAATGCCATTGGCTGATGAGGAAAAAGACTGGAGACAGGGTTAAGCAAGTGGCCTACCGAACGAAAGTTAGGAAAGGGCCTAAATTGCATTTGAAGTTATTCGGCACGAGTGTAGGGTTCAGTCAAGATTTTTCCTTGTTGGTAGATATATCAAGTAATTGAGAAATTACAAATACCATTGATAAAAAAAAGTATAACTGTTAATTTGATTGTCAGATAACCCATTAGTAACATGCCAACATCATTAGAAATTTACCAACTTTCAAACAAATGAGTAAATTGCCGACTCTTGTTAAATTTTCCAAGTGTCTTTAGTAAATTGCAAACACTATAATAGACTTACTAACATTACAATAAATCCATAACTATACAACTTTTTTGAATTGTTCCAGGTTTGGTTGGTAAAATATCAACCATATAAAGAATTTGCCAACATCTGAATAAATTGGTAAGTTACCAACTCCCTTGAGATTGTACAAGTGCATAATGGGAAATACTAGCACTATGGGGAACGAACTATCTCTATGAATTGGCGGCCCACCTTCTTTGGAAATTTTAGTGATATACGTACCTTTTTAGGAATTGGCTGAAATTCCCTCGAATTAGTAAGTTACTACCTTAATTAGCAATCTCAACACGTCATGAGGAAATAATGGAGCAGTGAATAGAAAAAGCAATAAAATTTCAGCATTTTCTAGATAACATCTGAGTATAACATGGTTGAAACAGGGAGTGGATTGGATGGACGGCATGACAATGGCGTTTTTTGGAATTTAATGCTCTCCCTTTGTGCTTGCTGCCGGCCGAGGTTCGAATAAATCTAATGCGAATCCGTCCCTCTCCAACAGTGGATGCGGTAGTGGAGCGCCGCTTTGTCTATTCCATTTCATCAACAAGGCTATTTAAAAGCTCATAATGGACGACCATGCTGGCCAGGCTGAGCTGGCTTTCTTTGGATGAACCTCGACACGATTATCTTATTAGAAGACGATAATCACATATTTCCGTTGGCCGGCGCTTGAGGACACTGTTCAGCTGTCATGAAAAAAGGATGGCATCTCCATAACGTTCTCCTTTTTGCTTGTGATATGGGCTTTCCGTAATTTCTTGTGTTCAAGGAGTATTCTCATTTCCAATTATGTTTTTTTGATGCAGATAACTGAATTAGAATGCCATTGGCTGATGAGAAAGAGGAAGTAGTTAGTTTTGACGACGGAGACGATAAAATCAAATACTACCGGTGGATGAGAAAAACAAAATGTGGCTAAATAAATGGCCGACTGACCGGAAATACATAGCAGAAGGCCAGAAATGCCCATCTTTGTACAAGTTTGTCTACTTTGTGTCTCTAACCAAAGTCATTATTCCTTTGACACACATATCTCTTCTGTTACACAAAATCTTCAGTTTTCAATGGAGGAGTTCTGCTCAGCTTTAGCAGAAGAAGAGGCGTGTTCCTCTTGGTTCGGCCTTTGCCATTCACTGAGACTGACCCGATGTTTTCAACGTGGAATGTGGCCGCATCATCAGGAAATAATGGAGTAGTTATCAGAACACCAATCAAATGCTGTCGGTCCACAAAAAAGGTTAAAACAGAAAGTCCCTAACATTTTACGACGGAGACCATAAAATCATATGCTATTGGTCCATGAAAAAGAAAACAAGAGATAAACATACGGCAATGTAAATTGCAAATATTATAAAATGGCTTGTTCGTTAATTAGAGAATTACAATTGCTTGTTACAATGAACGATATTATTGACGGTGCCGTATGCAGATGATGGTTTCAACTAAAATCATTTGGCTAAGTCTTTGATTCCGTTTCAACAGGTCGGAAATTGCTCAATTGAACCATGGGCTGATACCAATCTCCATGCTCTCAACATGGTATGAACAGGGTCGCCCTGCGGTTGTCATTCGAAACCTCCCCTCTTTAACTTTTCTCTTATTCAAGTGATAGAATAAAACAAATTCTGATATCTACTCCAATCGAATGGTAGAAAGAGGAATCAATTTGGATCTTCTTTTTTTTTTTGGTAAAGCCCAATTTGGATCTTTCATATGAACATAAAATCAATAACTCACAAAAAGGGGAGTGGGGTTGGTGGTGCGGTTTAATAATTAGGAACTTTTCTAGGTAACATTTCAGAGTGGGTCATCCCTTTGACACGTAAATATCAAATGGTTGAAAGTAGCGGAATGTGGCCACGTTGAGATGTCGTGAGGAAATAATGTAGTTATAGGACTAATAAAAAAAAGGAAATAAAGGAGTAGTTACAGGAAAAGCAATCAAAATGTATAAAATCACATGATTAAAACAGAAATCGTAATAATTTACGACCAATACCATAAAGTTAAATGCTATTAGTCTTTGAGGAAAAAAAAAATGGAACAGCGTATATAGGAGAACCAACAAACCCTTGCCCCTGGTGGGAGTCTAGTGGCAATCCATCCTTTTCCAAGCGAAGATGCCGTAGTAGTAGGGCATTGCTTGTCACTTTCATTTGCTATGGGGGAAAAACAACTACTCTAGTTGCTTTCTCTCTATTTTAGTATTTCTTTTATTTTACATGTTCATCGTCCTAGTTAGGCGTTTAAACGACTCTTGCACCATCCGAGTGCCCGCACGAGTACCTCCTGTTGCCCCGAACACTGGACAGAATGGATTGGGCTTTTCGCACAACCATCCGGATGCCCGGACTGCTAATGTCCGATTGCCGGGCCTACGGAGCTTCAGGAAACTGGCTCGAACACGTGCCTGTTTCAAGACACTCGAAACAAATATAGCAGCAACGACATAATTCAGCATAATTGAAAGTGATTTCCGAGTAATGAAAACTAATTTATGGTCAATAATAGATAGTTGGGTTTGGCCCGATTTGCATTTATAGCCTCGAGTCCTATTAATTTCTATGAAAAGAAGCGGAGAGGGGGGAAGAAATAGTGTTAACCAAAAGGCCTCCATCTACTTTTATTAGTCATCATCATTTGAAACACTACCTTAGGTAAGGGGAAGATGTTCATCCAGCCTATGTTCCTGTAAAGAAGGAGAAAAACAGAAGAGAAAAAGAAAAGAAAATGGTGGTGCCCTCGTATACTTCGCCTTGTGTATGAAGTGCTCTCCCGCACTTTAATTTTTGGTAAAACTACACTTTATACTATGCAAACTCACATAGACGCTCATCATCATCAAAGTTTTCTGATGTTCAATGCATGAAATATTCTACGCTGCATGACATCTTATAGCATATTTTAATATGAAATTAAAGTACGGCATTCTTTCCTTCTAGATTGTGGATTGAAATTTACTTTGTAGATTGAAACTATGCGAAAGATGATCACCTTTCTTATATCTTTGTTAATGTAATTAGAGTGTCAAAATATGTTGATTTGTCATGCCAGGCAAGATTTTCCAGAGCCTCCAGCCACATAGCCCCTACAGCAGCCATGGCAGCTTCCTGATGCATAGTCTTCAACAGCAACAACGACCACACAAAATAGCCACGAGTTTTTTTCTAATATTTTATCCCAGAAAAAAAAAAGGTAAACTTGAGTTTGGAGTAAAGATCATTGAAAAATTAAATCATAAAGAGGATTTATAGACTGCGTAACCGAAAGAATGATGGTCACAAAAAAAAATCATTGAAAAACTCTTTACTATAGTTTCAAATCATCTATGAAGCCATCATCTGAAAATTAAAGAAAGACCACATTCTTTAAGTGCATATTAGTTGGGAGCCAAAGCCCAAACTTAAAAGCAAAGACGAATTAAAAACAGGAATGCCATATAGGCAAAAAGAAAAGAAAAGAAAAGACAAGGCCACAAATACAACCCAACGGTGACATCTTCTGGGTTTGCTTTGCTAGCCGCCACTGGCATCAATTACGAAAAATGGGCAAAGTACATCATCCTCCATTGCATTTTCGAGTGCTTCTTTACTCTCAAGCTCTGCTTTCAGCTAGCTTCCTTTCGACTTGATGGCGAGCGTCCTCTGACTTCTTTCGGAGCAATGCCTCACCACTTCTGCTGTCAAAGAACCACTCAGCTAGCCATATTTTCCCGCAACTGACATCACATTCTGTCGAAGCTCCGGCATCCTCTGCTTTCATTCCTGTTTGAGGTTAATCGAACGGAAATAAAACAGGGGAGGATGCAATGGACGGTAACTGTTGAAGCTCAGGCATTGGAACGACACTCTCCCCAGTCCTCTCCACTGCATTCCTGTTCCTGTTTGAAGTGGATTTTAATCAACCTGTAAAATAAGTCTCACAAATATCTTGCTTCATGAAAATGGGTTGTGAAGGACAGAATCTCACTAGCTGATAAACCAACTTGAGAGAGAGACAGAAATTTTTACTCAAGTTATTAATTAGGGATAATGCCACGAAAAATCCTAAACTTTACCCCTTGTGATACATTTACCCTAAACTTTTTTTTGTGACACAAAAAACCCAAAACTTTACCATGTGTGACACATTTACCCCAAACTTTACCCCATGTGACACATTTACCCTAAACTTTTTTTTGTGCCATCAAAAACCTTAAACTATGCCACTTGTGACAATTTTACCTTGAACTATATTACTTATGACAAATTTATCCCAAAGTTTTTTAAGCTGAAAGGCATTTTCGTCATTTTCTATTTTTCTTTTTTTATTGAAGAGGAAGCCAGCGAGGCCATCCTCGCCGATGTCGGGAGAGGGCCACGCAGGCCTGGACAGCCCTCGCCCGACGCCGGCGAGGGTCGCCCAGGACTGGGCCACCCTCGCCCGACGCCGGCGAGGGTCGCCCAGGCCTGGACCACCCTCGCCCGAAGCCGACCCGCCGGCAAGGGTCGCCCAGGCCTGGGCCACCCTCACCCGACATCGGCGAGGGTCGCCCAGGCCTAGGCGAGGGCTGCCTAGGCGACCCTCACCAGACTCCAGCGCCGGCAAGGATGGCCTCGCCGGCTTCCTCTTCAATAAAAAAAGAAAAAAAGAAAAAAAGAAAAAAAAATAGAAAATGACGAAAATGCCCTTTAGCTTAAAAAACTTTGGGGTAAATTTGTCATAAGTAATATAGTTCGAGGTAAAATTGTCACAACTGGCATAGTTTAGGGTTTTTGGTGACACAAAAAAAAGTTTAGGGTAAATGTGTCACACGGGGCAAAGTTTGGGATAAATGTGTCACACATGACAAAGTTTGGGGTTTTTTGTGTCACAAAAAAAAGTTTAGGGTAAATGTGTCCCAGGGAGTAAAGTTTAGGGTTTTTCGTGGCATTATCCCTATTAATTATTAGGCAAAACTAAAAGAAATGAAGAATCAACAACAGAGCTAATCAAAATTGAAACTTGGTTCAACGATGTGACTCTACAAATTAGTTAATTGCATCAAGAAATCTAGCAAAGCAGCAACAAATTAGCTCTAAGTTGCAGTGTTCTTTTAACAGAGCTACATCTACCCGATTAATCATTCACAACCCAATTTCATACGAAGACTTAAATCGAACACCTCGCCATCTTCTTTCACTTCACCGTTTATCCTCAACAACCAAAATTACCAACCCGGCAATCCCCAACTTCCTTAATCCAGGGAAAAAAAAAAGAATATTAAAGCAGGGCAATCTTCAAAAAGTAGAAAAAAAATGCCGAAATGAGAAATTACCGCACAGAAGCTCCAGTTTACTTTCGTTTCATAGCGAGGGCTTTCGAAAGGAAAAGGGCCGACAGACCAGCTGCGACTCCAATTTTCAACAGGAGCGACACTCTCCCCAGCATTCTCCTCTGCTTTAATTCCTGTTCCAGTTTGAAGCGGCATTTTATCAAACTGTAATATCGCAAATAACTATTTGAGATGCCTTTGGAACACACAGCCTTCTTGGCCAGGCCCAACCTTATGCAAATTCAAGTAACACTCGATTCAATTAGGGACATAAGTCGCTTGATTAGTAGATAGGTGGACCATGTAAGTTGTGTTCTTGAAACTCCTTAGTTGGCAAAATTTTGCATGTTGTGAAATGAACATTTAATTCTTTTGATGTTTTATCTTCAGCGTAGCAATCGCAATCACCGAATTCATCTTCATAATGAACGGTATTAAGTTAGAAATGGATAGTAATTTATTACGTAAAGGATACCTTGAACTAAACAATTCGCTCCATATAAAACGAAATTAACAATTTCTCAAAAGACTCTAAGCATAGTTTTTTATTGTTTCTTCTTTTTTAGAATGAAAAACATGAAATAATGATTAAGGAACAGACAAACATGGGGTTTATATGCACTACACAAACAATTCATGTTTGAATCAACAAACCGATTTTTGTCTGAAATTGTAATTGGCCCATGAGGTTAATAGGGTGTATAATGGATCTGGCATCTTGGATGTAAACTTTCTCGCCACAAGACAAAGAAAGGAAAAAGAGAAACAATATCATATAATCAGAAAATTACCGGGCCTACATAATGCTAATCTAAATGACAACACCGTCAATCAAACACTTGGAACAATAAAGCAATCGAAAAGAAAAAAATACGTCTTTAGGTTCTTCTTATACGAATACTTTGTTTGCCCAATTTTC
This sequence comes from Angophora floribunda, assembly GCA_014182895.1. NCBI lineage: Eukaryota > Viridiplantae > Streptophyta > Magnoliopsida > Myrtales > Myrtaceae > Angophora > Angophora floribunda. The sequence goes on from CM024708.1 coordinate 10,734,663, forward strand.
TTTCCCATAAACTCTAGTTTCACAAACCCTCATCATATTAACTACAAATCATCCAATTGAAAATTCTGTCAGTGAAACAAAGTAGGCAAAGCCTTCCCTCCTCAATTTGAAATTCTACATGCATACATATGTTTTATCCGGTCAAGTTCTATAGATCACAACCTTAAAGCCTGCTCTGTTTTTACTTATTGATTCAATTAGTAATGTACATGATTGAGTAAAAGTATTGCAGAAGTTTAAAATAAAGAATCATCCTCAGTAACAAGAAGTTAAATTGGAGGACCACGTAAGTTATGCGCTAAGAGTGCGCCCTTTACATACAATGGGCAAATTACCTACAACAAATGAATCCTTTAGCTTTCTTTCTTGACGATGAAAATCGCATAGTATCAATCTTAGAATTGTAATAAATAGTATCCATAAGCAATCGATACTATTATCTGAAAAGAGGTGTGAAACATAGAAAGTAACATTTTAAAAATAATAAGAAATGAAGGATGAGATTTCTTCTAGATTAATGAAGTTCTTCCACTTACTTTGCTACCGATTGAGCTTCTTCATTAGCGTATGTAATTTTTTGAAGTTTCTCATGGCCGGGAAGGGAAAAAAAAGGTAAAATAGGAGTAGAAACAATAAAAGGGAAATGAGAAAATACAATTGGGAATATAAAACTTGTAGGTGTGTCAACATTTAGATCGACGTTATAGCAAGTGGGATCAATTTCACTTTCAATGCATCTTTATCTCTGCATGTCTTCTTCATTATTTTGCCACCCATTGACCTTCTTTATTTTGGTTCGGCCAAATTTTCTGCGGTCTTGGTGGCTCACTTTCTTAACCTAATATTAGATATTGAATTTGTGGATAGTGGTTGGGTAGCACAAGTCAGAGAAGTGAAAACTCAGTGAGTTTTGTGTGTGTCCGAAAAGTGAGAGTCTCGTTCTAATCGTGAATAGGAGTAGGGAACACTTGGACTTCTTCTTTTTTTGGGATAGAGTTTAGATCCAATTGAGGCCTTTTCTTCGTGGAGGCGTGAGTTTTTCAAGCTGTAAGGTTATTGTTTTATTGAGCAATTACATGAGGCTAAATACTTGAGCATATGAGTGATTATAACTCTTCGACATTACTGGCTCTCCCATGGAGTAGTTATCAATACTTGAATTGAACCACATAAATCTATAGTATTCTTTATTGCTTCTCATTTATTTCTCTTGTGATTTTGTATTGATTCAATTGCAAGTTTCGATTAGTTTCCATATCATATTACTACATTTCAAGCTCAACTTATACGGTTTGGATAATCTCCCACTCTATTATAAGTCACCGGTACGAAGTTTACCTCCTTTCCAACTAGATCCATCAAACTAGTCCAACTAAACTAAATTAGTCAAATTTGGGAGAGTTTGGACTATCCACTTGCAACGATTTAGATGACACTTGTAGATTGTTTGAAGTTTTGGAAGCCTCAGCAATTCTCGAATCTCATCACACCAAAGCATTTGCAGGCAAGGAAGCGTATTTACAGTCTCTAGAACTTCACTGATGCAAGTTTACGACAAGCCTAAGATTCCTAGATAGGGCAAAATTCTGATTCGTGAAGGAAGTTGACCTTTCAAATTACGAGTCATGACTTCAAACACTTCCAGGATTCTCAAGCATTTTCAAGCACTTTTTGGAGATGAATTTGATTCAAAATTACGTTGAAAAGTGCAACCTACTTAATCATTTCTAACTTCCATACGGAATTTCGTAGTTTCTTCACTCAACGACACCGGCCTAAAGTGAAGCACCGGATATTCATGAGGCCTCCGATTTTTTTTGGCCAAATCTTCAAGATAATGGCAACCATTGATATTCACACCACGAATTCGGTTTCTCATACAAACAACTAATGTTTGAGCCAACAAACTAAGTTTTGGCTCCAACCTTACTTGGTCTATGAGGTTAATAGGTTATTTCGTAGGCCGGGCATCCACTTAACTTATGGACTTCTTATTTACCCAAAGAAAAAAAGATAACATAAAAGAAAAGAAAAACATTATCATGTTATTTTAAGGGAATAAATGCACTAGAAGTCCTAAAATTTAACAAGGAAGTGCAAGTAAATCCTAAAACTTTAAGTGCAATCGAGTTCTGAAATTTGTCATAAAAGTACAATCGAGTTCTAAAATTTCTAAAATGTTTTATCAATAGAATGATTTGATTTGACCAATTTGATAAGTTTTGCGACTTTATTCAACTTTTATAATAAATTTTAGGACTTAATTGCATTTTTTGAAAATTTTAGGACTAAATTATACTTTGTTGACAATTTTTAGGACTTTCAATATATTTATCCTTATTTTTAAATTACCGGGCCTAGTCAATGCTAAACCAAATAAGTCCGCCGCCAATCAAACAACAGGTTGGATGGAGGCAACCAGAAAACAAAAAAAAACAAAAAATGGCAAGACCGTGCTTTTCAGAAGATATAGTTCTTCATTAATTACTCATCAGCACACGTTTCAGGTTTCTTCGACAATAACTTTGTTGGCAATTTTTTTTTTCCATAAACTTTAGTTTCACAAAGCCTCATCATCTTAACTACAAATCATCCAATTCAAATTCTCTTAGTGAAATCAAGTAGACAAAGCCTCCCCTCCTTCTCTTTCCCTCTTCCTTTGTTGTTTATTGACTTGCGGTTTTTCCTCTGTTTGAACTAATACAGGCATACATGCATTTTATCTGGTCAAGTTCGATAGATCACAACCTTAGAACCTGTTCTGTTGGCACTTTATCGATTCAATTAGTAAGTTTGCATGTACATTGTACATCATACATGATTGAGTAAAAGTATTGGAGAAGTCAATAACAAAGAATCATCCTACATAACAAAAACAACCAAGTTATATGAGTAAAAGAAATAATTTTTCTTCACATGAGTTAAATTGGTGGACCATGAGAGTTATGCTTTAAAAATACGTCTTTTACAAACAATGAGCAAATTGCCTACGACATGTGAAACAAGTATATAATTGTTTTAGCTTCCTATCTTAACTATGAAAATTGCAATGTACCAATTGTCTCCATTACAAATAACATAGGTAAGAAATGGATATTATTTTAAGTAAAAACAAAACTTATCTAAACAATCTATATCTTATTGAAAAAAGGTATCAAACATAAAAACAACTTTTTTAAATAAGAAGAAACTGAACGATGACATTTCTTCTGGATTAATGAAGTTCTTCCACTTATTTTGATACCAATTCACCTTGTCCCCTAGCTTATCTGAAAATTTGGAACTCTCTCATGGATGGAAAAGAAAGAAAAAGGGAAAAAGGGAGTAGAAAACAAGAAAATGGACAATAAGAAAACGCAATTGGGAAAATGAAACTTGTAGGTGTGCCCAAATGAAAATCGGTGTCAAAACAAGTAAAAATAATTCGAATGCATGTTTATCTGTCGATGACATCTTCATAGGTCTGATAACAATAAGTAAAATGTAATACCAAATATCTTTATTTAATTAATCAAATGTTAATTGCATGATAGAGAGAAGGGTTAGTGAGACTCACCTTACGGTTCTTGTAAGCCTCGAGGAAGCCTCGAAAGTCTTTCCTGCAGCCGGAGATATCTATCCGGCAATCATTTGGCAATTTGGTGCTTGATCCATTAATCAACCTTTCTAACGATCCACATCGACAAACTTTTAGCTCATCCAAAAACTCTAGCTCATCAAGACCCTTGACAACTCGTAGCTGTTCGTTTTCCTCAATAATTAAAAACTTGAGGTTTTTTAAGTTTGACAAACCACCAACACTTTGCACGTAAGGACACCTGTAAAGGAAGAAGTATTCCAATGATTCCGACGTACCGACAATTTGTATCTCGAGCATCTTGTCAGAACCCCCCAATGTGAAACTTTGCAACTTATTGAAGGCTTTCAATGGAAGTATTAGTCTTCCTTCACAATTAATCAACTTATTGGCAGACTCATTGTTATCTTGCCCTGCTTCTCCCACGTAAACTAGCCTCCCCAAGGACTCGCACCCGTGAATAGAGAATTCCTCTAGCGATTCGAACGAAGAAAACTGGATCTCAACTAGATTTAGACAACCACTCACGAAGATTTCTTTTAGCTTCCTCATGCTTGATAGCTTGAATCTCTCGAGGGTATCACAGGTTACCACACGCAACGTCCTTATATTTGGAAGTTGAAGCCCATCGAGTTGAAATTCTTGCATTGGAGAATCCAAAAGCTCTAAACACGACAAATTTCTCAAGTTCGGAGAGAGTGACAAAATTGAATTGAAATTATCAAGGCCTAGCTCTTGTAAACACAAGGGAAGTTGTGGAAAGGTTTGCTGATCCAATCCGGACAAATGAAGTTGGTTTAGCAAAGGAAGGGAAGCTAGCTCAGAAGGAGCAGGAACATTGCGAAGTCCCAATCTCAATACAGTTAGTTTGGATAACCTTCCAATCCACCATAACTCACCAATACAAACTTTATCTCCTCTCAAATTATCTAATACCAACACATCCAAATTAGTCAAGTTTGAAAGATCCGGAACTACTTGCAACGATGCAGATGACACCATTAGTTGGGTTAAACTTGTTGGGAGAATTGGCAATTCTTGAATATGATCACATTCGTTCAAGTCCAACATTTTCAAGCAAGGAAGCATGCTAATGGTCTTTGGAACTTCACTAACATGAGTAAATGATAGATCTAGCATTGTTAGAAAGGGCAAACTTCCAATTTCAAAAGGAAGTTGACCTTTCAAATAGTGATTATTGACTCGAAGCACTTCTAGCTTATGAAGCATTCCAATAGCACTTGGCAACTCCCATGAATTTGCTAAATCTAAATTTCCAAGCATACTCATAAAGTTCACCTTATGTAATGATTTCAACTTCCATACGGAATCAGGGAGTTTCTTCACTTTACACCACTGTACATCGAGGTACTTCAGATTCACTAGGTCCCCAATTTCATGGGGCAAATCTTCAAGAACAAAGCAACCATATATCCTCAAGTCAATTAGACACTTCAACTTCCCAATAGAGCCGTCAATTTCCCTCAAATTGGAACAGTGGTTGAAATTAAGCCTCTCTAAATTCGGGCATCCGAAGAAGTTTGGTGCTTTGATTATTCTATCACAACACGTAAGAGAAAGAACTTTCAATTTTATTGCCATCTGTCAAAATGAATGCAATATTAAATGGATGAATAGTCAAATATTACTTTCAGAGTAAATAGAATAGAAATAAACATATTACGCACCTTGATTAAGCTATGTAGTTTCGAATCATCTATGTAATCATTGTATAAAAATTCAAGAATGACCACATTCTTTAAGTGCATATTGGCTGGCATAGATGTTAGAGGAGGATAACTCCAAGACATCCATCTTAATTCAGTAAGACAATTCGCTAAGTTACCAACGAAAGTTCCCCAATTTAATTTGAGGTACCTTAGATGTTCAAACCTTCCAATCTCTTCACTTTCAATAACGTTCTTAAGATAACTTTTGCGTAGATCACAGTCCACTGCCTGAACATTCCTCTTCATCTGCAAATGAGAGCAAAAAATAAGTGTTATTAAGTGTTCTATTTCATAAGAAAATATTAGTGCAACGTAGAGGATTTTCTAGCAAGAAATTATTAGTTTCCGCTTGAGGATTTTCTGGAAGTGCTTTACCTCTGTTGTTCTCATCGCATCAAGGACCTCCTCATCAATCCATATCCTACTTCTCTCTCCAGGATTCATAGGATTTTCTCGATAAACAAATTCTCTTCCAAAATCTCTAAGTTGATCATGCATCCAGAACTTATTGTTCTCCACGATCTTTACTAAAGACATGCTAATGAGGACATCAATTGCGATATTCGGGAATAACTTACGATCTTCCCACATGTAAAGTACATTTGTCTTATCCTCACCGACAAAAAAACAAGCTATATCGAGGAAAATTTGTTGTTGCTCGAAAGTTAAGGCATCATAGCTTATTTTCAACTTTCCAAAAACATCCTCGTGAGGTGCTTTTTTTAACTTCCTCAATGTCTCTTTCCATAGTTCTAGCATTTTGCCGTAGAGAAATGAACCAATGACTTCAAGAGCCAATGGAAGTCCCCCAGTAGCAAATACAATTCCCCTTGAAAGATCATTGAAGTCATCTAAAGGAGAGTCTCCTCTAAATGCATGCCTATTGAAAAGCTCAAGTGCATGATCAATACTCATTACCTCCATTTCATAATCTAAAATTTGATACCTTAGTCTATTAGTTTGCAAAACATGTTTTTTTCTAGTTGTAATCAATATTCGAGACCCTGAATACAAAGTACTCTTTCCAACTAATTTTTCCACTTGTTCGCTGTCATCAACATCATCAAGTACAATTAGAACTTTCTTATTGCAAAGAACTTCTCCAGTCCTCTTCATTCCATAGTCAATTTCATCAATGCTCCTTGTTCCTGCGTGAACGCCAATTTCGAATAATAACTTTTTTTGCAACTCAACTAAACCATCAGCTCTAGATGACTTTGCTCGAACATCTTCAAGAAAACAACAATACTTTCCAAAATGAGAAGAGAATCGGTTGAAGACGACCTTGGCAAGAGTCGTTTTACCGATACCCCCCATTCCATGAATTTGAATGAACCGCACACCGCTAGCGTTTATTTCTATCAATTCGCTTACTGCTACAACACGATCATCAATTCCAACTAAATGTTCAGTCACCAATCTATGTTTTATCTTCAACTTTTCCAAAACCTCCTCAACTATCAATTTGATCAATTCGCCGTGGCTGCGACAATGGAAAACCATGTTAGTGGAGCAAAATGTGAAATCACGATTACCCAGCTAGAAATGATGTTATTTAAGCACCGTAATAGCTTAACAACAATCGGATAAATAGTGGGACCCTAACAATCTAGAAGTGATCTTCTAAGAGTCCATATTGCACATTAACATCACTCCACAAAAAAGCTTGTATGCACTTGAGGTTGTGTTAATAATGTTCACGCAAAATAGATTTATAAATATTTATGCATTTAAAATCGAAATTTATTTCGACAAAAAAAAATGAAATTTTATTATGTATGTTCGAGCGACTACTATAGAATTAGAGCATCGTGTATTAAAGAGGAGAAATATCATACGTATTGAAAGAATAAATGACATGGCATTTCATTATATCATTCTTTTTCCTCCCACTATCTACAGTCTAATATTAACTTAGCTACCTAGGAATTAACATCATTATTCGCCCATTGATATGATGACCTTGTAACGTAGTGTCACAATTTTTAACAAACGTAGATAGGTTCATCATTTAGTATTACTATAATAAAAGTTCCACCTCAATCGTACTGGAATTTTACATTGTTGATTTAATTGTAAATGAATTTGGGGAAAGAAGCATCTTGAAAGTAGTTGCTTACTCTGTGTGCTTATTCACTTCCCACCCCTTTATCGCATCAATCTCCATGAGGGCCTCTCTCCATGCATTTACTTGCTCATCTTTCAACTTCTTCTTGCACTTCAGTTTTTGTATGTCATCACAATACAGCTGTGTTTTTAGCTTAACATCGTTAGGTTCCACATTGAAAAAAATAGGTAGGATCTCTTTATTACATTCCAATTCAGAGGTGTTGGCCACGATTTGCACGAGCTCGTCGAGGCACCATTGGCTTGAAGCATAATTCTTAGAGAAGACTGGTATGTAGATCCAAGATTTGTTGATTGCTTGCTGAAGCGATTCGCTGATCCTTTCACCAACACGGAGTTCTTCATTGTCTCGGAAGACACAGATTCCAGCATTAGTCAAGCTATGGTAGAGGAAGTCGGTGAATCCAGTTCGAGTATCAGTTCCTCTGAAATTAAGGAACACTTGATACTCGCTTCCTAATGATGTTCCTGCATTTGAGCTCGCCATAGCAGTAGTTTGCTCAGCTTAGTCTCTCTGTCCGTCTCTCTGTGTGATCCAATGTTCTTTGACACAGAAAAGAGGCCGCGTCAATACATCAGTAGGAGATAATTGAGCAGTCAAATAGGAAAACCGATCAAAATCTCAGCGCTTTATAGAAGGTATTGGCTATTGGCTACCTTCCAAAACACAAATTGCACTACCCCCCACCACGTACGAAAACATTTCTGAACAATAGATGGCATGTCGCTTGATGCCTAAATGGCCGCATCCCATTCTGAGGAGTCCCTGTTCTGTAATTGGGAACTCTGTCCAGACAAGGATAGGCAGCCAAAGAAAAAGGAAAAGGCCCGTTGATAAGTCAGCCTAATCCTCCCTCACGAACATATAAAGAGAAGAAAAACATCCAGCCCGAGAAATCGTAGCATGAATTGGGTCTGAGACAGGGCCAATACCTTCCAATCGACGACGGGGCATGTGAAAGCAGGAAAAATTCCGTCAACTGAGTCCGTTCGGATCAAACGAGAGAGATGAAGACGACCAAGCGAACGAGCAAGAGAGAGACAGACACAGAGATGGATCAAGGCAGAGGCGGAGGCGACCGAGTTAGAGGCGGAGGTGGCTCGCACCGGAGACGGAGGCAGAGGCCAATCGCGCTGGAGATGGAAGCGGAGGCCGATTGCGCTGGAGACGGAGGCGGAGTGTGCCAGAGACGGACGCAAGACAGACTGAGCAAGAGAGAGACGGAGATAATTGATCCAGAGAGAGATTCTAATTTAATGATTTTAAATTTTTCAGCAATTTTTGTTTTGTTCTTTGGAAGGCCGGTTCAATTTAGTTAACCGATTTGGTTCGGTTAACCAAATTAGATAGATTCCGAACCAGGATAAATAATTTGATTTTTTTGATTAACCGAACCGAACCGAAAACACACGAAATTTCTGTTCGGTTTGTTTTCGATTTTCGGTTCGGTTACTGACATCCCTAATATATGCTCTCTTGTTAACGACACTTTATAGACGCAAGTGATGTGAAAAAAAATTATATTATATTAAGAGTTATAAAATACCTATGCTTTAGTGTGTTGGTAGGTCTCATGACGGCACGCATATTAACAAAATAGATACTTTCGGTTGTCGTCTCAAATCCAGTATAGAGTGCCACTCCTATTCAAGAAGTTTATTTGAGTATTAGCTTAGATAATACTATCATTGCTAACGCTCATGAGGAAAGAGTCTTGATAATCTCAAATGGACAAAAATCAAATAAAAAGATGAGAGACTGTGTTATCGAATTGCGGACGGGAATGGGATGCTCTGCACGCCATTCAACTTGAGCTGCGTCAAACGGGCTTCCAAGCCGTCCAAAGAACTCATCCGCATCACATCAGCTTCAATCTAAGGCCAAAATGAAAACAATAAAAGAAAAAAAAATAAACATTATCCCAAAGAAAATTCAAAAATTACTTACTGCTGTATTACAAATAAATAAATGGGTTAATACCATAAAAAATCTCAAATTAATACATCAATAATAATTTTATCTTAAATTAATTTTTTGATCACCGAAAATCCTAAACCGATTGCTAAAATGGTTGAAGAAGAAAGTGGATTGGATGGACATCATGACCGTGGGCTCGTCCGTTGGAGCAGGCCAAGGTTCAAAGGAATCCTAATTGGAATCTATCCTCCTCCCAAAGTGGATGCGGTAGTGGCGAGCTGCTATGTCACTTTCATTTAATAAAAAAGGCTATTTAAAAACTCATAATGGACGATAATGCCGGCCAGGCTGAGCTGGCCTGCGTCGGATGAACCTCCACAGGATTGTCTCGTTAGAAGATGACAATCACAAACTTACGTAGGCCGGCGCTTAGAGCACTGTTTAGCTGTCATTTAACAGGCTTGCATCGCCTTAATTTTCTCCTTTTGTTTGTTCTTGTAATGGCTAAGACAAATAGTCAATTCATCTAGCTTGCTCTTTTGGCTTTTCATAATCTCATGTTCAAAAAGGATTATTATTTCCAATTTAGTTTATAATGCAGAAAATAACCATATGCTAACCTACGTAAAATAGTTCAAACAGAAAGTTGTCGATTTGATGAAGAAGACCATAAAATCAAATGCTATTGCCCAGCTTTCTAAAGTTTTGTCTACTTTGTGTCTCCCACGAAAGTGATTCCTTTGGCACGTATCTATGTTACATACTAGTTTGCTTAAACGAAAGTCATTCCTACATCTGAGCTCGCCATAGCAGTAATTGCTTAGCTCAGCAGACGAAGGGGCGTGATCCTTGGTTAGGCCTTTGCCATTGACTGAGACTGACCCGATGTTTTCAACATCGAATCCGGCCGCATCAACACGTCATGAGAAAATAATGGAGTTGTAGGAAAACCAATTAAATGCTGTAAGTCCATGAGAAAAATGATTGAAACAGACAGTCATAATTTTTTATGACCAGGACCCTAAAATCTAATGCTATGATGGGTCGATGAGAAAAAGAAGAGAGCTAAATATGGGGCTGAACGAATGGCCTACGGAGCGGAAGTTAGCAAATGGGTAACAATTCAAATTGTTACAAGATATCATCCATATATAGAATTTGTCAACATCATAAGAAATGGGTAAGTTACCAACTCATTTTAGATTGTACAAGCATTATTAGAAAAATATCGGTACTATAAGGAATTTACAAACATCTCAATAAATTGATATTAGGATCTTACCAAAATTTCATTAAATTATTAAGTTACTCACTTTGTTGGAATTTGATAAATGTGGTTAGTAAACTACCAACACTATAATTAGTTTGCCAACATTATGATCAATTACTAAGTTACCAACTCCTTTCAAATTTTACAAGTGTGGTTGATAACGTCCAAACCTTATAACAGATTTACCAACATTCCAATAAATTAATAAGTTGCCAATTTCTTTGACATCTTGCAAGTGTAATTAGTAAACTACTAACACTTAGAGGAGTTTACCAACGTTCCAATTAATTATTAAGTTATCAACTTCTTTCAATTGCTACAAGTGTAGTTAGTAAAATGTCAACATATTAAAGAATTTGCAAGCATCCTAATAATTCGGTGAGTTACCAACTCCTTTTAGATTATACAAGAGTCATTAGTAACATACCAACACTATTACGAACATCTCAATAAATCAGTAAGTTACCAAATTTTTTGAAATTTAAGAATTTACCAAAATTCCATTAAATCAATAAGTTACCAACTTCTTTGTAATTTTCCAAGTGTCATCAGTAAAATACGTTCCCTATAAGGAATTTACTAAAATCATTAAATTAGTTAGTTATCAAATCTTTAAAAGTTTATAATTGTGGTTACTAATTTACCATGATAAATTTAACAATGTGCAAAAAACTTAGTATGTTACATGCTCTACAAGTGGGGTTACTAATATAAAAAACATTGCGATGAATTTACTAATGTTCGATCTGATATTGATGAAATATCTTTTAGTATGTAAATTGTTATTTGTTGACTTCTATAGTCAATGCGACTTCTTACAAGTGTCTTGAATGCACAAAGTCAGGTACCACTTTCTTCGAAACTGTACCTATGTTGTTCCTCGGTTACAAAATTAGAATGAATTCACTAATGCTTTGGCGATTATTGAAGAACTTTTTTGAATACGTAACTAGTTACTTATCTATTATGTACTTTACGAAAATATTAGTTGCAATAATTATGCTCTATTAAAATTACTTCAAAATAACATTTGAGGGCCTGAATTTCAACCATATTTTGGAATTATATGAAATTGTTATATTAATCAATGCACTGTTAATATGAGTACTTTAAATTGATCATTCGTGAGTTAACAGACCTTTCAGAAGCATAATTAGTGATTGATACACGTGCAACCAACATATTCAATCAGGAACAGACCGTTTGACTACAAGGATCCAAGGGGGAATATTAGACCATTAACAAACGGAAATAAATCGATTCGGCAGAAGTACGAAGCCGGATTATGGGTGATTCTGCATGATTTCAATACGAACTACGAACGACATTAAACCAATTTCTTTTTTACCTTGTGCTCAGGATTATCAATTGAACCCCCAAGATTACATAACAACCAATGGTCGTCCCTGGTTTGAGAATTCGTTTAAACGTGGATCGAAAAGTTATTGACCACAGGTCAAATGTGAGGAGAACAATAAAGGGATGCCCTATAGTCTAAACTATACTATGGTCACAATTGATTCAATTTAATCCTGATTTTTTATCCGATTTCGGGTATCGACTCTTCAGGGACTTCATGACTAAATAATTGGACATCACCACATTTATTCTCGGGTTTTTCGATGAGCTGTAATGTAAGGACATGGGGCTCGCTGAGTAATATTGTCCGCTTTGGGCCGAGACCCGCACGGCTTTAAAACGCGTTGTCTGGGGTAGAGGCGCTCAACGGGCCCTTCCTCGCCCCTCAAGGCTTTAAAACGCGTTGTCTGGGGTAGAGGCGCTCAACGGGCCCTTCCTCGCCCCTCAAGGCTTTGTTTTCAACGCAGCGGAAGCGTACGTGAAACGCGTTACTCAGGGATGAGGGATCCTTTTATATACTTGGCCCACTCCCCCTAGCGATGTGGGACAAGAGACATGTGACCCCCCTTGCGCACGTCCGAGGGCCGAGGCGCGGACGCACCGCCATCCCTCCTCCTCGCGCACCGTCGCCGGGCTGTCACATTCTCCCCCCTTCGAACACAGCGTCCTCGCCCCAGTGGCCCCACACGCTGTCGGGAGTCGGCTCGATACCACCAACAGGACATGGGGCTGGCCGAGTAATATTGTCCGCTTTGGGCCGAGACCCGCACGGCTTTAAAACGCGTTGTCTGGGGTAGAGGCGCTCAACGGGCCCTTCCTCATCCCAGCCCAATATTGTCCTCTTTGGGCGAGGCGCTCAACGGGCCCTTCCTCGCCCCTCAAGGCTTTGTTTTCGGCGCGGCGAAGCGTACGTGAAACGCGTTACTCGGGGATGAGGATCCTGCGCATATATACTTGGCGGACTCCCTGCGATGTGGGACAAGAGACATGTGACCCCCTCCCTTGCGCACGTCCGAGGACTGAGGCGCGGACGCACCGCCATCCCTCCTCCTCGCGCACCGTCGCCCGGGCTGTCACATGTAAAGTGTTAGAAAAGGAAATTTTGGACCGGAAATTTAAGTCCGCAAGTGGGCTGGCCTAAGACCGATGGCCCAATGGGCCTTGCGCCCATCAAGGTGGGCCCAAGTTGACCCAAATTCTCTCTCTTCTCATCCCATGGGCCTTCTCTTCTAGAAGCTTAGCTTTGTGCGATCTACATTTGCTTGTTTTTACTTAGTTGTTATTCATTCTTGGAGAACAAGTTGGCAAGGCTTCTTGGACAAGCTTGCTAGCTCATTCTCTCTCCTCTCTCTCTCTTGCTTTCGCCCACATCTCTCCTCAGCTCACTCTCTCTCTCTTTATTTTTTCATGTTTCTGTATTGTTTTCGGAGGAAAGGTTTCCAAGAAGATCCAAATAAGGGAAAAACTTGGGTGAAGACAGTGAAAAGCGAAGAACGGACATGAGGAAGAAGGCACGTGGGTCCACACAAGCGCTAAGGGTGCAAGCGTGTGGATCCCATGTGCCATGCGCGTTACGTGGGCTCCACAGGTGTAGGCACATGCAATTCACGTGTCACTCGCTTCAGACGCGTTGCGAAACGCGCCATGCGCGTCAAGCACACTCTGCCTGTCAGGCACATGCGCCACACATGCCTACGCGCATGTAATGCACGTGCTAGCATGCTAGTCTGGGCGTGTGTGCTGCATGAGCCCGTCGACCTTTCACCTAATTACTGCTTTAAAAAAATTATTGCTTTTCAGTGCAATTTGATTGATGAGGAAATTGATGTTGAATAAATTGCTTATGTGTATCTCTTTAGTGTGGGCCTATTATTGTATAAATTTACATATACATCACTACAATTTTCTTAATTGTACAATTAGTTGTATTTAATTCAATTGAAATAATTATTATTATGATTATTTAATTTGACATCTATATTATGTATAATTCATTAGTCACCAAAGTGACTAAATTAGAAAGTTTCTCATAGACATCAAATTAAATAAAATTCAACTACTCATGTTTATATGATGCTACTAATGAGATGACATGATGTTGTATATTTATTTTTCATGAGTAATTTAAAGTTCATTGATTATAAAAAATTTAAGGATCGCCCAAATGTTGATCGGTTAATTTTATAATCATGCATATAATAGTAGTTAATTAGTATACTTGGTTAGATATGTTTAGCACATCCAAAGATAGCAACCGTATCTAATTGAAATATATATAATTATCAATTATATGAAATTAAATTTAAGCATCAATTATGTTTTATGATTGTACATTGTTGTATCACCCAAATGAGAACTTCAATGTACATTTAATGTTATGTGATTATTGTCTGAATCCGGGTTATGTGTTTAAGTTACGACTCAAAACATTAATGTGTAAGCATTTTATAAATTTTGTAGCATATGTTCCTATTTCTCTTCACTAGCAAACTTCATCTATTATGAAGTTCAACAGGGTTAATTTTTATGAATGGAGTGAACAAGTCAAGTTTCACCTAGGTATACTTGATCTTGATTTAGCACTCATAAATGATAAGCCCGCTGCTTTTACTACTTCTAGCAGTATTGACGAAAAGTCTTTCCATAAAGCTTAGGAAAGACCAAATAGACTAAGCTTAATGTTCATGTGGATGACAGTAATAAATAACATTAAGTCAACCATTCCTGAAACTGATAATGCTAAGGAATTTATGAAGTTTGTGGAAAGTCGTTCTCAATCTAATTATGTTGATAAGTCAGTTGCTAGGACATTAAGGGGTATGGTAACCACCATGAAGTTCGATGGTTGGCAAATATAGCAACAAGATTAAGTTCCATGGGAATGAAGGTGGATGAAAGTTTCCTTGTGCAGTTTATCATAAATTTCTTGTCTCCCGAGTATAGTCCATTCTAAATAAATTATAATGCTATAAAAGATAAGTGGAATGTGACTGAACTGCAAAGTATGCTCATTTAAGAAAAAGCAATGCTTAAGAAGCAAGGAGTCCATTCTATCAATCTCATTGGTCAACTAGGAGCTAAAAGAAAACCAGTAAGGAATAATGGAAAGGGCAATAAAGGACCACTAAAGATTAATGAGTCATCTGCCCAAATCCATAACAAGGAACAAAAAAATGATAAGTATTGTTTCTGCAATAAACCTGGACACTATCTGAAAGATTGCCTGACACATTAGGCATGGTTTGAAAAGAAAGGTAAGCCTAGTGTTTTTGTATGTTTCGAATCATGCTTAGCAAAAGTTCCTTATAATACTTGGTGGATTGATTCTAGTTGTACCTCTCTTGTTTCGAATATGATGCAAGGATTCCTTATGACCCAAACCATAAATCCAGATGAAAATTTTATTTTCATGGGGAATAAAGTCAAAGCTCCAATTGAAACTATTGGGACATACTGTTTGATTTTGGAAACTGTACATCATTTAGATCTTTTCCAAACTTTTTATGTTCCTTCTATTTCTCAAAATTTAGTTTCATTATTGAAACTTGATACAGCAGGATATTCTTTTAAGTTTGGTAATAGATGTTTCAATTTATTTAAACATAATTATCTTATTGGTTCCGGTGTGCTTTGTAATGGTTTATAAAATTGAAGCTTGATAATTTGTTTGCTAAGACTCTATTGACCTTGCATTTGGTTCAAAACATGATTTAGTGGATGAAAGTTCAGCTTTCTTGTGGTATAAATGTTTAGGTCATATATCCAAAGAAATAATGCAAAGATTAGTAAAGAATGAAATCTTTATGATTTGGATTTTACTGATCTTGGGATTTGTGTGTATTGTATTAAAGAAAAACACACAAAACACACAATTAAGAAAGCAGCCACAAGAAGCACACGGCTCCTTAAATTAATACACATTGATGTATGTGGACCTTTTGATGTTCATTGTTTAGTAGAGAAAAATATTTTATCACATTTATTGATGATTTTTCACGTTATGGTTTTGTCTATCTGTTGCATGAACAATCTCAATCGGTAAATGCATTAGAAGTGTTTATCAACAAAGTTGAAGGACAATTAGACATAAAGGTAAAAAATTTCAAATCTGACAGAGGTGGTGAATATTATGAAAAGTATGAGGAAATTGGATAATACCCTGGTCCATTTGCTAAATTCTTTGAAAAGCATGACATTTGCACTCAATACACAATGCCAAGCACACCATAACAAAATAGTGTTGCAAAGAAAGCATATCCGTACATTAATGGATATGGTTAGGAGTATGTTTAGTAATTCTTCTATACTCTTATCATTGCCGATGTATGCTTTGAAATCCACCATGTATTTTTTGAATAGGGTTCTTAATAAAGCAATTCCCAAAACTCCTTTTGAACTGTGGACAAGAAGAAAACCTAGTTTGCGGCACCTGCATTTTGGGGGCTACCCGATGGAAGTAAGGATTTATAATCCTCATGAAAAGAAATTGGACTCAAGAACAATCAATGGTTTCTTAATTGATTATCCAAAAATATCCAAAGGGTATAGATTTTACTATCCAAACCACAATACAAGAATTGTTGAAACTGAGAACGCTAGGTTCATTGAAAGTGGTGAAACTAGTGAGAATGTAGAACCACGAAAGGTGGAAATTCAAGAAGTTAAGATACAAATACCTTTACCCATAACTTATTCTCAGGTTGTTGTTCTCATAGTTGTCAAATGGCTTGACAACATACAAGAACAACAAATAAATGACCAAACACTCATTGATGAAGTTGTCACTAATCAACATACAGTAGATGAACCACATGAAGCGGCATTAAGAAGGTCTCAAAGGCAAAGAAGATCTGCTGTTTCTTATGATTATGTAGTTTTATTACATGAGTCTGAATTTAACTTAGGATTTGATGAACATCCAAGTTTGTTTTCACAAGCCATGGAAAGTGTTAATTCTGCTAAATGGTTTAACGCCATGAGAGAAGAGTTAAAATCAATAGATCACAATAGAGTCTGGGACCTTGTTGATTTGTTTGAAGGTTGTAAAAAGGTCAATTCCAGATGTGTCTTTAAGACTAAACATGACTTGAATGGCAATATTGAAAGATATATGATTATTTAAAATAGAAAATTAATTAATTAATGTAAGCCCATTAAAGGAAATTTCCAACATGATGGGCATCGCTGGAAAATCGGCAGGGACTCTGGTGTAGGTGATCCTCTGTAGCCGGCGCTAGGAATCAAAGGACATGCCATAAAACCATAATGAATCATAGATATAAACATAGAACATTAATTTCATGAAAGCAACTTTATCAGCTCTTTCAAGCAAATAGTCAAACACATGTTGGCGTCTGTAAAACGTAAGTTTTGGACTTGATTTCGATGTATTTTAGAAGATTGATGAGCAAGAGAAGTGCAAGCCTAAGGCCAAATCCCACCGCTAATCCTCCTTCTTTGACACTACTTCCAAACCAGTCCCTCCTCCTTTATGTGATGTTGCAGAGCTCAAATGCAAAAGTGGAGGAGAGAGGGGAAGAGAGAGAGGAAGATGAACAACGTCGTTCAGCACCCATATTCTTTTTACGAACAACATCGTTTTAGGTTGTACAGGTAAATGAAATTGGTTAAACAACGCCGTTTTGTGCCAAAGAGACTGGAGTTGGCATTGAAAAAAATCATTTTTCAAAAAATTTGGCACTAATGATCTCGCAAAAAGTTGATTAAACGATATCGTTTAGCACCCATGTTTTCTGGCAACCACGTTGGCTAAAAACATTAATAAAAAAAGCCCTCGTCAGATTTCTGATCAAAGAGATTGAAATTAAATGAGCCGCCAAAAAGTTGTGGCACTAAAGTAAATACCGTATATAAGTTAAGACACTTCTTGTGTCCTTCTCCTAATGGGTCCTTATAAGAGGAGTATGTTGCTGTTTACTTTAGTGCCACAACTTAGATAAATAAATGCTAGTTCAGCTGTTCCGAGTGGACCGTTTCCAACCTCAAACTGCAGATGATGGTTTCAACTAAAATCATTTGGCTAAGTCTTTGATTTCGTTTCAACAGGTCGGAAATTGCTTAATTGAACCATAGGCTGATACCAATCTCCTCACTCTAACATGGTACGAAAAGGGACGCCCTATACTTGTCGTCGAAACCCCCTCTCTTTAACTTTTCTCTTATTCGAGTGATGAAATGAAACAAGTTTTGATATCCACTCGAATCGGATGGTCGAAACTGGAGTTAATTTGATCTTTCATATGAACATAAAATCAATAACTCACAAAAAGGGGAGAGGAGTGGGCGGTGGGGTTTAATAATTAGGAACTTTTCCAGATAACATTTCGGAGTGGATCATCCCTTTGATACATAAATATCAAATGATTGAAGGTAGTGAAACGTGACCACATTGAGACATCATGACGAAATAATGGAGTGGCTATAGGACTAAAAAAAGCAAATAAAGGAGTAGTTACGGGAAAACCAATCAAAGTGCATAAAATCAAATGATTAAAACAGAAATCCTAATATTTTACGACCAAGACCATAAAATCAAATGCTATTGGTCTATGAGGGGAAAAAAATGGAACAAGACCACATTGAGACGTCATGACGAAATAATGGAGTAGCTAGAGGACTAAAAATGCAAATAAAGGAGTAGTTACTGGAAAACCAATCAAAGTGCATAAAATCAAATGATTGAAACAGAAATCGTAATATTTTACGATCAATACCATAAAATCAAATGCTATTGGTCTATGAGGGGAAAAGAATGGAACAGTGTATGTAGGAAAACCAATCAAACCCTTGCCCTTTGTGGGAGTCTAGTAGGAATCCATCCTTTTCCAAACAAAGATGCCGTAGTAGTGGAGCATTGCTTGTCACTTTCATTTAATCAACAAGGGCTATGGAAAAAAAAACAACTTTAGTTGCTTTCTCTCTATTTTAGAATTTCTTTAATTTTACGTGTTCATCATCCCGGTTAGTCGTTTAAACGACCTTACACCGTCTGAATGCCCGCACGAGTTCCTCCTGTCGCCCCGAGCACGGGGCACAATGGATTGGGCTTTCCGCACAACCATCCGGATACCCGGACTGCAAATGTCGGATTGCCCGGCCTATGTAGTTTCAGGTAAGTGGCTCAAGCATGTGCCTGTTTCAAAACACTCGAAACAAAAATAGCAGCAACGACATATTCAGCATAATTAAAAGTGATTTTGAAGTGGTGAGAACTAATCTATGGTCAATAATAGCTAGTCAGGTTTGGCCTGAGTTGCATATAGCCTCGAGTACCATTATTTTCTTTCAAAAGAAGAGGAAAGGGGAAAGAAATAATGTTAGCCAGGAAGCCTCCATCTACTTTTATTAGAGTCAAAATCAACATTGGAAACACTACCTTAGCTAAGGGGAAGATATTCATCCATCCTATGTTGCTGTGAAGAAGGAGAAAAAAAGAAAAAAGAAAAGAAAAGAAAATGGTTGTGTCCTCTTATACTTCGCCTCGTGTATGAAGTGCTCTCCCATACTTTACTTTTTGGCAAAACTACACTTTATACTATGCAAACTCACATAGACACTTCATCATCAAAGTTTTTTTATGTTCGATGCATGAAATATTCTTCACCGCTTAACATATTAGAGTAAATTTCGATATGAAATTAAAGTACGGCATTCTTTCCTTCTGTATTGTGGATTGAAACTTACTTCGTGGGTTGAAACAATAGGAAAGATGCTCGCCTTTCTTATATCTTTGTTTATATAATTAGAGTGTCAAAATATGCTGATTTGTCATGTTTTAGGCGAAATTTTCCAGAGCCTCCTGCCGCGGAGCTTGCATTGCAGCCATGGCAACCTCCTGACGTGTAGTCTGCACAGCGGCCACAACTACGCGAAATAGCCATGCGATTTCAGTGATTAAAAAAAAAAATGATTCAACTTGAGTTTAGATTCAAGATCATTGAAAAATGAAATCAGAGAGGATATATAGACTGTGTAACAGAACGACTGATAAAGCCCGCCGAAAAAAAAAATCATTGAGAAACTCTTTAAAGGTCCGCCACGAATTTTTGACTCCTCTAAATAGAGAAGATGTGTAAACCATCTAACTATTTTTCTACACTTTTAACTGTTGATGTGACTAGTTTCATGTGTGACGAGTACAAATTACTCAAATCAATGGTGATGGATGCAAGATATCCAGGGAAATAATTTATACGGGATATGGATAAAATGAATCTTGTAACAAAAAGCAGTTAAAGTCTAGCTTCCTAGGATCTTTAATTTCTTTTTTAAACTGACTTGAAGTGCCACCCATAGAATCTCCAGCGTTGAAGTGTATGAAGTATATATATATATATTTTAAAACCTTCACCGTTAGATATTAATTAGCTATCCAGTCACTAGCAATGGTCAAATCTAATCATCGGAGGGGCATAGGGTGTCTAATTTTGAAGTACTATATTCACCCGGCTTGCAGATCGTGTAAATAATTCAAAAGATGGTAGGAAAGTAGAAGAAAAATCTTACTCTTTTTTTAGTATTTTTTTTATTAGCACTTAAGATGAGTCAAGCATTACATTGTGATCTAGTTTTCAATAATTGAATTAAATCAAGTTTAATCTCGAGCACGTATGCTATATTGAGTTGAGCTCAGTCATGGGGATGAGAAATTGAATTTTGTCACATTGAGAATCGATATCAACAATATCAAGTCAGATTTTACATAAATAAACTTTTTGAAATCAATAAATAGCTCTGTTGCATCTTTATAGTTTTTTTTTTCTCAAATGAAATACCTTATCTTAGACTCTTTAGTGCATGGATTTCTGCAAGTTAGTTCCATACCTGCATGCGAATAAGAGTCATCTGAGTCGTATTCAAAACTGCACAAGCCTCCGAAACATGTCACAAGCCTCCGAAGCATGTAACATATCCAGTCAAAGCATGATTCCTGACAAATAAAATTTCAATCAATCTTGCAAGGAAGTTTGAAGAAAAGAATAACATGATTAGAATTATGCAGTAAAATCAACCAGTAATACATATCAACTAATGTTTATCGTGTTTGATCTCTTTGTCAATGTATATTATATACAAGAAAATAAATTGAAGCTGTTCCAAATTCCTTGAAAGCTACTGATGAAAGTCAAATATATAATTTTTAACTATATTTGTTAATATTGAAATACGAGAAAGGATATATATACATATATATAAGCTATCGTGAATCATGTGGTTCGCATAGTGATTAAGAAACGGACTTATGTGCTTGTCATGGGCCGATCGATTCACACCAATCAATTCATGCCAGTGCAGCCTTAGGAAAGATCCTAAGTCAGCCTTTCGATCAGTCACTCGACCAGAAGAGGTGTTTGAGAGTAAAGGAATGTTTCATTCACTTATAATCAAGCATCTACAAGAGGGGTGAGGGTACCCTATTTATACAAGGGCTGAACTAATCCAATCCGTCGATCCCCTCATCGATCCAACGGTCGGGTTCAAATTTGTACAATCATTACAAGGCTATAGTAGGGTCTAGGACATGGGGAAGCTCAAGGCCACCTGCCATGGCCAGGCCTTGAAAACCCGCATAATCTTCTGGCCACAAGAGGACGAGCGGAATAGGACGAGCGGGATAGGACATAGGGGTGAGCATGGTCTGGGTTGGGTCGGTCCACCCCCTGACCTTAGGACCAACCCGCACAGTGTTGGTCCTCAATTTTTGGGACCGAGGACTGACCCTATTGAGCATAGGACCGAGGACCGGACCGACCCAATTGGTTCGGTTCGGATCCAGGGTTAACTCGGGACCAATCGATAACTTTTTTATTTTTTTGTATTTCTGAAAAATTAAACCAATTATTTCAAATTACATATCCATCGATAATTTGGTTTTAACTAAATTATAAATACCAATACATATTCAACAAATTTAAAATAAGGTAACAATAAAAATTCCACACTTGTTAAAAGCAAGAAATCATAAAAAGGATTAAGATTGCTCATAGAGCCGCAAGATCAGCGTTGCTCATGAGCAAAAATGATTTCTAATCAGGGATTTATTTCCTTCTTATTTATTCAGCGACGAGTGAGGTTAGCAAATAGAGATGAGCGGCACAAGCATCGAGCAACGAGTGGGGTGAGCACGGCAAGCAATGTGAGCGTTGAGTGGTGAGCAACCAAAGGTGAGCAAGATGAGTGTCAAGTAACAAGCGGGACAAGATTGCTCATGAGTGAAGTTGTTTCTTTCAATTTTACTTGGCAAATTGAATACTAAGAAGATAAAATAGAAAGAAGAGAACAAGAGTACTGGAGGAAGACGCCATTTGATTTAGGGTTTACTCTTTAGAATAAAAAAAAATATAAATAATATATAATATATCTAAAATATATTATATATTATATATAAGGCCAGGGTTGGTCTAAGTTAGACTAACCCGAAACTCCTAGAACCGAGGACCAATCCGCACAGTACTGGTCCAAGGACCTCAGGACCAATGACCAACCCAGTCCCCTCGGGAACTGGACCTGGACCAAGACCAACAGGGTTGGGCCGGTCTAGGATCGGTCTAGGGTTGACCTTGGACCGATGCTCACCCCTAACAGGACAAGCCATTGAAACCGAACGATCACGGGCTCAAGAGAGGGACTTGGCCAGGCCCGTGGATAGGCCATGGCCAAATTCTGGACTCGTTCAAGGCTCGCCAAACTCTTGGGCTATGTCATTCTCCCCCACCTAATCCGACGACACTCTAGTCGCATCTTCAGCGTGGAACGCATCGACATGCTACTTGAACTACCAAAGAGCCTCGGAGGGTTCCCAACTTGCTTCACTCTCTGGAAGACCTTTCCACTGAACCAGGTACTCCCACCTAGGCGCACGATACTTTTTCCATATGATTCAATCATCCAGAATGCATTCAACATCATGATCATAGGAAGTTTTCGCCCCGAGGGGTGCTTGTTTCGATTCGCCCTAGTTCGGATCATCCTCGTCCGCATGGTAAGGCTTCAGCATACTCACGTGGAACACCAGGTGTAGTTTGAGCTTGGACGGTAGGTCCAGCTTGTACGCCACATTGCCAACCCATTGGATCACGCGAAAGGGGCCTTTGTAGCGACAAATTAGGCCCTTGTGCATGTCCCAGTACTAAGGACCGCATGCAACTTGGCCAGCATGAGATCCTCAACCTAGAACTCCACATGCCGCCACTTCTTGTCCGCCCACTTCTTAAGCTCTTGTGAAGACACGTTCGCGCCAAGTCAGCCTACTCTTGCCACTCTCTGGCAAACTTGTACACGGAAGAACTACTCCCTTTGTAACCCGTGGCAACCACACTTGGAATTAGGGGTGATCGGTTCCCGATTCGGTCCGTTTCCAAGGTGGAACTGGGAACCGGACCGGAAGGACCGATTCCCATTTTTTGGGACTGTGGACCAGACCGGATGGTCCTAGGATCGGGAACCGGACCGGACCAGACCAAACGGTCTTAGGACCAGGAACCGGATCAGACCGAACCGGATGGTCCTAGGACTTGGAACCGCACCAATGGTCCGGTTCAGTCCAATAGGACTGACCACTTAGCCAAAAAAAAATACTAGAAATATTATTATTTTAGGGTTTATTGTATTTTTTTAAGAAATTTAAGAAATTTATTTTAAATAGAAAATTGTCGGTCCGGTCCATCGGTCGGGTCTTGTCCGATTCCCTCCAGAACCGGGAACCAGACCGAAAATCACCGGTTCCATTTTTATAGAATCGGGAACCGGACCGATGCTCCCGAGAACCGGACCAAACCCGCCAGTCCTGTCCGGTCCGGGCGGTTCTTAGTTTGGGTGGTCCAATGTGTTCACCCCTACTTGGAATACGTGGTTACTGCCCGGTCACGATCTTGAACAGGCTCTGGTTCGTTGACTCATTCCACTACAAGTTGAATCAGAACTAAACCACATCGATCAGCTTCGCCCAATTTGCTTGTGTTACACTCACATAGTGTCGAAGATAGATTTCGATGAGCAAGTTCACCCTTTCTGTCTGTCCATCAGTTTGAGGATGCAAGCTCGTAAAAAAGTTGAGGTTTGTCCCCAATAGCTTAAAGAGTTCGGTCCAGAACCGCTTGATGAACCGAGGGTCGCGATCACTCACGATCGTTCGCGGAACACCCTAGTACTTGACGATGTGCTTGACAAACAATTTGGCCGCTTCCTCGGCTGAATAATCCTTGCTTGCAAGCATGAACACCGTGTACTTGGAGAAGCGATTCACCATGATCATGAGTGTCCGATAACCTTCAGACTTAGGGAGATTAACAATGAAGTCCATGGAGATGCTCTCCCATGGATGTTCTGGCACAGGAAGTGGCTCAAGGAGCCCCAACGGCAGCTGCTGGTCGATCTTGTCCTACTGGCACACAAGGCATGTTTTCATGTACACTTCGACATAATCCCTCAGATGCCACCAGTAGTATTGATCTTCAACCAGCGCCATGCTGAGGTAGATTCCCGAATGTCCTGCCCATTTGGAGCCGCGACACTCTTAAAGCACTTCCTTCCATAGCTTCCTATGGAGCGGCACATAGAGTCTCCGCCCTCTTGTATAGAGAAGGCCGTCTTCACACTAGAACCTTCTTGTTTTGCCCTCTCGAGCATACTCGAGCAGTTGTTAGGCCGTTCAATCATGTGGGAGCCCTTCTCTAATGCGATCAATTAAGGGGCAGCTAGGACGACTTACCGTGCTAGCCAGCTCCATCTTTCTGCTCAAGGCATCAACTACCAATTTGGCACTTCCCGGTTTGTACTCCAGCACATAGTTGAACTCAGCAAGGAAGTCCATGAAAAGAATGGTAGCTTATGCACCACCGCGGTCATCTCTTTCTCTTGGACCGTATACCGTTATTCAGTGTCGTTCAACTTCCGAGAGTCATAGGCCACCAGGTGTCTTTCCTGCATAATAACACCGCCTATTGCAAATCAGAGGCATTAGTTTCTACCTTGTATGGTTTGAAATAGTCGGGTAGCACTAAGACAAGTCCTTCGACCAAGGCCTGTTTCAACCGCTCGAAGGCCTCTTGACACCAATCCGCCCATTCCCACAATTTTTCTTTCTTCAGCATATCCATGAAAAGAACGATAATGCTCGAATAGCTCCGGATGAACCACCGATAGTAATTTGTTAACCCAAAGAACAATCTCAACTCTGTTACCTTAGTTGGTGGCTCATATTCAACAATGGCACGGACTTTCGCCGCATCTATCTACACTCATCCACCCTCAATGACGTGGCCAGGTAACTTCTTCCCGTGCAAAGGCGCACTTCTCCCGCTTCACATACAGGTTGTTCGCTCGCAGAACTTGGAAAACCTATTTCAAATGCTTGATATGCTCCTCGAACGTCCAACTATACCCCCACAATATCATCGAGATAGACAACCATGAATCGATCAAGAAACGGGTGTAGTACCTTGTTCATCAAAATGCAGAATGTTGCCAAGGCATTGGTCAGGCCGAATGGCATGACAAGGAGCTCATATGATCCATAGCGGGTTACGCACGCGATCTTTGGCTCATCCCCTTCGGCAATCCGAACTTGGTAGTATCCCGATCACAGGTCTAGCTTGAAGAACCACCAGGCTTCCCTGAGCTGATCGAACAAGTCCGCAATGAGAGGGATCGGGTACTTGTTTTTTATAGTGAGCTTGTTCAAAGCTCTATAGTTAATGCACATTCGAAGGGACCAGTCGTGCTTCTTTTGGAACAACACCGAGGCACTAAATGGGGCCTTGGACAGCCGAATGTATCCTGCATCGAGCAATTCTTTGAGCTGCCTTCTCAACTCTTCCAATTCTGGCGGGGCCATGTGGTAAGGCGCCATAGCTGAAGGTCTAGCATCGAGCACCAGCTCGTTCTTATGATCAACCTCCCTACGAGGTGGCAACTTCTTGGGCAACTCAGGTGGCATCACATCTTGGAACGTGTCAAAGACCCGGACCACCTTAGCTAGAACATCTTCCTCGCTACTTTTCACGTCCTCAACCTTCAGTGTTGCCAAGAAGGTCACCTCGCATTTCCGTGCTCCTTTTGAGAGCTGCATGGCAGAGAGCATCTTCCAATCGCGTCCCGACTCATGATGGATTGGCACCATGCATTGGCACCATTTGTCTAGAATGCAAATACAATCCGCAAAGGGCATAACGCTTGCATTGATACGATCAAGGAATCACAAACCCAGCACAAAGTTGTAATCGTCAATGGGGATTACCTCAATGTTTTCCTTGCTCATCCAGGGACCAAGGTGAATCTCCACATCCCTAGCCACGCCGCTAGTCGGGACTTCCTTCGAGTTCACCGTTTTGAGCAAGTCGGCTCCTCCTTCGACCCGAAGATTAAGTTTCTTCGCGGCCCCTTGGGAGATGAAGAGATCGGATGCTCTTGTGTCCATGAGTGCATTGACTGTAGTACCTCCGATCTTCACATCGACGAGCATCATCCCCTTCGGTTCCTTGGCCTTGATGGAGCTTAGGATCCTCAGCAATCCTAACCGCGCCTCCTCTCGCGGTTCATCATCTCAACACAAGGATGCCAGCTTGCCCCTCTTGGGACAATCTTAAGCCATGTGTGGTCCGTCACAAAAGAAACACTTATATGTGTGATTCTTGCACTGTCCCCAGCCACTCGACTCCGGTTGGGCCTTAGGCGATGCCACTAGTGGTCTTCCTCCATTAGGATGTTTGTACCGATTCCGGTCTCCCCCACCATTGGCCCTTTCCCTCGGCTTGTAGTCGGGCTTAGATGTGGACGCCGCTTTAGGCTCCTCTAGGTACTCGGCCACGGTCATGGCTGTTGTGAGATCCTTCACATTGTATCGTTTGAGCTCCTGCTTGGCCCATGATTTGAGGCCACTCATAAACTGATGGTAGGCCTCCGTATCGTTCATAGACAGGATTTGAAGCAGCAGCTCCGAGAAACGCTTGACATAGTCTCGAATAGTACCTCTCTGTTCAAGGCGCTTCAACTCGTCACAAGCTTCCTCCTCAACATAGGCGGGGTAGTAGTTCCGATGGAACTCCTCGACAAAATTGGCCCACGTTGTGATAGGGTTGCCACTGCTATCATCGGATGTATGGCGCTACCAGAGCAAGGCATTCTCACTCAAGTACATGGATGATGTGTTCACGCGGCCATGTCGTCGGTAATGCCTGTGGCTTGGAAATACCGCTCCATGTACCATAAGAAGTTGTCCACGTCTCTAGCCACTCATGAGCCTTTCAATTCCTTCATCTTGGGGGTGCCATGCGTGGTTGTACGATGATCGCCCTGTTCACGCATGCGGCTTCTACCTCGACAAGCTTCCCTTTGAGCTCGCTGATCTCAGCTCGCATGACCGCTACTGTAACTTCCCAAGTCTCGTCCCGTTGTTGTAACTCACGGACCAACGACCCCAGCATCTCGTTACGAAGTTCTCCCATGCCACCTTTTAGTTCTTGCATCTTGGCCAAGAACCCCTCTTGGTCGACTTCCACTCCACCAACGATCTGGGTTAAGTCGTTCACCAGCCCGCAAACGTCCAAGATGTTCTCTTCCAAGATCATCATGCGACGCTCCCAATCTCCCGTTAACTCTCTCAAACGAGACGCAGCACGACTAAGCCTAGTCTGGACGCCAACCCGCTCGGTCGTCCTTCCACGCTCCTCGCGATCCT
Organism: Angophora floribunda; assembly: GCA_014182895.1. NCBI lineage: Eukaryota > Viridiplantae > Streptophyta > Magnoliopsida > Myrtales > Myrtaceae > Angophora > Angophora floribunda. The sequence goes on from CM024708.1 coordinate 10,762,341, forward strand.
CACCCTGGGCATTCGCGACACTAGAACGTGGATCATCCATTGTGCTTGATGAAAGCACGAACAAAGACACGAACAAAGGCACGATCGAGGTATGGCCAAGGCACGAACAAGGCTCGAATAGTCACTCGACCGAAAGAGGTGTTTAAGAGTAAAGGAGTGTTTCATTCACTTCTGACCAAGCATTTATAAGAGGGGTGAGGGTTCTCTATTTATACAAAGGTCGAACTGATCCGATCCATCGATCCCATCATCGATCAAATGATCGGGTTCAAATCTGTACAATCATTACAAGGCTACAGTAGAGTCTAGGATGTGGGGAAGCTCAAGGCCGCCTACCATGGCCAATCTGCATAGCCAGGCCTTGGAAACCTGCATAATCTTCTAGCCACAAGAGGACGAGCGGAATAGGATGAATGGGACAAGACAAGCCATTGGAAGCGAATGGTCACGGGCTCAAGAGAGGGATTTGGCCGGGCCTGTGGATGGGCATGGCCGAATTCTGGATTGGTTCGGGGCTTACCAAACTCTTGAGCCGTGTCACATGCAATATGCACATCACATCAACTGGATTTTCCACGTCACTAAATGCAAACAACTTTGCATCGAAGCCACATCTACTTGATCTTTGACTCATACTCTACCTAGTCCATCAGATCAATAAGATATTTTACGAGCCTGACGCCTTATATGTTTCTAGAAAATGACCATGCCTAGTTATAAATCCAGAAGATAAAGCATTCCCTCCTCTCTTTTCCCCCTTTCCGTCTAGCGTGGTCTTGGAAGTAGGTTGTCGAAACAATGTCTTATCAAGTATATCACAACTTTGATGAAACTAATTTTGTTCCCAATCCAGCTAAGGTAACAACTTTTCAAGTACACAATCAACTAAATCAATGTAGAATTTAAAGTCATGACTTAACCTACTTATCAAAAGTTAATGAGTAGCAGAATTGACTCTACACCTTGCCTGAAATGAAATCTTCTTGGCTGAAAGAATAAATACCTAAAAGATCAACTATAAAAATTCTTGTTTGAAGTGGCTATTCATCCTACTGCAAAAAAGTGGAGGATGCAGAAATAACTCTTGTCTGAAATTGTCCCTCCTCCTCTTTCCCATTTTCTTTATTGTTTATCTATGACATCCTGAAATTTGAGCTCTTTAAGGGATGTATGAACATGAATTTCGTCAATTTATTGTTGGTTAATCTCACTTGGAATTGATCACTCTCGAGATACTAACCTTGAGGGAAAGGCTAATGGGGACAGAACTCGTGCGACTAAAGAAATTGACTTAGGAAAAATGATTCAACTGTGAGACTTGCGTAAGGACAATCCTGCGGATATGTAGGCCGATTTCAAGGACGACTAAAAGTCGATTCGTGGACAGAGCATGATGGGACGACGGATGATTCCATTTACTGTTATCGAGTCCACGAACAACCCTATATTGATCCTCAGTAATCGTGTACTTTGAAATAAGAATCTATCCTTCGCAATTTAATGTCATCAAGGACGTCCATGTATCGAGATGTCTTGAACGTAGTTTGATACTAAGTTAGGCACAAGTCGGTTACGCATGAATCTTCGAAGCCGCCTATTAGTCCAAGACGTACCAAAATGGCATTCGGGCAAAATTGACAATGCATGAAAATCTAATATTGGACTATGAATTTTCGGGAACGTCCAGGACGAACTTTTGGACAATGCTTCTTCGACAGTCAACATTGCCAGTGAAATCGAATAATTGGAAAAGGGATTTACGAACCGAGGAAATGAGCATACATGGATGTGGACCGGGCAAGGCGAACGTGGGCCTCATGCCTAAGGTGGGGCGGCCACCATGGTGGGCCCGAGGCAAGCAAGTGAGCCTATTGGACCCAACCAACCATTTAACCCTTCCAAGCCCATTGTCTAACTTTCAACCAATTCGAGCCCAACCAATTCCTGAGCCCATTCCTATTCATTTCCTAGCCCGTTTTTTAGGCCCGCCCATAATCTTAGCCCAAGGATAGTTTGGGAATTGTGCAAAGGTGGAAATGACCATTTTGCCCCTCTAGATATTATTGAGGAAAAGACAAAAAAAGAGAGAAAATGATGTCATTGCATGGGGGATTGGAGCTGCATTGATAAGTCTTAATGAGGCCTTGACACCAGCTCTCACATCTCTCTCTCTCTCTCCCCTACTTAGCCACCCCCTCTCTCCCCTTGTTTCCTCTCTTCTCTTTTTCCTCTCCTTCAAACCTTCCTTCAAAACTTGAGTTGTTCATTGCTGTCGTGAGCTGATCACTGCTCGCACCACCTGACGCCGTGTTCAGGAGACTTCATCTATGTCCCCTATGACCACCATTTGTTGAACGAAGTCGCCGGCCAGAAGCCACCGCCAGTCTGTCTGCTTGTTTCTACCCTGCACCGCCCAGAAAAACCGTTTCGCCCATGTTCCAACCCAACCGCCGCCTAGACCAGCCACTAGCTAGTCCCCCTTGACCCCATGTAATCGTCGGTTGGTAGCCAACCACTCGCCAGAGCACCGATCGGTCCGGTTAGCCTCTCCTCCACCTGTGCAGTCCAGTTTCTAGAGGTTCTATGAGTACTGGAGTTAGTTGCTGCTGTTTCAACCTTGGGATGGTCTTGGATCGCCATGGTCGAGGTTCTCGAGCATAGCCTCCATCGTCGCCATCACACCGTGTCTCCGGTCCGCTTAACGGGTGAGTTTAGTCATAATACTTTGTTTAGTGCCTAAACTTGCTTAGGGTTGGTTTAGTTGTGGTTAATTCTAGTTTAAGGGGTTTAATTAAGTTGTATTAGCCCTAAGATAGGTGGTTGTTAGATGGTTAGGATTAGTTTAGATTAATCTTGATTAGTGCTTGTGAATTGTGATTTGTGAGTAATTAAGCTTGTTTAGTTTTAATTAATTGATTGTTTGTTTTAATTAATGTTTTGATTGATTTCTGAATTTAATTTATTAATTATTAAATTATGGATTTTACTGTTCATGTAGCACTGTTCATAATTTACTGTTCACGCATACTGTTCACACGCACTGTTCATCCGAAAGTGAAAAATTGCATTATTTCATGTGCTTTGATCCTATGATGTGAATTGGATGTGTAGTTGCATGGACATCCGCATGAATCGTATGGTTTTCACAAAAAGGGGAAAATGATTTGTCCGAGAGACACCGAAATAGACCGCTTTTATGAGAAGAGATTTGAGATTATATATGCAAGCATGTATGCATTGGCTAATGTTCAAGATAAAAATGGATTTGTAGTGGTATGCTTGCATGATCACTAAGTTAAACCCGCCGCCCCAGCCGAAGTTCAAGGGGTGATAGTTCGATTCGTCGGAAACCCAGCAAGGGTTCGGATACGGAGTCGCGGTAAAGGCCGGGCCCATGCTCATTCGGGAATACCTTCTTAAGAGAGAACCCTTGACGTCGCCACGCCTCACGAGGGAAGACAATGCCTGGTTATGCCAATAGACACCGGCAAGGGTTCAGTTATGGCGCTAAGGGGCAGTAATAATCGAAACATGTGTGAATGTAAGAACGCATGAGAAACATGACATCATTGGTTCCGATTATGCATGAGCTGATCACATTGTTTATTGCACGAATGAATTAATAACATGCAGGGTGTGGCAATGGCCAGGTGAGATCATTTGTGATGCGACTCGCATGTGATTGATGAATTGCATTATCTGATGGCCATGTGTATTATTTGTATTGTGTTGGAGTTTAACGTGCAGGGTATGGCATGCTAGGTAAGGTTGCATGCGAACCGATATTTAATTGTTGGTTAACCCTGGTTGTTGTATGGTTGATTGTTGTCGATTTGCTTGAGAGGTGGTTCTGGAGAGATACCCCGAGTTGAGTTAGTGTACTAACTGGGGCCTAAGGTGAGGACTTGCTAAGATTTTATCCCACTAGTTATTGTATAACCATTTTCAAGCCTTTAGAATAGCACACCCGCCGGTGCGATTCGAGATCCCAAAGGACTGGGAGACCGTCGTGACGCACCACCGCTTCTCAGGTCGGGTGCATCTTTATGAAAAGTATCTCTCCATCATCTAGGTGGACGAGAGACCAAGGCAATGGATCCCCCATCGGTTCTTGGCTTGGTACATCTAGGAGGATGATCTTCTAATTGGTCCTCTATGTGGTTTTGACAGGCCGCCCGGTAGAGGCCCCGAAGACGTTGACTGGGACCTCATGGAGCTAGACCCTCCCGACGGCACAGTGGAGAATCCTACCCCCGCTCCACTGGTAATCGACCCGAACGCCTCCGACAACGACCCGACGGAGCCTGAGTCCAATGGGTCTCTATGATAGTGGTGTTGAACCCAAGGGTTCTTTTTGTACATATGGATTAGCCTAGCTGTAGTTTCTTTTTGGTTTGGCTTAGATGATGAATCTGACCCTTTAATGGGCTTGTATATCGAAAACGATCCTCCATTGGTTAATTCAGTAGGAATGTATAAATGAGTAGTTGATGTTATTATGCTGTTCTTTACTCTATCCCTATTTGATTGTTTGATTGTCTGATTTACTAGGGGATGGTTCATCTTCCGCTTGCATATAATGAAAGAATAAAATGAATGGTCGGCGACGCGTCCTGGGACGTCACATTCTATTGGCCAAGGGAAGGGGTTGTTGCGTACTCGGGGTTCGGGGCGTGACATTATCAACCTGCAGTTTCTCCTCTATTTGAAATTGCACATGGATTCATACGTTTTTTCTGGTCAACTTTTAAAAATCACAACCTTAAAGCCTGCTCTATTGTTTCTTATCGATTCAATCACTGAGTTTTGGGACACATGATTGAGTAAAACTAGTACAAAAGTTATAAAAAAAGAAAGAAAAAGAGTCATCCTCCATAATAAGAAGTCTAATTGGATGACCACCTGAGTTATGCACTAAGAATGTGTCTTTTACATACAACAAGTGAATTATCTACAGCACATGAATCTTTTAGCTTCCTATCTTGACGATGAAAATTGCACAGAACCAATCTTATGACCGTAATATGTAGCATCAGTAAGAAATCGATACTATTTAGGTGAGAGCAAAATTCATCTAAACAATTCACTTGTTATTTGAAAAGACGGGTGAAACATAGAAAGTAACTTTTTTGAATAATAAGAAACTGAAGGCTGACATTCGTTCTAGATTAATGAAGTTCTTCCACTTATTTTGCTACCGGTTGACCTTGTCCACTAGCTTATGTAATTTTTTAGAACTTTCTCATCCGCCGGCAAGGAAAGAAAAAGGAAAACTAGGAGTAGAAACAGTAAAAAGGAAAATGAGAACATAAAATTGGGAAAATAAAACTTGTAGGTGTGCCCAAATTTAGAGCCGTTTTATAACAAATGGGATCAAATTCAATGCATCTTTACCTCTGGATGACATCTTCATAGATTCGATAACAAGTAAACTGAAATACGAAATCTCTCTTTTCGGTAAATAAAATGTTAACTACTACGCAATATAGAGAAGGTTCAGCGAAACTCACCTTGTGGTGCTTGTAAGACCCGAGGTAACCCCGAAAGTCTTTCCTGCAACCGGAGATATGTATTTGGCAATCATTTGGCACTCTGGTACTCGATACATCAATCAACCTTTCCAACGATGCGCAATCAGAAACATGTAAAAATTCCAAAAACTCTAACTTGTCAAGGTCCTTGACAATCTGTTGCCGTTCGTTGTAGGCCATGCATAGTGACTTGAGGTTCTTTAAGTATGACAAACCACCGAGACTTCGCACATAAGGGCAACTAAAAAGTCCAAAGTATTCCAATGATGCTGACGTTCTGACAATTTGTATGTCAAGTATCATAGGACAACCCCTCAGACTGAAAGATTGCAACTTATTTAAGAATCCCAACGGAAGGATTAGTCTCCCTTCACAACTAATCAACTCATTAGCAGGCTCATTATTATCATGCCCTACTTCGTTCACACAAGTTAGCGTTCCGAAGGACTTGCAGCGACCAATAGACAATCAGCCCAGTGATTCCAACCAAGAAAATTGGATCTTAAGTAGCTTTTCACAAAGAGATACTTGGGACATCTTTCAGCTTCCTCATGCTTGATAGCCTGAATCTCTCGAGAGATGCACAGCTTTCCACACGGAACTCCTTTATATTTGGAAGTTGAAGCCCATCAAGTTGAAATTCTTGCATTGAAGACCTATAGAGCTCTAAACATGATAAATCTATCAGGTTCGCAGAGAGTGACACGATGGGATTGAAATTATCAAGGCGTAACTTTTCTAGAGACAAGGGAAGTTGCGTAAAGTTTTGCGGGTCAAATCCAAACAAACCAAGTTGGTTTAGCAGTGGAAGCGAAGCCAACTCAGTAGGGACAGGAACATTATAAAGTCCAAAGCTCAATTTAGTCGGCTTGGATAACTTTCTAATCCACCACAATTCATCAGCACAAATTTTATCCCCTCCTCCTCCCCAATCATTTAGATCCAACTCAACCAAATTACTCAAGTTCGAGAGATGTGGGATTACCCACAATGATTCAGATGACACGAGTAAATGGATTAAACTTGTTGGGAGTGTCGGCAATTCTTGAATCTCATCACAGTCCTTCAACTCCAACCTTTGAAGGCAAGAAAGCATGTGAACGGTCGCTGGAACTTCACTAACGTGAGTCAGTGATAGAACTAAGATTCTTAGAAAGGGCGAGCTTCCAATATTAGAAGGAAGTTGACCTTTTAAATTATAATTATTGACTCAAAGCACTTCCAGCTTATGAAGCATTCCAATAGCACTAGGTAACTCCCATGCAAATGCTGTATCAAATTGACTATGGAAATTAACAAAGTGCACCTCGCATAATGATTTCAAATTCCATAAGGAATTTGGGACTTTCTTTACTTTACACATAGCTAAAGAGAAGTGCATTAGATTATATATGTGACGTCCTGAAATTCGAGCCCTTTGAGGGAGGAATGAACGTTAATTTCATCAATGCATTGTTGGTTGATCTCACTCGGAACTGATCACTTCTGAGATACTAACCTTAAGAGGAAAGGCTAATGAGGATAGAATTCGTACAACTAAAGAACTTGACCTGGGAAAATGACTCGACCGTGAGACATGCGTAAGGACGATCCTGTAAATATGCAGGCCGATTCCAGAGACAAATAGAAGTCGATTTGTGAACAGAACATAATGGGACGACGAGTGATTCCGTTTATTGTTATCGAGTCTATGAACGACCCTATGTCGATCCTTGGTAATCATATACTTTGAAATAAGAATCTATCCTTCGCAATTTCACGTAGTCGAGGACGTCCATATGTCAAGAAGTCTTGAATGTGATTTGGCACGAGTCGGTTACGTGTGAATCCTCGAAGCCACTTGTCAGTCTGAGTTGTACCAAAAATGGCATTTGGACGAAACTGACAAGGCATGAGAATCCAGTATTGGACTTCGAATTTTCGCGAACGTCCGGGATGGACTTTTGGACAATGCTTCGTTGATAGTTGACAGTGTTAGTTGAGCCGAGTTTTTTGGAAAATGGGTTTACAGACCGAGGAAACAAGCCTATGACGTGGGCAAAGTAAGACCAGTGTGGGCCTCACGCCCAAGATGGGACAGCCACCATGGTAGACCCGAGACAAGCGAGTGAGCCCGTTAGACCAAACTGACCATTTACCCTTCTGAACCCGTTATCTAACCTTGAGCCGTTTCGAGCCCATTCATATTCATTTTCTAGCCTGTTTCTTAGGCCCGCCCTTCATTTTCAGCCCAAGGGCAAATTGGGAAATGTGCAAGGTGGAAATGACCATTTTGCCCCTAGATATTTTGAAGAAAGAATAAAAGAAGAGAGAGAAGATGATGTCATCGTGCCTTGGGAGTTGCGGCATCAATTAATGGCCTTGATGAGATTTATCTTCAGCCCTCATTTCACTCTCTCTCCTCTTTTTGCCTAAGCAAAACCGCACACTTCTCTCCCTAGTTTCCCTTTCTTCCTTCTGTTCTTCCTTCTGACCTTCCTCCGAAAAATCGAGTTGTTCATGTCCTTCTCGTGCGAATCACCGCCCGTGCCACCCACCATCATGCTCAGGACATCCAAACCATATGCCTGCGTTGGCCAATTGTCGGTCGGAGCCGCCGGCCGATTGCCAGTCAGAGCCGCCGGCCGACCCACCAGCCGACCTGCCCGCCAGCCAGAAGCCGGCTGCTCCTTGACCACCTACCGTAGCGCCGGTCCTGCACAGTTTCATCTTTTCAGCCATTTTCCTCCTGTTTCAACCCGATCTCCGCCCATACCAACCACTAGCAATTCTCCCTCGACCCCTAGGTGCCGATGGTCGCTGGCCAGCCCGTTTTAGCTCCGACCAGCCCTTTCCTCTTCAAGCAGTGCTATTTTCAAAAGTTGCAGAGGGAGTTTGAGTTTGTGGCTACTGTTTTGACCCCGGGACCGCCTTAGATCGTCGTGGTAGAGGTCTCCGGGTGTTGCCTTCGTCGCTGCCACCGCGTTCGTGTCGCCGCTGCCGCGTCCGTGTCGCCGGCTCGCTTAACGGGTGAGTTTAGCCCCTAATCCCTTTGTTAGTGCCTAAACTTGCTTAGGGTTGGGTTAATTAGTAGTAATGCTAAGTTAGGGGTTTAATTAAGTTGTATTAACCCTAAAATAAGTGGTTAGATAGTTGGTTAAGATTAACTTAGCTTCATCTTACTTAATTATGCTTGATTGTGCTTAATAGTGCTTAATGGTGTTTTTTATGATAAGTAAGCATGTGTCGTGACCTCCCCGAAGGTGAACCACCTAGGGTTTGGCTAATGGATTACTAAGCCTAAACTTAACTCGGGCTCTCCCAAGCCCATACCAATTCGCGACTTAGGGTTTAAGTTTTTAGTATGCAAATGATTTTTACTTGGAGTCGCCACTAATCTATTTTTTGGTGGGTCGATTAGAAACCCAAGTAAAGTAACGGGAGAATTACTTTACTCTTACGAACCAGAGACTATGGGATCGGGGACTTGATTACGTTAGATTTCTCTAACGCCCTTTTGGTACGTTTTCTCTTTTATTTGAAGAAAATGATTTTGCAGGCAGTTTGCATTGATTTTAATTTACTCCTAACATGCAATGTGATCATGCAAGTGTGCAATCATTATCTAACACTCAATAAAAGCAAAGCAATAAATAAATTGCAAGCTCAAGGAAGGGATACTTACCTCGAAGCAATGAAAGCATTTGCAATGTTAGCTTAAAAAATCACACCACTAATCCTAGATATGATTTCTAATTAACACGCAACCATTCAATTGTTTTTTAAAGGTTTTAAATTATTTAATGAGGCCTAAAATAATAAGTGCAATGCATGTGATGACGTGCAAAAGTGTCTAACTATAATAATATGTAACGTGCAACATAATATGCAAATTATATGTCACGTGACATTAATTATTTAACTTAATCTAATGCTAGAAAATATTAATGCAACTATCCTAGCATGTCACACATTCAAATGACCCTAAACATGCAATGACTATATGACACATGGAAGATGACCTAATTCTACATGACATGAGCATGGCAATTTTTATTATTTATTTTTTTATAATCAAAATTCGAAATTAAAATAACCTATATTTAAACATGCAAACTATCCTAAAAGAAAATATTCTAACATTTTTTGGGTTTTCTTTTATAAGCAAAATCAATTCGAGCAAAGGCATCAAGAACAGCATGGCAACAAATCAGGCAAGATATTATCCATGTCCAAATAAAATCGACGGATCGTATCTCGAGCATGAGATCGGATTGGCCAATTTTTTTAAAAGAAATCGTGAATTGTATCTCGGACATAAGATCGGATTGACGATTTTTCCGTGCAATCGCTAATCGCATCTCGAGCGTGAAATCGGATTGACAATTATAGCATGTTGTGAAGTAAGGAAAATTTCCTAGTTCACGAGAGGTCAGGAAATCTTTTGGATATGGCAGTATTGATCAAATATTTTACTAAGATTGCAATTCCATGAACTAGGCAATAAAATATGAGAAAATTGCATTAATCAGGATTCTCACCTAGCTTTCGGTATTGCACGAACAAAGCTTCCAAATCGGGGCTCGTCGGACAACGGAATCGGCGAGTTGTGGTGGTGCTCGCGGTGGGCAGAAATTCTTGGCGATAACTATTGTGGGAGTTGGACCACCGCTTTACCAGATTTCATCAACTTTTGACTTGGTCAGAGTCTTCCTTCACCTTTTGATCTCAAATTCGAGCTTTTATTCGCTTTCAAAATCGCCGGAGGTGAGACTAGGACCCAGCCGTGATGTCGCTGCAGGAGGGTGTCAGAGTAGGAACTCGGAGGTTCTTAGCAACCTGCACTAGTGTACGCGATTGATTGGCGGTGAAGCTTAGATCTCGTTGACACTAGACTGGGGTATCGCTGAAAGGACCGAAGTCATCGGATATCGCTGCCTTGGCAACAACAGTTTGAAGCAAGAACGAGAACCCTGCACCAACAAAAACCGTGAAAGGGAGACTTTTTTTCTCGTAAATGCTGCTCTCAATGTGATCTCTCTCTTCGACCCTCTCAAACGGTGCCGTGTATTTCCATTCGTGCCTCTCTCTCCCTTTTTTTGTATTTTTTTTGTGTCTGTCCCCTTCATTGTGCGTGGCCCCCTTTTTATGGGTGAGAGTATTTTGTTATTTAAGGAAAGATGATAAATTTGCATGTTGCCTATTTAGCTCTTGTATCCCACATGCAATATTTTTCCAATATTTCATCTGACACCTTCCCTGAATATTGAAAGAATATTCTCATATTCCAACTCGTCACCCCTTAACAGGAATATTTCATCCGACACATTCCCTAAATATTGAAAGAATAATGCGAATATTCTCGGGAACATTCTCATATTCCCGGGAATATTCTTATATTCCTACTCGTCACCTCTTAACGGGCCTAGCCAAATTCTTTTTCACCGTGGGCTCAGTCCAACTTGTTAAATTAAAGCTTAGAACCATCAATTGAAGCCCATCTGCCACATGCCCAATGTAAATGCAATAATAAATGCTCCTAAAACTATATGCTATGTAATTTAATCCTAATATTTTTTTGTTTAGGGGTTAAAATTAATCCCTAAATTTTTGTGCATTAAATTATGAATGATCAATCAAAATTTAGGTGTCAACAGCATGTTTAGCTTGATTGATTGATTGATTGTTTTAATCATTATTTTGTTTAATTTCTGAATTTAATTTATTAATAATTGAATTCTAAAAATTACTGTTCATGATTACTATTCACGATTACTATTCACGATTATTGTTCATGGCACCATTCATCCGAAAGTGAAAATGTACATAATTTCTTGTATCTTGATTTTATGAGGTGAATTGGATGTGTTATTGCATGAACATCCGCATGAATCACGTGATTTTAACAAAAAGGGGAAAAATGGTTTGTTCGAGGGACACCAAAAATGGACCACTTTTATGAGAAAGGATTTGAGGTTTTATATGCAAGCATGTGTGCATTAACTAACGCTCAAAGATAATAAGTGGATTGTGATGGTATGCTTGCATGATCACTAAGTTGGACTCGCCGCCCCGAGCGTAATTCGAGGGGTGAGAGATTATGGAGAGGGAGGGCATGGAAGGGCACGGTTGCACCTTTGCGAAGGAAGGGCGCCGTAATGCCTCGAAGGGCACGGAAGGACACGATTACACCTCTGTGGAGGAAGGGCACTGTAGCGCCTCGGTTTGCGGAGGAAGGGCGCCGTAGCACTGTAGCACCTCAGCTCAAATTGTAGCCCTGTGGGGTAGTAATAATCGGAACACATGTGGATGCAAGAGTGCATGAGAAAACATGGCATCATTGGTTCCGATTATGCATGATGTGATCACATTATTTATGGCACACACACATGAATTAATAACGTGCATGGTGTGACAATGGCCAGGTGAGATTGCTTGTAACACGACTCACATGTGATTGATGAACTGCATCATCTAACAGCCATGTGCCTTACATGTATTGTGTTGAGATTTAACGTGCAGGGTATGGCATACCAGGTAAGGTTGCATGCGAACCAACTTTATGATTGTTGGTTGACCATGTCTGTTATTAATTGTTGATTGCTAGTTGTTTGTTGTTGGGTTGAGTGAGGGGTGGTTCTGAAGAGATACCCTAGGTTGAGTTGATGTACTAACCAGGGCTTAGAGGAAGAACTCACTGAGATTTTATCTCACTGGTTATTGTATAACCACTTTCAGGCCCTTAGAATGGTGCAGTGGAGAATCATGTCCTCGCTCCTCCAGCGATCGACCCGACAGAGCCCGAGTCTGATGGGTCCCAGTAATGGTGGTGCTGAACCTGAGGGTTCATTTTGTATAGCTGGATTAGCATAGTATTGACACTTAAATTTTGGTGATTTGTTTAAGTGTTTGTTAATTGCATTGGAAAATTAGGAATTAATTTCTAACCCTTTAACAAAAATTTTCATTGAAATTGCATCGCATATAGATATTAGGAGCACTTGCGTCACTAGTTTTAAAATTTAGAAATTTACAAAAAAAATTTGCAAAAAAATTATAAGTAAAAAAATTAATTAAAAAATTAATAATTAATTAATTTAAAAAAATCGAAAAAAAAAAAGAAGCCGGGCTAGGGCTGGGCCCGCCCGGCCCCCATGTGGCCCTTTCCCTTTCCTCGCACGGGCTCGGCCCATTTCCCCTTTTTCTTCTTCCTTGGCCCGGCCCACTCGGCCTTTTTCTTCCTCTCTTCTTGACCGTCACGCGGCAACGGCTACCCGCAAGAAGAAGAAAAAAAGTCGAGAGCAGGAGGAGCAGAGGGAGGTCAGACGGCAGCAGCAAGTCAGAGCAGAAAAAGATGATGAAGCAAGCGGCGAGGGTCAGAGCAGGAAGCAGAAAAGAAGAAAAAAACAGAAGAAAAAGCAAGAAGAAAAAGCAAAAAGAAAAAGCGGAGGGGAGAACTCGGAGGAAAAAGGAAGAGAGGGGAAGAAAAACCGGAGAGGGAGAGGGACGAAAAAGAGGAGCAGAAAGAGAGGGCAGGGGGAGAGAACAGAAAAACCCGAGAGAAAAGTGAGAGGAGAGAAGAGGAAGTCCGAGGGAAAAGACCAAGGGGAAGAAGCTCGAATCCGGCGGAGAGAGACGGCGACCGAGAGCGGCTCAGCCACGCCCGGGCCTGTCCGAAGACTTTCCCGGCGACGTCCTCGAGCTGACCAGGTAAGTTTGGCTCCTTCCTTGATCCGTTTTTAGGCGCGTCGGGCCGGAGCTCGCGGCCGTCCGGCTCGCGCAAGCTCCGGCCCTCGTCGCCCTTGCATTTTGTTCCCACGTCCCTTGTATTCCATGTTCGAAGACCCCCAAGGCGTGTACGAGGCTCGGTTGAGCCGGAAATCTCTGAACTCGATAGTGCTCGTTAACCGTTCGACGAAATGCCCCCCCGAGAAAACCGACCCTAGCCCTTAACCGGAGTTCGGCCTTTAGATTTTCTGCGTCGCTAGGAGGTATACGGTGACCACGCACTATTTTCGGCATCTTCCTCGCTTTTCGGAGCGTTACCCCGTGCTGTTCGGATCGGAAAGTTTTTTTTCGTAACTCGCCGGAGTCCGTCCGACAGCTCTCGGAATGCCGGTCAGCTGGTCGCCGGCAGCGCTCGGCGTCGGTCGGACGGGACGGCCGACGTCAGACGATGACATGGTGACTTCCCAAGGGTCGGCGAGGACTCGCCGGTCGCCGGTGTCGTCGGTTCGGGGTTGGAGCTGCAGGCGTGCTGGAGTGTCGGACGTTGGGGGCTGCATGAAGACCAGAAGCATGCAGAAGAAGAAATAAAGAAGAAGACCAAAAAGAATAAAAATAAAGAAAAGAAAGAAAGAAGAAGTTGCAGAAGAGAAGATGGGGAAGCGTCGGGCGTGCATGGGGTTGCATGGGGAGAAGAAACCTGCAGGGAAGAAAAATAATAATAATAATAAAGAAAGCAGAAAAAGACAAAAGAAATGGGAAAAAATCGGAAAATAGAAAAATAGGAAGGTGGGCTTCGTCTTGGGCTTGTGTACGCCGGGCTGGGTTCGTTGCGGGCCGGGATGGCTGGGCCGAGAGACAGAAATTAAAAGTGGGCTCTTTCTATAAAAAACGAATTTTTCGTGGGCTTTTAAAAAAAAGAATTTCGTGGGCCTTTTTCAATCCCTAGTGATTTAGGGCCGGCCCAGTATTTTGTGGCCCAACCCGGACCAACAGGGTCCGAATCAGGTTAGCAGGGCCGGGTTTCCTAACCCGGTCCGAATTATATTTTTTATAAAAAAAATCATTAAAAAATCATTAAAAAATCCAAAAATTCAGAAAATCAAAAAAATTATTAAAATATTAAAAATTCATAAAAAATTCGAAATTTCAGAAAATTCATGGAAACTCAGAAACCTAAAAATTTAAAATATTAAAAATTCCAAAAAAAAAAAAAAATTTCAAAAATCCCAAAATTTCCAAATTTGTTTTAGAGTTCCCTAAAAAGCTCTAAAATAATTCTTGGACAATTTTCTCTTAAAAAGTGTTGAAAATTCATCAGCCTAAGATTGTGTTTAAAATTGAACAAGCCCTTACGACTTCACCTTAGGGTTTTAATTATCCCTGATAATTGTCTCTGATAAGACGCTTATGGTGCGATGGTTATGGTTTCCCCCTTAGTTTAATTAAGATTGCCATTTATTTATCTCTTAATGCTAGGTGTTTATTTTCCCTTACAATTTATTTAATGTTTTCTTTAATTGTTTATTGTTATTTTGATAATTGTGCACTCGCATGATCACCTCACATGTTAGTGGTTAAGTCTAAAATCAATCCAAAATGCTTGACAAAAAAAAATCTTTTTTGAAATGAACAAGATTAGGTACCGAAAGGACACTAATTGGTTAATTAGTGTAATCAAGTCCCTAACCCTAAATTCTCTGGTTGTGTAGAAAGTAAGACACACTCTCATGTCTCGCTTGGTTTCTAGCCGACCCCAATAGGCTAGTGGCAACTCCTCATTTGAAAATTTTCATGAACACCCAATGTCATGCGAGGTATGGGCTTGGGAGAGCCAATGTCTAATTAAGGGTCTTAGACCCACCCTTTTGGACAATATCCCTAAACTTATTTAGATATTCCTTTCCCCCTTGGGACGGAAAAAATAGGTCGCGATACCTAGCCTAGTTCTTTTTTGGTTTGGCTTAGAGAATGGATCGGCCCCTTTGTTGGGCTTGTAAATCGGAAAATGATCCTCCATTGGTTAATCCAGTAAATTGTATAAATGAGTAGTTGATGTTGTTTTTGCTATTCATCCATCTATTCCTGTTTGATTGTTTAATTGTTTGTTTGGACTGGGGATGGTTCGTTTTCCACTTGCACATAATGAAAGATTAAAATGAATAGTCGTCGATGAGTCTTGGGACATCGCTTTCAATTAACATGGTAAGAAGTTGTCGCGTGCTCGAGATTCGAGGCATGATAATATAATTCCCCAATTTCTTCAAGAAAATCTTCAAGACAAAAGCATGAATCAATCTTCAGGTCAGTCAAACGCTTCAACTTCCCAATAGAGCCATCAATTTTCCTTAGATTGAAACAAGATTCGAAAATAAGCCTTTCTAAATTCGAGCATCTAGAGAAGTTTGCTGTTCTTACTATGTTATGACACCTTTTGAGAGTGAGAACTTTCAATTTTCTTACCATCTATCAAAATGAATGCAATATACAATGAATGAACAATCACATAATACATCCAAGGAAAATATAATAGAACTAAGCATATCACATACCTCGATGAAGCTCTGTAGTGTTGAATCATCCATGAAGTTAATGTCTACGATTTCAAGAATGACCAAATTCTTTAAGTGAATGTTGGTTGGTTTAGAGGCTGAAAGAGAACTCCAAAATATCCATCTTAACTCAGTAAGACAATTCACTAAGTTACCACTGAAAGTTCCCCAATTTAATATGAGGTACCTTAAACGCTCAAACATTCCAATCTCTTCACTCTTAATAACATCCTTAAGATAACTTTCGAATAGATCAAGATCTAGCGCTTGAACACTTCCTCTTCATCTGCAAATGATAGCAAGAAATTAGTGGTATTCAGCATTCTATTGTAGAGGAAAAGGATTAAAATGCGAAAAGACAAAAGCAAATAGAGCATCCTAATGCAGCTTAGTCGATTTTCTAGTAGAAAGACTATCACTTTCCTCCCAAGGGGCTTTACCTCCTTTGTGGTTATTGCATCAAGGGTCTCCTCATTAATCCATAACCCATCACGCTTTCCAGGATTTATAGGATTTTCATCATGAACAATTCTTCTTCCAAGATCTCTGAGTTGATCATGCATCCAAAACCTATTGTTCTCTACAATTTTTATCAAACACATGCTATTGAGGACTTCAACCCCATCATCTCGAAGAAGTCCACAATCTTCCCACATGTATATTGCATTCATCTTATCCTTACCAACGAAGAAGCATGCAATATCGAGGAAAATTTACTGTTACTCGAAACTTAAGGCATCGTAGCTGATCTTTAACTTTCCAAAGACATCATTATGAGGTGTTTTCTTTAAGTCCTCCAATGTCTTTTTCCATTGTTCTTGTGTTCTATCGGAGAGGAGCGAACCAATTGCTTCAAGTGCTAACAGAAGTCTCCTGGTAAAAGATACGGTTTCCATTGAAAGATCATTGTAATCATCTGAAGGAGTCTCTATTAAATGCATGCCTACTTGTTGACACCTAAATTTTGACCTAACGTGTGGCTGTATTTGCAGGCTGACTCAACCCTTAAGCAAAATCGGAAATTATGTTTAGCCTAATAAGGGACCATGAACCTCGCCCATAATATGAGGAAGGGGACAAATGAATTGCACACGTGAGGATAGAAAATTCGGAAGGAAATCAGTGGGATACTAGGGGTTGCAATTTTCACAAAGAATCTTCGGAGGAATTCATGGGATAAGATGGATGAAATGGAGGGAAGAAAATGAAGACATTTGTGGCAAGTGTGGGCTGTGGAGACTTACAAAAGGAAGCTAATGAGCTGGGAAATAAGATGGGATCAATCGATTGGCTATGCAAGGAAGAATCAAGAGCCAAAATATCGGGTGAACAGGAAGGCGGAAGTTCGACAAAGGAAGGAATCAAGACGTGAAATAGGAAAGATTGAGCTGGCCACAAAATCGCGTACCGATTTGCAAACCATGAATTAAGGCAATGAGAAAAGGAAATTCAGAAAATTGCCCGTAGAAAGAGACGCTCGGGGCCATTATAAAAGGAGGGGAGAAGAGCACGAGAGGATCATGAATTTTTCTCATCAGCATACAAAGCTCTCTCGTGTTTCACAATGTTGTGGTGCTTTGCATACATCACAACACAATCCTTTTCTTGAGTCCTTAGTCTTCAAATGAGTCTCCAAAAGCTCTGTCCTCACTGAAGATCTCCATCGTTGATCATTGCTGCTGTTCGCTGCCGGTTCGCTGCTGGTTCGCTGCTGATTTGCTGCTGTTCGCTGCTGGTTTGCTGCTGTTTCACTGTTGGTTTGCTGCTGGTTTGCTGCTGATTTGTCGACGTTCGTTGCTGCTCTGGTGCGTCGTTGTTGCTACATTGCTGCTGGTCATTGCTGCTACATCCCTTTAGTTGCTTCCTATAATATCTTGCTTTCGGTTTGTGCCAATCTCTCTTAGTTTACTCAAACTAAGAAACCTTGTGATAATGATAATATCATTTTTTTAAAATATGATCATTGGATGTTATTTTATTGTTTGCTCAATTGCTTGGTCATATTTTACACGTTAATGATGTAGTGTTACAAAATCCAGCAAAAGGTTGTATGCAAAACATTTTTTTTTTTAAGGAGAAAAGGTACAAGTCCCCGAACTCATGATTTTTGGAAGTAAAATGTACTCCCACATTTTACTTGGGTGTCTAATCGACCCGAAATTGATTAGTGGCGGCTCCAATAGGTAAGATAAATATCATGGTTGAATCGAGTACTAAGTTGCGATTGGTAGGACTTGGGAGAGCCCGTGCTAAGCACTGTGCTTAGCAATCCATCAACCTCCTTCAGGAGGGTCGTGACAGCTTAAATGCATGCCTACTGAAAAGCTCAAGCGCATGATCAATATTCATCACCTCCATTTCATAATCCACAATATGATACTTTAGTCTTTTGATTCGTAAAACATGTTTATTTCTAGTTGTAATCAATATCCTAGATCCATAATGCAAAGTACTCTTTCCAACTAATTACTCTACTTGTTCATTATTATCAACATCATCAAGCACAATGAAGACTTTCTTATTGCAAATTGCTTCTCCAATCCTCTTCATTCCATAATCACTTTCATCAATACTCCTTGTTCCTGCATGAACACCAATTTTGGATAATAACTTTTTTTGCAACTCAACTAAGCCATCAGTTCTTGATGACTTTTCTAGGACATCCCCAAGGAAACAACAATACTTTCCAAAATGAGAAAAGAGTTGGTTGAAGATGACTTTGGCTAGAGTCATTTTACCGATACCCCCCATGCCATGAATTTGAACAAGCCGCACGCTGCTGGAGTCAATGTCTAACAATTCGTGTACTACTAAGACTCGATTATCAATTCCAACTAAATGCTCAGGCAACAATCTATGTTTTGTCTTCAACTTTTCCACAACCTTCTCCACCACTACTTTGATCAATTTGCCATGACTGCCACAAGGTAAATCATTTTAGTGGGAGGGGGGATGTGAATTCAAGATTACCTGGCTAGAAGTGAAGCTATTACCAAACAACAATCGGATAACAATTCGACCTTAACAACCTAGAAATGATCTTCTAAGAGTCTATATTGGACGTTCACATCCCTCGAAAACATACTTTTTATTCACTTGGCAAAGAGTACGCCATATCATGAGACTTTTTTTTTTTTTTGGTAAGGTAAGTGAATATATAATCAACCAAGAACTAGTACATCAGGGGGGACGTGGTACCAACCGCCACTCACCCGACAACAAGTCGGCGGAGTGAAAGGGTACTGCGTAAACAAAATATACAAAACAACAAAGCTAGAGCTAGCCAGAACTGGTAGGAAAATTCCTAACCTAAACCATATAAGGCTCCAAAGCAAAAATACGAGGGTCTAATCCCCAACTGCGTTGCATCCTTCTATTCCTGGGACAATCATCCACTTTCGAAAAGGTGAGGGCTTTATCTTTCACTGCTTTGAAGAGTTTTAGCTTTAACGTAGGAGCAGAGAGGGTAAGCCCTTGAAATAGAATCTCATTCCTTGTCTTCCATATGAGATGACATAGGGAGCCAAAGGAGAAACGGCCTATCTCCCCGGTAGAATCCCTTGCCGACAAGAATTTTATGACCCGTAGAAGATTGTCTGTCTGGGAGGAATTGCGCCAAGGCAAGTTGCATTTAGCAGCCCAGAATGCTGCTAGGGACTTGGAGACACAACAGTCAAAAAAGAGGTGATTTACTGAGTCAGGCCTAGTCATACAAAGAGGGCACGTGGCATTCTGAATTCTATCATGAGACATTAGGGATGCCTGGGTAGGAAGGCGATTCTTTGTTATGAGCCATAAAAGGAATTGTTGTCCGGGAGCAAAGGCCTTATCCTGCATAAAGGAGGACCAATATACCAAATTGTGTTTCCGCCGAATAGCATTCCAAGCCGATGCCATTGAGTATTTGCCAGAGGGGTCCTCAGTCGAGGTGAGAGTATCTTGTCCGAAGGAAATTTGAGGGATCGGAATATGTCATAAGGCCAGCTCTTGGAGGAGCTGGGTCCCATCCGGGGTGTAGAGATCCTTCACTCTTGCTTGTCTAGGAAGGTCTGATTGGGATATATAATCGTTTGAGAATAATAAGTTGAGCGGACCGGAGTCTAGCCATGGATCAAACCAAAGTGAAGTAATCTCTCCATCTCCTATTTTCCACCTGAAATGGGGTTGAAATTCATTCCTCAGTGTAAGAATCTTCCTCCAAGCCCAGGAGCACAGGGATGGAATCGGTGAAGTCCAGAAGTTCTTCCTTTTAAGGTATGTGATATGAATCCATTTGCACCATAATGATTCTTTATCAATGAAGAGGAGCCAGATGTGTTTTGCCATGGCAGCCTTGTTACTATCCCTGATTCTCCTCACTCCTAGGCCTCCCTCCGAGATTGGGAGACAGATATCCACCCAAGACACCTTTGCACCACCCGGACCCATGAGGGGCCCTTCCATAGAAATTGTCTACAAATTTGCTCAATCTTGTCCACCACCGAAGTAGGGAGCCGAATATGGATGCCCAAGTAAGTTTGAATGGCATGCACACGCTTAATAAGCTGAAGGCGTCCCGCAAATGAGAGGAACCGGTGTGTCCAAGATTGGACTCGGGAAGTGAGATGGCAAACCGGTGCATTACAATCTGCCTTATTCAAACGGGATGTTATGATAGGCACCCCTAGGTAACGACTGGGGAATGAACCCAAAGAAAAGCCAAGGGCTTGTAGAATCTGATCCTTGATAGTATCAGTGCCTCCCGAAATAAAAACCTCACTCTTGTTGGTATTCGGAATTAGGCCACTCCAATTAGAGAATAGGATGAGCCCGAGTTTGATGCGAGATATAGAGGGGAGGCACGCTTTGCTGAATATGAACACGTCATCTGCAAAGAAAAGATGGGAGAGGCGCGAGGCCTTACACCGCCAATGGAACCGGAAATCCGGGTGCCGAGCATGTGACTCAATGATCCTAGAGAATACCTCCATTGCCAAGGTGAAGAGGTATGGGGACATAGGGTCACCTTGTCTTATGCCACGGCCACTGGAGAAAAACCCATGGAGTTCACCATTTATCGAAATTGAAAACTTGGGGGTACGAACACATACCATAATTAGCCTAGTGAGATGGTTGGGAAATCCAAATGCCAAGAGTTTGCTCAAGAAAATCCCAATCAAGAGTGTCATAGGCTTTCCCCGAAGTCAACCTTGATAGCACATTTTGGGACATATGGCTTATTAAGGAAACCACAAAAGAGTTCTTGGGCAAGAAGGATATTGTCACTGATTCTACGGCCCTTAACAAAAGCAGTTTGGGCCGGATTAATCACAAAAGGTAAGGTGGCCGCAAGTCTTGACGAAAGAACCTTGGTTATGCACTTATAAATCGTATTACAACATGCAATTGGTCGGAAATCTGATACCGAGGTTGCATTGGGGACTTTGGGCACCAGTGCAATGATGGTATTATTAATCTCCTTGAGCATATGTCCGCATTCTAGGAAATCCGGATCGGCTGGACTGAGGGCCTACCTTGTCCCAGTTCTTTTTAAAAAAATCTGCGTTGTATCCATCCGGCCGGGGCTTTGTTTCCAGCAATGGAGAACATGGCATCTCGCACTTCAGAAGGGAGGAAAGGTTGGGAGAGAACATTAACCTAGTCTTCCCGAAGAGGGGACCGGATAACATCGAGAGTACTGTGCGGATGGCCTTATAGGCATATTGACCGGGGCAAGTAGGTCTTGGAAATATGAAACAAAGACCTGTTGTACTTCCTTCAAATCTGTAATCATATGGCCAGAGTTGTCCTTGACTAAGATAATACGATTACGAAGGTGTCGGTGATTTACCGAGTGATGGAAAAATTTTGTGTTACGATCGCCCTCCTTGAGCCATCGGATCCTGGACTTTTGTTTATAAAAAGACTCTTCAAGGGATCGAAGGTCCGAGTAGACCTTGAGTTGAGAGTTTTCTGTTACCGCCAAGAAGCTACTTTCAGGGTCTTGTTGAAGTGCTTCTTGAGTAGTCTCCAAAGCCCTCTTGGCTGCGATCACCCGCATAGAAATATCTGAGTAATTATCTCTATTTAAGGATTTTAGCCGAGTTTTAAGTACCTTGAGTCTAGTACAGAGTTTGAACATAGGAGTTCCTGTTACTTGTGTCTCCCATGCCTGAGCCACCAACATAGAGAAGTCCGGATGGGTGAGCCAAAAGTTGAAAAACTTGAAGGGGATCCGACGTGGAATGGGATCCATAATTTTGACAACCATGGGAGAGTGATCTGAGATACCCGGAGCCAAAAAGGATGCTTCAGAAAAGGAAAAAGCCGTGCACCAGTGGTTATTAACTAATACCTGGTCTATTTTCCGCTGCTTTCTTCGAGAACCCGAGGAAGTGGACCAGGTAAACCTGAACCCCACATAACGCAAATCAACCAATTCAGCTTGATCTAGGCAATTCTTGAACTCATCGAACGCAGGGATCCATATGTCCGGACTGCTCATACGGTCTGAGGAGTCTTTGATGGCATTGAAATCCCTCACCACCATCCAGGGGCTTTCCTTAAGAGCCAAACTCATATTTACAATGCTGTTCCAAAGGGGTCTCCTAGACACAAATGTATGTTCTCCATATACTACGAGAGAGGGTCGGCCAATCCTGAATTCGAGACTTTAAATCACCATGAATAAGCCGATCGGTGCGAAGCATGGCATTAAAGCTTACCAAAACCGGGTTCCAAAGACACCCAAATGCGCCCTCGTGGTGAGTAGTCATAGTTAGACACCCACTCCCAACCAGGGGATTAGATTAGAAGAGACAATATCAAAATTTGCAGCTGAAACCTTGGTTTCCAAAATACCGACACAAAGAAATATTATTTAGGCGAACAAACTGTCTCACTTCAGTTTGTTTAATAGGATTCATTAGCCCCCTAATATTCCAATAGCCAAAAAACATATGAGTTGTGTATTCAAAAGAAACAGGAGAACTACCTCCTTTTAGGGCGCCCGCCTCGAGCTACGCTTGGTCTTGGGCAAGAAGGGTTCCGGATGATGGCCGAGAACCACTAGATCGCTCCTTGGATTTGATCCGGACAAAGGGGGGGGTAGCAGCCTGCTCTATTCTTACCTCGCAAGTTGCATGTCGGGGTTTCATCCTCAAGAAGAGGGTGAGCTTGGGTCATCACCATGGACTCGGTCTATCGAGAAGTAGGGTCTTCATCCGGGTCATCCACGAGTCAAAGGACGTTGGGGAAGATAGAGGCTCGGAACGACAACCCGAGATGCGGGGAGACAACACTGTCCTGTATAATCCTCACGGTGGCTGCTAAAGGTCTGGAAGGAGAGAGTCGAATAGGTGCCGGCGGCGAGAGCATTTTTCCAGAACTGGCCGGCAAGTTGCTGCCGAGCTGTTGCTGGTTGCTGCAGAGCTGCTGTTTGCTGCAGACCTGCGACTGGTTGCTGCTGGAAGCCTACTGAACGTTGCTAAGTTGCTGCTGGTAGCTACTGAGTTGTTGTAGTTTTTGCTTGTTGAGAGGTGCAGCTGGAGGGGGGGCAGCAAGAGGAGCTGCTGGGCCATCTGTAGAGGGCGGTCGCTGCTGTCTTCTGGTGACCGTCTGCCATCCATCTACCGAAGCTCCTGCTGTCCTGTCTTTTGTTGGTCTGCAGTCTTCCAAGACTGTATCAGCAGCCGAACCAGGAAGGGGGTCAGCGATTGGGGCTGGGGGGGAGGAGGGTCTAGTCCCATCAGCAAGTAAGCTTGTCTGCTCAGCAGCCTTTTCCAGGGGGGCCGTTCTAGAGGGTCTGGTGATAGTTTCAGAGCATCTATGACCAAAAATGCCACAGCTGGGACAAGACATGGGTTTCCATTCATATTCAACGTCTATAATGCGGGTAGCATCATTTAAAACAACCACGATGGTTTCATGGCAAGGAGAGGAAGCAGATAGTTCAATACACACCCGAGCAAAAGAGATCATTTTCAATTGTTCGGTACGTTGATCAACATAGAGTGGTCTACCTATGGCACTTGCGATTTTGCTTATACCTGTGGCTGACCATAAATCATAGGGCAGGTTTTTCAGCCTTATCCATATCGGAATCGACGTATGCTCTCCCTTTTTCAATTCCATCATGGGGGAGAGCATACGTCAATTCCATCATGAGACTTTATTCCAATATAAGATCAGTAATCCTGGGATTATGTTAATAACGTTCGTACAAAATAAATGAATAAATATTTATGCATATGACATTGGTATTTTATGATTTATGCTCAAGCAACTACTACACAAGTTGAACATGTTGTATTATAGGGGAGAAATGTTTAACGTATTGAAAGATTTAATGATTAGATAGGAATGTGCATGGCATTTCATTATCCCATTCTTTTTCCTTCCTCTGCCCACAATCAATGAGTCACCTAGCTATTAATATCATTATTATATAAGATGTCCTTGTTAAGCAGTTTACCATTTTTTTTTGGCAAACGTAGTTTAGTGTTGTTATTATAAAAGTCCAACCCCAATAATACTAGTAATTTTACATCTATAATTGAATGTTCAGGAAAAATGGGGAAACAAAAATCTAGAAAGAAGCTAGCTTACCCTTTGTAATTCTTCACTTCCCACCCCTTTATTGCATCAACCTTCATGAGAGCCTCTCTCCATATATCTACTTGCTCATTGCTTAACTTCTTCTCGCTCTCCAAATTTTGTATGGCATCAAGATACAATGGATTTTTCAGCTTAACATCATCAGGTTCCACGTCAAAAAAAAAAAAGAAGGTAGAATCTCTTTATTACCTTCCGATTTGAACGTATTTGCCACGATCTATGTGAGCTCACAGAGACACCATTGGCTCGAAGCATAGTTCCGAGAGAAGATGGGTATGTAGATCCTAGAATTATTGATCGCTCCTAGAATTATCAATCGCTCGCTGAAGCGATCCATCGATCCTTTCACCGACACGGAGCTCTTCATCATCTTGAAAGACGTAGATTCCAGCATCGGTCAAGTTATGATAGAGGAAGTCGGTGAATACAACACAAGTGTCGGGTCCTCTAAAACTAAGGAACACTTGATACTCACTACCTGATGAAGCTCGTACATCCAAGACCTCCATAGCGGCAATTTGCTCAACTCAGCAGCTGTCTCTCTCTGTCCCGATGTTTTTAACAAAGAAAGATGGTCAACTTCTAAAGTTTTAAATTTTTTCTTAATAGATCGTCGATGATTATCCAAATTCTCTGTCATAACAACTATAAATCCATACCCTGCATGCAACATGATCGGAAACACTTGATGAATTCAAATAGCTTTGGATTCCAAACTATTGTCCATTTAAGATCTGAACAAAGCAAGTAAATCAAGCAAAAGTGAGACCACAAATTTAAGATCGTTAGGTGACCGACAAAAGTTGTGGCCACAAAAAGAAGTGGGTTGACAGATTCTTTTGAGGTCTGGTCTTATTCCACAATATCTTTTACAAAAAGAAGGATGGACTTAACGGCTTGTCATGGAGTGCTTGAAACAAGAGAAATTGAAGCGTATTGAGTGTTTTTCAGGTCTATCTCTTCGCTGCTGCATTGTAGTCAATTGAGTGCTAATCCTAAGACTTCACGAGATTGGCAGACCCACTTGTAAACACATGAGAGAAGTTATTGTACGTAGGGTGTAGGCGATTGTTTTGGTAAAAGACGACATGTGCGAATGAGTTTTCACAAACACTTAGAGGTGTGGTTTATAATTTTAAGGAGAATCAGCCTCCTATGATTTGTGTTCAAGGTATGAGAATGACTACTGGAAGGAGCCTAATAATTACTTAGCTTACAGGTGGGTAGTCGTAGAAGGAATTGGGTCCGCGCGGCGGAAGGGTTAAGCTCAAGCACAGGGTTGAGAAAACCGAATTTAATCGTATTTACAGTTTAATATTAAACATTCAATTTATAGCTCGATTGCCTTTTTTGGCTTTTTTCTTTTAGTGAAATACCTTACTTTAGACTCTTTAGTGCATTGACCTCACTGAGATAAAATGCTAGTGCCATCCCTGCTTTGTAACATGGATGACGCGAGAACCCTTCAAAACTTAACGACCCTCTGAATGACATACAGGTCCAATGAAAGCGTGATTCTTGAAAAATAAAATAAAAGGAAGTTTCAGAAATGGAATAATATGATTGAAATTATTCGGTCAAATCAACCAGTGATACATATTAACTAATGTCTACCGTCTATAATCTCTTTGTCAATGTATACTATATAGAAGAAAATAGATAGAAGCCGTTCTAATTCCTCAAAAATTAGTGAAAAAAAAATATGTTATAGGTTTCAACTTCATTTGTTGAGATTGAAATATGAGAAATGATCTATATATAAGAGGAAACGACATCATTTAAATATATATATATATATATCGTAAATTATGTAGGATTCATAATGATTAAGAAATGGAATTGTGTTCAAATTTATGCTTATTACATGAGTTTGACTTCCCACGTCACCAAATGCTAGGGGTGATTGGTTCTCGATTCGGTCAGGTTCCAAGGTGGAACCGGAAACCGAACCAGGAGGACCGGTTCCCCTTTTTTGGGACCGTGGACCGAACCGACCACTTAGCCAGAAAATATTTTAAAAAATACTAGAAATATTATTATTTTAGCTCCAACGAATCGCGATCTCTGTTGCCAGACTTACTCGATGTGAACGACGCTACACGGCCATACGAATAGTCCGTACTCTTCTTTCATGTTCTAATACAATCAGCGAAGAAGAAGAAGAAGATGAGTGACAGGCTTGTGTGTGTCTATTCCCCTTAGAGTTCTCCATTGAACTAGTGGAAAGAGTGGAGGCAACCAAGATAATCGAGATGGAGAAGACTGGTTCGTTAGGTCCGTTGCCGAAGAAGTGGTTTATTGCATTTTTTTAAAAAATTTAAAAAATATATTTTAAATAGAAAATTGTTGATCCGGTCCAGTCTAATTCCCCCCGAACCAGAACCGGACTGAAAATCACCAGTTCCATTTTTATGAAATCGGGAACTAAACCGATGCTCCCGAGAACTAGACCAAACCGGCCGATCTGGTCCGGTCCGAGCGATTCTTGGTTCGGGCGGTCCAATGTGCTCACCCCTACCAAATGCAAAGAATTTCACATTGAAACCATCCACTCAGTCTTTGGCTTATAGCCTACCTGGTTCTTTAGAGCAATATTATATAATAAGGGCCTGAAGCTTTATCTACCTACGAATAAGTTTCTAAAAGAGTACCTAAGAATAAGCTTCTAAAGGAGAAAAATGATATGCTAATATCAAAAAATGACCAAGGTAAGCCATAAATCAAGTAGATAAAGCCTTCCCTCCTCCTCCTCCCCCTCCTTCCCCCTTTCTATTTGCGTAGTTATTGAAGCAGTTTAATGAAATGTCATCTAAGTGAATTCGCATTTGCATTGATACATTTTATCTTGTCATGTACCTCACCACTTTTGACAAATGGTTTTGAAAACTAATCTAGCTAAAATAAAGACATCTATGTAATAAATCGACTAAATTATGGTAGAAAGTAAAACCAAGACTCAACCTACATACTAAAGTTAAATAAGTTGCAAAAATTGACTGTATACTCTAGCTGAAATAAAATCTTCATGACTAAAAATATAAATGCCTGAAAGATTGACTACTTTTATTCCTGTTCAAAGTGGCTTTCTAATCAACCATGGTGATTAGTTCACCATGGCTGTCACAATGGAAAACCGTGTTGATGGGGTAAGGTATGCAGCTGAGTAAGGTATGCAGGTGATGGGGTAAAGTGAATTCCATCAGACCAGAGCATCTCATTCCATCAAACTAAAGCACAATAATGGGATAAACGGGAGGACATTAAAAATCTAGAAGTGATCTGCTCAGGTCCGTTTTGATTTTAAGAAAACAATTTGCTTACGATACTTTAAGGTTTATCATGTGATATCTTCTAAGTGTCACATTCCTCTGGTACAACTCCAACGAAAACATGAGGCGTGTAGGAAGCAGAACTCCAGAAGAGAGAACAATCGAACTACCAGAAGAATCAGAATTGATTTTCTAAGTTTAAGACAACATAATACTGTATGAATTTTTGGATGAGAAAATTGCATTAATTCTATGATTCTGCTTTGTTCTGGTAATTCTCATAACCTGCTCAACGAAATGCATCTAAGAGCTTTTTGCAAAGTAATTTCTCTTGTTTGATTTGAATATTTGATGATCAATTTTGAAAAATTAGAACTTGTGTTATTAGTTATTAGATAAGTCATATGGTTACCGAAATTTGCCTCTATGACTTGTCATTATGAATCTTGGTTTTGTGATGTTTATGAGTTCTGTGGATGGTCTATGGTATTAACTGGTGAGGACATGAGGGTGCTGTCCTTGACTTGAATACTCATTCCTGGTGATGTTCATGGTTTATGCTTTTATGGTATCAATTATAAGCTTCCTTGCTCTTCCTGTGTGATCGTGTCAGTGATGAACAGCAATGTTGACTGTGGCAGCCAGAGACGATGGTGGTATTGATAGTCATGTTCTAGTGGCTGGAGGTAATTGACGGTGAATCTTCGACCATGATTTGGGAGTTAGTGTGATTGTTGAATGAAATGTGGGAAGGAAAAGAAAGAAGGAAAGTTAGATAAGAGAGTGAAGAAAATGTGAATTGGTCTTATTAGATTAGGTTTGATGTTTAGCTAATGAAAATGGGCTTATTATAATCAAAGCTAAAAGTGAGGGAGGGTCTAGTGGGAGACTAGCATGAGCAGGACATAGTCACGAAAGAATAAGGGCATGAAATTTAAATTTAGTACTTTTACAGGCTTAGTGTTTGCTTAGTATGATTCTAATAGAAACCGGGTTTTTCTGTGTTTACATGCTTGAATTTGAGTTCGTGACGGGCTTGGTTAAGTTTGGTTTTTAACTTGTCTCAGATGGACTTGGGCTGAATTTGATTTTCTGAAAGAGCCCATTTTATGTCCATAGCCCAGACCTGCGAAGCTTACTCGCAGCCTATATTCGGACTGGGCCAAAGGGCTCAGCCCGAGTCCAATTCCAGAAGACAATAAATACTAAAATAAAAAATCTTGTTTGACAATAACAACAACAACAACAGTTGAGAAACATCATTTCAAAAAATTAAAAATTAAAATCATAGCAAATATTTCAGTTGAACTTAGGATTCACCTCAAATTGAATAGGTAACATGGAAATGTCGTAACTTTGGAGAAACTTGAGGGGGATTAAATGAGTATCTAATATCCTAAAGTGGACCCTCTCTCTCCCTCACTCTCTTTCTCCCTCTCTTTCCCTTTCTAAACCTTTCTTCGTCTCTTCCACTTCTAAAGGGGAGGGATTTGACATAGATCTCTCCCTCCCCTAGTAATTATGTTTCCTTTTATTTCCTTTTATTTCTATCCTTACTCTCATGATCTATCTTTAGTCTCTTAAATCTTATATTTAGGAACTTTTTTTTTCTGATCTAATTATAGATTTTGGAGTTTCAATGAGTAAATATTCCATCTCTAGTTTCAATGGTGTTCACAGCAGGTACGGTGTCAAATATGTACTTAGTCAATGTGCCTTCATTTAAAACTTTGGCACTTTGCATTGACTACAGTGCTCCCTTTTGCAGGTGTCAAATCTAAGTTTTTTCAACATGTTTATATTGTCTTTATATAGTGATGATATTGAGGATGTCGAATCTAGGTGCACGACGCTGAAAGGCAACATTACTGAAAGCCGTAAGTACATATAGAAATCCTAACGTGTTCTTATCATTAATGGTGCTATGTGATATGGTCAATCATTTTGCTTAGATACAATCACAAAAATGTCCTTGAAGGATGAGCCTATGATTATCTCTACCATGTTCTATGAAATGCTTTGATTTCTGATTTTTTGTTTGTTTTGTTCGTTTTGTGGACTTGCTTTATTACCGTGACTTTTAAGATACATTT
This sequence comes from Angophora floribunda, assembly GCA_014182895.1. Lineage (NCBI taxonomy): Eukaryota > Viridiplantae > Streptophyta > Magnoliopsida > Myrtales > Myrtaceae > Angophora > Angophora floribunda. Next base: position 10,792,085 of record CM024708.1, read on the forward strand.
TTTATGTATCATTTTGGTAATAAATAGAAATTTATTTTGACCAATAGTCTCTAAAATTAAACTCTTAGGGGTTTCCGCCTTGAGACTTAATAAAGAGGCTATGTTATATTTTTTGCTTGACTCGTGTTTTGGGTTACTTTACAACATTTTACATTTTGCTCATTCTTTCACTACTTTCTTATATCAATTGATTGTGTTTGTTTTACGTTGCTTTTTCTGAATTGTGATTTGTTTGTGTTTAGTTAAAGGTTTAGGTAACAGACCATGATGAACGCCAAAAATAGCATGGACATCTAGCAGACCAAAAGTTTAGGACTCACAATTGTATGAGAGACTACGTTGTGTTTGCTTGTTCTAGTTGAATGTTTAAGTTGCACTTTAGGACCATAATGAACACACAAAAATTGCATGGACACTTAGCAAACAAGAATTTTAGGACTCATAATTGGATAAATAGGCTGCGTGTGACACCTTAACTGATAAATAATCAAGTTTATGTACCAAAAGAGCATTAGCAAGATAACTAATGTAATCAAATTCTCGACCTTCGATCTCTAGTCTCGTAGGAAGTATGTTCACTTGGTTTCTAGTTGACTCAAATAACCTAGTGGCAACTCTTCATAAAGTTAAATGAATAAAAATGGAAATCGAAACATTATGTAAAATAAGGGATTGGGAGATCCCGCACTGATTAAGAACTATTGGTCCACCTTTGACATAATTTCTAAACCCAATTTCCGTCCTCCATTGTCGGAAGGGCCATGACAGCTTTATCGAAGCTGATTTCTCTCCATTATTAGGGACATTTTCGAATTACCTTGTCGATTAGATTAACGGGCAATTCATCATTGTACTGGGCTCTCTCACTAGTGTGGATCACTCTGGTTGGCTATCGACACTTATCATCATAGGCGACATAATCAGAATTTCCTGACGTTTGACCTATCAACATTTATGATCGGAATTTCTACTTAGTCTGGTAGGAACATATCTATACAAGAGAGAGTATTGAAAACTGTATCACTCCTAAAACATACATTTCCTTCAACTGCCAAGGCCGACGAATGGTGTGTGTCATGACATGAAAATTGACTTGATCCCACGAGAACCAGTCCTAAAGAAATTGACTCTGATGGAATAGCTTCTAAGTTTTTGTCCGAAATCGATTACTCCTAGATGTAATGTCCATTTACGACTCGAATAAATCCAGAACTAGACCAGCATTTGGGCATTGGTTTCCATGATAGGCAAGAGAATCAAGACTTGTTAAAATTTTCCACAAATTGCTAAAATTTTCTTCAATTGAACAAAATGCTTGTGTCAGTCGGTGCTTAATTTTTAGGCCCCAATTTGATGGGCTCTATTGTTAGCACAGAACCCACCACTCCAAGTAGATGAAATTCAGCTGAAGGGACATTCCAAAAAAACATATTGGTTTGTAGGCCTAGAGCATGAGTACCACTTACTTATCCTTTGGAATTTTCGACATTTAAGTCTCACATCAATAATGCAAATAAGTTTTTTTGGTAGTTTGAACCCTAATTCCCCAACTTTTGAAGCTTCAAGTTCTACAAACTTATTTGAAACCCATGGACAGAAAGAATTTGGGAAGATAAGTTGTTTCATGAAGTCGAGGATCGAGGGTGCTAGCATCAAAGATTCATATTGAGCAAGGATAATTTTATTGTTCGTTTGATTCTAAGGTTCTTCCATGTAAACCGTGAGCATACCCATGGTTTCCAAATTATTTATGATATGCATTCAAAACCACTTTGCGTAATCTCGACCGCATTCACTCTGAATTGATTGATCTTATCGTTCCAAAACCAAATTCTTACTTTAAAGAAAAGAAAAAAAAGGTGGTTCTATGCTGATGTGCATATGATTGCGACAAACAAAAAGGTCAGTAAAATATGTAAGATTGGGGAAGGCCTCAAGCTGCCCTTTTCGACCGAAAAACATTCAGAAGGAAACAAAATTAAGAATAGAAAAAAAAAATCTCTAGTTGCTTTCTCTCCAGTTTATTATTTCTTTTAATTTTCACTCCGACCACACCCATTTTAGCCGACTTATTCAGGCCCTTTCGGTATGGACGTGGCTTTTGCTTTCAGCAGCCTTGAAGATAAGACTTTGGTATCACCCACCTTTTGATAGGTGGGAAATTGGAGAGAATGGCAGCTTCAATTTATCGTTTTTTCCGTGGTAATATTCCAATGATTAGTCAATTTTCATCCGCAAAATAATTGATGGATATCATGGCGAATCTTGCCAATATACTAAAGTCCGAGCTGTGCTGAATTTTTCCTCTTATTACTATTCGCTGTAGATATGAATCTGTCTTGTTCCAAAATTATTTCATTCGGTCAGTCGATAATTTTAGTTTCAATTTCTCCATCGCATTACTTGAAGAAAAAAAAAAAAACATGCGTTATGCTGAAGATACTAGAACTTCTTACTAAAACTTCTTTTCACCAATAAAAATTATACGCATCGTTTAGTAAACAAGGTCTATTAAGAAGTGTACATGTGGCATTAGACTTTAGAAAATGCAGAATTCTAATGAAGAATTTAACGATCTATCATATATATTATCTATTTTTGAGAATTTCTCTTCTAGAAAACAGAAAAATAACGAAATTTAAACTGGATTAATCGCTCAAAGATTGTTGTGTTAATTTTTTTAAACACACCAAATAATCTATCGTTGAAACAAATTACAATTCTCTATCATGTGACAATTTTTCAGTGAGAAATGTACTTAAAATTAGATGGTTCACATAGAATTTATTTTTTTGAAACAAGCATGTTCGCCTCAAACTTGTGCGGGAGCTAATAAAATTCTTACCAATGAACGTAGATTGATTTTTGCGAAATCAAAGTTGCCCATATATATAATAAAACTACATATAAGTACTTGTGAAAGAACAAAATGTAGGATGTGTTTATTTGAGTGAATGAATTTTCCATAAATTAATTTTCTGGATTTCGACTCGTTTGGCTTGCTAGAAATGATCGATCAATAGAAAACAATCTACATTTAATAAAATCATGCATGTTTAAAGTTAGAAAAATATATTCTCTAATTTGAAAAGAGAAAAACATTTTTCACAAAGATTATTCTTTATTTTGAAATTTTTTTCCGAAATAAACACACCTATAAATCTTATGTATGAAATATAATTATATTCTGGTTGTCGGTTTAAGATTCTTTGGACGAGCGTCAACTTGGCTGCATAAGGACGAAAAATCAGTCGACCTTTTTCTCCTTTTCTCGCTTTTTCCACTTTCACTTTCATTTCGCAAAAGAAAAAAACGAAACGAAACGAAACGAAAGAAGATGAAGATAAAGCTTATTGTCCCACGTGTCGTTCAGTGAATGGCGACCCCCTTTCGTGGAACCCACCTGATTCCTCCTCCGACTTTCTGTAGGTACTGGTCTCCTCCTCAGCCCGACCATCCCTTGCAAGGGGTGTCAACGGATCGGGTCAGGTCGGGTTAGGTCTTGATGTTACCCGACCTGACCCGATCTAAAATGTATAAAACATGAAGCAAAAAAATGGTTCGGGTATGATTTCGGGTATTTTAAGAAAAAAAATATGACAAAGTGAATTCAAAATACTTTTATGTGACGCCGCGAGGTCTTTCCTAGCGAGACGAACGGACAGATTCGTGGATGAGGTAGAATTGTTTCTCGCATCGGGCTTGAACTTGGAAGCTTACAATGACGTTTATAGGCAATGCTTTGATAGGAAGAACTCTGGAATCGATTCTCTCAAGGAACCAACCAACGATGGAGCGATTGATGTTCTATAGTCTGGATAATTAACCGCAGACACATTCTTTGTACTCCTCCCTTCACTTAATTTTAGGCTCCTCGGATGCAACAAAAACTTCTGTAGTTTGCATAATTAAAGGATGATGGACACAGACAAGTTCATACTTCAAAGTAGAATTTGCACTGAGATTATAATGCATAATACCACGAGCACTGGTTGATGTCCAATGTCGACCAAATATTTTTTCCACTTCGTCAAGAGACCCCAATCTGATCAACCCGCCTAAGATGGTGTTCCACGTGAAGGTGTTCTTCTCAGGCATTCTATCAAACACCCTGCAGGCATCAACGAGGCACCCACATCTCTCGTAAACATTGATGAGCCAATTTTGGATAAAAACCTCGGCGGAGAACCAGGTCTTGACAATCTGAGCGTGGACGCAGCACATGTTGCGCGCTGACTTGGAAAGGCCGCAACCGTCTAAGAGCTCGGTGAATGGGGATGAGATGGTGAGGGAGAGATCGCCCACGAGAGCAATGCCATTGGCAATCCCTGTCGACCCCTCCAAAGACAATTTTTCCACTCTAATTGGTATCCAAATTCAGATAGCTCTGTCAAAACACAGGCCGAGCAATGATTCACCAGCTCTCTCTCTCTCTCTCTCTCAGCATCAACCAATCCGGAGAAATCGTCAGAAAAACCCAAAAAAGGGAGTAATCTATCGCGGCTTCTTACTTGGAGAGAAGAGGCGGAGGAGACAAGTGAGTGGCGATTGGGGAGGAAATGCCAGCGCAAGGGACAAGAAGAGACCAAGGAGATTCAACAAGGAGCTATCAACGATGCTAGAGTCGATGAGGAAGAGAAGGTGGAGACGTCGTAGGCTCCGAAGTTCCAAACTATTTCACAAGGTTTGGGTGGGTGTGTTTGGGTTGAACCTTTAATGTGCTTGGATGGAACAATGTTCCAACCCTAACTTGACCCAAAACATATATTCCATTTGTGTTTATAATTGTTATCCGAACATTATGAAAACCTAAAACATATACCATACTTATTTCGTGTTCGGGTCATGTTCGGATTGGGTTGGATGAGTTTTTTGGACACCCCTACAGCTTCTTCTTCCATCCCAAGATTCACCAAGATTTAAGGATCCAAAAAGGACAATAACTTTAGGAGAGATTAAAAATTAAAAATCGAATTAAAGTGAAAACCTCATAAAATATTTTCTTTTAATTTGAGTATAGCACTTTATAGAGAAGATATGAAAAATGAACGAACAAATTTCATTGATTACAATTGTTATTGAATGAATAGTAAGAACATGCAAGAGAGCACATCGATTGTCACATGGAAAATTTAGAAAGCAATTATTCATAATAATGTCATCATTTGTAATTATTCGATTAATTGGAATCTAGAATTTTTCTTTTTTGTAATTCAAATCTAGAATTCAAATAGTAACCAAGCATTTTTCCCACTCAAGCCAAAAGATTAAGGGCTAACGTGGCGATCATATGGGCAAAGTACATCGTTCTATGACTAGCAATTTTGTTTGGACTATGAAAAAGTTGCCCAAAATGAATATACTAGACACTACTTTTGACGTTCATTACAAACATCATCATTAAAGGAGCACACTTAATCTTTACCAACCTCACTACGACAAGAATGACCATACTTTATGGCCCCTTTGGACTAGGCCAATGTCGATCATGCTTTTTGAATGGAAAACATGATTTAAGTATTAACAATCCAAAGAACGAATTTAGTTAAATGTATTTTATCTTCAATTAAATTCCAACAAAATACTAATACAAAGATACTTGAATAGTAACTTGAATAGAAAGTTTGGCCGTGAAATTAGATATAAAGCAAATCCATAGATCATTATGTATTTACAAATTATGCGAGATCTTTGAACTGTGGTGGACCAAATTTTGTTTTTTTTTCTTGGGTCAAATGTGGTGGAGTAATCTGATAGCATTAGAAGGAGGTACGGACCTCTGGAGTGCCAAAAGTTGGCACAAAGGGACACTTAAATGCCAAAAGTTACAAAAGGTACACTTAAGTGTCAAAATCGGAGCAAAAGGAATCAGTTAAGTGCCAACGGCGAAAATTCCGGCCAAATTGCCACGTGTCCATTTTCCGGCGACTTAATTTCTTGACGAAGCATTTTTCTCAAAACAAAAAATCCATGTGGCAATTTTTTTTAAAAAATTGTCAACGTCAGATTTTTTAAAAAAATTAAATAATATTAAATAATTAAAAATATATTATTATAAAATCGATTTTATTTTAAAAAAAAAAAAAAAAGGGGAGGGGATCGGCGAGGGCCGTGCAGCCCTCGTCGCCGCCGCCGTCGCCGCCCCCACCTCGGGAAGGGCCGGCGAGGTCGGCCGGGTCGCCGGGCCCCGGCCCAATGGCCGGCAACCCCGGCCGGCTGCGGCGAAGGCTGCGCGCCTCGCCCGGATCTAGGGCGAGGGGCGGCGACCCTCGCCGGATCTAGGGGAGGGTCGCGACCCTCACCACGAGATCTAGGCGAGGACACACGGGCCCTCGCCGCAGCCGACCGGGGTTGCCGGCCACCGGCCGGGGCCCGGCGACCCGGCCGACCCTCGCCCGCCCTCGCCGGCCCTTCCCGGCGAGGTGGGGTGGCGGTGGCGGTGGCGGCGGCGGCGGCGGCGGGGCCGCACAGCCCTCGCCAATCCCCTCCCACCCTTTTTTTTTTTTAATAAAATCGATTTTATAATAATATATTTTTAATTATTTAATATTATTTAATTAATAATTTTTAAAATCACGTCGCCAAAACGACGTCGTTTTGGCTGATTTTTGGCCGATTCGGTTTCCGGCGAGCCACGTAGGCAAGAAAATTAATAAAAAATTGCCACGTAGGATTTCTTGCAGGGTTCCGGCGACTTGGCACTTAAGTGATCCATTTTTTTTTAAAAGTGGCACTTAAGTGTACCTTTTGTAACTTTTGGCACTCCCGCTGTTCTTATCTTGCATTAGACGTGGTCATGCATAAGATATAGACAACACGACTCCTGGAGCAATTCTCGAATCTCATCACGATTTATTAACTGAAGCCTTTGCAGGCAAGGAAGCACACCAATAGTCTCTAGAACTTCATTGATACAAGTGTCACGGCTCAAAGATACGAACAATCCAAGAGGGTTCTTGATTGATGCCGTGACCGATCCTTGGCACGAGCGACCCTCAACCGTTATCACCGTGTTCTAGGGTTTTCTTGAGTATTCTAGATTATTCCTAAGGGCGGGCGATACGGTAATTGTACACCGATGTATTTAATGAGGATAGGTGGTAGTTGGGGGATACACCTATGTAATAAATGCGGGTAGGTGATGGTTAGGGAGATGTAATCTCCACCGTTAGATCGAGGAGAGATCTACGGATACGGTTTGCCTGTACTTGTATAAATAGGGGTCTCCTCCCCCTCATTGTATTCATCTCATTCTTTACAAGTAATAGAAAACCAGAGCTTCTCTCTCTAGAGTTTCTCTCTCTAAGATTCTTGTGAGTTGAGTGGAAAGGCTGCTTGGGAGAAATCCTAAAGCCACACGGGTGCGAAGGGAACGCTAGATCGATTGGCCCGTGACAAGTGGTATCAGAGCAAAGTTCGTTCCAAGGCGCAATGGCTGATTCCCGTCCTGAGGTGTTGATCACGCTGGAGGCAGATCGCGAGGATCGTGGAAGAGCTGTCGAGAAGGGCAACAAGGGAAGGAAGAACCGTGCTGGTTCTAGTTCGAGGGATGCTATAGGGGATCTGGATCGTCGGATAACGAAGGTAGAGCTGTTCGCTACCGAGATCTAAGGATCGGTCGATGACCTGACCCAGACCGTCGAAGGAGTGGAAGCCGAAAAAGAGGAGCTCGACGCCGAGGTGCAAGAGCTCAAGACCGGTATGGGAGAGCTCCGAGGTGAGTTGCTGGGGACCCTGAGGCAAGAACTGGATCAACGGGAGGAAACCTTGGAAGCCTTGATGGCGGCCATGCGTGCGGAAATAGCGGAGCTTAAGGGGAAGCTCGCTGAATCAAAAGCAGCACCCATGAACGGGGTGGTCACGGTGCATGCTGGTCCACGAACGGACGCACCCAAGCCGGACAAGTTCAGGGGCTCGCGAGTAGCCAAGGATGTGAACAACTTCCTGTGGTACATGGAGTGCTACTTCCAGGCCATGGGAATTAACGACGACGTTACTCGGGTAAACACCGCATCTATGTATTTAGTTGATAATGTATTGTTGTTGTGGCATCGTCGGTCGGATAATAGGAGTGACGATCCTATTATGACATGGGATGGATTTGTTGAGGAATTTCGACGGATGTATTATCCTTCGTACGCAGAGGAGGATGCTCGGGATGAGCTGAAACGGCTCAAGCAATGGGGTGCGGTGCACGACTACATCAAGCGGTTTTCGGAGCTACTACTCCAAATCCCCTCGATGAGTGATAGTGAGGCGTACTACCAGTTTATGAGCGGTCTAAAGCCATAGACCAAGCAAGAGCTCAAGCGGTGCAATGTGGGAGACCTCACGACGGCCATAACTGTGGCCGAATCGCTTGTGGAATATAAAGCACCTTCTATATCCAAGCCGGACTCTCGTCCAAAGGACAAGGTCTATGGTGGGGGAGATCAAGGAAGATTCAATCGCCCGAATAGAGGCAAACCACCGGCCAGCCCTCATAGAGCTCATGCGGAGTCAAGCGGTGGGGGACAAAGGAAGGTACGAGTCTACAAATGTTTTTTCTGTGACGGTCCACACATGGCACGAGATTGCCCGAACAAGGCCAAACTGGCGGCCCTTTGCAAGGAGGACGAGCCTACGGAGGACTCGCGACTGGGATCGTTGCGAATCCTTAGTTCCCTCAAGACGAAGAAAGCCAAAGAGTCTAAGGGAATGATGTTCGTGGATATGAAGATCGGAGATTCCACGATGAGTGCACTCGTGGATACTGGGGCATCCGACCTCTTCATATCCCAAGAGGTTGCGAAGAAGCTGAGTCTTCGAGTCGAGAAAGGAGCTGGTTGGCTCAAGACGGTGAACTCCAAGGAGGTCCCGACTAGCGGTGTGACTAGGGACATGGAACTTCATCTCGGTCATTGGTCAAGCAAGGAAGACATCTAGGTCTAGGATTCTTCGATAGGATCAATGCTGGGGTCCTACCATTTGCGGATTCCATATGTATTCTGGATAAACGGTGTTAATACATGATTCTAATTCATCGCGCATCGGGTCGCGATCGAAAGATGATGTCGGCCATGCAACTCTCGAGAGGGGTTCGAAAGGGCGAGGTGACCCTCATGGCGACATTGAAGGTTGAGGAAGATAGGGATAAGGTGGAGGATGTTCCCATCGAGGTAACCCAAATCCTCGACTCATTTAAGGACGTGATGGCGTCCGAACTACCTGAGAAGCTCCCACCTCGAAGGGAGGTGGATCATCGGATCGAGCTAGTACCTGACGTTCGACCACTCGCCATAGCACCATATCGTATGGCACCCCCGAAATTGGAAGAATTGAGGAGACAACTCAAAGAGCTGCTCGATGCGGGGTACATTTGGCCGTCCAAATCTCTGTTCGGTGCGCCGGTCCCGTTCCAAAAGAAGCACGATGGGTCACTCCGGATGTGCATCGACTACCGGGCGCTAAACAAACTCACCGTGAAGAACAAGTACCCAATCCCTCTCATCACGGATCTATTCGATCAACTTGGAGGAGCACGATGGTTCACCAAGTTGAATATCTGATCGGGCTACTATCAAGTTCGGATCATTGAGGGGGACGAGCCGAAGACCGCATGCGTGACGCGATACAGATCATACGAGTTCCTCGTCATGCCCTTCGGTCTCACCAACGCTCCGGCCACTTTCTGCACCATGATGAATAAGGTACTCCATCCGTTCCTCGATTGGTTCATAGTGGTTTACCTAGAAGATATTGTTATATATAGCCGGACGTTGGAAGAGCACATCAAGCACTTGAAGGAAGTTTTCCAAGTCTTGCGCGAGAAGTGTGCATTTGCTCAAAAAGAAGTTCCCTTCTTGGGACACATTGTCAGGGGCGGTCGAGTTCGGATGGACGGGGCAAAGATCCGAGCGGTAGTCGAATGGGAGACGCCGACCAAGGTGACGGAGTTGAGGTCGTTCATTGGCCTCACCAACTACTACCGGCGCTTCATTCGGGGCTACTCGAGCATCACGGTGCCACTCACGGATATACTAAAGAAGGACAAGCCGTGGGAGTGGACCACCCGATGCCAAGAGGCGTTTGATCGATTGAAGCAAGCTATGACCGAGGAACCGGTGCTGACATTGCCCAATCACACAAAACCTTGCGAGGTAGAGACTGACGCTTCCGACTTTGCTATTGGTGGTGTTCTTATGCAGGATGGCCATCCGGTTGCGTTCGAGTCTCGGAAGTTGAACGATACCGAGCGTCGGTATATCATTCAAGAAAAGGAGATGACCACGGTGGTCCATTGCCTTCGGACGTGGAGGCACTATCTCCTGGGAGCCAAGTTCATCGTGAGGACGGATAACGTGGCCACGAGCTACTTCCAAACACAAAAAAAGCTGAGTCCGAAGCAAGCTCGATGGCAAGACTTCTTGGCAGAATTCGACTACGTGCTGGAGTATAAGCCCGGGAAGTCCAACTCTATGGCGGACGCACTGAGTCGAAAGGCAGAGTTGGCCAACATCGTGAGTCGGCCAAATTGCCAGTGGATTGACTGCATCAAGGAGGGGCTCAAGCACGATCAAAGGGCTCAGGGACTCTTCCGGTACGCACAAGAGGGAAAGACCCGTCAATTCTGGTGTGAAGACGAGCTCCTCTATACTAAGGGACAGCGACTATACGTGCCGCTTCACGGGAAGTTGAGGAAGGAAGTGCTGCGAAAGTGCCACGATTCAAAGTGGGCGGGTCATCCAGGGATCCACTGTACATTGGCGTTCGTCGAGGAACAGTACTACTGGCCACAAATGCAGGACGACATCGAGGCATACGTGAAGACTTATCTTGTATGCTAACAAGACAAGCTGGAGCAACGATCGTCGCCGGAGCTCTTGGAGCCACTTCCTATCCCCGCTCGTCCATGGGAGAGTGTCTCCATGGACTTCATCGTCAACCTACCAAAGTCCTAAGGGTGTCGGACGCTTATGGTGGTAGTCGACCAGTTCTCCAAGTATGCGACGTTCGTGCCGGCGACGAAGGATTGCCCGGCCGAGGAGGCGGCCAAGCTCTTCTTGAAGCACGTGATCAAGTACTGGGGAGTACCACAAACGATCGTGAGCGATTGTGATCCCCGATTCACGGGGCGGTTCTGGACGGAGCTCTTCAAGCTGTTGGGGTCGGAGTTGAACTTCTCCACGAGTTTGCACCCCCAAACCAACGGTCAGACGGAACGGACCAATGCACTCCTGGAGATCTATCTTCGGCATTATGTGAGCACAACGCAAGTGAATTAGGCTAAGTTGATCGATGTGGCCCAGTTCTCCTACAACTTGCAACGGAGCGAGTCAACCGGCCAGAGTCCGTTCGAGATAGTGACGGGATAACAACCGCAAACCCCAAGTGCGGTTGCATCGGGCTACAAGGGGAGTAGTCCTCCAGCCTTCAAGTTCACAAAGGATTGGCAAGAACAAGCGGACTTGGCAAGGGCATGCCTACACAAGGCATCGAAGCGCATGAAGAAGTGGGCGGACCAAAAACGTCGGCACGTAGAATTCCAAGTCGGGGACCAAGTGTTAGCCAAACTACACGTGGTCCTTCGATACAAAGACATACACAAGGGGTTGATCCGACGCTACGAGGGGCCGTTCCGTGTGCTTCAACATGTTGGGAAAGTTGCATACAAGCTGGAGTTGCCGCCGAAGTTAAAGGTATATCCGGTTTTCCACGTAAGTATGCTTAAACCTTTCCATGTAGATGAGGAAGATCCGAACCGAGGAGAGTCACAACGGGCACCGTTGGGAGCAAAAACTTTGTATGATCAAGAGGTCGACCACATCATGGCCGACCGAGTCATACGGAAGCGGTATTGTGCGCCAAAGCGGGAATACATGGTTCGATGGAAGGGCCTTCCGGAGAGTGAAGCAAGCTAGGAACCCGCGAACGCTCTTTGGCAATTCAAGAAGCAAATTGAAGCATACCATGCCGAAGACGCGACGAGGACGTCGCCCGATTAGGTGGGGGAGAATGTCACGGCTCGAAGATATGAACAATCCAAGAGGGTTCTTGATCAATGCCTTGACCGATCCTTGGCACGAGCGACCCTCAACCGTTATCACCGTGTTCTAGGGTTTTCTTGAGTATTCTAGATTATTCCTAGGGGTGGGCGATACGGTAATTGTACACCGATGTATTTAATGAGGATAGGTGGTAGTTGGGGGATACACCTATGTAATAAATGCAGGTAGGTGATGGTTAGGGAAATGTAATCTCCACCGTTAGATCAAGGAGAGATCTACGGATACGGTTTGCCTGTATTTGTATAAATAGGGGTCTCCTCCCCCTCATTGTATTCATCTCATTCTTCACAAGTAATAGAAAACCAGAGCTTCTCTCTCTAGAGTTTCTCTCTCTAAGATTCTTGTGAGTTGAGTGGAAAGGCTGCTTGGGAGAAATCCTAAGGCCGCACGAGTGCGAAGGGAACGCTAGATCAATCGGCCCATGACACAAGTGTACGAGAAGCTTAGGATTCCTGGACAGGGCAAACTTTGATTCCAGAGGTAAACGTTCCAGAGGTAAACAGACCTTTCATATATCGAGTCATGACTTCAAACACTTCATATTCTCAAGCATTGTTTAGAGATTAATTGGATTCAAAGTACGTTGAAAATTGGATTCAAAGTACGTTGTCAGAGCCATAGCCCAAACTTAAAAGCAAGGAATAATTAAAGAAAAAAATGCCTTCTAGGCAAGACAATACGCCTCAAATACAGCGCAGACAAGGTTACCTTTACTCCCGGCCAATGGCGACATCTTCCAGATCTGCTTAGCTAGACGCCATTGGCAATTTCAACCGTTTCTATCATCTCTGGCTCTGCTTTTAGCCAGCTTCGTCCTGGTTTTGACGGCGAGCGTCCTCTCACTTTTTTCAGAAAGGGACCCTACGGTCAAAAAAACCAGCCGGCGTGCCCCCTTTACCCGTAGTCAACATCACATTCTGTGGAAGCTCTGGCATTGGAACCCCACTTACCCCACTCTTCCCAGCCTTCTCCTCTGCTTCAATTCCTGTTTGAAGTGGCTTCTATTCAGACGGGAAAAAACAGGGGAGGATCCGGTACAGAAAATTGATGAAGCTCGCGCATTGGAACCTCAATCCCTCCTGCCTTTTCCGCTTCTGTTCCGTTTTTTTTTATTGATCAAAAGAAATTTCCATTCATTACCAAAATGACATGAAATGAGCCATAGAAAATCTTAAAAGTCATCTAACAGGGCAAGTCTATAGAGTATATTAAACTGTAAAATCTTAAAAAAGTATTTTAGGTCACACATCCTACAATTAAGAATATATATCAAAAAATAAAATAGCTTTGCATTTAAGAATATCATCAACTCTACAGAGTTGGCTTAATGATTAAGGTAGAGTTGGCTTAATGATTAAGGAACGTGCACATGTGTGGGGTTTATATGCACGACATGAGTTTGATTTATGATACTTCCTAGTACGAACAATCCATATTTGAGCCAACATGGATCATGAGGCCAACAGGATATTTCATGAATCTGGCATCCACTTAAGATATAAACTTCCTCACGATACAAAAACAGAAAAGATTGAGAATCACATTCCTAGACAATGCTAAAGTAAATTAGTTACACCACCAATCAAGCACTAGGTATAATTTTTTTCATGATTTACTCAAGCAAACACAATTCAGGTTCTTTCTACGATAACTTTGTTGGCCCAATTTTCTTTCCCATAAACTCTAGTTTCACAAAACCTAACCATAATAACTAGAAATTGTCCAATTGAAAATTCTGTCATTGAAATCAAGTAGACAAAGCCTTCCTTTATCCTATTTCCCACTGTCTTTTTTGTTCATCGACCTGCAGATTCTCCTCTATTTGAAATTATACATGCATACATACGTTTTATCTGGTCGAGATCTATAGATCACAACCTCAAAACCTGCTCTATTGGTACTTATCGATTCAATTAGTAATCTTTCATGTACATCATACATGACTGAGTAATAGTATCGAAAGACTTCCTCCGTAACAAAAAAATTAAATGATTCGAAGAAAATAACTCCACTCGACCCGACTAAAATTGGCGGACCTTTATCCTCTAAGAGTGCGTCCTTTACATACAATGAGCAAATTGTCATGTGAAACAAGTATGTGATTCTTTCAGCTTCTTATCTAATTTATGAAAATTGCAAAGTACCAATCTTATCTCCATAACTAGTATAAGTAAGAAATCGATATTATTTTAAGTAAAAATAAAACTTATGCAAACAACTCACACCTTATTTGAAAAGACAAATGCATCATAAAAAAACACTTTTTTTAGATAATAAGAAATTAAACGATGACATTTTTCTTGACTTAATTAAGTTCTTCCACTTTGATGCCAATTGACCTTGTTCCTCGCTTATCTAAAATTTTGGAACTCTCTCATGGACGGAAAGGAAAGAAAAAGGGGTCAAAAGGAGTAGAAAACAAGAAAAGGAAAATGAGAAAACACGACTATGAAAATTAAATTAGTAGGAGTGTCAAAATTAGATCGGAACAAGTGAGATTGAATTGAATGTATCTTTATCTATTGATGACATCTTCATTGGTACGACAACAATATTTAAATTGAAACACCGAATCTCTCTTCAGTTAATCAAATGTTAACTACGTGATACAGAGAAGGTTCCGTGAGACTCACCATGTGCTGTTTGTAAGACTTGAGGGAGCAGCAAAAGTCTTTCCTGCAGACGGAGATATCTATGTGGCAATCACTTGGCAATTTGGACTGTGATAATAATACATCAGCCAACGTTGTCAATGATCCGCATTCAAAATCTTCTAACTTATCCAAAAAATCCAGGACGTGAACGCCATCCACATCCTGTAGCCCATCGTTGCCAAAAATTCTTATATACTTGAGGTTCTTGAAGTTTGACAAACCACTCAGAAGTCGCACATTAGGACAACCGAAAAGGGTGAAGTATTCCAATGATTCCCACGTCTCGTGAATTGCTATCTTGAATATTTTAGGGCAACCCCCCAGAATGAAACGTTGCAACTTCTTCAAGTGTCTCGATGGAAGCAATAGCGTCCTTTTCGTCCTTTCCCAATCATAAAAAGAAGTAGGTATGTAAACGTTCCCTAATCCCATCAAATAATCAAGCCTTTCCAAGGATTCACACTGTTGAATAGACAATACCTCTAGTGATTCAAACACCCAAGGAAATTGAATCTTAACTAACTTTGGACAATTTAACGTATCAACAACTTTCAGCTTCCTCATCCTTGATAGCCTGAATTTCTTAAGGAATTGACAACTTACCACATGTAATTCTCTTATATTTGGAAGTTGAGGCCCATCGAGTAGAAATTCTAGCACTGGAGACCTAAAAAGTTCTAAATATGACAAATTTCTCTGATTTGGAGGGAGTGACACAATTGACTTGACATAACCAACGCGAAGGCGAAGGCGTGGCTTTTGTAGAGGCAAGGGAAGTTGCGGATAATTTCTTAGGTCCAATCCATAAGAATCAAGTTGGTTAAGTGGAGTAAGGGAAGCCAGCTTTGCAGGAGCAGGGACATTCTGACGTCCAAATCTCGATTTAGTCAGTTTGGGTGACCACCCAATCCACCACAACCTAGCATTACAAAGTTTATTTCCCCTTCCTCCCTCCCCACCTTCTAGATCCAACTCAACCAAATTAATCAAGTTGGAGAGATCTGGGGTTGCTCGCAACAATTTAGACGACACTACGAGATGGGTTAAACTTGTTGGAAGCACCGGCAACTCTTGAATGTTGTTACATTCCCTCAATTTCAAGCTTTGCAGGCAAGGAAGCTTTTTAATGGTCTTTGGAACTTCACTAACACAAGAATAAGACAGATCTAGGATTCTTAAAAAAGGCAAAGTTCCGATTCCATAAGGAAGTTGACCTTTTAAATACCCATTATTGACTATAAGCACTTCCAGATTCTGAAGCCTTCCCATAGTACTAGGTAGCTCCCATGAATTGGCCGAATCTAAAGCATCAAACCTACTTTCAAAGTGCACCTCACGTAATAATTTGCAATTCCATATGGAATCTGGGAGTTTCTTCACTTTACACTGTTGTACAGAGAAGTGCTGCAAATTCAGTAGGTCACCGATTTCTTCGGGCAAATCTTCCAGAGCAAAGCAATAATAGATCCTTAGGTAAATCAGACACTTCAACTTGCTGATAGAGCAATCAATTCTCCTCAAATTGGAACACTGTTCAAAAGTAAGCCGCTCTAAATTTGGACATCCAGAGAAGTCTGGTGTTCTAATTATGCCATGACAACTTTCAAGAGAAAGAACTTTCAATTTTGCTGCCACCTGTCAAAACGAATGCAACATTTAGTGGATGAATAGTCAGATATTACTTTCAAAGAAAATAAAATATAAATAACCTTATTGCACACCTTGATTATACTCTGTAGAGTCGAATCATCCATCAAGTCATTGTGTGAAATTGTAATAAAGACCACATACTTTGTATGCACATTGACTCCCTTTAAAAACATTGGTGGAGGCTGACTCCAGAAAATCCAGCTTAAATTGGTAAGACTATTTGCTAAGTTACCATTGAAGGTTCCCCCATTTAATTTGAAGTGCATTTGATATTCAAACCTTCCAATATTTTCACTTAGAATGAGATCCAGATAAGTGTAGCATAGATTAAGACCCAGTGCTTGAACATTGTTCACCTGCATTTGGGAGCAAGAAATGAGTGTACACAGTATTCTGTTTCAGAGGAAAAGGATTAAAATGGGAAAAAGAAGAAAGAAGAAAGTATCCTAGTGCAGCGAGGAGGACTTTCTAGTAGAGAAACTATTAGTTTCTTCCTAAAGTGCTTTACCTCCTTTGTGTTTATTGTATCAAGGATCTCATCATTAATCCATAACCTACTATGTTTTCCAGGATATATTGGATTTTCTTGACGGACAATTGCTCTTCCAAGATCTTTGAGTTGATCGTGCATCCAAAACTTATTGTTCTCCACAATCTTTATCAAAGACATGTTAATGAGGACATCAACTCCAGTATCCGCAGAAAACTCATGATCTTTCCACAAATAAATTGCATTCGTCATATCCATACCAATGAAAAGGCATGCAATATCAAGAAACATCTGTTGTTGCTCAAAATTCAAGGCATCATAGCTAATCTTCAAAGTTTTAAAAACATCCTCGTGAGGTCCTTTGCTTAACTCCTTCAATGCCTCTTGCCATATTTTTTGCTCTCTTTCATAGAGGAATGAACCAATTACTTCAAGAGCCAACGGAAGTCTCCCAGTGGCTAGTACAATATCTTTTGAAAGATTTTCATAACCATATGAAGGAGAGTCGCTATTAAATGCATGGCTACTGAAAAGCTCAAGTGCACAATCAATACTCATCAGCTCCATTTCATAATCAAAAATCCGATACTTTCGCCTATGGATTCGTAAAACATCTTTATTTCTAGTTGTAATCAATATTCTAGATCCTGAATGCAAAGTACTCCTTCCAACTAATTTCTCCACTTGTTCACTGCTATCGACATCATCAAGTACAATGAGGACTTTCTTATTGGAAAGTGCTTCTCCAATCCTCTCCATTCCAATATCAATTTCATCAATACTCCTTGTTCCTGCATGAACGGAGATTTCAGATAATAACTTTTTTTGCAACTCAACTAAGCCACCAGCTCTCGATGACTTCGCTCGAACATCTTCAAGGAAACAGCAACACTTTCCAAAATGAGAAGAGGCTTGATTGAAGACGACCTTGGCAAGAGTCGTTTTACCAATACCCCCCATGCCATAAATGTTAATGAGCCGTACACCACCAAAATTTACGTCTAACAATTTGCCTATTGCTTTGACTTGATGATCAATTCCAACTAAATGTGCAGTCACCAATCTATGTTTTCTCTTCAGCTTTTCCACAACATTTTCAGTTATCAATTTGATCAGTTCACCTTGGCTGCCATAATGGAAAATCATTTTAGTAGGTTTGCAAAATCACGATTACAAGTTAGAAGCGATGTTATTCAAGCACCAGATCTATTACAGAATAATCGGAGAAGTAATGGACCTTAACAATCTAGAAGTGTCCTTCTAAGAGTCCATATTGGACATTATCATCATTCCAAAACAATGCTTTCACACCTAGATATGGTGAGGGCCTTTGTAACCTCGCCTGTGGTCGATGAGGTCGCAATGGCCTCACTCAAGGCCTTCACATCCGAGGGCAAGGGTTTCAGCCTTGCTGGCCTTGAGAAAAGGGCAAATATAAAAAATAAAATTCAAAAAAATTACTAAAATATATTTAAAAATTATTCAGGTCAACACCAGTGAAACTACATTAGACAAACTACTTAGGACGACCAGTGTTCATGTCGAATTTTCTAGCGAGGCAAATCATCAATGGAGCTTAAGTAGTTGTCTTTTCAAATTTGCGGCACTCAAATAAGTGGAGAAAAAAAAAGTTGTGGCACTCAAATTAACACCGTATAAAAGTTATATCACTTGCACTATTTTTACCCCCAACATCTTTATGATTTACGTTTGAGCGATGAGTTATAGAAGTTAAACACAGTGTACTCGAGAGAAGAAATGTCTAATAAATTGAAAGAATAAATGATTAGATAGGAATGTGCATGGCATTCATTATCCCATTCCTTTTCCTCACACTTCACACGATCAATATTAGTTTAGTTACCTAGCTCTTATATTATTCGCCCATTATATAAGATGACCTTGTTTAACGGTTTTACATATTTTGACAAGTGTAGCATAGGTTCGTCATTTGGTATTAGTATAGTAGAAGTCCCACCTCAATCATACTGAAATTTTTACGTCTACGACAAAATTTGAGGAAAATTAGGGAAACAAACATCTTAAAAGCAAGTAGCTTACCCTTTGGATTTCTTCACTTCCCACCCCTTTATAGCCCCAACCTCCAAGAGAGCCTCTCTCCACGCATCTACTTGCTCATTACTAAACTTCTTATGGTGCTTCCATTTTTGTAAGACATCATGATACAGTGAAGTTTTCAGCTTAACATCGTCTGGATCCACATCGAAAAAAATAGGTAAGATTTCTTTATGACCTTCCGAGTTAGAGGTGTTTGCCACAATCTGCTCAAGCTCGCGGAGGCACCATTTACTTGAAACGTAAGTCCGAGACAAAATGAGTATGTAGATCTTAGATTTGTGGATTGCTTGCAGAAGTGATCCCTCAATCTTTTCACCAATCCGGAGCTCTTCGTCATCTCGGAAGACGTAAATTCCAGCATCAATCAAACTGTGGTAGAGAAAGTCAGTGAATCTAACACGAGTATCAGGTCCTCTAAAGCTCAAGAAAACTTGATACTGAGTTCCTGACGATGTACTTGCATCTGAGTTCGTCATAGCAGGCAGTAGTTTGCTCAGCTTAGCAAATCTCTCTTTCTCCCCGTGTGTGCGGGCGTCTCTGGGGTGCGCCTGGACACTTTTTAGTGTTGATGAGACAATGGTAAAATTTCATAATTTTTTTACGATGAAAACTATAAAATCAAATGCTATTGTTGCATGAAGAAAAATATTAAAGGCGTGGCTAAGTTAGGGACCGACAGAATAAAAGTCAGGAAATGGCAAAAACTGCCCAGCTTTCGAGATGAGTGTAAGGTTCAGTCATTTTACGATATTTTGACATACAACTTAGCTGGCTTAGTTCAATAGTGCATGCAATTGCAGGACCCATCTGTTACTCTCCCTCCTACCTTTGTCTTTCCTACCATCTTTCACCGTGTGCAGTTGCAGGCCCTATGTGCAAAGGGTCGACAAAACGGTGGAAGCCTAGGAAAAGAACTTTCCATATATTATCACCTTTTTTATTTTCATTGCTCTTTTTCACCCATTATATAAGATGACTGTTTTGAGCAGTTTCACATTTGTTTCACACATACCATTCGGTATTACTAATGGCAGTACCACCTCAACTGTAGTGAAATATCTATATTGTCAATTTTTGAGTAGTAGTGCTAGAGCCAATAGAATTTCACTAAGACATGCTTACTAAATGAAAGAGGTGTCTCCACATATATGAGTCACCATGCCATCGAAAGAATGAAAAGCCGATTGGAGATAAAAGGAAACAAAATTTAAAAAAGATCATCAAATAAAAGGAAAATGAGCTTTTTATTCTATCTTTCTTCCTTCATATTCCATAGACATATGATAGTGCTTCTGGTGAATCAGGAACACTAACAAAAGCATCACCAGAGCAATGGTTATCTTGTGGACTCAAAAAGTAAAATCAAATGCGATCTGTATATAGTTTTATCACAACAAATGCATAGTTTAAATAAAGTGAAAATTGAGCATGATTCCTTCTTGAGATTGGAAAGACGCTTCTTGGTCGTGAGGATAAATCATGTTTTTCATTTAAAGGGCATACGCTACGATCTCTATCTCAGTAGTAGCCTTCAAATTTGGGGTTAGAATCCAAAATACACCTCATGCGGAAACCAAGGAATCAAACTTTCATAATACGTCATTCCATATATTATTACTTTTCTATTTTCATTGTTTTTTTGCACAAATATATTATTACTTTGATATGTGCACATAAATTGGTTGTAATGGAAAGTCATAATTTTTTTTAACTAAAGTGTGGCTAATTAAGTAGCCGACAACATTTTTTTTTCCCTCGTGTACGAAAAAAATAAAGATGTTTGCTCAAAAATTTCCAGAAACCCACGAACACATGTTCCTCTTGTGCCTCTGGACGAAAGAAATTTGGACGAACTCCAGATTACAGTTCCCGATTTCGAGTCACGGCCTCTCAAGCATAGATCAGTGGCTCTTGAATTTCATTAAAAGCGCAAGAGACTCACCTTCGCTCGAGCTCGTTACGGAGATGCTGTGGTTTATCTGGATGGAATAGTATCAGCGGCCCTAGCATCACATGCATTTTGTGAGAGATGGAATACAAAGATCTAGAAAGCCGCAACAAATCGGAGTAATTTACCTCTGAATTGGGTACCGCCGGCGTGCGGATCTCTGAAACTCAACGTCGCGGCTCCTCCCTCCGAGAATCAAACTCCGGCGCCGTTGCTGGTGGATGCCGGGACTCAACAGGTGAGCTGATCGGGAGTTTTCCTTGGGTGGTGAAGACTCGGTCAGCCTTTCAAGCTGAAACCCTTGGCTAATCTTCGGTATGCTTTGTCTCAACCAGATCAAAAGGTGACACCTTCTGGGTTTGCTTCGCTAGACGCCATTGGCATCGATCCCTCAGATGGGCAAGTATGTCCTTCATTGCATTTTCAGTGTTTCTTTACTCTCTAGCTCTGCTT
Source organism: Angophora floribunda (assembly GCA_014182895.1). NCBI lineage: Eukaryota > Viridiplantae > Streptophyta > Magnoliopsida > Myrtales > Myrtaceae > Angophora > Angophora floribunda. The sequence continues at coordinate 10,813,406 of CM024708.1, forward strand.
TCAGCCAATTTCGTTCTGACTTGATGGCGAGTCTCCTCTGAGTCTTCGACCATGATTTGGGGGTTAGTGTGATTGTTGAAAGAAATGTGGGAAGGAAAAGAAAGAAGGAAAGTTAGATAAGAGAGAGAAGAATATGTGAATCGGTCTTATTATAATCAAAGCTAAAAGTGAGGGAGGGTCTAGTGGGAGATTAGCATGGGCAGGACATAGTCACGAAAGAATAAGGGCATGAAATTTGAATTTAGTACTTTTACAGGCTTAGTGTGTGCTTAGTATGATTCTAATAGAAACCGGGTTTTTCTGTGTTTACATGCTTGAATTTGAGTTCATGACGGGCTTAAATGAGTTGAAGGGCTTGGTTAAGTTTGGTTTTTAACTTGTCTCAGATGGACTTGGGCTGAATTTGATTTTCAGAAAGAGCCCATTTTATGTCCATAGCCCAGACCTGCGAAGCTTACTCGCAGCCTATATTCGGACTGGACCAAAGGGCTCAGCCCGAGTCCAATTCCAGAAGACAATAAATACTAAAATAAAAAATCTTGTTTGAGAATAAGAACAACAACAGTTGAGAAACATCACTTCAAAAAATTAAAAATTAAAATCATAGCAAATATTTCAGTTGAACTTAGGATTCTCCTCAAATTGAATAGGTAACATGGAAATGTCATAACTTTGGAGAAACTTGAGGGGGATTAAATGAGTATCTAATATCCTAAAGTGGATCCTCTCTCTCCCTCACTCTCTCTCTCTCCCTCTCTCTTTTCCTCTATGAACCTTTCTTCGTCTCTTCCACTTATGGAGGGGAGGGATTTGACATAGATCTCTCCCCCCGACTAATTCCCTTTCCTTTTATTTCCTTTTATTTCCTTTTATTTCTATCCTTACTCTCATGATCTACCTTTAGACTCTCAAATCTTATATTTATGAACTTTTTTTTATCTAATTATAGATTTTGGAGTTTCAATGAGTAAATATAGCATCTCTAGTTTCAATGGTATTCACAACAGCTATGGTGTCAAATTTGTACTTAGTCAATGTGCCTTCATTTAAAACTTTGGCACTTTGCATTGACTACAGTGCTCCCTTTTACAGGTGTCAGATCTAAATTTTTTTAACATGTTTATATTGTCTCTATATAGTGATGATGTTGAAGATGTGGAATCTAGATGCACAACACTGAAAGGCAACACTATCGAAAGGCAAAGCTGTAACTACATATGAAAATCCTAACGTGCTCTTATCATTAATGGTGCTATGTGATATGGTCGATCATTTTGCTTAGATACAATCACAGATATTCCTTAAAGGATGAGCCTGTGATTATCTCTACCATGTTCTGATGAAATGCTTTGATTTCTAATTTTTTGTTCGTTTTGTTCATTTTGTGGACTTGTTTTATTACTGTGACTTTTAAGATACATTTTCATGTATCATTTTTGTAATAAATAGAATTTTCTTTTTGACCAATAGTCTCTAAAATTAAACTCTTAGGGGTTTCTGCCTTGAGACTTAATAAAGAGGCTATGTTATATTTTTTGCTTGACTCGTGTTTTGTGTTACTTTACAACATTTTACTTTTTGTTCATTCTTTCACTACTTTCTTATATCAATTGATTGTGTTTGTTTTACGTTGCTTTTTCTGAATTGTGATTTATTTGTGTTTAGTTTAATGTTTAGGTAACAGAGCATAATGAACGCCAAAAATTGCATGGACATTTAGTAGACAAAAAGTTTAGGACTCAATTGTATAAGAGACTACGTTGAGTTTGATTGTATTAGTTTAATGTTTAAGTTGCACTTTAGGACCATAATGAACAAAAAAAACTGCATGGACACTTAGCAAATGAGAATTTTAGGACTCATAATTGGATAAGTAGGATGCGTGTGACACCTTAACTGATAAATAATTAAGTTTATGTACCAAAAGAGCATTAGCACAATAACTAATGTAATCAAATTATCGACCTTCGATCTCTAGTCTCGTAGGAAGTATGTTCACTTGGTTTCTAGTTGACTCAAATAACCTAGTGGTAACTCTTCGTAAAGTTGAATGAATAAAAATTAAAATCGAAACATTATATAAAGTAAGGGATTGGGAGATCCCGCGCTGATTAAGAACTATTGGTCCACCTTTGACATAATCTAAACCCAATTTCCGTCCTCCATCGTCGGAAGGGCCATGACAGCTTTATTGAAGCTGATTTCTCTCCATTATTAGGGACATTTTCGAATTACCATTGACGATTAGATTAACGAGCAATTTATTATCCGGGCTCTCTCACTGTTGTGGATCACTTTGGTTGGCTACTGACACTAGGGGTGTGCAATCAGACCGAGTTTACCTAGAACCCGGACCGGACCACCCGAAAAACAGGGTCGAGAACCAGTTCCCAATTAAACTGGTTCGGGTACAGGTTCTAGTTTTTGGGAACCGGTTGAAACCGGTTCGGGAACAGGGTCCAAGCAAAGACCCACCCAGAACCGAACCGGTTTTGGAACCGGTTTTTACCCTGTTAAAAAAAAATCGCCTCTCTGTATAATGCTTTTGAGTCTCTTTGTCTTCGAAGAAATGTTAAAAAAAGAAAGATTATCTCTTAATCAAGTTAAGAGAGAATTGTTTTGAAAGAATTGTCAAAAAGAATTGTTTTTATGAATTATTTTTATTTTTTAATGGTCCCACTTTCAACTATTACTATAGTCACAGGACAAATGCTACTAACTATTGTAGCATTAATTAAAGCATTCTCAGTCAAACTCAAGAAATATGTCCTCTCAATAAAAGCTCCATTGCATACACATAAGTAAGTACATTAAGTCATGTTAAAAGTATTTGTGAAAATGAGACTAATACTATATCTATATTTGTTAAGCATTCTTAGGGTTTTTTTTATTTGTCTTATAATATTAGGAGAATTACGTTGTTGTTTTTTTCGCTAATTAATGTAAAATTTGAAACCGTATAGGATATTGAATGGTTGCAAAACAGGTTTCAATGAAAACAGGGTTGACCCTGTTCCCGGACCAGAAAAACAGGGTTGGATCCAAAACAATGTCCAATAAAAACAAGGTAGGGTACAGGGTCCAAAAAAGAAGAATTGGTTATAACAGGGTCAGGTGCAAAGTTCAGGTCTAGACCCTACCCACCCTGGACCCGATCACCCCTAACTGACACTTATCATCGTAGGCTACGCGATCGAAATTTCTTGACGTTTGACCTATCGACATTTATGATCAGAATTCCTCCTCGGTCTGGTAGGAACATATCCATACAAGAGAGAGTATTGAAAACTGAATCACTCCTAAAGCATAAATTTTCTTCAACTGCCAAGGCCGACGAATCGTGCGTGTCATGACATGAAAATTGACTTGATCCCAAGAGAACCGGTCGTAAAGAAATTGACTCTGATGGAATAGGTTTAAGTTTTCGTCCGAAATCAATTACTCCTAGATGTAATGTCCATTTACGACTCGAATAAATCCAGAACTAGACCAGCATTTGGGCATTGGTTTCCATAATAGGCAAGAGAATCAAGACTTGTTAAAATTTTCCACAAATTGCTAAAATTTTCTTCAATTGAACAAAATGCTTGTGTTTGTCGGTGCTTAATTTTTAGGCCCCAATTTGATGGGCTCTATTGTTAGCATAGAACCCACCACTCCAAGTAGATGAAATTCAGCTGAAGGGACATTCCAAAAAAACATAATGGTTTGTAGGCCTAGAGCATGAGTACCACTTCCTTATCCTTTTTGATTTTCGACATTTAAGTCTCACATCAATAATGCAAATAAGTTTTTCTTGGTAGTTTCAACCCTAATTTCCCAATTTTTGAAGCTTCAAGTTCTACAAACTTATTTGAAACTCATGTATCTATCCACGTAGACAGAATTTGGGAAGATAAGTTGTTTCATGAAGTCGAGGATCGAGGGTGTTAGCATCAAAGGATTCATATTGAGCGAGGACATTTTTATTTTTTGTTTGATTCTAAGGTTTTTCCATGTAAACCGTGAGCATACCCATGGTTTCCAAATTATTTATGATATGCATTCAAAACCACTTTATGTTATCCCGACCACATTCCCTCTGAATTGATTGATCTTATCGTTCCAAAACCAAACTCATACTTTAAAGAAAAGAAAAAAAAGGCGGTTCTATGCTGATGTGCATATGATTGCGACAAACAAAAAGGTCAGTAAAATATGTAAGATTGGGGAAGGCCTCAAGCTGCCCTTTTCGACCGAAAAAATTCAGAAGGAAACAAATTAAGAATAGAAAAAAAAAAAAAAATCTCTAGTTGCTTTCTCTCTAGTTTATTATTTCTTTTAATTTTCACTCCGACCACACCCATTTTAGCCGACTTATTCAGCCTCTTTCGGTATGGACGTGGCTTTTGCTTTCAGCAGCCTTGAAGATAAGACTTTGGTATCAACCACCTTTTGATAGGTGGGAAATCGGAGAGAATGGCAGCTTCAATTTATCCTTTTCTTCCGCGGTAATATTCCAATGATTAGTCAATTTTCATCCGCAAAATAATTGATGGATATCATGGCGAATCTTGCCAATATACTAAAGTCCGAGCTATGCTGAATTTTTCCTCTTATTACTATTCGTTGTAGATATGAATCTGTCTTGTTCCAAAATTATTTCATTCATTCAGTCAAAAATTTCAGTTTCAATTTCTCCATCGCATTACTTGCGGGAAAAAAAAAACATGCGTTATGCTGGAGATACTAGAACTTCATACTAAAACTTCTTTTCACCAATAAAAATTATACACATAGTTTAGTAAACAAGGTCTATTAAGAAGTCTACATGTGGCATTATACTTTAGAAAATGCAGAATTCTAATGAAGAATTTAATGATCTATCATATATTCATCTATTTTTGAGGAATTTCTCTTCTAGAAAACAGAAAAATAGCAAAATTTAAACTGGATTTATCGCTCAAACATTGTTGTGTTAATTTTTTTAAACACACCAAATAATCTATCGTTGAAACAAATTACAATTCTCTATCGTGTGACAGTTTTTCAGTGAGAAATGTACTTAAAATTAGATGGTTCACATAGAATTTATTTTTTTGAAACAAGCATGTTCACCTCAAACTTGTACGGGAGCTAATAAAATTCTTACCAATGAACATAGATTGATTTTTGCGAAATCAAAGTTGCCCATATATATAATAAAACTACACATAAGTACTTGTGAAAGAACAAAATGTAGGATGTGTTTATTTGAGTGAATGAATTTTCTATAAATTAGTTTTCTAGATTTTGACTCGTTTAGCTTGCTAGAAATTATCAATCAATAGAAAACAATCTACAGTTAATAAAAATATGCATGTTTAATATTAGAAAAATAAATTCTCTAATTTGAAAAGAGAAAAAAATTTCCACAAAGATTATTCTTTATCTTGAAATTTTTTTTCCGAAATAAACACACCTATAAACCTTACGTATGAAATATAATTTTATTCTGGTTGTCGGTTTAAGATTCTTTGGGCGAGCGTCAACTTGGCCGCATAAGGACGAAAAATCGGTCGACCCTTTTTTCCTTTTCTCGCTTTTTTCCACTTTCACTTTCATTTCGCAAAGGAAAAAAAACAAAACGAAACGAAAGAAGATGAAGATAAAGCTTATCGTCCCACGTGTCGTTCAGTGAATGGCGACCCCTCTCGTGGGCCCCACCTGATTCCTCGTCCGACTTTCTGAAGATACTGGTCTCCTCCTCAGCCCGACCATCCCTTGCATCTTCTTCTTCCATCGCATGATTCGCCAAGATTTAAGGATCCAAAAAGGACAATAGCTTTAGGAGAGATTAAAAATTAAAAATCGAATTAAAGCGAAAACCTCATAAAATATTTTCTTTTAATTTGCGTATAGTGCTTTATAGAGAAGATATGAAAAATGAACGAACAAATTTCATTGATTACAATTGTTACTGAATGAATAGTAGGAACATGCAAGAGAGCAAATCAATTGTCACATAGAAAATTTAGATAGCAATTATTTATAATTATGTCATCATTAGTGATTATTCGATTAATTGGAATCTAGAATTTTTCTTTTTGTAATTCAAATAGTAACCAAGCATTTTCCCCAGTCGAGCCAAAAGATTAAGGGCTAACGTGGCGATCATCTGGGCAAAGTACATCATTCTATGACTAGCAATTTTGTTTGGATTATGAAAAAGTTGCCCAAAATGAATATACTAGACCCTACTTTTGACGTTCATTACAAACATCATCATTAAAGGAGCACACTTAATCTTTACCAACATCACTACGACAAGAATGACCATACTTTATGGCCCCTTTGGACTAGGCCAATGTCGATCATGCTTTTTGAATGGAAAACATGATTTAAGTATTAACAATCTTAGAAATTAGTTGTTTGATTACTCACCACGCAAGTCGTTCGGTCTGTAATGTTTATCTTATGAAGTGATTTTCGAGATTGAAATTTCATTTCAAATTCACTAGATCCGTTGACAAATAATGTGCTCGTCTAAGTTACATCACCTTCAAGAATATGCCGAAATGCATATCGAAAGGAATGGCAAGTTGATGACAAATTCCGATTAATTATAATTCAAGAAACATGGAATCTTGCTTATCAATCGACCCATTATTTTAGCGCGAATGGTCTGTTTTGACAGAAATTCATAAAAACATGAACTAAATCTAATGTGCAAAACTTAGCTTCAATCCACTAGAATGATCAAATTCAAAGATAATCAAGTTGAACGGGGGCTTTCTCATGATTGGCACTATTTACAACTACTCAATTCACCAATAGATAATACCCATGTTATAACGTCAATGTGACTAGAGTCACGGGCACGACGAATTATTGCGCGCGATTCAATAAAGCTAGAGAAAACCCTGCCCATTTCTTTTTGACTATGCAATTCAAGCCATGCATTCAAATGAACCAATCTTCATCCATATCTAAACTTTTCTTGCCGTCTCATTTTGGGCAATTTTTTTTTTAATTCTTTTTCTAATGTTAGTGGGTCGGTTCATCAATCTCGACGTTTGACTCTGTAAAAACTGCTTTACAAATTTTACAAAGTCGGTTTGTAAAGTGATTGAGAGACTTTAACCGGATTTGCTTGAATCTGTTGTATGTATTTAATCTAGTAAGAATTTATGCACCACCAACTGATAAATTGAATTAAGAAAAACTGAGCTTTGTAACCCTAATGTCTCGAATACATAAATGATTGGCTAATTTAGCTCTACAGGGAATTTAGCTTGCACTTGAATCATACATGTGAAAAATTCCTCCTATTGCTTAGTAAATCATAATAGGATTTGGCAATTAAAGTCAGTGGCTTCACGAGTTAGGTGAAAATAATTAAATAGATTAATGCTCGTGGATTAGGAAAAGGGTTGAATTTGAGACATGTTTTTCTTGGTTGTGAGAATAGAAATATCATACGTGGACGTAGGGTGTTAGATGGAATTATTGCCATTTTGTCCTTACTATTTTTTTTTGTGAGTCCCGTCCGCCATCATCACGGCATGAAAAGTTGTACTGGCAATTTGTGAGGTGGAGAACGAGTACAGGGAATTTCTTCTTGCCAAACATTTCTATCACGTTGTACATGACATTACAAGTAGGATCAGCCCAAAGTGGGTAGTTTCTGGACCAAACACTTAAAACCTATCCTATGGAAATTGATTTCCAATTTTTAGAATCGAGATCGACCTTGGAATTTTAGTATTTCATCTTTTTAATCAAACCTATTTATTACTTTTGTACATTTTGTAATGTATATATTTCCTAGAATAAACACAAGATCAATTAAAACTATTAAACATAAGGAATTAAAAAGTGTTTTAATATAAGAGATTTAGTGCTGGTTTTGAAACTGGTTCTACCAAAAAGACCGACCACACAAGGTCAATTCCCAAAATTCTTACTCAGGCACCAAACCAATCCTTGTTTGAACTAGTTAAGCAAGACAAATTTAGGTCGATTTGATTATGATCGTTTAACCTAATGATATTATAATCGAGAAATGATTTATATAATGAATGCTTTGTTCAGAACCATTTCATTTTTCTCGAAAATCATAAAATAATCTTGATTTCTACATGAATTACATTCGTGCCATTTCGAGCTACTTGGAATCTTTTCTTTGTTATAAATGGCTGGACTCCGCATTGTCGCTCTGAATTATCTTTTTTTGTTAATTAATGTTTTTCAAACATGCATGGCAAATGAAATGACTTGAATTAAAAATATGCGTGTTATTTTATTTAAGAATCACTCGATATAATCGTTAGATGAAAGTCTTTTCTCGATGAGATTCTGCTACTGCTAAAGGACGTAAAGGAGCTAAAAAAAAATGACGTAAAGGCAGTCTAGGATAAAACCAATTCCACGTCATATTTTCAGAATTTTCGCTCACTTACTTATGGTGTGCTTCCTCCTGCTCCTGGTACAGAAACTTGTGGGCAGAGAGGAAGAGAGAGGGAGAGAGAGAGAGAGTAGAGAGAGAAGTGGAAGAGAGCTTCTTCTGCTAAGCACATCGAAGAGAAAGCTCGTCCAGGTCCATCGCAGAAATGGGTGAAGTGAGTTTCTTTCTCATCGTTTACTCAGTTCTTTTCCTTCTTTTTCCTCCATTTTCCTCCTCTTTCCCAGTTTAGTTTCTCTCCCGTAACGTTCGCAGAAACTGACTGTCGTTTCTTCTGTCTGTGGTGACAATGAAGGAGAATAAAGAGGAGAAGAAGGAGGAGAAGAAGGAGGAGGCGGCCAAGGAAGGAGAGAAGAAGGACGAGAAGAAAGAAGAGGCGCCGGAGATCGTGCTCAAGGTCGATATGCATTGCGAGGCTTGCGCCAGGAAAGTTGCAAAAGCCTTGAAAGGGTTTGAAGGTCTCCTTCTTATTTAATTTCTATTAAATTCATTTTTATTATTATGATAAGATTTAATTGTCACCACTCTCCATGTGAGTTTTTGTATATTCAAATCCATTGGAATGTATGTCGTCATTCAAAAATTTAAAAAATTTACAGATGAGACAACTCCTTTAGCTCAACGGGTTTGTTTTCTTTTGGGTTTCAAACTCAATTTTATATTACTCACTTGGGAGATCAGGCACATCAACCTGAAAAGCACTAGACCGTTGAGATGCACGATCTTTCCTAATTAAATCCAGTCAATTTTGCTCCAGTGGATTTGAATTATACTAAAATCTCCCTTAATCACCCTTTTTAGGTATTGGCTTTGTTTTCCCATCCAATTATCTTGGGAATTCTATTCAAGAGTGTTTCCAAAACACTTGTCAAGCAACTTTGTAAAGAAATTTAGCAATTTTCATTATGTTGACATTTCTTATTCTGGGTATAATCAAACAATCGATCAGTGTCTCGCAAGCACCCGTTAACATCGATAATTAGTTTGAATATTGAGGAATTTCCATAATTTTTTTTGTTGACTTGAATGTTGGGGCATGAATTCAGGTGTGGAAGAGGTGCTCACAGATAGCAAGGTCAGTAAAGTGGTGGTGAAAGGGAAGTCGGCAGACCCTGCAAAAGTGTGCCAGAGGCTGCAAAAGAAAAGTGGCAGGAAAGTGGAGCTAATCTCACCTTTGCCCAAGCCTCCCAAGGAGGAGAAGAAGGAAGAACCCAAAGAACCACCCAAGGAAGAGAAAAAAGAGGAGGTAAATTTTAATTTATTTTATTTTTTCCAGATTTCAAATTAGTCATAGCCACACACCACCAAACCCCAACTACCTTTCTTCCTTTTCTAGACTTTTGCTAAAATTAGAAGACCAAAAGGTCAATCGATTATCATGGCGATTTTAATGATGACAAATTGAGGGCAGGCTTCACTAAAATCATTAAGAGCACTAGTTAGCTCCCTCAATCAACTGTTCGTTCAGTTCGGATCTTCACCTCCTTTCAATTCCAATGATTATTATAATCATATAAGATCATATCATGTGGGAAAGAAAATGACATCATATGATGACAATATAGATGGGTTCTAATTTTCCAAATCACGCCGAGTTTACCTATCTAGATTGATAGAGCCATCTATGGTCTCATATGAATTCAACAATGGAATCGACACGTAATAATCAAAATATCTAAGATGGTGTTGTGGTGCAAGCCCTAACACTTGGTGATTACTTCATTGAGTGAAAATGGAGATGTGGTTCCAACAAGAAACCCCAATGGAATACAACAGTAAATTAGTAAGATTTAGGTGAAGTTGGGGGAGGGAATGGAGGCAAAGTTGGTATTTAATACTACTGACATGAAAATAACCAGACGAGGCCAGCAAAAGATGACACCGGACTGCGTAGGGCACAGTGCGCAATGAGTTGGAGCTACGAGAGAGGCGACTGTGCAAGTGTGGGCTCTGTGTTTTTTGACCCCACCTACGTTGATCGATTTTCGATCGTTAGCCTTTGTTGTTTAATATAGTGGAGCCATGCATAGGGTCACGAGTGAAACCCTAACTTTAAAAAAGGCAATGAAAAGGATAGCACATGTTCTCTTTTTATTTATTTATTTTTTAAACATTTTTCATCTCTTATTTTCGTCCATCCTCTATGAGTCACGAGTTTGAATTTTATTCACGAGTTTAAATCTTGATATATCGTCTTGCTTGTTACTTTCTTGTTTTGTTTCCGGATTATTTCGTAAATGTGTCTTTGGTCGGCATTTCATGTCCATTTCGTCTTAACGGTAACTAGGTTAAAATTTTAAAAAAAGAAAAAGAAAAAGAGAAAGGTTGGTGAATCGTTCGTGGGTCTCCATGAGGCCGACCCAAGCTGCAAAAATTGGTCTTCGAGTTTTTTTTTTTTTTTGGTAAATTGGTCTTCGAGTTAGGTTACGGTCTTTTCTTGTCAGTTTGCTTCGTACGTACCTTGGGTAATGAGTGCTTTTTGGCTTCTTTTGCCACTTGCGCCTTCACACTAGGGTAAAAAGCTAATAGCACTATTGAATTGAATAATGATACTAGGGAAACTACAAGTGAGGGACATTTTATTAATATGTACTATAAATAATTGATGTGACAAGACCGGACCATACAACATATAGTGGCACATTTTACACGATATGCAAGTTTGTGTACAACTTGTGACTTTTTAAGTAAATGGCTCTTGGTGAAACCTTTTGACTATCCCTAACTTTACAAATTCACTTCGTCACTTATGATCAATGGCACCTTGTTGCATTTCATGGAATCGATATTTGCTATTACTACTAGGAAAAGTTAGAGGAAAAGTTAGAGCAAGGAGATTGAATTATCGTGGTTATTGTTGTTGTAAAATGCATGCTGATTTAGGACGGCCTATTCCTTTCTCCCTAATGTCCATGAGTTTTTTTTGGTCTTTTGGCTGATTCTGCGTTCATGTGATTGACAACTACTAATTTTCTGTGCCTGGATATTAAGCCTCCGGCTCCAATAACAGTCGTGTTGAAGGTTGGAATGCATTGCGAAGCATGCGCTCAAGTTTTGCGGAAACGAATCCGGAAAATTCAAGGCAAGTTGTCTGCTTTAGGAACAACGTAGACTTCTGACTGGTCATTGCTTGTTTGGGCTTCATCAAGTCGTATACCTTCAGAAAGACTCATTCCATCGATGTTTTGCAGGAGTGGAGACGGTGGAGACTGACGTGGCGAATGATCGGGCAATAGTCAAAGGCGTGATCGACCCGCAGAAGCTGGTGGACTATCTGAAAAAGAGAATGGGAAAGCAAGCGTTGATCGTGAAAGACGAGGAGAAGAAGGAAGAGGAGAAGAAAGACGAGGAGAAGAAGGAAGAAAGCAAGAAGGAGAGAAGAAGGACGGTGAGGAAGGGAAGGACGACGACGGCTCGAAGATGGACATAAAGAAGATCGAGTACTGGTCCTCCAGGCACTACATGGAATCTCAAATGTACCCGTCCCCCCAGATTTTCAGTGACGAGAACCCGAACGCTTGCTCTGTGATGTAGTGTGATGCAGTGCTGAGAGTTTCGAACCTTGGGCTCAGTTATGAGCACGCGTCGAGGCAATTTTCCATTGTACTTAAAGCTTGCTAATAAAGAGTTTCGACCAGGAGTCGTTGGCTAAATGTAATCTGTTGATGTTCTGTGATCTGTGTTACCAACTGTCTAGTATTTTGATGTGAAAGTGTACATTTTCAGTGACGAGAACCCGAACGCTTGCTCTGTGATGTCGTGTGATGCAGTGCAGAGAGTTTCGAACCTTGGACTCAGTTATGAGCACACGTCGAGGCAATTTTCCATTGTACTTCAAGCTTGCTAATAAAGAGTTTCGACTAGGAGTCGTTGGCTGATTGTAATCTGTTAATGTTCTGCAATCTGTGTTCCCAATTGTCTACTCTCTTGATGTGAAAGTGTAGATGAATTTTCAGCAAATATGGCTTTGCAATAACCTGTACATATTCTCTCTCTCTCTCAAGCTAGGAATTCGTTTTCGACGTTAATAGTCTTGGTTCCTAGAAGCCAAGTTACATTAAAAAGTTTAAAGTTGATTATGGGAAGAATGTTCAAAATTGCATTTTCACAACATGGTAAACCCCGCGAACCATAATGGACTACGATGTCAATTGATCCATGATTGAGGAACATTCTCAGTTTCTTATTCGCTTTATCTGGTCTTCATCCTTGGGCGAACTTGTGGTACCAGAAACCTTTACGCAGAAATTTTCGACATTGAACATCGTCTTTAGGCTTCCGTGCCTAGAGTGCCATACGTAGGTGCATCCCCACAGTGTGCCGGCCAGCACTTGCGGAACATATGGTGCAGGACTTGCTCACCTTTCGATTCTGTATTTGGACCCCTACTTGGACCCGAAAAAGACCCGACTAGAATTGATAATCGCCCATGTACATACTAATATTCCATCTCCAACACGGGTGTCAAAATCAGGGATGGAAGTTTCAGCTCGTCGTGTCCCTCCACATTATCGGGAATCCGACTAGGAAAAGGAATGCATCGAACCGGTTCGGCATTGTGATCTTTTGGGGGCCAGTGGGATTTAATCTGTTCTCAAAACCATTACTCAATGATCTTCGTTAACCGGTGCCATTATCTCTCTAGATTCTGGGCCTTGCAGATCGTGGAAACACCGAATTTGCAAAGATCAGGCCATTACAGGTGCACAGACGATGGAACAAACTCGATGCACTTAGCTCTTTATCCGCACGACTCATGGACCATATTCCAGATTCATGTTCATCACGTACAAACTAAGTATCTGAAAAAAGATACAAGGGGTCTACGCAAGGTCGTATTCGACGAAGCAAAAGGCTAATCTGTAGCATGGGAATCGCCAAAAAGCCGATGCTTCCAAAGAAGTCTTGATGTATATGTCTGATGCAATGGGTATCTCTCCATTTTCAGTGGAGATTTCTTTGAGAGAACGGCACTTAGGAGTCAACATCTGTCAGAGTATGAACCCCTCTCTTTGAGCTTCGAGCGCACCTTAGAAGTCCAATATATTTGCTCACTCAAAAGTTTAAACCAACGAATGATTAGCCAACTATAATATAATTTATCAACTACTTCAAATCACTTCAATTGTTCAATATGAGACTTCTAATATAAGTCACATAGGTATCACAACAATTTTCCCTTCATGTGTGAACTCAATGTTTAGTATGCTCCCTCTTAAGTCAGGTATCATTTTGCACTTGCATATCTTGACTTGAATCTCTATTACCGCCCACCTTCCTCTAGATTGAACCAAGAAGTCAATCATCGGGCCGTTGTTACATCATAATGTCCACCTCAAACCCTAGTCTCAATGTATCCTTGCACCCGTGTTGCTATACCATAATGTCTACCTTCAATTCTAGGCTCTTTTGCCAAATTGAACCATGAAGGTTGGCCCCAAAAGACATCATAACAAATTCTAATACAATTTGTTGGGAGTGCGAAATAGGAGCCTAATACCTTCGCCAAGAGGAAGCCCAAGTTTGAGTTCGTAAACATATCTAAGTTGGATTCATTTTTACTTAAAGGTTAAAAGTTAATGAATTATTGGCCAACTAAATTATATTAACTACTTCACCACTCTATTTATCCAATGCGGACTTACCTAAAATAAGTCACACATGTATTTTCACAATTGAATAAATAAATGATAGAGCAACATTTTGATTGTGCATTTTTGAGGTAAGTTTCTACTGAAGGACCAAGAGCTAAGCACGAGAATGGAAGATTACAATGACCAACTTTGGTTAAGTGTACGTGGAATGCGAAGATTGAGTGGATAAAAAGGATGGCATTGATGAGTGATATAGGAATATTGGTTAAATATTTATTAAGAAAATTTTGAGATATTTTTAGTAGATCGATTCTTATCGTGTTATTTGTTATTTATATTCTGAAAATTGAATTATTTAACATTAAGTATACTTAATGTTCTTTAACGTTGTTCAAATTTAATTTGGATAAAAAAGCCTTCTCCATACCATCAAGACCATCAAGGAGGAGCAATAGCTTTGATTGATAGGGTCGCAATCATATCAAAGTAACAATAATTCATTGGGCCAATGAAAAAGGAAAGTCATCAATGATTTGGCACTCAAGTTGTGCATATCATCGTCAGGTGGCCCTCTTGCTCTGTCATAGTATTGGATCCAGAGAAAATATTGGATACAACTCTAATGACACCTTACTTTTACACTCGTTCATTGGTTGAATGACACACATCTTTACTAGTTCACCTGTCCCCTCTCACTTCACCGTCTCTCTTTACATTTGCTTCCTCCGTAGCTCATCGTCCCATCACCCACAATTTGGCTATAGTTGTCCCCACTGTTCATGGATCTAAAGATGGCAACGATGCCAGATTGGGGATCAACCCATGTGCTTCATGACGTAGACCAACCACATCAATGACACATTGGACCTCGTTGTCTCAACTCGAACAAATCTGGTACTGATAAGTTTTGAACTTTGGTCTTCATTGCGTTGGTGAAGTTCCTAAGCGAGAATTGGCAAGCTTGAAAACCAAATGACCAAATTTGGTCGAACAACTCTGACAACGACCATGGATGAGCCAGGAGCCACTCATCTCAAGCAATTGCAACATAATAAAAAATGATGATTGTGAATTGTCTTTTAGCAAAGGGACTAATAGCATTCCCGGATGAATAGATGAGCAGTGGTGTCACTCATGAGTCGATCATCCATGGCTAGATGGGAAAGATTGATACCTAGGGGATCAATAATCTGCCCAAACGACACCAACGATGGCATTGGCATCCTTGTGAGTGGGTCATCCATAGCTGGCCAGTGCAATCCATGGCGCGAAGCGTCGTCCACGGCCTCAAAAGGCAAAAGGAAAAGGAAGGAAACAATCAAAGAAGAGAGAAAAATGAAGGAGAGAGAAGAGGCTAGCAAGATAAGCTCGCGAGGGACACGTGTCGCTCGCAGAATGGATTGCACCCAATATGTTCTCATTGGATCTAGGCTTGAGACACCTCACCATTAGATTACGAGATTGAGCCCATTTCAATTAGAAAACTTTTAAAGCCCGGTTTCAAGTATAATACTATTTAGCCCGATTTCTATTAAAGTCAAATCAAGCCCTAAGCCCATATCTTATTATGACAGAACTGAATCCATACCCACCCCTTTTCCATCAAAATAAGCCCATTGTCACTTTAATTTCTCTTTGTTATTATATTTTATTTATTCTCCATGAACTCCTTTGCTTCTCCTCTCACGGTTTCATCATTGCCAGATCTGTTCCGTATCAAGCCCCAGGAGCAAAATGGTAGAACTTCCAACAAAATTTCACATATCTCAGAACATTAAATCCACGACTGCCGTGGGTTACCCTTGACCATCATTGGACCCACTTTCGTTGGCCGCCGACATCTCCCACTCGACAGAACGCGGCCATTAGAATACCATTACCAAAACCAACCCGGGACATGGAAAACTCATCCGGGAAGACTTACTCAACGAGTGCTCAAATCAACGATTTGAAACACCAAATTCACAACAAAACGGGGAAAGCTCAGATGGGAGAAAATGCATTTACTAGGAAATGAACTTAATAAACGGATTTATATGGTTTATGCAACCAAAGCAACGAATCAACAGAGAACACAAGGTGATCTAAGCCAGATCTGATACTACGCTCATGTTTATGTGGTTTGGACATTTTATCAAACATGTGGTAGGCAGCTTGATGAAAGAGATTACGCACAAAGTCAAAGCCACGACTCTTTTCAAATCTCCACGTTCGGCAATATTATGAGCTTGGATCATCAAAATAGGTCATCTAATGATTATTTCTCCCGTTGAGATTTTGTGGAATCACCTTTAATTATTCTAAAATTACAAACATATGGTAAAACTTCAAATTGATAAATTCGTCAATTGTCACAAAACCATAACTCATCAATTTAGCTATTTTTTAATAAAAATTAATAGATGATAATTTTTTTATAAGTTTACCATTTTTTGATTTAGTTTGAGGTTAATTTATTACATGTCTATTAAATTAGAATTTTTCATGATATTAATCCATTCGGCTCACTAACATTCATGATAATCTATTTTTCTTTGTTAGTGACTTAAGTGTTCTACGAAATCACTATCATCTATCAAAAGTTCAAACCGATTGTCATAGACAAGATAGAATATCATAATGCGTAGTAGACATCACGGGCTGATATTTGACTCAAGAATGAAGTAGGAAACAAGAAGAACCGTACAATAAATAAGGGATCCCAGATTTGAATATAATTGTCCATTAGCATATCAAGACATATTCACCAAATATAAACCATTCAGCAATAACTTATTAATTCAACAAACCTCGTTTCCAACATGGCAGAAGTATCTTAATCATTAAATTTGTTGCATCACCTAACTTATCGAGTTATGTTAGACAAGATGGCATATTATAAAATCGAAAAAAATAGACGTAAATTGGGATATTAGAAAAAAAATATTAAGCCTGACATCTCAATTTTGGTAGATTTAAAATATAATACATCATTTCGTGTCACCTAACCGCCCCTCAACCGCAATTGGTGGAGGCGCTAACTAAGCCTTAATGAAGCTTTATTTATTAATTATTTCATCATTGTTTAAAAATGGTGGTCCACCACGACAATTGACCCTTCTGTTTCGATTGGACGATCTTGATTATCCAATCCTGGATAATTGTTCCATACAATAAAATATAAGAGTTGATTTTCTAACAGATTAATTGTTTTAATATTGAACTATTCGTACAAATGGTTTAATGAACAATTAATCTCATTAAATTGGATGGTGGTCTCCCACGTACGAAATGTGTCAGGTAAATATATTAGAGGACTTGTTAACAAGTGCCTTTGGAAGCACCTCTCCAGCAAACTTTATAAGAAAGTTTCAGTTTTCAGAGCTCTCATATTTCACTGGAACCGTTGGTATATTCAAGATTATATGATATTCTTATACCACTACTTAGAAAGTATTCAGAGATACACATTAACAAATTCCCCTTATCACAGAAAAAAATTATTGTTCAATCCTGAACCTATTATACGAATGTTAATTCAAATTTAAACCTTCCAATTTTGTCAATTTATTTTTAAACCTTTATTGAAATTTAAATATAGTCATTTTAATTAATCTTTGCCAGAAATTATTAATATGGCAATTTAGTTATTGCTGGCCGTCCTACATGTAATTTGCCATATTGATTATTTCCTGCGAAAATTAGCCGAAATGACTAAGTTGGAATTTCGAGTAAATGTTTAAGATTAAATTAGCAAAATTTGAAAATGTATGACTAAATTGATATCTATACAATAAGTTTAAAACTAAATGAACAAGTTCCACTCTTATCACTAGTCTCTAGTCTCTTGCTCTTTGTAATCAAAGGTTCTAGGTCCAAGTTTTCTATATTGTTTGTTTTTAATTTCTACAGTTCTTTATCTGATTATTTCTAATTTAAATTCGACCTTTTCTAGTTCTAGGTTCGCTAAATGTTCTAATGGGGGCACTCTTCAAAATAAAAATGATTTATATGCATGGGTCTAAGAGCTCAGTGTTTGCCTCTTTCTATTCAGCATTGTTTCTTGAAAGAGCCCAACCATGTTTGTCAACTGTCGCATGTATAAACATAATGTTTCTGTTTGGGATCCTAGAGAAATTTAGTGAGAATTCCTCCTATGTAGTGTGACGATGGATATACTAAATTTGATCTTCTAAATTAATTTATGAAGTCTAAGGTTGGATATAATTGGGCCTTTGAAGAAGCAAGTCGTATTCAATGCCCAATAAAATTGTCACATTATTTAATAAATCAAATCAATTTATCAGTGTTAGTGTCCTTAACTTATGGTAAAAGTGGAAATGCTCCGCATTTGAATGACACACACATGATAAAGTACCTACGTCCTAGGATCCAATGCGTTCTTCGAGGTGTCTGATATAATAATATCCAACTTGGACATAAATGATCTTTAGTGAAAGTGGAAGCAATAGAGCTATGAGGAAAAATAATAAGATATTGCCACTTGCCAGATACCTTTTTGAGGATTAGATGCTAATCCAACGAGGTTCAAGGAAAATTCAGTGAGAATTCCTTGAACTTTATGCTTACGGAAAAGTGCGGATCATACTCCATAGCCTGTCGATAGACAATGACCATCCGAGCAATAGAGCGATAAATTGCGGTCAAAACGTGCCAAAATTAATCAAAAAAGAAGAAATACTTAAATCATGTGAACAGAATTTCACTTTATTAAAAGAAAACGTTGTTTGATTTTTTTTTTTTAAGAATATGATATTCTACCAATGAGTCGCGTCTTTATTGAATGATGAATATGACTAAAGGCTCGCTTCTAATTCGCTCCTCATTTAGTATACAAAATTTAGAAAATGGGTTTTGATATACTCATGCGGTCCTAATCAATATTTAAAAATTGTAATAATGCAAGACTTGAATTTTAACAGCTGCTTCTCCTCCATGTTGAATTTGTTCCAAGAACTACTGTGACCATCTTTATCTTGTTTTGAACCTTTGACTCCCTGAATCATGTAGATATTTATGTGTAAACAATTCATCATGAAACATGTACTAATACACATCCACCAAAGTGAGCAAAGCAGATCAAAGACTGAGTTCTGTGCTCCATCTTTTTTTTGGCTTGACTTTGTAAAACTTGATAGCTTCGATGGCTATCAACAATGGAGAGACCCAAGACCAAGAAAAGCCAAACAAAGATCACACAGGAGGAGATCAAGAACAGGAAGAAGGATGTGCAGTGGAAGAAGTGGCCTTGATCGCAGGAGAAGATCAAGAGCAAGAAGAAAGATGTGTGGTGGAAGAAGTGGCCTTGGTTGTGCCAGAGACCGACGACCAGTCGCTCCCGGTGATGACCTTCCGCGTGTGGGTCCTCGGCCTCACGTCTTGCGTCGTCCTCATCTTCCTCAACACCTTCTTCATGTACCGGACGCAGCCGCTCACCATCTCGTCCATCCTGATGCAGATCACCGTGTTGCCCATTGGCAAGTTTATGGCCAGGGCTCTGCCCGCTAAGCAGTGCCGGGTCTCGGTTACAGCTTTACCTTGAACCCAGGGCCTTTTAACATAAAAGAGCATGTTTTGATCACTATCTTCGCGAACTGTGGAGTTGCCACTGGCGGAGTTGATGCTTACTCTATTGGCCCCATCACGGTGATGAAGACTTATTACAAGCAGAACTTGAGCTTTCTCTGTGCCCTCATCATTGTCTTGACTACACAGGTACTAACTCATTGTACTTGTCTTCCTTTGAGGAGCTGCCATTCCTAGTTTCCTGTCACTTTTTTTGCATTTTTGGGCCTGAGTTCAAATCGGACTTATGATTTCTTCTTACGGCTTATTAGTTATCTAGTTACCCAGTATGCATCGAACCAGGACTTTCTCATAACTAGCATGAAACAATGAATTAGTCGTTAGTCACATGCTTTCAGTGGTATGTTCGTTTCATATCGTGGAAAAATGATCATTGGAAAACGTTGCTCCCATTTCAAGATTATGCTTGGGTGCTCCATAAAGATTAATAAAGGGGGAAAACATGTTCTTTTATTAACAGAAATGTAAAATCGAATTTCGTTCTACCAGAATTAAAGATTGGCCAAGTTTTGAGTGACTTACGGGTGTGTTGCTGGATGATGCAAATAGTTAGCAGGGTATGGATGGGCTGGGATGTTCAGGAAATACCTGGTGGATCCTGCTGAGATGTGGTGGCCTGCAAACCTTGCTCAGGTCTCTCTCTTCAGGTCTGTCACTGTACTCTCTTCATACTTATATAGATGTCCTTTGAAAGGAGAATTGATTATCCTAGGAAAGTCTTAATGGAGAGCATGTGACCCTTTGACATTTCCTAGGATGCATCATCTCTTTGACTATAATTGCCTGGAAGGGCTTAGGGGTTCTAAATGGTTCCGCTTGATTGTCATTTCACATGTCTGCTTATCTCGATAATGATTTGCCTTTTTCCTTTTCAGAGCCCTCCATGAAAAGGAGCACAAAACCAAAGGCCTAACGCGAATGCAGTTTTTCCTCATAGCGCTCGCAGTGAGCTTTGCTTACTACGTGCTCCCTGGCTATTTGTTCCCAGTCCTGACATTCTTCTCCTGGCTCTGCTGGGCATGGCCACACAGCGTCATCGCCCAGCAAATCGGGTCGGGATACCATGGCCTGGGGATTGGCGCCTTCACCCTCGACTGGGCCGGTGTCTCTGCCTATCGCGGAAGCCCGCTCGTGACACCTTGGCAGACAATTGCCAATGTTGGGGTTGGCTTCGTTGTGTTCATCTATGTGGTGGTGCCTCTGTGCTATTGGAAGTACAACCTCTTCCACGCTCGGCGATTTCCCATATTCTCGAATCAGCTGTTCAAGTTCGACGGGCATAAGTACGATATCACCAAGATATTGACACCGAAATTTGATCTAGATGTAGCTGCTTACGAAAGCTATGGGAAGCTGTATCTAAACCCTATATTCGCAATATCGACAGCATCGGGATTCGCTCGCATTGCCGCTACTTTCTCGCATGTGGCATTGTTCCATGGCAGGTAACTTACTTCCATTATTTCCAAGATTAAGCATCTCCAGTTTGCACCATATAAATCGTATTATTTCTCAAATGGTTGCTTCTTTTGTATGATTCTTTACCTTATTTTAGTACATGGCTAGTGATATGATCGTGATCAACTAGCTCGTGCATAGAGTCATGCTACATTTCCATCTCACAGGGACGTCATAAGGAGGAGCCGAGCCGCGATGAAGGATGTGAAACTGGACATCCACACGAAGCTGATGAGGCGATACGAACAAGTCCCTCAATGGTGGTTCCATATTATAGCAGTGGGATGTGTTACCTTGTCGGTGATGATGTGCATCGTGTGGAAAGACGTCGTGCAACTGCCGTGGTGGCTGATGATTCTTGCCTTCTTCATGTCTTGGCTTGTTGTACTCCCCATTGGGGTCATTCAAGCAACTACAAACCTGGTAAAGATGTGAAATTTCCTGATGAGTCGAGTTGATTCTCGTTGTCTTCAGATTCCGAGACAGCATTGGATCTGTCGTTAGCCCTGCTACATTAGTTGACAAAGCAAATGTGCTGTTTCTCCGTGACTTCTTCTGCAGCAACCGGGATATGAAATCGTAGAACAGCTCCTGATTGGTTACATTTTGCCGGGAAAGCCCATAGCGACCTTGCTCTTCAAGATCTACGGGCGATTCAGCTTCGCGCATGCGCTGTTTTTCTTGTCGGACCTCAAACTCGGGCACTACATGAAGATCCCTCCTCGCTGTATGTTCACGGTTCAGGTACTTGCAGCACAAACCCAGGGCAGTAAGCCCTTGAGATCAATCACTCCCTTCGTCTGATAATGTTGTTCCGATTTTTGCAGCTCGTGGCTAGTCTAGTTTCAGGCGTAGTTAACCTCACGGCGGCATGGTGGATGATGGGGAGCATCGAGAACATCTGCGACGTCGAGGCGCTCCATCCCGACTCCCCATGGACATGTCCCAAATTCGCGGTTACTTTCGACAATTCGGTCATATGGGGATTGATCGGCCCAAGAAGGCTATTCGTACCGGATGGCTTGTACCGGAACTTGGTCTGGTTGTTCCTCGTCGGTGCTCTCTTGCCTCTGCCGATTTGGGTGCTGAGCAAGATGTTCCCGGAAAAGAAGTGGATCCGCCTGATAAACATTCCCGTCCTGTCCTTCGGTTTCGCCGGGATCCCACCAGCCTCGCCCACAAACATCGCGAGCTGGCTCATCACGGGGATGTTCTTCAACTATTTCATGTTCCGGTACCGAAAGCGCTGGTGGCAGAAGTATAACTACGTTTTATCGGCGGCCTTGGATGCCGGGACGGCTTTCATGGGCGTGTTCCTGTTCTTCGCTCTGCAGAATCAGAACAAGAACTTGAAATGGTGGGGGACGGAGATCGACCACTGTCCGCTGGCGACTTGCCCGACCGAGCCAGGGGTCGTGGTCCAAGGATGCCCGGTTTTCGAATAGTGTTGTTTTCTTTTGGTGAAATCTCACATGATTCAGCTGATTTGGTATTGAGAGTTTAGGATGAAGGTATAAAGTGATGGATTTCCTATCCTTCCTTAGTCACCTTGCTTCACTTTTGCGCATCGAATCAAAAGATATACCGAGGGGACATCGTCCTCACAGCTCCTCTAATTCATCGTCATTATTGCGAGCGTCGTATGATGTCGATTAGATTAGTGAAACCAGCTCTCAACCATCAAGTTATGTTTCTTATCGCTAGAGTTGTTTATTTTTGGGTAGCAAAAAACAATCTTAGGCTGCGTTTAGTTTAGCTTTTCCAAAAAGCTTTCCGCCTCCGATTCAAAAATTTAACGATAAAATTTAATGAAAATTAATGGAAGCTAAATTATCACGAGTGTATTAGTATGGGGTTTTAAGTGGTTAAATAATGAATTTGAGGTAAGTTTATTATAGATGTACTAGTTTAGAGTTTTTCATGATATTAATCTTAAACTAGAAAATTTCAACTGGAAGTGTGAACTCCTATGAAGATGCTAGTTGGGTTGCCATCGCTAAAAAAATGAAAGAAATCTTAATTATATAATGCCAATGGTGTTGTTAGAACCATTGGATCAACAAATGATGGATCTTTGAAGTATGAAAAATATATGTTAAATTGAGGAAAATTATCCAAAAAATCATAAATTTATTGTACTATTGTCAATTCAATCATAAATCTTTCAATTTTGTTAATTGAGTCTTAAACATTTTTATCTTTTGTCAATTGAATCAATCCAACCAAACCAATTTTGTTCGGAATTCACTAACGTAGACACTAGCCATTTTACATTGTGCAGCCAATGTTAATGTGTAATCATATTTTAATATTTTTCAAATTTTTAATTTTTAATTTTTCTTTTCTTTCTTTTTCCCCTTCTTCCCACTCTAGTTGGTCATTAGGAAAAATAAAAAAATAAAAAAATTATTAAAAGAATTTTGCATCGAGAGTGACCCTCACATTTATATAGTTGGCATCTATGTTAGTGATTTCGGTCAAATTTGGCCTAATTAATTCAATTGATAAAATGCAAAAATGTTTAGGACTCGATTAAAAAATTGAAAAGTTTAGAATTAACTTGCTAAAAATGTAATAAGTTCAGGATATTTTGGACAATTTTCCCGTTAAATTGAGGTTTACTATAAATAGGTCAATAGGATGCTCCGCTTGTGAGGCTTAAGGTTTATCTTGTTACATACTGAAGCATGGTTGTAAGCATGGCAAAGCAAAGTTCCAAGCTTTATTAAAGGAGGAAGAGGCAAATTTTGTTTCACTTTAACTAATGAAGGATGTGGAGTCTTATAAATAAAAGGCAATATGACGAAAATTACGAAATTTTGACTAGGGCGACAAATTAGTTCTACGTGAAAGTTAAGAAATTTCGTGCAAATACTTTTAGAAAAAATTATAAATTTTTCCACTCAAATTTTTCACTCTTCCCATTTTCCCTAACTTTTCAAATATAGCCTAAAAGATTTGATTTTTTATTGGTTCGAAACCGGCATTTCGGTCGACGAGTGAATTCATAGCTGTCTGGGATAGATTCATTCCGAATCCAACTCCGAGTAAGACCAACTAGATATTGTACTCGACTAATGTCTATGAACGTGCGTCCTACCATTCTGTTCCCACGAGTTGGCTAAGGATCTCATAGCTAAGATGATTTGGCTGCCAAGATCACTTCAAATCCAAGACATTGCGAACCAAGCACTTGGCAAGACAACCAATTCCTTGGTGCTTGTCTGTTTGAGTCGAGCAAGTCAACTTTGCCTGCGGAATCCATGTATGTTATCTCCCATGCGATTCATTAAATATTATTACTTGAGCCTATTTGATCTTCATAATGTGACTCCATGTTAGGAACATGAAATGTAAAGAAAAGAAATTAGAGAAGGAGACATGCGAACTTTTATGTGGAAAACCCTTTTAGAATCAAATAGGGAAAATTTACAATACCGTGCGAAGCAATTTTTCAACTATTGTCAGTATCGAGTTATAGTTATAAGAAAGATTGCCCCAATATATAGCAAGAGTTAGGACATTCAAAGATATGGTGAAAATTACATGTAAACCTTTAATAGCAATACTTTACTTTATTAGACTTCACTGCTCATCAATCTCCCACTTGGTGGTTGATTATCAAAAGATGACAACCTATCATAGTTTTCCCTTGTCTCTGTAACCCCAATTGTTAGTTTTTTTAATGGTAACATCCTTTATCAACTTATCCACTAGATTCCATGCCAGGCTAGAGAGGGCGCCCCTCGCTCAAAGGGCAACCCTCACCTAAGGTTGATGGGGCTCGACGACAGCTAGTGGTGGGAAAAGGGGGAAAAAAAGTAAAAAAGGAAAAGAGAATAAAATAAAAATAAAATATTTGAAAAATAAAATATTATAAAAAATTGTTGATGTTAGCATGGAAGGACAATCAATGTTTACATCAACAAATTTTAGTTAAAATTGATCAGATCGAGTTAATTGGCAAAATTTGAAAAGATTTATGACTCAATTAATAAAATTGAAATATTCAAAACTGAATTGATAAAAGTATAATAAATTTAGCACTTCTTGGATAATTTTCCTAAAAATTACATTTATACCTTTAATAGTAGTACTTGACTCCAACTCAATAACTCTGGTATTCATGGTGACTTATCCAATGTATAACGTCTAGTGTTTTGCAAGATTGCTATCAATCCTTTGAATCGATTAATAGAGACACGATTGAGTATTTAATGCCCACAAAAATTTTGGACAACACAGGCTGAGATTCAGACTCAGTAATGATGTAGGAAAGAAAAGGAGCTGTAAAACGAATAAGTGATCTTGAGATCTGCATATATTGTCCATTAGCATATTAAGACTACTTAATGAGAGTGAGCCATTCAGCAAGAACTTATAAAATCGAACAAAGCTCGGATCCAACATGGAAGGAATATCTTATCATGACACTTGTTGCATCGCTGAACCTATCGGGTATAACCATGCCAGACAAGATCGTACATTATAAAATCGAAAGACAACTGACGTGAATTGGGAAAGAAAATTAGCCTGACAACTGAGTTTTGGCAGATTCAAAATGATAAATTTGGCACATTTCGTGGGACCGAACTTCCACTCAGCCGCAAGCGGGGAAGGCTGTAACTAGAGCCCAAATGAACCTTTAGATTCTGATGCTTTACGTACTAATTTATTCATCATCGTCTAAAATGGCGGTCCCCCACGACAACTGCCTCCTTTTGTTTCTGTTGGACGGTCTTGATGTTCTGATCTTAGCTAATTGCTTCAAATAATAAAAGCAAAGAACAGAGTCGACAGCTTAATTGTTTGAATAGTTAACTATTCGTACTAAAGAATTACTGCACAATTAATCTCGCTATTTCTCCTATTTCAAAGACTTTTCTTTTTGCATATCTAAATTTAATGGCGACTACTAATGTGGAAAATGTATAGAATAAGCTTATTATCGGTTGTTCTTGACAAGTACCCTTTGAAGTAATTGTTGAGCAAACTTTATAGAAAAAAGTTTTATTCTTCAAAAGACTAATTTCGTACATCATTATAACCATTAATACATCCAATATTATACCTTTTTCTTATACTATTACTTAACAAGGATTCCAAAGATACCCGTTAACAAATTCCCCTAATGTCATGTCTCCAATCTCTTACATACTTTGGAATCAAAGGGTAGACAAATTAATATATATTCTATGTACCAAGTTTTCGGTAGTGTTTATTTCAGTTTCTACAGTACTTTATCTGATTATGTTTATTTTTTAGTCGGCCTTTTCTAGTTCTGGGTTTACTAAATGTTTTATGGGTTACGATACGGTACTTTTCTAAACAGCAATAGGGCATAGAAAATATAGATGATTTCTTATCCAATCAGATTTTATGCCATTCGACTTTATATCTTGTCGATCAAATAAAAACCAAGATGATTTACATGCATGAGTTTGAGAGCTCGGTGTTTGTCTATTTCAAATCAGCATGGGTGCTTGAATAAGCCCAACATATATTCGTAAAGTCACATGTATGAGTATATTTTTTTTATAAAATAAGTATAAAACAGAAGAGATAATTGTATAATTTTTTTGTGTACTTCTGTATGTCAGATAATAAATCATACGTTAGCCTTTAAAACTTATGAGATGTTTATCTAAAGTAACATAGATATTATGATATCAATAATAACCAACTGAACTCATGAAAAATCAGGAAAATTTCGTAATTAAATCTAACGGGATATATGATACTTTAGTGAGAATCCCAATATGTGTGTATGCGTGTGTTAAGTTGAATCACATATCAGTGATTAGTTCAAGAGTATATCAGTAATTAGTTCAAGAGCAATGACAGAGCTACTAAAATTGATCTTTTTAATTAGTTTAGCAAGTATGTGGCAAAATGTAATTGGGCCTTTGGATAAGCAGGTTATATGCATCATCTAATAAACTATCACATTATTTATAAATCAATTTAGACTGTCAGTCTTAGTATACTTAACACTATTCTTATTTTAATCACGATAATCGCCCATTTGCGGTAAAAGTGGAAATGCCCCATAGTAAATTTAATGACACACCCATGATAAAGTACCACGGAATACGTTCTTCAAAATATCTGATATAAAAATTATCCAACTTGGGTATAAAAAAGAAAATTAAGGATCATAAGAGAAAGTGGAAACCATAAAGCTACGAGGAATAATAACAAGATATTGCCACTTGACAGACACCTTTTGGCGGATTCAAATCGTAATAAAATGAGGTCAATTATGCTGATCAGACCATGTAGTCCGCCGATAAACAATGGTCATATAAGCAATAGAGTGAGAAATTACAGTCTGAACGTGTCAAAATGAGTCCAAAGAGAAGAAATACTTAATTAATTCTTATATATATACTAACTAATGAGTCAGATCTTTATTGAATGATAAATATGTCCCGCTTGTTGAAGGTACATTTTGAATCCACCACATCATTTAGGATACAAAATTTAGTAAAGTGGTTTCGATATATTCATATGATAGTATTCAATATTTAGACGTTTTAACAATGTAAGACCTATTTCAATTCATGACCATAGTCTTATGGCGTGATAGACACTCAAAAATAGATATTGCTGCTACGGCATCTCCTCCATGTTGAACTTATTCCAAGAGCTACAGTGACTGTCTTGATCTTGTTACAACCTTGGACGTTCTGAATCATGCGAATATTTTATGTGTAAAAAATTCATCATGAATAATGATCCATGTACTTATATACATCCGGCAAACTGAGTAGTGAAGATCAAACGCTGAGCTCTCTGCTCCATTTCTTGGTTTAACTCTGAAAAACTTGATCGCTTCAATGAATATCAACAATGAAGAGACCCAAGACCAAGAAAAGCCAAACAAAGATCATAGAGGAGGAGATCAAGAACAAGTAGAAAAATGTGCAGTGGAAGAAGTGGCCTTGGTCGTGCCGGAGACCGACGACCCGTCACTTCCGGTGATGACATTCCGAGTGTGGGTCCTCGGCCTGACATCGTGCATCGCCCTCATCTTCCTCAACACCTTCTTCATGTTCCGGACGCAGCCGCTGACCATCTCCTCCATCCTGATGCAGATCACCGTGTTGCCCATCGGCAAGTTCATGGCCAGGACTTTGCCCGCAAAGCGGTACAGGGTCTTTGGGTACAGCTTTACCTTGAACCCAGGGCCTTTCAATGTCAAAGAGCATGTTTTGATCACTATCTTCGCAAACTGCGGAGTGGCCACGGGCGGAGTTGATGCTTACTCCATTGGCCCATCACGGTGATGAAGACTTATTACAAGCAGAACTTGAGCTTTCTCTGTGCCCTCATCATTGTCTTGACTACACAGGTGCAATTTCCTGGTCTTCCTTTAAATAGCTGCCATTCCTAGCTTCTGTCACTTTTCTTGCATTTTTCGTTCTCGAGCCCTGAGTTCAAACCATCAGGCTTACCTTTCTTTTTATGGCTTATCGGACATCATGGATAAAATGGCTTTTCTGTTTTGCTAGTTACCCATTGTGCATCAAACAAGGAGTTTTCACAACTGGCCTGAAATCATAAATTAGTCGTCAGTCGTGTGTTTTCTATGGTATGTTTGTTTCATACCATAGAAAAATGATTATTGGAAAATGTTGCTGCTCATTTCAAGATTATGCTTACGTGCTCATGAAGAAGAAGGGGAAAACATGTATTTTACTAATGAAACATGTAGAACCGAATTTGTAGGACTAACAAAATTGGCAAGCAACTTTTGAGTGACTGATGAGTGTGTTGCTGATGATACGGATAGTTAGCAGGGTATGGATGGGCTGGAATGTTTCGGAAGTACCTGGTGGATCCTGCAGAGATGTGGTGGCCTGCAAACCTTGCTCAGGTCTCTCTCTTCAGGTCTGTCACTGTACCATTCTCTTCAACCTTACTTTTATATATGCTTTGAAAGGAAAACTGATTATCCTAGGAAAGTTTTAATGGAACTCATGTGAGCCTCTGACATTTCCTAGGATTCATCATCTCTTTGATTATGATTGCCTGGAAGGGCATAGAGGTTTTGATTGATTCTGTTTGATCATCATTTCACATGTCTGCTTCTCTTGATTAGATTGGCTTTTTCATTTCAGAGCCCTACATGAAAAGGAACACAAAACGAAAGGCCTCACACGAATGCAGTTTTTCCTCGCGGCGCTTGCAGTGAGCTTCGCTTACTACTTGCTCCCTGGCTATTTGTTCCCAGTCCTGACATTCTTCTCCTGGGTCTGCTGGGTGTGGCCACGCAGCATCACCGCCCAGCAACTCGGGTCAGGATATCATGGGCTTGGGATCGGCGCTTTCACCCTCGATTGGGCCGGCATCTCGGCCTATCGCGGAAGCCCACTTGTGACGCCTTGGCAGACAATTGCCAATGTTGCAGTCGGCTTCATCTTGTTCATATATGTGTTAGTGCCTCTGTGCTATTGGAAGTACAACCTCTTCTATGCTCGGCGATTTCCTATATTCTCGAATCAGCTTTTCAAGTTTGACGGGCACAAGTACGATATCACCAAGATATTGACGCCGAAATATGATCTTGATGTAGCTGCTTATGAAAGCTACGGGAAGCTGTACCTAAACCCCATGTTCACAATAACGATAGCATCTGCATTTGCTCGCATCGCCGCTACTTTCTCGCACGTGGCATTGTTCCATGGCAGGTAACTTACTTCCATTATTTCCAAGATTGAGCATCTCCATTTTACACAATGCTCTTTGATAAATCATACCGTCACTCAAATGGCTGCTGTTTTGTATGATTCAGTTCCTTAATTAAGTAGAGAGAGTGGCATGATCATGATCAACTAACACATAAATAGAATCATGCTACATTTCCAACCCGTAGAGAAATCATAAGGAGGAGCAAAGCCACGATGGAGGACGTGAAACTGGACATCCACACGAAGCTGATGAGGCATTACCAACAAGCCCCTCAATGGTGGTTCCACATTGTAGCAGTGGCAAGTATCGCCTTGGCGGTGATGATGTGCTTGGTGTGGAAAGACGTCGTGCAACTGCCGTGGTGGCTGATGATTCTCGCCTTCCTCATTTCTTGGTTTGCTGTACTCCCCATTGGGATCATTCAAGCAACTACAAACCTGGTAAAAATATGAAATTTTCTGATGAAGTCGATTCTTGCGTTCTTCAGATTCCAAGACAGCAAGGGATTTGTGGTTAACCTAGCCACATTAATTAACATAAGCACTGTGTTTATTTTATTCTTTACTTTTCCTATGACTTCTTCTGCAGCAACCTGGATATGAAATCGTAGAACAGTTACTGATCGGTTACATATTGCCTGGGAAGCCCATAGCAAACTTGCTTTTCAAGGTATACGGGCGATTCAGCTTTGCCCATGCGCTGTTTTTCTTGTCGGACCTCAAACTTGGACACTACATGAAGATACCTCCGCGCTGCATGTTCACTGCTCAGGTATTTATGGTTCGGATCCTCAGCAGTAAGGCCTCGAGATTACTCAGTCCCTTTGTCTGATCTTTTTGTTTCAAGTTTTGCAGCTTGTGGCTAGTCTAGTTTCCGGCGTAGTTAACCTTGCGGTGGCATGGTGGATGATTGGGAGCATCGAGAACATCTGCGACGTCGAGGGCCTCCATCCTGAGTCCCCATGGACGTGTCCCAAATTCAGGGTCGCCTTCGATTATTCGGTCATATGGGGATTGATTGGGCCAAGGAGGCTATTCCAGCCAGACGGCTTGTACCGCAACTTGATCTGGTTGTTCCTTGTGGGAGCTCTCTTGCCTCTGCCGATTTGGGTGCTGAGCAAGATCTTCCCTGAAAAGAAGTGGATCCGCCTGATAAACATTCCCATCCTGTCCTATGGTTTCACGGGGATCCCACCGGCCTCTCCCACGAACATCGTGAGCTGGATCATCACAGGGATGTTCTTCAACTATTTTATGTTACGATACCGAAAGCGTTGGTGGCAGAAGTATAACTACGTTTTATCAGCAGCGTTGGATGCCGGGACGGCTTTCATGGGCGTGTTCCTGTTCTTCGCTCTGCAGAACCAGAACAAGAACTTGAACTGGTGGGGGACGGAGGTCGACCACTGTCCACTGGCGACTTGCCCGACCGAACCGGGGGTCGTGGTAAAAGGATGCCCGCTTTTCTAAGAGTGTTGTCCATGTGAGATCTCGCATGTTTCAGATAATTCGGCATTGAGAGTTCAGGATAAGCTCAAAAGAGAGAGATTTCAGCAGAGTATGGTAGATTGCTGATCTGTTTAGTGACATTTTCCGTACATGTTTGATCCTTCATGTGAAAATAGAGGAATTTATTATCCTTGCTTGGTCACTTTGCTTCTGTTTTGCGCGTCGAATTAAAAGATATATCAAGGAGACGGAGTCATCACAAGCGGAACATCGTGTTGATTGTACTAGTGATTCAGGTCTCAACCATCGAATTATGTTTCTTTGGCGAGACTTGTTTACTTTTTGTAACAAAGAAACAATCTCGCTGTATTGTAATTCAGTCTTGCTCCACAATGGGACATTCTCACTTGAAGTTGTTTGCTACTTGTTGCCTTAGGAATAGCTATACTCCATTTGATGATCTTTGGGCAAATCTAAAGTTGCATATCTAAGACACCACGTAAACTTGTCGTGTCGTGCATAGAGATATGAATTTTATTTCTATGCTGATGAATTTCAATATGTATTAGTAAGTGTGAAAAAACTGCTGTTGAAAAATAATTAGGGACTTTTTTCCCAAGTGCCTTGATGGTAAATCACCTATACTTTTATAAAGTCATCAATTTTTCTGCAATTTGCAAATTACCAATTTTTCTATACAAAACTTACTAATGCTTTGAATTTAATAACTCTTACAAGAAATTTATCAATTTAAATTCGAATGACTTACCAACTTATTTTGATTACCAACTCTCATTTGAATTACTTACTAATGTCCAGATCTCTTTTTTAATTTACTTATAATTGTGTCGAGTTACCAACTTTAACTTGCCTTAGTTAGAGACCTTTTACATTAACAACCTCTTTTTAGAGGTTACCACCTAAATTGCTTGGAATTACAATTTTTTTTCTCATTAAGTTACCATATATTATCAGGTTACCAACTCTCATTTGAATTACTTATCATCGTTTTTTTTTTCTCGTCAACTATTCCTTGTGTTTGCAAACTTTTAGTTGCATACGAGTAAAGCCTTAAACTTACCAACTCTTTTTAGAAATTATCAATATTAATTAGAGTGATTGGCAAAATTTTCTTTGATTTACTCACACACTAGTTTCTTATTACCAACTCTCATACGAGTTATTTACTAAATATTTTTCTTTTATTTTAAAAAAAATTATCATCTTTTATCTATCTTTCTTGACTATACCTTAGATTCACCAACTCTTATGAAAAAAATAAATTCAATTTAAGGATTTATCAAATTTTCTTCAAGTGAGTTATCAACTAGTTCTTGGTTCTTAATCCCCATTTGAGTTTGTTACTAATATTAATTTGTTTTGTTTAACTCGCCAATTTTTCTATTGGGATACTCAATCGAGAAAAAAAGTTGGTTTGTCACTCAAATAATGGTTTAAACTTACATATAACAGCTGGTAAATTTAAGACCTAGTAAGAAGGTAAATAAAGCTTATAATTTTTTTTTATCATATATATAAGAGAAATTCGTAATTTCTAAAAAATCACATAAAATTTCGTAAATAATCATGTAAGAGTTAGTAATGCAAAACTAATTGGTAACACAATCGTGAAAATGGTCGGTTAGTAAGATAAATAATTAAATAACTAAAAACACATTAAATGGTTTTATTGTTTATGAACGAAAAATAAAATAGACGTACCCAACCAGCCGGTTGCTTACATTTACCTTTGTTTACTTTTATAACAATAAAATCGTTTAAAGTTTCTTAATGTTTTTTTATTTGTAAACAATGATTGCTTATGTATGATTATACATGTTTGTTTAAACCATTTTCATTTCGCAATACTCAACATTCCTAACTTGTAACTTTACTATTTTTTTTGTTACTATATGATGCTTTTTACTCGTAAACTATAATACTCATGGTATAGTATCTTCACTTAATTGACAGCGATAAGAACAGTAAATTAATCCAATATAGTGACAATATATAAAGGAGAAAACCCAAGGACACAATCTTCTGAATTATTTTGCAAAGGGTATTAGAACCTACTGGATGAGTTCCTATACTTTGGTAATTTCTATAAATCCATCGTTTACAAGAACTTCGAATGAAAAACATATGCACCTCCAAGACAACTTTTTCTTCTCAATAATCTTGAACATAATTTTAAGGAATGACAATCAATTTGATTGGAAAGAATGAAAATTAAGGTTCTTGGATAGAAGAGATTTGCGAGCTTTCGGCGTCAAAATTTCCCTTTATTGGTATAAATTTAGGTATAAAATGATTGCCAATTTGAGTTTCTTATTAAATGCACATTTTATGGCTCCTTTTTGTTATGTTGTCTTTCTGAGGGTAGAGGTAAATCATATTCTTCAAAAGGAAAATTTCTGAAGTAGACTACTGAGATAAGAAAGTAGCAATGCAGGGATCATAATTGCCTAAAAAATGTGTTGTTAAATATCAATGTATTCTTAATCAAAGCTAAGGATAATTTAGCCAATCAAATTTAAAAATGCTGTATTTTAGTATAAAAAAAAAGGAGAGTGAAGATAGCCCTACCCACAATAATATATAAGCTACAAATTAGACAACCATTGTCCCATACTCTCCGAAAATTGGCTGCGTGACACATCCGCTAGCTATAGCAATAATAATATAAAATTTTAACGCATTTTATTAGAAAGAAAATATTAAAAAATTTGAGCTAAAAACAACACATTTCCTGTCAAATGAACGGCCTATTATCTGCTAGCAGTGGAGGCCTTAACTAGGCTCAAATGAACCTTAATTAGACAGCTGCAACCGAACGTAATCTCATGTTTATTTTTTCTTGCAGATGGTCCCCGAAACAGCTACACGTTTTTGTTTTCACATTACAAGATTCTTATCGGGTTAATATTTTTAGACACTGTTCTCATTATTTTAAGTAATTTCTGACAATGCCTTGAGAGGGCAGTTTGTCAGAGGCTAGGCTTTTCAATTCGAGTTTATGTTTTGTAGATTTTTATAAGAAGAAAGGATTGTCGGAATCATGCTAGTTGGTGTTACAAAATACAGAGGAACTGCGAGAAACTGGAAGCAATAATGACAAGGGGACAAAACATGTTTGCATGAGAGCTTTGCTTTTTCATGGATTCACATGCTGAAATGGGGTCGAGGAAAGAAGGTGTTGATAAAGACCCCTCAGCGAAATATATAAATTGTCACCTTGCAGTCAGTGAATAAATAAATTGTCATCTTGCAGTAGAGAGTGAAATGGCGGTCGGAGTATGTCCAAACGGAAGGAAAAATTAAAGTGAGATTAGCTGCTGCAGTATTAAAATAAATCAGGATGTATCTGATTGATGATTTGGGTTCTCCAATCAGAGAAGACAAAATACTCCTGCTGCTGGTACAACACTTTGACCAGCACGGCGGGATGTGTGTGCGTGATAGAACGAGAGAGAGACCCTTTTTTGTTTTATACGGTGAGAATTACAAATTTAGTCCTAAATTTAATTGTAAGCACTTTAATACAACCCTAAATTTTGAATTGAACCAATACAATTCTAATACTTTGAATAAAAATGTATTCGAGCCTTTACGGCCAAGTCTCGCTTGAACTTGCTACTAGAGATGAACATGATCCAAGT
Organism: Angophora floribunda; assembly: GCA_014182895.1. Lineage (NCBI taxonomy): Eukaryota > Viridiplantae > Streptophyta > Magnoliopsida > Myrtales > Myrtaceae > Angophora > Angophora floribunda. The sequence goes on from CM024708.1 coordinate 10,848,270, forward strand.
GGATGATTTCACCTTGAAAACTAGAAACTGCTCACTAAAGATCAATTCCGAAAAATTAAAATAAAAAATCATCTATTGATTCACCAAACTAATTCTCAAGTGGGTCCATGGATCCAATCCCATCAAACTTCATGCAATGCACAACCGCAACATCCCTACCTGCCAAGTCATCTAGAGCAAACCCAACGGCTTTTAGTGCTCCAACGGGACAGTTCCTGCAGTGAAAAACCTCCATCAGCATTATTAGACTTATTGGTGTCATTGACTAACACTTCGCAGATTTCAACAGCGTCATTGTGGCTCTAGTGGTATTAGCTCAATTCTTCCCGACATTCCTAATCTTGATGATGCAAATGGAGGCGCCAAGAGCAAGGGAGGCGATGAATGATCGAGGTGTGGTCATGTGTTATGGGAGTTGAATTTGAGAGTCAAGACCATGAGTCAAGAGATGGAGACAGCGAGATCGAGGTGAGAGTGAGACATTGAGAGTTTGAGATGAGATGAGCGAGTTTCATATTAGGGATTTAGGATTTTCATTTTAAAAAAAAGATATATATTTATTACTTGTCTGGTCCATTTGATTCACCAACATAAATGAAGATAAATAGAAGTGGCCTCCCAAAGGAGAGTAGAAGCTCCAAGATGAGTATGTCTTGGATTTCCGGATTCATTCTCATCCTAATCCACTATGGAATTTTCGCTAGTGAGACCAGCCCTAGTCTTTTCATTCCTAATCCTCTTACTAGCTTACTTACATCTCAAGCTAGTTGACAGAAATTCACTCCTTCAACCCTATCCTCCATCGGCGAGTCAATACCCAGCAAGAAGGCAGTGAGTTGACGATCATATAGTAGGTTTACCGTGAGTGGAAGGTGAGCGAGTAGGCAATTCCACTCACAAAACTCGAAACCAAGACTTGTTCCCTTAGGAATCACCAGTTCTTGGCCAATTTGATTTGGTTCCGAGCAATTCCTAGTTCCAAGCACACCTCTACTTGCTACTTAATTCTTTTTTTTAAGGATTTCAAGTAATATCGATCGCATCAAGTTGTCAGCTTTTACATATAGGATGCTTGGCAATAAGTGGATCACCATGTCAACAACTTCAAACAAAAGTTGGCTAGGAGGTCTTGGTTGCATTCTCTTTCAAAAGTTTAGGACTCACATTGGTTTAATTGAAAGGTTTTGACTTAAATTAAAATCCGTACAATAGACTTAAAACCAAGCTATTTTCCCATTTTGAACTCATTATTTTTCAATTAATACAACACTTTTTAGAAAACATACACCTTATCAAAGAAATTTAGTTTTCAGTTAAGGATGGGCTTTTTGAAGTTTCATTTTAAAGAATGGCACGAAACTATACTTTCTATCATATAGCAACATCTTCGATATATTTAGTATATTATAACATTCAGAAATCAAATTATTGTTTTGGCTGTTGATTTTGATTATTGTGTATGATACACACTTTTGAATCGAAATGGGTACTACACTAGATCGTGCCCAATCACATGTTTTGTTTATATAAATTTTGGCTCAATATGTAATATCATCTCTAAATTTTTTTTATTTTTCAATATAATCCCTGAATTTTAACTTGAACTTTTAATTTGTTTAATGTAATCTCTCAATTTTTGCTACCTATTTGATTTAATCCCTATAATAAATAATCAATGGCTAGAATGAATATAGGAACTAAATTTAAAAATTTACCAAACTTCAGGGATTATACTAAACAAATTAAAAATTTAAAAACGATATTGCATATTAAGTTAAAGTTAATGAATCATATTGAATAAAAAAAAATTCAAGGATGATAAGGCATATTGGATTAAATTTTATGGATCATTTATAAAATTATTCTAAATGTTAATATATGATGATAAAATTATAAAATTAAAAACAGCATGTTTTACGTAGAAAGTAGGTTCCATTTGTCATTTCCTTTTCTTTCTTCCTCCTGTCATTCTTGAAAAAATAAAAAAGACAGTTGGATCTCGAGATTAGCATGGTCCCATAAGAGCCAGTTCCTGTCAAATCCAAGCGAATAACGAAGTGTGAAAGCTCTGGTTGGAAAGTACAAAAGCCCTAACAGAGTCTTTGATCTTTCACATGTTTTTTTCCTGAGGAAATTTATTTAATATAAGGTAACTTCTAGATTTACGCAATTTTATCCTTTGCAATTGGCAATACAAAGAATGGAATTTGTGAGGCGTGAAATATCTCAAAGGGCATTGTTGTCACAGGAAACTTATGTCCCATTTGCATTATATAACTACCTCTGAGCTCAACACTTTCCAAGGGTAGTACCAAAGCCCAGTACAGATAGGAAGCAGAGGGAGTGAGCTCTATCACTCCCACCACATTGTAGGCAAAAACACAACCAAGCTTTGAAAGCCATCACTAACCAACCCGAGCCTTCCATGGCCACCAAAGACCAAGCGCAGGACCCGGAAAAGCCGAAGAAAGACTTCTCAGAAGAAGCTGGAGAAGAAGTAGAAAGATGCTCGGTGGAAGAAGTGGCCCTGGTCGTGCCGGAAACAGACGACCCGTCACTCCCGGTGATGACATTCCGAGTGTGGACTCTCGGGTTGGCCTCGTGCATCGTCCTTATCTTCCTCAACACCTTCTTCACCTTCCGGACGCAGCCCCTCACCATCTCGGCCATCCTCATGCAGATCGCGGTGTTGCCCATTGGCAGGTTCATGGCCAGGACTCTGCCTAGCAGAGAGTACAAGGTGCTTGGGTATGGCTTTAGCTTAAACCCAGGGCCTTTCAACATGAAGGAGCATGTGATCATCACCATTTTTGCCAACTGCGGGGTGTCCATCGGTGGAGGCGATGCGTACTCCATTGGAGCCATCACTGTCATGAAAGCTTATTACAAGCAGAACCTGAGCTTTCTCTGTGGTCTCCTCATTGTCCTGACCACACAGGTGAGGAAAAGATTTGATTCCTAGGTCTCCTTTTGACTAGTTCATGCGGTTTGTGTTCTGGGGTCTTTTTGTGTGTTTGCCTTTTCTTTTTCAATTATTGTTTAGGTGTTTTCGAGTTGAAGTAAGAAGGCCGAGGTTGTCATAAAGCTTCCTGTTTCAAGTTCTCTATTTATTTTACAGCTTTAGCGAAGTCACTCTTTGTAATTCACCAAAGACTGCTGTCAGTAGTTTTAGGATTAGTTTTACATTTTAGTCCCAGTGTTATTTCAATGTTCTCTCCCATTATTTGGTAGGAAAGCTGATAACTTAGACTGCTGCTGCTCTTGAGAGGACTAGTTGTTCTGTATCTGGTGTTTGGAATGAACTTCTCTTACAGGACTTAGTCATTTGGTATGGAGCATGAATTAAGCATCTGGCATCAAGAACTAGAAATATGCAATTAAAACATGACGTACAGGGTCAGATTGGTTCGTTTCCTAGTTTATAGTGGACTGAGATTGAGTTTTGATAAGGAGCTCTAGATTGCATATAGTTTCAATTTCTCTCCTTATCCTATTCTATGATCCTCGAATAGTCGTGTGTGTATTCTGGTAGTTCTAAAAATCATTTGATCTTTATATTGAGGGTGTACAGATATTGGGATATGGCTGGGCTGGATTGCTCAGGAAGTACCTTGTGGATCCTGTCGAAATGTGGTGGCCTGCAAATCTTGCTCAGGTTTCTCTGTTCAGGTCAGTAAAATGGTCATATCAGTGAAACTATCGAACTAATCATGCATAGATGGAAGAAACAAAAGCAAACCATATATTCTCTAGCACTTGGTTCTACAATCATTAAATACAAATGGATGCTACTGAGAGATTATTCGTGTCTAAACAGTATCAAATCTGAAATAACGGTAAAAAAGCAAAATATGCACAAGTGAATTCCTAATCTTGCTCCTCGTGTCTTGGCTAGAACTCCAATCTCCTCTTACTGGCAAGCGCTTGAGTGAATAAAAAAGTCTCCCGTGAAAATTGCGGCCCCTCAATATGTCAATCGGAAGCGCATCCCTTCCTTGTTCTTCTGTGTTTCCATTTTATGTTGAACAGCATGACTCACTCTACTTTTTCTTCTTGCTTCTCACAGAGCACTCCATGAAAGGGAACATAAAACAAAAGGATTTACCCGAATGCAGTTCTTTCTCATGGCGATGGGGGCGAGCTTTGTCTATTACGCACTTCCCGGCTATCTATTCCCGATCCTGACATTCTTCTCTTGGGTCTGCTGGGCTTGGCCACACAGTATCACTGCCCAACAAGTAGGATCAGGGTACCACGGACTTGGAGTCGGTGCCTTCACACTTGATTGGGCTGGAATCTCGGCTTACCATGGAAGCCCGCTCGTTTCCCCGTGGCATTCAATTGCCAATGTCGGCATCGGCTTCATCATGTTCATATACATAATAGTGCCTCTGTGCTACTGGAAGTACAACACTTTCGATGCTCGAAAGTTCCCAATATTTTCAAATCAGCTGTTTAAATCTGACGGGCTTAAGTACGATACCACCAAGATACTGACCCCAGAATTTGATCTCAATGTTTCTGCTTATGAAAGTTACGGGAAGCTATACTTGAGCCCACTGTTTGCGCTCTCAATAGCATCAGGATTCGCTCGGTTCACTGCTACGCTCACTCATGTGGCATTGTTCCATGGCAGGTAAGTCTTTTTCAGTGCCTTCCAGCTTATTGATGTCATCGAATAGATGTATCAGGTAATGTCACATTATCAACTCGCCTTAAATACATTCATGGAACTGTTTCTTGCTTTTGTCCTACAGCGAGATTATGAAGCAAAGCAGGGCTGCCATCAAGAATGCAAAACTGGACATCCACGCAAAGCTAATGCGTAGTTACAAACAAGTGCCTCAGTGGTGGTTCCTCATTCTACTACTAGGAAGCGCGGTCGTATCCCTCATTATGTCTTTCGTGTGGAAAGACGAAGTTCAGCTGCCATGGTGGGGGATGCTATTCGCCTTTGGCTTGGCTTTTATCGTTACACTGCCAATTGGGGTCATTCAAGCAACCACCAACCAGGTAAAAACGGAGTTCTGGTTACTCGGGTCACTTCTGTCTTTTCTTTAGTGCAAGGTCTGCATTGGTAATGAGCCGCTTTTCCAATTGCCTCTTCTGCAGCAACCCGGATACGACATCATAGCGCAGTTCCTTATAGGGTACGTGCTCCCAGGCAAACCTATTGCGAATCTGCTTTTCAAGATCTACGGACGGATCAGCACCATTCATGCTCTCTCGTTCTTATCTGATCTCAAACTCGGGCACTACATGAAGATTCCGCCCCGCTGCATGTACATAGCTCAGGTATCTGCAGCTCACGGGTCCTTGCTTTCTCGGATTTCACTAGCATCAGAGATTTGTATCTGTCATGGCATAATGGCTCACTTTTCCGGGTTTTGATGTTCTTTTTCAGCTTGTTGGTACTTTAGTTTCTGGAGTAGTCAACCTCGCCGTCGCGTGGTGGATGCTAGATAGCATAGAGAACATTTGTGACGTTGAGGCGCTCCACCCCGATTCTCCATGGACATGTCCTAAGTACCGCGTTACCTTTGATGCTTCTGTTATATGGGGATTGATTGGACCAAGAAGACTGTTCGGACCAGGAGGATTATACAGGAACCTGGTTTGGCTGTTCCTCATCGGAGCTGTCCTGCCTGTGCCAATTTGGGCATTGAGCAAAATGTTCCCAGAAAAGAAATGGATTGCCTTGATAAACATTCCAGTCATATCCTACGGATTCGCCGGAATGCCGCCAGCCACTCCAACCAATATAGCAAGCTGGCTCATCACTGGAACGATCTTCAACTATTTCGTCTTCAGATACCGGAAACGCTGGTGGCAGAAATACAATTACGTCTTATCTGCAGCGTTGGATGCTGGGACGGCTTTTATGGGTGTTTTGTTGTTCTTCGCTCTGCAGAACGAGAACAAAAACTTAAAATGGTGGGGGACCGATATCGATCACTGCCCTCTAGCATCATGCCCGACCGCACCAGGAATTAGTGTCCCAAATTGCCCAGTTTTCACTTAGCTGTGTCTATGTAAGCTTGCTCCTTAGTCATTTGTCTTGCAAATTTGGAGATTAGTTGAATATTGTATGAATGTGAGCAGAGGAACATTGATTCGTATGATTTACATAGATATGGAAACCCCTCTGTACTCTCAGTGGTTTATCAGCTATGGCCTATTCTCACTGAAGCAGCTTCTCCACATGTGGCCCCAATTTTGGACTTCGACGTTACCTTGATTTGCCGTGTCACCAAATCAGAAATGCAACAATCATTCATGACTGTAATTTGAAACCTAAACATGATTAAAGAAAGCTGTCATTCAATCTCTACTCCAAAATGAGAGAGCAGTTCTCAGTATTGCAATTCCAAGCGCTACATGTTTGATAGATTCCTCGTTGCATGTTGCATGAGCGGGCAAAACCATGAAAGAGGCCAGACCACATTATCGACGCGAACATCTATATGATCACATGGTCTACATCGAAATCACTACAATTAGGCTCCATTCGCGAGTGACTCTTTTTTTGACCTCCTAGTATAAGCCACTGACAAAATGCATTACCCTCTTAATCGAATGGGAGTAACCTCCAAAGATAAGCTGAATACTACATAGCCTATCCAGATAAAAAGTACGCATGCTCTACCTCTGCAAGGATTTATAGAGCACCACTGTCACGTACTTGGTTAAGAACCTGTGCGACGAGCCAAGTGCGACCACTGTCGGGCTGCTCTTCCCTTTCTGCATATAAAGGTGGTTGAGCACTACGTGTTGGGGTCTCGACAAAGGTGGTGGAATCTCCATGTGGAGTGCCGGCACATTCAAAAGTGTGAGCTGTAGGTGAGGTGGAACCATGGGCGGCTCTTTGGCGTAATCCTCAGATCCAAGAAACAAGTTGTTATAGCTCGACTCTGGGGACTGTGGAGGCTCAAAGCTGGAGATGCTCTCGAGGTCTTCAGGAACAAAATCCTGCAGGGAAAAATCAGAAGTACCAGTCACCTCAATTGGAAACCAATTTGCACAATCAAATAGCAACTTCACATATATGAGTGCACTTTTGGCAAAGTTTCCTCTTTACTATCACAAGATGGAAAGTATAATCCATACATCCAACTCAGCACACTAGTTGAGAAAAACTACAGATGCAACATGCATGCATGCCGGACTTCTGCATGACTTGCGGGTGCATATTCATCCAAGTTAAGGCATGAGACTGTAACTTCATGGTTTTCTTCATTCATCTTCAACAAGCATATAAATTTGCACGATTACAGCAGCCTTAAGAAGAGGATCCTTCTTGATACTGTTAAACTTCATGTGAAATCATGAAATATTTCACTAACTACTCAAATGCATATAAATGATCTATCGTTGGTTTATTCATGATCGAACCTATTCATATACATATAAATGAAGAGACAGACAGTATTGTCGAGGAAATTTGATGGAATAAAGCACAAGAAATTCCCATTCTCAAACTCATCTAGCATAAAGATTGGGTGCAAGTACAAGGAATGCACATGAAACTGAACGAAACTCATGCCAATTCTTACGAAGCCATATATTACCATGAAATTAGTCAGAGGATGGCATCATCCTAATCCTAATCCATTCACTCGATTAAACAACATTTCTATCATTGAGATAGTAGAAGAATATTCACCTAGTAATTACTCTTCCACTAATACAAGAAACAATCACAGAGTAAGGGATGACACAGCAGTGAAGAAACTAAGTCATCCATATTAGATAGTTGTATAAGCTGTTTGGAATAAGTATATTGGAAGTCTTAAAACTTATTACGAAAGTGCATTGAGTCCTAAAACTATCAAAAAATGCAATTAAGTCATAAAACTTGTGACGAAAGTGCAATTAAGTCCTAAAACTTATGATAAAAGTATATTTAAGTCCTAAAACTTTCAAAAAGTACAAATAAATCCTAAAGCTTGTCATATTGGTCCAATCAAATCCTTCCAATTATTACACTTGAAAGTTTTAAAATCCGATTGCATTTTTGTAACAAGTTTTAGGACTTGATCGCATTTTTTGAAAATTTCAAAACTCGATTGCACTTTTTTGACAATTTTTAGGACTAGATTGACTGTTTAAAAATTTAATGACTCAATTGCACTTTGGTGAGTATAAACCATAGACTGTTAAAATGTAAGACATACATTAAGAGTGGTGTAAGATGTTCAGCTGATGTCAGAAGAAAAAATCACCTTAAAACTAATTATTTTCCCAAAGTCACCTCTGAAATCATGCACAGCATGCATGTGCATCAAGTATAAGCTCATGTCATGGGACAACACTTCTCGTTCGTGACATTCACAGCTTGCAATTCATTCTAGCAAAGCACCTTGCGTAGAAACTTTTTCCTTTTAGGATCATTACAGCAAGGAACTTTCCAGTTATGAAGCAAAATTTCCAACCGCAGAGTATCTAGATTTTAGATCGAGGTGATCTAACAAAATACTTTTCTGTTCGTTTCAATTTAAAACTTTCATGTGGTGGAAATCATGCCACTCTGACAACAGTCCCTGGTATCCACAATCCAGTTGGGGGAAATCATGGTGCTTCCTCATAGGAGGACGTTCATGCTAGCTGACCATGATAAACTGATCAGATTAACCAGCCAGAAAGAGGAACCCAAACTTTGAACAAGACAAAGTCTAATGGTGGATTATTCAATATGCACATAGCATGCATGAATCCAGATTGTCCAGTAACTCGTGCATGCTACTCAAAATAGCTATAGAACAAAGGAATGTAGCGTCATGTACCTAGATGGATCAGTTAAGAGTTGCATCAAGATCTAAATGACAATGAATACAGTTGTTGATCCATTCAGTCATCTTTTAGACATCGATAACATTTAAAAGAGATACTTGTACAAATTACTCATGTTCCAAAAGAAAAGAACAGAAGATAGATCTAAAAATATTGAACATAGGATATCCATTCAAGTAGCAGATATTTAACGGCTCAGATATTCCCACAACTTTTTACATACATCTGTCATTATCTAAGCAGTAAAATTCCCAAGAACAGATAGAGCTCACAATTACTGCCTCAATCAGGATATAAAGTCATTTTTCCTCCAAAGCAACAATTCCAAGCATCCTTTGGAATGAGTACTATCATTTACCTTGCTCGGGAAAATTAACATGCTGGGAAGAGTGAAATAAGTTGACAGACTAACTTATTGAGCCCATTTATCAATCTGAGTATCTTATGATCAGGAGCTTTTATACAGTTATGAATTATCAGACTACCATTTAGACTGTGGAGAACAATCAACCAAGTCACAAATATGGGCATAAAAACGTGGATTCCAAGGGAAGATGGTATAAAGAAAAGTTCTCCCACACATACAAAGTTGGAACACTAACCAATAAAAAAAGAACCAAGGCTAGAAACCCAAGGTAAAGACCAGGATAATAAAAGAATGTTGAGTGAGGCAGTCAATGGCAAAGAAGCCGTTCACCCTAGCTTCCACTTGGCAAACTACCCTAATTCAAATTAGACTGTCAAAGAATGAACCATCCTTCCAGCCATTAACCCAACTGTAAATGAGACGAAAGCACCTTACTCCCACTTGAAGACAAACTATCCATGGTCAAGGCATTTCTAACCTCTTAGAACAATAACAACTCCATTTTCTTAACAACAAATCACATACCTGCAAGTCCAAAATGTTGTAAGCAGCTCCAGCATCATCTTGGGCCCAGGGTATGTCGTGCGCATACCTCCACTGCCCATCAACAATGAACCTATACTGGTAAACACCCGATGGCAATACTTTCATTATTGTGAAGTCTTTCCCTGATCTCTGCAAGGGCATCCTGCTCAATAGGGTAAAGGTGTGAAACTTGAGGTCATGTGCAGTGCAGCTCCAGCACATATCGAGGAAGAAACAACACTAGAACAGAGAGTTGAAGAAATGAAAGGGCAGGAACCTTGTTTTCCAGTTGTCCCACGATCCCTCCACAGCAACTTCCTTACCACCATAACCCCATGTGATCATGGTTGGTATCCCTTGTTCAATGCATGCATCTTCATAACCCGAGGAAGTTGGCATCCAGGAGTGGCCAGAACCATGCATCTCATCTGGTCTATGCAGTGGAGCAACCGGGACCTAAAGGAGACACCGGCAAGCAGTAGACAGCAAACTAGTATTAGATCTTTTTACAAATCTAAAAGAAAGCATTCCGGACATATGAACAAATATTTCCTTTATTTGCAATAAACTGATTTCTGACCAAGGTACAGAATTGATCATTGAGACATAAACATGGTAATGGTTTGTCAAAAAGGGGATCGTCAAAATCTCATACAGATGAGAAATTGTTCAACTCCCCATAATGTAGATCGGGCTTGACAAAGGAAGTCAGAAGCTCTACAAACTACGAGGATCACAAATCGCATAATAAACCAGGGAAGAATACTTTTTGCAAGAATGGTGCATTTCACATGTCCCGGATCTTCATGATCCACAAGGAATTGCACAGAAATTTGCAGCAGTTGAGTATTATTTCCACGTCAAGATGTTGAAGCCAACTAACCAAAGGGTCCAGGTAAAGACACTCGCCTTAATCTTGTTAACCAAAAGAAAACCCAAGAATTCACTTGAACTTTCGACAAACATCTGACGAACACCAAAGAAAAACACACGCAGAATAGTAATTCATCATCAATCCGAAATCCGAGAAAGATTTCCTAAGGGATCATCAATTCGACTAATAATCATAGTTCTCTAGACAACCAACCTTCCAACGTTCACAAGAAATTCTAAGCTCACAACGACAGACTCAAATCCAAACTGAAATCTCTTCCAAACAGAAACCAACCAAACAAGAGACAGCTTCATCAAATCAAAACCACTAAGAAACCACATGCAAAAAGAAAAGACCGCCACAAGTTTTCATTTTCCATAGATCACATCCAACAACCCTCCGAATGGGGTAAAATCAAATCAACCCAGACATAAAAAAGGAAAAAAATACAAGGGCTTACCTGAGGAGCGAACATCAGAGGCGACTGGGTGGCTCTAGGGCTGTGAGGGGGAGACTGACCCATCAACTCAGCCGGCGCGGGGTAGCCAACGAGCACCTCATCGGGCGCACCCATGCTATCCGGGGCACTCCCATCACCACCACTACCAACGCCACCACCTTCTTCATCGACCCCAGGTGGACTGCCCACCCCATCTTCCCTTCCGTTCACATTCCCCATCTTTTCAATTAAAAGCCTCTTCTTTTCTTTTATCTATCTATCTTCAACGCGACAAGGGAAGAAATCCCTCAAGAATCAACACCCAAAAGAAAAAAAGACAAAAAAAAAAAAAATTAAACGAGGAAAAGCTCCCCCACTCGCACAATTCAAGCTCGATTCGAACGCTTTTTAAGGATTATACCCACGAACCCCTCACCCCAAAAGGTGCTACCTTTCCACTACGAAGGAACAGGAATCCATCGAAGGCGACAGTAGATGGATTGCCCCCCTCCTGTCCGAGCGCAGGAATATAAAGGGTAAAGAAATAGGGGATTCCCCAATTAAATTTAAAAGGGTAAAACACGAAAGGAGAGGGAGGAAAAGCGAAACGAAATAGGTGGGAGAGTGAGCGAAGAGACACGACCCCCGAATCCAAGAGCCAAAGAAAGAAAGAGAAATGAAGGAATGGGTGGGGAATTGGGTTTAACTCCGACGAGCTTGGAAGATCGGACGATGGGCCAGTGAACGTGATGGGGAATGCCCGTCACGTCATCACTTTGACAAAGTCCTTCCCTTTTTCCCCCTCACCCCCTTCCCTCCCTCCTCCTTCTCCTCCCGCAGCGAGCTAGAACGAGGACGAGCACGAGAGAGAAAGAGATGGGGAGATGATGATGACGATGATGATGACGATGACGACGATGATGGCTGTGGCTGATGCGGATCGAGTCGCTATTGGTTCCACCTTATTAATATACCCTCCCTCCCTCCTGGCCTGTCGCGCTCCCTTCGCTTTCTCGATCCTCCATTGGTTCCCTTCCCCTTCCATTTCACGCTTCCCAAGGCTTCTCCTCTCATCTTTCCCTCTTTTGCGCATTGGTCCCCAGAGAAAAATAAAGGCTTAGATTTCCTCCTCGGCTGTTCCTTCAACTTTCATTCGACCTCGAATGTACGATCCTCGAAACTTTTTTGTCGTTCGATTTGGTCCCTTGCTCGATGCGGTCCTTCTGCTAATTTCGGCTTCCACGTCGCCCTGTTTTTAGCGATTACATGGTGTGCCAGCTCGGGGAAAAAATTCGTGCATATTAATGATGTACAATGTCCTGTTCAATTAATTTCTGATTTTCCTATTTATTCGTATGTACTATCGCAATTGGCAACTCGATGCTACTCAACCATCGCTACCGCAGTCTTGTCGTAAGTAGAGGTATCAAGATGGGTTATGAGTCATTTTGAATCCATTTTCTTGAAAAAAATTATAAAACGTATTTTTCTTCATTTTCGATCCATTTTTAACCCATTTTTAATTTTTAACCCAATTGTAAAACGTATTTTTCTTCTTTAAGTCATCTCAAGCTCGGTGAGTGGTGATGACCTACAAGTGACTGTGACATTCCACCGCTCGCCTCCACCCCATCTCAATTTATAGGTTTTTTATAAATATATATTTAATTTATGAAATTCTTTAAAAATATTTCAATTTATAGGTTTTTTACAATTTTTTATTTTATTTACTATTTTTTAATTTGATTTGAAATTTTATTCATTTAGTATAGAGTTTAGAGTAAGTTTGGATTTTTCTACAATAATAATGGTTTTTAATAATACGGATCGGGTATGGGTTAGATCGTATATGGATCACTGGATCTACATTACATGAATATAGGTCAAAATAGATTAAATAGGTCAATATGGATCGGATCATTTTCGACACAATCCAAATCCGACCCGATCCATTCATTTGGCGGGTCTAATCATAAGGTGTGTTTTCATGTCGTACCTCGTCACCATCATTCCTCTCAGGAAAAACCTCCATGTTTAGCTTCACCTCCAGAACTCTCGTTGCTAGAATATTTAAACAATAACCGAATTCATGACCAAGTGAGAACGTCTCCAATAATGGAGGTCAACCGTCATTTTTGCGTGCGATCGTATATGGATCACTAGATCTACATTACATGAATATAGGTGTATGTTTTCATGTCGTGCCTCGTCACCATCATTCATGTCTCCACCATCATTCCTCTCGGGCAAAAACCTCCATGTTTAGCTTCACCTCCAGAACTCTCGTTGCTAGAATATTTAAACAATAACCGAATTCATGACCAAGTGAGAACGTCTCCAATAATGGAGGTCAACCGTGAAGCGAGAGCAATGGCGGCTTTTGCATGCTGATAGTTACGGATAAGGAAAACACGCGGAAAAGAGAATTGAGTAATGGAGAGAGTACACGAGCCTACATATAGATTTGTTATATAACTATTTAAGGTAACGAAATCTATAATCAATCAGGGGTATGCATAAATGAATTAGATATATGCCTGGTTCTAAAAATATGAAGAATCAAGGCATATATCTTAATATCGCTAATAGTTGCAACGGTCGAAGCTAGTTTCAATTGGCTTGTGGTGGTTGAGTTAGTCGTGATGGCATTTGAGTAGCAAGCGATGGCCAAAGGGTGGTGGTCGTGGCGGCAGGTTACAACAACGAGCGATGATTGAGTTGGTTGCAGTGGCAACAAGTCGCAATTAGAATGGTAGTTGAGACATTGCTATGCCTAGGCACCGAGCTATATAACTTGATGACAAGTTCACCTTGGTAGCATCCGTGTTAGCTAGCTTCATTAGTTTTTATCGATGAAAGATTATCACATTAAAAAAGTTGAGGGATCAAATTAAAAAAACAAAAAGTTCACGGATGATATTGAATATCGAGAAAATGTAAAGAAAATTATAGTGGAAATCCTAAAACTTGTCAACTTCTTGCAATTAAGTCCTTCTGCCCAATTTGTCATTTTCAAATGGACAGAATTACACATGTGACTTTTATGTTATTTCTTTCATCCTACGTGGCCCATTAATAATTGCACGTAGCATCCTATGAGAGGAAATCCTTCCGTTTCATCACGACCCCACATGAAACGACCTAATTAAGACTCATTTTCTTCCACCTACAGATCAAATAAGTGGAGCTGCAACTCCAAATCAAGAACCCTAAGTGAAAAATGAACCCTAATTCGCATACGATCGAGGACTATGGCAAGCAGAAGGATGCCTCATCCAACATAATCAAGCCGATCGACTTGCTCTGAAGTCGAACCGGAGGTCCTTTGCTCCAAACAACACGGTGAACATCACGGACGAGAACAGGATGTGCCGAGTTTTTAGTACGCCGGGGAAGTGCAAGTTCCTTCGTGGGAGTTGATCGGAAAGTATCGAATCGATTGATGGGAAGTGCTGTTGCTGTTGAAGTTGAGATCAAGATGGCTAATGCAAATGGCAGTGAGGCGTACACAGCAGCAGCTTCATTCAACATCAGCTGCAGTTCCTTCCACAGGATGGAACGGAACATCATTCAATAGCATTACCATTCAATTCAGATGCGCACAAGCAGTTTCCACTGTTGCATAAGACTCACCGAAAGATCACAAGAAGAAGTTAAATCAAACACATCCATCTGTCATAACCAGACACGGCTCAAATCGTTTCTTCTTTTCAGCGTACGCACGTTTAATATTATTGTTGATGTTTTCTTTTGTCCTATTGTTAGTATCTTAGCCAATTTAGTTATTTCCCATTATCTATACTTTTCTTTTTTTCCATTTTTAGAGGCTTTAAGAGTGAAATAGAGAAAAAAAATCACTTGCTTTACACATGCTGATGGAAAAATTGAGGGAGCATGAATGGTTGAAACACAATGAAAGTTCAAGGGTATCATGTAATAGTTAAAAGTTCAAGGGCAAACGTGTATTACTCCAAAGTTGATAAGGCTTTGTGTAATTTTCCCAAAAAGAAACTATAAGAAAAATAATGTCGGCTGATTCGGAATTTCGAAAGACGGGGAATTTTAGGTGGTTGAGATGTAAAAAGAAAATAGCAATTTTGGGCAAAAAAACATGTTTTACCAAAGGAAAAAAAAACAGGAACTAAAGAAAGGTAGCTGCAATTTCAAGATGGGCCTAAGATTTCCCACCAGACCACTCAGGTCCGAACTATGCACCATTGGCTAGTGGACGATATCTGTACCTCAAAAATAAAGCCTATAACACCTGAAGTTGAACCAAAAAAACTACTTAAATATAGATTTTACACGACATCATCCAATCACAGATTAATATATACATATTAGAAAATCATCTAAACAAATACAATTCGCCCCATACCATCCAAATCGCTGACAATCTCTTGCCTCGCCTCTAAAATAATCATCATTCCGCCCGTACCAAATTATATTCTTTGGACAAAAACCCTTCTTTTTTTCATCTGTCTATTCAAATAATCACTCCTGCTTTTCTTTTTACACATAATTTCTGATGGATGTGAAGTTTTTATATGATCGACTGGCTATAGATTCCTATTCATGGCCCTCTGCTTACTGCTGCTCGTACAATCCATTGCAAGCCTTGAGGACCGCACGAGTACGAGCCTTATGTTTCCCGCTTTGTAAGTGCGAACCCCGTCTTGGACTGAAGCTAATCTCAACCTCTTGCGTCTCTGACCACGAGCCGGTCGACAGGGTGAGCTTCTCGGGGCTCGGAGTAGTCGAACCGAGCATTTCCGGGGCAGGGCCGGGATGGCATGGAGGTGGGAAGGGAGATCGATTGCGAAGTCTCCAAATTCATTGGTGAAGCCTCGAGTCCAATTTGAACTGATCTTGTTCTTGCTTGTATGACATTTCACACCAACCAAAGCACCTGCGGATTGATTATAACCATAGTCAAATAATCAAGAAGGCCGTATCTAGCTTTAGGGTTTTGATTCATCTTATCAACTGAGCACAAACTCACGACTAGTACTTTTAACAGAGGGTTTCAAATAGCAGAGTTCGAGTTTATAGGTCAAGACCAGAGACTGGCCAAGCATGAAGTCGACGATGAGCATTGCCGAGAAGGCGAGGCACACATGAAACCGAGCCAGCGACCAAGACGGTCGACACCTTCTTCAGGCCATATCCCGCCATTTCCACCAGCTCGTCTTGGCTCGAGAACTTGAGGAGCGAGCCCTCCGTCGAAGCAGCTCCATGGGAGATAACGAGGAAGAAGAAGAAGAAAATGGTCATCATTGCGAGATCGCAGACAAAGCTGCAAATCTAAGTAGCTTTATATCTATCCTTTGGGCGTGTTCTTTAATCCTCATCGCATGTCTTTCGTGCAATGAAGATGAAGATATACAAGGCGTGTTCGAGATTTTTTCTGCAGCTGCTGCCGTTTCCGGCACTCCTTAATCACGGTGCTAATGCCCTTCCTTCACAGTCCTCACGACTTACCATCAAATGCGCAGAACAAGGGATTAAATTTGAGTGAAATCGAAGTTTTGCAAAGGATAAGCAGGAAAGATTTCATGTTTCAGATCCGTGACGAGGGGCTTTTTACTTGTCTTTTACATCCTTGAAATCCCCGAAACGGAAGTTGGTAGTTGGAAGGGCGGCTAAAACGTGAAGGTTGGTTGTCTACCTTTCATCTTTTCTTACGTGTCGTTGTTCCTAATTTAAGGAACATATGTTCTTTACCAAGTCATGATCTCACACGCTTTTATCTTAAGAGCTTTTATCAATAGGCAAGTTCTCATTCTTAATTAAACTTTTGTAAGTTCATTTTACAAGCCATGAAATTGACAAAACTAATCGTGGTATAGGAATATTTAGAAGTTTCTATTTCATTACTTTCTCGATATATGACTACTCCGATATAATAACTAAAGAATGCACAATAACTTTCTCATCCAAAAGAGTTCGAATTTGCCCCTAATTAATCTTTTCAATAGATAGATCACCTTCCTAAATTGCTAACCCTAAAGTAATATCTTTTTCCCCCATTTTAAGCAGTTTTTTAGGAGAAAGCATTAACTTGACACGCCAATAATTAAAAGGAGTAAGATTAGGATTGCTAATTGCTCATCGGTAATCTTCGTAGTTAACTTCTCATTGAAAAAGAGCTCTTTATAGGATGAAAAATTTCTTCCAATCTATTAGGAGCTGATTAGACCTGATTTAGTTACCCGAATTGACCAAAAAATTTCTATCTCTAGAGAAATTTGTACCAAGAATTTAAACATAACTCTCTCTCTCTCTCTACCATTCATGTAGGCTTGCGTCGCTGCTTGTTTCATGTTGTCATTCACCTCTGCCCCTTTCACGCTTCAACTAGTCTCTACTTACATGATTGGAAATCTCGAGTGTGCTAGCTAGTCGCAACTTCAGAAGGCCACGACCACCATGCCACTAAGGCTTCTGGCCGTAGGCAATCCTAGACTAGACATCTCCTACGACTAAGAATTTCGAATTTGAGGTTACTCTCTCATATTTGAGGTGGCAGCGACGAGAGAGCCCCTCTCTCTCTCCCTCCCTCCCTCCCTCCACTGTTCATATGGGCTTGCGTCATTGCTTGTTCCATGTTGTTGTCGCACCTCTGCCCCTACCTCTGCCCCTATCACCCTTCGATCGGTCCCTAATTACACAATTGGAAATCTCTAGCGCGCTAGCTGGTTGCGACCGCAAAAGGCCACGACCACCGCACCATTAGGGCACTAGACATCTGCTATGACTAATAATTTCAAATGTGAGGTTGCTATCTCATATTTTGAGGCAGCGAGAAGAGAGAGAGAGAGTGAGTGAGTTAAGCATGTTGAGTGGCTCGAGTGGAAATTATCTGTTAGGAGCATGTAACAGAAATTTGATATATTTACCCAAGAGAGATCGCCAAAAGAGTACCCATACTTGAGCATGCCAACATATTTAGTTGTACATACTTTCACTCAAAAGTTTTCACCAATGAATCATGGATCAATTAGAATATATTAACTAGGAAATTATCTGTTGGGAGCATGTAGTAAAAACTCGATATATTTACTCAAGAGAGATCACCCAAAGAGTGTCCATACCCGAGCATGTCAACATATTTAGTTGCATATACCTTCACTCAAAAGTTTTTACCAATAAGTCATGGATCAATTAAGATATATTAACTATTTTACACAATATCAATTTTGTTAAGACTTTTCTAACACAACATATACATTTATATCAATAATCTCTCTTTCTCAAGTGGGCTTAGTGTTAGGTCTATTCCCCCTTAATCTAGGAATCCTTGTTCATCAATATATCTCAATTTGAATCTTCAACGCCCTTGTTCATCCCTAATCCCCTTCTCTAGACCGAATTATCAAGGCTATCATTTGACAATATTGCTACTCCATAATGCCAACCTTCACTCTAGGTCTTTTCCGATAGATCGAGCCATGAAGGCTATCTTTCAGTGAACACCGATACACTATGAAGCGGGTCCATAAAAAAAATCGGCTTTGATATCATTTATTGAGAGTGCGCAATAGAAATAACAATCACCAATGAACTATGAAGTTGGTCATAAAAAATATCGGCTTTGATATCATTTATTGAGAGTGCGCAACAAAAATAACAATCAACTCTAATCTAATTTGTTAGGAGCATGCAACAAAAGTTCAATACTTTTAACCTAGGGAGATGATCAAGATGGAGCATAAGTTCAAACATGTCAACACATTTAATTAGACCTACTTTCATTCAAAAGTTTAAATCAATAAGTTATGGATCAACTAAAATATATGAATTATTTCACACCATAGCAATTTTTCACTATGAAACTCTTGTAACACAACCCACACATACATCTCAACAATATCAATAATATGGCAACAACAATCGGTGGAGTTTGTGCAATAGGCATCATGAAGTTAGCTGAGTGATCTTATTTGCCTACTTTAAACTGGACATGTTTCATTATTACTAGTTAAATCTGACTCTCTTTTTTCCCTGTAAAGTAAATAAAGGCAGTTCTAAAGTTTCGAAGCCGAGACTACTAGTTTTGGAACCGGTCTTGAACCGACCGGTAAGGTTGCTCATCATCCCCCCTCCCACCAAAAAGAGTGAAGTCTAGTTGACCAGTTAACAGTGCATCGAGTCTCAATCAAATAGGACAAACCAGCAAACGTCCAAGATCAAAGTCGATCACTCCTACGAATAATTAAAGACGGCTCCTATAATCTATATAGTTTGCTGAGTCTAAAAAGCATCTGGAACTATAGTTATCAGTCCTACATGCTTCTTAGAATGTGCTTGCTTTTTTCTTTTAGGGAGGATTCTAATAGAATCTTCCCCTCCTTTTGACGCAAGTG
This sequence comes from Angophora floribunda, assembly GCA_014182895.1. Lineage (NCBI taxonomy): Eukaryota > Viridiplantae > Streptophyta > Magnoliopsida > Myrtales > Myrtaceae > Angophora > Angophora floribunda. The sequence continues at coordinate 10,867,631 of CM024708.1, forward strand.
GAGAAGCACAGGAAAGATGCATTCTCTTCATTAGCTTCACGTTGAATCAACTTAAGAATGATGTTACATTATTAAACGCCTTGTCTTTTCAGCGAAAGTTGGGTCGCCTCTCTTACTGTGATCATTGACATCCAAACACATCGCTCCTCCATTAGTGGCGTGCAATGGATAGATGGGAGAGGAGGATAATCATCCGGCATTTCCCTGCACTCGCCGAGATGGAAAAGTATGTCCGAAAGTCCTTTTTACAAGAAAACCCGTCTCGGGAACACTTCATCTACCTCTAAACACGAGAATAAATAAGGAATCGAATTTCTGCCGTGCACTCCCGAAGAAGGTGCGAGGAATCGGGCTCGAACGGTTTGACAAGAGCCCTCCATCTTCCCCCGCCTGTCTCATCAAGGGTCGACCGCGGACCTCTTTCTCCCTCGAATCATCGAAGATGGCCCAGTCGCCTCACCACGTGGCGGTGATCTTCTCGACGCGGGGGCGCGCAGCATGATTGCGAGGAATCACGACCGTCCAAGGTGGTGGCGCGGGCCAGAGGGAAGGGGGGAGAGTCCCCTGCGGTCAAAACGCATGATGCACGGCGGGTGGCGCGTAGCGAGCCTTTGACCCCTCCGGGGAATCCATTCTTCCATCGCCTCCACTAGCTGTGAAAAAGGAAATTGAGATTTTATAATGCTGATCGACCAATCGTCACGGTGACGATATGGAAAATTTGGCAAAGCATGGCGGCTTTGAGCAGCCTTTGAGCCCCCCCCACTATGATCTGGCTTCTTGTGTTTTTCGGAGGCACCCACTTCTCTACATTTTATAACTTATACATGATAATCTTTAGCCAAAAGGAAAGAAAATTTAGATGTTGCTCTAACTTTGTATTTTAAATTCACGTTTGCATTAGTTGGAAAATGGCACAAGCTTTAAAGGGTCAGTGGTAAAACACAGGCAAAGATTGACTTTGAGGCCTAAGTTCCGATATTCCATCGGCGCACAATTTCTAGAGGTCATGTAAAGAAAAGTATTCCGTATGGTTTCTCTAATAGCAATATGCATTCCATGCCTTTAATCGTGTTATGGATGGCAAACATGGCCTAGCAAGCGAAAGGGCTAAAAGACAAAAATCGCTCCCTGATAATTATCTCATTTGTGGCTCACGACACGCATCGATTTATTAATGAAAAAGGGAATGTGAACTATCTTATAAAAAAATGATATGTATATGGTTGTAACATAATCTATTAACAAGATCACAACATAATTTATTAATCTTGATTTGATATGGTAGTTGCATGTTTATACAATTCCTAAAAGAAGCTACTCACATGGCTAAAAAAGCAAAAGGGTCCTCGCAAATTCTAAGGGAGTCTATGGAGAGCGTGGCTTTGTGCAGAAAGGCACTAAAAAGACCAAACCGAACTGTTGCAGAACTTCTTTACCTAGAAAAGTCTAGCTTGACTTAAACATAAAGACACTTTCCAAGTCTTGCTTTGTCTAATCTAAGTTAGAAACCACGATGAGCAACATTAGTGAATAATCGCGAAAATATTTTGGCCATATCTTTTATATTTTACTATAAGTGAATAGATTATTATCGGACTTTTATCTATTTCCATTGTTAAAAACTTTGGGCGGAATTTTTTAAAATCAAGCGGAAAAAGAAATCATTTCCAATATTTTTCGAGGCATATGGATCTCCTCAAGTACAGGAGACAGCGCCACGTCATCGAGATTAAATTAAAATGCGGATTCCAATTCCTTCTTTTTCAACATTAAACAAAAGGTTTCGCGCATAAAGCGGGGAAGCTCGAGCTGAGGAGCCGAGCCGAGCCGAGCCGGGGAAAGGAGCGAGAGATACACAAAGGGCCCAGATCACGTGCGGGCGAAGAACCGGACGGCCCAGATCCCGCAGTCCCGAGACCATCCGACGGCACAACGCGCGTCCAAGTCGCGTAAACTTATCGGCAAACGAACGGCGGAGGAAGGCCCCACGTGTCACCCGCAACCCTCCCCTCCGATCCGATATTAAAAATCCCCCCCGGTAACATATCATGAGTCAGAATCAAAGCCCACTTTCTATTCGACACACACACACTCTCTCTCTCTCTCTCTCTCTCTCTAACTTCCTCTCTCTAAAACCAGTAGACCGCGGTCTTCTTCCAAGGTAGACTCCCACCTCCCCGGCAAGAACCGTCGTTGCGCCATTCCCAGTCTCGGTTTCCTTCTGAATTCTCGAGTTGAAGCTCGCTTCGGAGCGGTGGAGGTCATGGCGGATTCGGACAACGACTCCGGTGGCCACAACAACGCGAACAGCGAGTCGTTGTCGGCCCTCGCCCGGGAGCAGGACCGCTTCCTCCCGATCGCCAACGTGAGCCGGATCATGAAGAAGGCGCTCCCCGCCAACGCCAAGATATCCAAGGAGGCCAAGGAGACCGTGCAGGTAAATGGCGGTGGCTTGTGTCGGAAACCCTTTTGGGCGGTGAGACTGTTTTAGGGGAGATCGTATAATTGTGTGTCGGCCCCTGGAATATGCTGCAGGAGTGCGTGTCGGAGTTCATAAGCTTCATAACGGGGGAGGCGTCGGACAAGTGCCAGCGGGAGAAGCGGAAGACGATCAACGGGGACGATCTGCTCTGGGCCATGACCACGCTGGGGTTCGAGGAGTACGTGGAGCCCCTCAAGGTCTACCTGCAGAAGTTCCGGGAGATCGAGGGCGAGAAGACGGCGGCCATGGGGAAGGCCGGGGAGAGATCGGACGGCGGGGACGGCAGCAGCATCGGCGGCGGCGGCGGCGGCAGCGTCGTGAACAGCGGGAGCTCCGCGGGTGGGTATGGGGTTGGGGGAGGTGGGGGGATGTACGGGGGGATGATGATGATGGGGCATCATGTGCATCATGCGCATCACCAGAGTCACCATCACATGTATGGATCCGGTAGTGGAGGGTCATCTGGTGGAAGACCAAGGTAGGTTCTTCCCTTTTTTCTGTTCCTTTTTCTTCTGATATATATAAACAAAAAGGAAAGAATTTAACTTCTTCTTCCTCCTTTTCAATTAATTAGTAAAAATGCTGATTGTGATGATGATGCTGATGCCAAGCTTTTTCGTTTTAGTTTGCCTTTCTAGTTTTTTTTTTTTTTTTTTTGGTTTCTTCTTAGTGGATCCAAGTATTGTTCACGATTGATGTTAAAGCAAAAAGGGTTTTTTTTCCTCCTTCCCATTTCATTGGTCTTCACACGAGATAATAAGAAAGAGAGATTGTATTGTATGGAGGAGCATAAGGGTATTGTAGAGGTGATCTGGTGGGGTGTCTTCATGGAGTAGGAAGGGAAGAAGGAGTTTTTACATGTATAATTGTGATTATTATTGAATTAGTGATGGCTAATCTTTCAATGTCTTCGATCTTTGACACTGTGTAAATGCTGTAAGACGAATGTAAGGAGGTCCTGCTGTGATGGGTTTGGTTTGTTTCAGTTGAAATGGAAGTGGATGAAGAGAGAGAGAGAGAGAGAGAGAGAGAGAGAGGAGTGGATAACGTTGTGGATCTTTCTTTCCTTTTCCATTCTTGCCTTTGCGGGCGTTTCTCCGAACCTGTGGAAACGATTTCATTCTCAGAGGATTTAGTTGTTTTGTCGCCATATTTAGCAAAATCTACTCATGCAGGGAAAGATACGAAGTATAGCCTCCATCACTTATCTGTCAGTCTCTCTCTCTCTCTCTCTGAGACTGAATTTGGCTGATTTCAACTGAATTATTCAACTATTTTCTTTTCCACTCATGGATGTCTGCGTAGACTCCTGGGAACTTTCTCTCCTTTTTGCTACTTTTTCCTCTGTGAATGAAATATAAACAAGGCAAAGCACTCTTAAGTCTTTATAGCGTAAGAAGATGCTGACAAAAATCGTATGAGATTGATAATTGTATTTAGGGTAACGGCAACATGGGTATCCGAACTTTTTGTTCATTCCACGATCGAGTATTCAATTCGTCTTCTTCTTCTTTTGTTCAATCGAGTATTTCGATTTTTAAAATTTGATCTATTTAATAAATTATCACATGATGAATTTTTATTGGCATGACTTGCTTACTCAGCAAGATTTGGTACCCTCTGTCTTTAGGTATTAGGTGATGAGAAGAGAGAAAAGAGTGTTGACTTGGACTTAGTCCTCTAGCATGTCTCTAGTGACGTGGCGTCATCTCAAGAGGTGAAATTATGAGCCAATAGATAGCTAACGACTATTTAACGGTGCTAGTGTTCGCGTTGGCATTTTCCGTTTGTGATTTTAACGGAGGCTTCATGTCAGCTAAATTTGAAAAGTTGAGGTATTCGATCGAAGAAAAAGTTTATATATTCAATTGTAGAATAGACAGCATTTTAGATAAGTATGCTGTAATTATCCTTTATTAAGGCTTAATTTCCCAAAAAAATCTCAACTTTAGGATTACTAACAATTCTGTCTTGTATTTTTTTTGTCTAAAAAAAACCCAGCAACTTTCACTCTTTGTCTCGATATGCTTTTATTAACCTTCTGTCCAAAAATCGCCAACAATTTCTTAAAATATTATCAATATTATGAGGCTATATTTTTCCATATAAAGGTGACGGTATAGATGAAAAAGCAGGTTAATGAACCTCCAAGTGGCCATGATATTGATAATTTTAAAGAAATTGGTGACGAGTTTTGGATGGATGGTTAATTGGGGCAGGCTTGGATTGAAGTGGGAATCGGTGACTTTTCTTTAGGCAAAAACAAAAAAAGAAGAAGTTTGGGATAGAATTAATATCAGTCCAAGAATTGGAGATTTTAATGGGAATTAGGCCTTTATTTGTGTGTATGCTTGAAAGCAGTCATGAATTGTCAAATCCCAGACCCATCTCTTAATCCTTTAAATGAGCGCCAAATTTGCACTCAATGATATACTCAAACGAAGAAATCCTTGCTTTCTCCTCAGCCAAGCCTCCGCCAATCTCTCTCTCTCTCTCTCTCTACTGCACCATGCTGCCTTCCGATATCTTCCCTCATGGTTGCCGCTGCATTGATTAGGTAGAAGCGACGGCAACATTGAAGACGAGCCAAGATTTGCGGCTCACATTGAACTCAAGCCTTAAATCTCGGCTCGACCTTAGATCTGGATCAACCCAAGCTCGATCGGGGTCGCAAATAGCCGGGTCTTCTTAAGGTCGACCCCTAGCTGAGGAGTTGTAGGGTTGGGGGGGAGGCTGCGAGAGAGATAGAGAGAGGGGCGGCTCAGTCGATGCCACCGTGCTCTTAGGCCGGTTGCAGGGTCGCTAGAGAAGTCGGGAGTGAGCGGCGTGGCGGCAATGGCAGAGGGATGGCGGCCCGGACGGGACACAGATGAGAGAGAGAGAGGGAGGGGGGGGGTCTGTTCCTTTCAAGCAAGAAAACCCTAAAGCTAACTCCGTTGCTCATGAACTAGCTCGATGGAACCCGAAGCCTGGAGGAGCTTGACGCTTCTTCATTGCATAGTCCGTCCTTCTCGCGAGCTTCGTCGTGCATGACTGTCTTGTATGTGCGTAGTATGATTTGCCAAACAAAACAAATGGAAAGACAGCAAAGAAGTCAGATGATGATACCTTCTCTCAACTAAAATACATCCAGATTTCGACCGAGGGCCGCTGTTAGAGGTAGGACAGCAGTGAGAGGAGCGGGCGATGGCGAGTGGAGAGAGAGAGAGAGAGTGGTGATGAGTCTACTCAATTTGATCAGCATCTTATTCCTGCTACTTTGTGCTACCAAATGGTGCTTAGGGTCTAGAGCTATCCAGCATCAAAAGAAGCCTTACTGATCTCCGCAGACAATAACCATACAACACCTTGTATTCATATTCCTAGACAAATTGACTACTTTTGAATGGATCAATTTATTAGATGTGAGCATCGATCCAAGGTCAACCCTAGATCAACCTTGGACTGGCTGACCACCCCAACCCAGTCGGTCCTGGTCCGAATGAGACTAGGTCGATCCTTGGTACCGGAACTCCCGAACCTTGCATTGTGCAAATTAATCCTAGGTCCTAGGAGTTTAGGGTTATATATATATATATATATATATTTGTCTACTTTAAATTATAGCATCTCCTCCTTCATTCTTTTCACAATGCAGTTTGTCATGTAAATTAGAAAGAAAAAAGAAACCCCCTTCACTTGCCTTGCCCTCACTTGGTTACTTGCCTCCATTTACTCATATCACATGTTCATTTTTATGATTTGTTGCTTTAATCAAGTGTAATTTTTTTTTGGTAAGGTCCAAGTGTAATTTTTGTTGTCAACTTATTTTATATTTATGCTTGATATATATTGGTGTTTGTAATTTGATTGCTCAATGTTGCATTATAGATTGATGTGTGATTTAAAATAGTATGTTTATCCTTTTAAGGAATACAATAAAGGAAATTTAAAATATTAATTGATCTCGAATTAATCTTGGAATCGGACTAGACCCATAGGGTTAATCTTGTCCTCGGTCCCAGACTCACAGAGTCGGTCGACAGTCTCAAGACTTGGAGATCAATATTGTGCAAATTGATTCTTGAATTAGTTGTTGGACCGGCCCAACCGACCTATGCTCACCTCTACAATTTATCATGTTTGTTGATTCTCTTCGTCCAGTAACTATGCCAGTGCCTTGACTTGCTTTGTTCTCACTAGAGAATCATGAGCAAACGAGTCCTTTTATCCTTGTTGGCCGCGACGTGCCTTTAATTTTCCCGTCATTCCATTAATTTTCAATCAAGCAAGTACTAAAACGCAAGACAACAAATACAAGTATTGCGCGCGGTGTTCTCTTGAGGATTATCCGTCCCGACCTTTCATTATGATTTAGGCGATTATAGAGCGGCCACATAATCCCAAATATTAATTGTTCTAATGTAATGTCAACTAAAATATTGTCTACGCATTAAAGGAGACGAACTCATTATTCATATGCAGAATGACGCTTTAAAGTAGAGCCGATTACTTGTGTTCATGTGTCATAATCGGGTTTTGTAATTTGAGTTGTATTTATTTGTTGGATTAGAAGCAAGACTCATGCATAAAGAACAGAGGTGCTCTTAGAACGCGGCGTTCATTTATCTAAATCAAGCACCATATATAAAAGTATCATATCTCTTGAAAGAAAGAAAGAAAATTATATATATATGGAGAGTTAAGAAGAATGACTCTACTTGTTTTGTAAAAGATAAATTATTTGAAAAAATATTTTTTTGAAAGTAATCGTTTGTATTGTTTATAAAAAATGAATAAACAAAAAAAATGCTTTAATTGACCATGAAAATGTTGATTAATCATTTAAAGTGATAATTTTAAAAAAATTATATATTTTAAATAATTAATTTTTTTGCTAAAATATGAAAATTAAAAAATGAAGAATAAATTGATGTAGTCCAATTCAAAGGTTAGGGATAGCCCCAAATACTGTTTGCAGGTCAACGGGGTTGGGTCAACTCGAATTTTGTAGATGGCCATTTACTATATTTCATGTTCCACATATAGAATTTTCGAAGAAATTAGATATGATGGTATGTAATATAATAATCCGAGTTATTCATTGATGTTTTAGTCCCTTGTAAACAATCCAAATAATAATACCAGACATGTTGGGTAAAGATTAAAAAATTGAAACCAGACTTGGATTGTCGCATCCCAACTTAATGGCTTAGGTTATATGTGGTTCAAATCTTGGGTTGGATTGGGTCAAGCACGCTTTCATGGTGCTTTTTGTGTCGGGTGTTATGGAAACCCAATCCATCGACATCCTTATCATAGTGGTTAACAATTCATGCCATTTCTAAAGAATTATTTAAATGATAAGCGTGCTCGTCCTTTTTGGCTCAAGGTCCAAGTTCAATTACCCTAGTATTTGTGGGATGCATAGACTATTACATCCAATGGGATTAATCGAATGCTTAAAAAGCACCAACACTTCATTGAAATGAAAAGAAATTGGTTATTTCCGTCTGTATAAATATTAGGAAAAGTAAGGTGATAAGACAATTCTTTTTCTTTATTTACTTCTTTTTTATAAAATGTTTTTTGGGCCTACGTTTTTCTTTTTGGCTATATATTCAATTTTGGTACTCTCCTTTTAATTTTTTTTCTTATCAAACTTTTTATTTCCTGACGTGGAGTCCACTTGGCACTACCTACATCAATCATATCCACATGTCCTGAAAACGATATTTAAAACATGCCACACCGAAGATCATACGCGTCCTTCGTGTGGATAATCAGTTTTTAACTTTAATATTCAGGAAAAAAAAAAGAGGAAAAGGAAAAGACAATAATGTATATTATCCAATACAACTAAAAGCACCACGACCTCTCGACACGTCATAGGGGTAAACCCGTAAATACAGGCCGGACGTGAACCGACCGCCGTAATTTCCAAATCACCCCCTCATTTCACCGCCGCCCACCAACCCCACCCCTCAAAAACCGCGCTGCTTTTTTTTACTTTGATTTCATCGCCGCCGTTTGCTCGCCTCCGCCGCCGCCGCCGCCGTCGCCGTCGCCGTCGCCTCGTCGTCGTCTGCCCCATGGAGCTGCTCGCCGGCGCCGCCTTCGCGGAGAGCGTGGACCCGTTTCCCGAACCGTCCGCGGCGTCGGTCTGCCACCGGGGCTCGAACCCAGCGGCCGGGGTTGGGTGCCCCGGCGAGGGCGTCCATTGCCGCCGCCCGAAGCTGAAGCCGATCAGATGCGCTCCCAGGTCGCCGCCGGAGGCCCCGGAAGAAGGCTGGGGCGGGGGCCTTCGGGCGCGCGCAGGTGACGATGGGTCTGAGCGTCCGAGCGGGGCTGGAGCTGCCGACGCGGCTGATGGGAAGCCCGGCGAGTGCGGGCTTGGGTCGGAGCCCGGCGAGGGGAGCGAGTACCCAGATAGTCCTGCGCGATTCTGTGAGGAGTCCTGGTGGTGAGTCGTTCTTGCTTGTGCTGCTGATTTCTTATGCGTTAAAGCTCGCTCCCTTGTGGCATTCTCAGTGCTCGCTTTTCCTTATTGATCATTGGTTGTCAAGCATGGGCTTTTGTCATTGCCTCTGTAATTTTGTATTTACCCCACCTTCTTCGCTTTTGGATGCTGTGAGATGCTTCACCTTCGCTTTCACTGTTTTCCTCTGTAAAATTCGTGACAGAAGTAAAGTTCAGGTTTTTCGAGTAGTGTAAGGCGTTTTGACTTGGGGTGAATAGGTATGGGCCCTTCTGAGGTCGCTTGGGAACCATTGGCACTCTGGAAAGTTTTCAATAAACAATGCTATCGAACCGAGAAACCCGGGTATTGTAAGAGTATCTGAACGGGAATATTGGAAGGCGTATCGTTTTTAAGTGGTTGGTTAAAGGGTAGATGGATTCCTTCTGATGGAAGTATCAGGGCGAGATTGAACAAATGCGAGGTGTCGTGAGATGGAGTGTGTTAGCATGAGAGAGACTAATCTGATATGACACATGCCTGTGGGACAGCCGCGATCATGACGTTGGCTTTGGGGGGGTGGCGATGCTAATTGATGTGAGCTATGATAATGTGCTAATGAGTATGTAAGTGCAGAGATCATGAAGAAGAGAGGCTATTAATTGTCATTCATGCCCTGCAATACTCTGGCCACCAGCCTTGCTTTCTGTAAATGTGAGATGCCGATAACCGAGCTTACTGAAAGGTAACTAGTGCCGATGGAGGGGGTGGCCTGGTATGGAATTGTATAGCTAGTCATCTTGTGGGCACTTGACCTTTTTCCCTTAATTTCCTCCTGCCCACTTGTATATATTGATTTCTTTTGGATGCCAGCAGGTCAACACATTGATTCATTATTTTTAACTCCTCTTTCAACAATACATGTGATTCTAGATTTCATTCCTCTTGAATTGAGAATTGTTGTGAGAAAGAATAATGATAGTATTGGCTTGACATTTTGGCAAATGTAATGATTCTGTTGACGAGATAAAAATTCATGGACTCCTTTTTTACCCTGGTCAAATGCATATTGATTGTGGCTATCATGTTGGTCTTTTCTCTGTCCTCAGTTCTTCATCAGATGAGGGCGATGATGCATCGGCAGATGTTAGAGAACCCGATGACCGCAAGAGGAAGAAACTCAAGCTCTTCATGAAGAATATGGTAATGAAACTGATGGTGAGGCAGGAACAGATGCACCAGGAATTAGTACAGATGTTAGAGAAGATGGAAAGGGAGAGAATCAGTAGGGAAGAGGCTTGGCATCAGCAGGAGATGGAACAAATTAAAAGGAATGAGGAACTAAGAATGCAAGAGACTTCTCGTAGTCTCGCCCTTATTTCATTCATCGAGAAACTCATGGGCCATCAAGTCCCTCAACAACTAAATAGCTTGTCTGTTGAGGAAGATGAAGATGAAAATCAAGGTTCAAAGGACGTTGAGTTTGATCCGCCAAATTCAGCAGAAAAGTGCAGTCCAAACCTGAAACAAAATAATGAGAGGTGGCCTGCATCTGAAGTACAGGCACTCATAGCTCTCCGAGCCGGTTTGGAACCTAAGCTTCAATCGGGGTTAAAACGCTCTATTTGGGAAGAAATATCACGTAGCATGTCAGCTATGGGATACAAGAGGAGTTCAAAGAAATGCAGGGAGAAATGGGACAACATAAACAAGTACTTCAAGAAGTCGACAGCCGAAGGTAAGAAGCGTCCGGCCAATAGCAAGTCTTGCCCGTATTTTCATGACCTGGATGTATTGCACAAGACTGGGCTGATCAATTCAACCAATGCCCTCGATAGTGCAAGCCACAAACAAGAATGCGAGCCCTGCACTGTCTAAGGTCTTTATTGCGTTCTAAACACAACTGGCGGGGTTATCCCTGAATTAAACATGGCCAGATCGAAAGCCCTGTTCTTTCAATTGAGGTAGAGAGTTGTTCTCTCCTGTTTTGGCATAGCCAGTCCTCCAATGCGTGAGTTCACTGTGCTTCTTTTTCTCTGTAAATGGAACAGTTTTTGTCAAGGGGTGACGTTTTGTTGCCTCGAACCAGCTTTTGCAAATTGATGAAGCAGATGACAAAGTAGCGTTCCAAATTGTCATTGAATGAATTTTTAACTGTGGAGTGATCCATTTGCAAGCAGTAATAGTCACGGATCGATGATGATACCTTAAGTTCCATGTTCATGGACAGGAGTATCAGACGGCACTGCAGTACCAGAGGACTTGAACGACGTTCAATGGAACGGTGGAGAACCAGTGTTAAAATGGCAACGCTACACGCTCGCGCATGTGTAATAGAAATCAAACGGTCGCGTCCATTCGATCTTCGTGTGTTCATGCAGGAGTTTTCACTCTGCAGAGAGTCGCGATACTTGCTACTGAACAAGTACAACGCTTCGTCCCTTTTAACTAGGAGTGAAAAGACAGCATTCGTTAGGGTAACATAATAACTTCATATTGTACACAAAGTTCCTCCAATCTTTCCCTTATGCATAATTTGCAAATTTGGATTCAGCTTTTCATCCATTAATGCTAGTGAGCATTCCGCTCCAAATTCCCCTCCAACACGGTTGAAACTAATGAGAAATTCAATCCACAACGCCGAGAAACATGCTGATTGTCATCGGCATTTTCAAGAACACCAAGCAAGATCGCGAGTTCAGTTGTCATGCCGACCTTGTTCTCTAGTGGCCGATCGACAACTCAATGTAGGCTAGGATGTTCAAGAAATAATGGCTCATGGCAAAATCATCTGCATCAATTTGCAGGCAAGGCAAAAAGGATAAATTTAACAGAAGGATCCCATCTTGGGGCCTTTAAAACATCTATACAACCGATTTAAAACGACTAGCTCATCATTCGTCAATGTACTAACAGCATGAACATCAACAATTCATAAACTTGATGGAACAATACAGCAATGTATGTTCCATACACCAAAAAGACCGAAATAGACAAGTCGAAAGCCTATGCACTTATTCGGAGGCTAAACAGAGGAATAAGAAAACCGCGATGAGGACCACGGGGAAGAACAGGAGGGATAAACCCGGGGGTTGGATCGGACCCATCACCAACGGGGCCAACAGGAGCACCGCGGCAACCACCACGATCATCAGCACCGAACCGCTTCCCCACCCGTACTCTTCTTCCATCTTCGAAACACTCTTCACTTCGATCCTCGATTCTAGATGCCGGAGATCAATGTCGCGAGCGTCGGCGTGCTGTGAAAAGGATGGCACAAGTTGCATTGGAGTGGCGGGTGCGTATATATAACGAGAGAGAGAGAGAGAGAGGGGGCATCGCTTGGGGATCATCAGGAACTTCTGATGAAGCGATGCAATGGTTGGCGAGAGTAAGGCATCGCTTGGGGGATTATCGGGAACCGATGAAGCGATGCAACGATTGGAGACGGTGCAGGCATTCGAGTTGCGTCGAGTTGCATGGCCTCTCGTCGCCTGTTCACGACGTTATTACGAGAGTAGTGTAGTGATGTTTGTGTTGTAGTATGCTGAAAGTGATTACTTTTACTTTTCCATGAAAATGAAGTCAAGAGGTTTAAGAGGAGGAATATGAGTGTGAGTGGTTTATTGAGGTAATAGCCTAGAGGAAATTCTGTCGTCTGACCTTGATCTAATGAAAAAGTTAGGATAAAACATGAACGAGGGTCTACTCATTTTTTATGAAACGATTATTCCTTTCTTTGGTTCGTACATGAATCGAGACCAGATATTGTCAAGGGGAAAGTTTATCCAAAAAGTTATTAGCTTATTGCACTTTTTGCTAATTCAATTCTAAATCTTTCGATTTTATGAATTGAGTTATAAACCTTTATGAGTTCATTCAGTCAATTTTGGCCAAAAATTGTTGACATGGATGCCAGTCGTCCTACGTGTCAATTTTGGCGATGTCGGAACTGATATGGACATTTCTAATAAATTTTCAAATTTTTTTATATATTTTTTCTTTCATTTTCTTTGTTTTTTGGATTGGCAGTTAGCCACCCACAATGGCACTAGCTAAGGAAGTCATGACCCTCGCTAGTGACTGTGATGGCCTCGCTATGGCCATTGGGACTTGGTTGAGGGCTGCGATGCTTTGCCAAATCTAGACCAGGCAAGAGCGCCATAGCCCTCGCTAGCCCCGGTTGAGGGTTGATGCACCCTCCTCCAAACGCTATTGTTGGCCATCAATCCAAAATACCAACAACAAAAAAGTAAAGAAAAGGAAAAAAACCAAAAAAATTATAAAAAATTCAAAAATTATTAAAATGTCATAAATAAATGTGCATGTTAGCAAGCGATCGTGTCGCGTGGGATGACTAACATTCATGTCAGTAATTTCTAATAAAAATCAGCTATATACTTAATCGATAAATTATCAAAAGTTCTATATCTTAATTGTTATAATTAAAATGCTTACGATTAAATTGGTAAAAATATAATAGATTTAAATTTTTTTGGACAATTGACTTCCATGCAATTGAAAGGTTTTCAGCTATTGTCTCATAAACATAAAAAGGCAATGACGAAGCATGTTGATTCACTACTTTATTCCTCTCTCTCTGACGCTGAATTTTTGCTTGATTTGCTGGTAATAATGAAAAAATAATGATCTTCCCTAACAGTCAATGGCTTCCTTTATAGAAATTTATGACAAAACTGCACTTTACTTCTCACGGCTGCGAAACTTGAGGACGTCTTTTACATCTGTATAACATAGACATTTGATCTACTTTTGGGAAAGTTTGGACAAAGTTGGTAACACGTAACATCGTTACTGTACCCACAATTCACAGTACAATTCACAAGAATTACTGATCAGATTTGAGAAAATTATTTCAAAAGTCATATTTATTATACTACAACCAATTTAGCCATAAATTATTTTAATTTTATCAATTTAATTCCAACATTTTGATGATTAGTTAATTTAGTATTTTCGGCCAATTTAGGCAAGAGATAGTTGAAGCGGACATTGACCGTTTTATGTAACATGTTCACCATTTCCATAGAAAATTAGTTGGAAAGGACTCAATTAGTAAATTGTTAAAATTTTCACCACTAAATTGACAAAATTGAATAATTTAAAATTGAATTAGCCTCTATACAATGAAATTAGAATCTTTTAAAATTATTATCCCTTCAAATTCATTTCATTGAACCAAAAAAAAAAAAAACGTTTTTGAGTTTATAATATTATTACGATTGATTCTTCTAACGAGATCATCATCGTAAGGTGGTCCTTCTGATATAATTTTTTGCAATCAAATGAATTTTTTATAATTTGTCGAGTGGCGGGTAAAAAGGAAAAAAGAAAATAAGAACGGAAAGGAAGGCGTCTAAAGGATGTCGGATACGCGGCAAAATCCTGTTCTTTTATTCCAAACACTTTAACATGATGACGTTGACGGCAAGTCGGTCGGCGAAGTTTAATTGGTCGCTCTTGAGATGAGATTATGGGGTTTACTCGGTTGTTTCCTTTGACTTGTTCAAGCTTTTTGTAATCGATACCTAAATTGAAATTCTGCTTTTTTCCTAATTTTTCAATCACAAAGACTGTATGTCAATTGGGTGGACGGATTATGAAAAATAGCTTATGATTAAAATGTTAATAAAACATATGATTATCGGGCCTATCATGGGTAATCATTGAATTCTGATGACATCGATTCTAATTCTAATTTATATTAATCGAACAAGAACATCTGATAAATACATATAATTCTTGTCTAGGCAATGTAGTTTCGGATTTGTGTAAGGTATGTTGAAGTGCAGGAAGAAACTTTGGAGATTATAGGTAGATCGGTGATGTATGTGCTGAAGTGTTGAAACCGTGTTTAGGATTATCCGTATTTTTTTTTTTTTGGCCTTTTGATTATGTTTAACTCTAATGACATGTTACTTTGTAAATTTAAAATTGATTTGTGGGATCTGGCGTTCTAGAAGAAGGTTTGGCGTATTGGAAAAAAGAGAAAATTGTATAGGGGGAACGAATGAAGTAGTAACATCAACTTTGACTGTGTCGTCAGGAGATAGATCCTGGGATATTACCGTGTCTGGTCCGAACGCCAATCATCGCAGCGTACGACCCAGCTCAGCTCGAGGGGTCACACGCCTTCCCTCTCTCTTAAGGCGAGCAAGAACGAGTGACGCGAGACCTGGTCTCCCCCAAGCTCTCCTCTTCTGCATTAAAATAAGGAAAGCCTCGGACGCTGCTCTCTCTCTCTCTCTCCAGAGTCCCTGAAACCAAGAACTGAATCTTCCTCTTTGCAAGATCGTCATTTGGGTAAGTTTTTAGAGCTTGTTTGTTGGGTCTCGGGAAGTTCATCTTTTTGCTGATGAGTGGTTTTCATTCGCTGTTTGATCTTTGATGCTGTTTGTTTGAGGTTTTGGGTTGAACCCATTTGCTCTTGGTGGCAGAATTGGCTCTTTTCCTCTGAAAATCTGGTCTTCTGTAGCTGAAGCTGCATTGGGTGCTTCCTCCGAAACTCCCTCTCCCTTTTTCTCTTTCAAGATTCTTTGTTTTGTTTCGGGGCCAGAACAGCATGACCAGTTCAGGGAAATTGATGCTGTGTTTGTCGCTACACATTTAAATATAATGATAAGGAAAGTGTACTTTACACTCAATGCTTTTCTATACTCAGCCTCACAAGTCATAAAGTTTCGCCTTTTCTATGGGGGAAAAAATAAAGTTATCTGGCACGCAGTGGTGGATGATGACTGTATCCATCCGTTTGACGACATTTCTGGCATGATTGTGCTTGTTCTTTCCTTCTGGTTTTCTAAATGAATGCGCTCAAATGCACCTCAATTATAGCTCCGCTGCTTTGCATTCACATTTATGATTCTAGTATCCTATGTAGATCTCTCCGTGCAATTGCTTATCTGTTAAAATGCTTACCTTCTTCCCGGAAATCTGGAGTTGGAGTTTGATCTGGTAAATTTCTTCTTTCATTTTCCTGCAAATTCTTACATGCCGACATGATTTAATCATTTTTGGTTGTTGTCTTAATTCCTATGTGATCTTGTTTGATAGAAATTTGGCCTTCCATCTTGCAACCCTTTCTAAGTTCTTCCTCTGCAGAAATTCTCTGTGCGACTTCAAAGATATGGGAGAGCCATTGGGACAGTTAAAAGTGACTGTTGTGAGAGGGAAAGGTCTTGTGATCAGGGATTTCAAGAGCAGCGATCCTTATGTTGTTGTCAAGCTGGGCAACCAGGTGAATGCTTGGTCTCTTATTAGATCCTTTGGGTACCAAGTTGTCTATGCCTGTCAAGTTCATATTCAATTGGTTTTTGATGATTGGGTGTTGTACATCAGTTTTTAACTTGTGCTGAGGTACTAATAGTATGAGCACTAATGAATTGATGCCAGTGATTTTGGCTGTCACACAGTGTAAGACATACTGAAGCGCTTTGGTTGGTGATACTTCATTAGTGTGGACGCCTCTTTCTTGAGACTTTTGATTCACTTCCATAGTTTATGCATTCAATTAGTCTCTTCAGTGAAAATTTGGTGCTTACGCTTTATCATTTAGCAGACTGCAAAGACGAAAGTTATAAAGAGCTGCCTGAATCCTATTTGGAATGAGGAGCTAAGTTTTACCCTTGCAGAACCCGTGGGAATGCTAAACTTGGTAACTCTTCTCTCTATCTCTTTCTCTCTCTGCATGTGCGCACCCTCGCGATTTGTCATCATAATATACACTACAGTTAAGATCAAGGTTTTGGAGCATAAAATGTTTAAACTGCATTTCATCTGTCCATTCTGAAGTTCCAGTTATGCTTATTAGTCAAAATATGGAATGGTTGAATCTGTTTAATAATGTGAGCGTTCTGATAAGTTATACTTTTAAAGCCAAAACCCACTCTTTTTCGGCTTCTTCAAGCTTCTCTGTTCCATGTCTTCTGGTTGGGGTTCATTAGATTGTTCGTCAAGCCTCTTGCATCAAAGACTTTAAATGCAGTCAACTGCTTTATAAACCTACGAGAGTATAACATCTTGGGAAACCAAACAGAAGGGTGCATTGACTGGTTTAAGTCTTGGAGAGAGTGCTTCTTTTATCTCAAACAAATTGTTAATATCTTTGTCCTTGTTTTCCTTTTTCCACCTTACATTTTGTTCTTGTTCTGGAAACTTCTGAGAGTTTGAAAACATGATGGGCGCATGTGCATTTTATTTATGAACTTTACATGTGATCAAAGAAGTAACTTAAGGCTGTCAATTCATTGTACAATCACTGGCATATAATGACATATAATTCAATCACTTGCTGCAGGAAGTGTTTGACAGAGACCATTTCAAGGCGGATGACAAAATGGGACATGCCCACATAAGCCTTCAACCCATAGTCTCTGCTGCAAGACTCAGACAGATCCTAAAGGTTTCCTCCGGTGAGACGACACTGAGAAAGGTCGCCCCGGATGACGACAACTGCCTTGCAAGGGACAGCTCCATTGCTTGCATAGAAGGTGAGGTCGTGCAGGATATGTGGTTGAGGCTGAGCGATGTCGAGTCCGGGGAGATTCAGTTGAAGATCAAGTTCATAGATAGTTCTTTCGCAGGCACTAGATAGTCAGAAGTTGAGACTCGAGGTTAGCTGAAGCATTGTAGCCAACAGCGTTGGTAGCCTGAGCAAGTTTAGATTTTTCGACTTGTTTAGATTTCACAAGGCAATCAAACCACCAACTGAAGAATGGCTACTTTGTTGGTGGATGAAGCAAAATAGTGTGTATGGTAGTGATGAAGCAGAGAGATTTTTCAATGTAATGTTATCTGTTCCTACTCTTTTTACCATGTGCCAGAAGGTTGATATGAAAAAGCAGGAAGGGCCTTTGTAGTCCCTAGTGTGTGCCAATTTTGTCTTTCCACAGTACCATCTTGTTGACTAGTTCCTGCACATGAGACCTGGTATCCAATCACTCATGCTGCTCACCTGAGGAAAATCTTGGATGGGTGATAACTGCATCCGGTCACATCATGAGATTGACAAACTGTGATCTTGTTTCATGCTGTATTCGAATAAAATGAATCATTCGTTCGAAGGTTCGTAAGCCGGGATTAGAAGATAAACCCAAGTTGAGAGGCTGTGAAGTGTTTCCCAAAACGCCTCACGGTCACAGCACATTCACATCGGTTATCAAGCATAACAAGTCATGGACATTTCATGGATGGTTTTAACTTTTAAGACAATACGGCAGAGACAACATCATTAGTTTAAGAGCGAGGAAGCAAAATTTATGCTTGCATACCAAAAGGATGATTTGCAAGATTTTGCGAGATTGTATGAGTATTCTTTCTTTCTTTTTTTCTTTTGGGTCGTGAAGGATAATTAGAAAAAAAAGAAAATGGAATACAAAGTGGCCTTTAAAAGCGAGCTCCTTTGGCGCTGGAAATGGCTATTTGGCTCTCTTCTTCGATCCTTTCGAAAAAATGACGATGACCCTTCGATTGAAATCGAAACCCATCTCGGAAGAAGAAGGAGAAGGAGGAGGGCCCACGGACCCATCTCGCTCTGGCGATGAACTCGCGAAGAAATCGACGAGGGTCGATCTTGGAAATGGGAGCGAGGTCGTGTACATGCCTCGCTTCCTCTCGCCCGACGAGTCCTGGCGGTTTTGCGACTACCTCGACAATCACATCCCTTGGACGAGACCCACGATCCGGGTCTTTGGTCGCTCTTGTTTACAGGTGTTTTTTAACATTGAATTCACGACGCATTTGCATTGCCGCATGTTGTTGTTCTCGTTCGTTTTGTTCAGCCACTAGAATGCTGTCTGAGAGTGAGATCATCTCAGGGCAGTAAAGAAGAATTTTTAGGCTTCTTTCATGTGCGAGGTATCTGGGAAAGAAGTTGGGCTCAGCTTCTGATACCGTCAATTAACTAAAGTTGCGGTCTTTTGTGAATGAAACGATATTGTGGTTCTTGGGTTCTTGTTTACTATCAGATGAAGCTGCTAGGGTTTATGCCATAAGTTTGTTGGTGCTGCTGCCTTTGAGTTTTTAGTTAAATGCCAGTGATGTTGAGCCGAAACGTGCATTTGTTGATATGTGCAATGTTCAAGGATTGGGGCATTTGACTACGATTGAGCGGAAGTGAAGTTCTCTAAATGCACAATTTTGAAAGTTTGCAGGGAGAATCATGAGTGAAGATTTAAATGCAAGTGCCTCAACTAAAGAGTTTGATACAGTGAGCCCTTATCCTATAGATTTCAAGGCAATTTTCTTGCATTGCCCAAAACAGAGAATCCATTTTCCATGGGGTGATCAGGATTTGTAATCTACTTATTTGCTTAGCTGATTCAATTTATTACCAGTGACTTTCTGTGACAGTGCTATAACTGGTATAGCTGAAGGCAGTATGGTTGGTTCCTGATTATTGATGTTAGAAGAGTTAGTTGCAGAAGTATTTGACATAGCCTTGTAATTAGCACTGTTATAATTTCAGGTGACTTGACAGGCGTTAGTCAGTCTGTCTGTAATTCCTGTTTGTTTGTTTGTCAAACAGAATGCAATTGTTATAAGCCATTAATTCGATGTAGTTAAGCAGAAAATGAAAACTTATTAGAGATTATCACAAGAGTTTGTAAGACTTGGTAGGTTCCTTCTAGCTTGCTTGGTACTGCAGTGCTTGAGCAAATGCTTTTGGTAAATATAGACATTACTTATGCTGTTACTCTAATGTATGAATTTTCAATGGCAGCCCAGAGACACATGTTATGTTGCAAGTGCTGGGCTGACAGACTTGGTGTACAGTGGATATCAACCACATGCCTACTCGTGGGACGATTATCCTCCGCTCAAGGAAATCTTGGAGGCAGTAAGGGTGTAGTGCGATTGAGATTTTATCACAACAATTTCCCCCAAAAGAAAGTAATTTTTGTTGTTCTCTGTGTTAACATCTATGTACGCTCTTTTCTGAAGGTTCACAATGCACTTCCTGGGAGTAAATTCAATTCCCTACTATTGAATAGATACAAAGGTGGCAATGACTATGTAGGTTGGCATTCTGACGACGAGAAACTGTATGGATCTACTCCAGAAATCGCCTCTGTTTCCTTTGGATGTGAACGTGAGTTTTTCCTCAAGAAGAAACCCAGTAAAACCTCCCAAGGTGAAGTTGTTGATACTTTAATTTGCTGAAAGGAACTGCAAGAAACTATGCCTAAACTCTGTTGATTCCTACGACACGGAACCTCTGTTGACTTTTGACTATGATTTGATAGTAGAATTCAGACTTAATAAAAGTCTATATAAGTCAATGTACTGATGCCTATTTTGTCTTGTTGTGATGGTTAGCAAGAAGACTGGATGATGAACCGGTGAGAAAACGATCAAGGATCGGCAATGATGCTGATCAACACACATTTGTCCTGAAGCATGGCTCCTTGCTAGTGATGAGAGGCTACACTCAACGGGATTGGGTCCACTCGGTACCAAAGCGTGCCAAAGCGGAGGGGGTCCGGATTAATCTGACCTTCAGGTGCATCGTCTCGTAGTTGATGGAATTTTGCACAAACAAAGAAACAGAAGGAATCCAGCATTGTTTTTCTTCTACTCATCTGCTGAGTCTGTATTATGGAGATGCTACTCGTAGTATGCTCTGACGAGAGATTGGATTGTCCTAATCCTCTGTTTATGCACTTCCGATTTTCTGAGTAAACTTCAAGAAGCTAATGTTTTCCATTTCCTTCTGTGTACACAGTAGATTTTCTGAGTGAACTTCAAGAAGCTAATGTTTTCCATTTCCTTCTGTGTACACAGTAGTACTCCTTCTGTGTACACAGTAGTACTAGCAGTATGCTGCTTTGTTTGCGCTGAGATCATCATTCTATCCGATGTAAAACATATCCAAACATGATTCAAGATCTGGACATGACCTTGGAAAACATTGATCGTACGCTGAATGATATTTTCTATAACATCCTGGGATCGCCCATGTACATATATTGTCCGCTTTGGGTCAAGGCCCGCACGGCTTTAAAACGTGTTATTTAGGGGAGAGGGATCCACAGCCTTATATACTACCCTAGGACTCCCTCCCTAAGTGATGTGGGACAAGACATGTGACCCCCTCTCTTGTGTATGTTCGAGGACTGAGGCGCGGATGCACCGCCATCCCTCTTCCTCGCGCACCGTTGCTTGGGCTCCCTTGCGCACGTCCGAGGACGGAGGCGCGGACGCACCGCCATCTCTCCTCCTTGCACACCGTCACCCAGGCTGTCACATTCTCCCCCCTTCGGGCACAACATCTTCGCTGTGGCCCCACACGCTGTCGGGAGTCGGCTCTGATACCAATTGTAAGGACCTAGGGCTCATTGAGTAATATTGTCCGCTTTTGGCCGAGATCCTTGCACACGTCCGAGGACCGAGGTGCGGACGCACCGCCATCCCTCCTCCTCTTGCGCACCGTCGCTCAGGCCGTCACATTATTATTGCATAAAAATCGGATAATGTGACAACCCGGGCGACGGTGTGCGAGGAGGAGGGATGGCGGTGCGTCCGCGCTTCGGTCCTCGGACGTGCGCAATGGAACCCAAGCGACGATGCACGAGGAGGGATGGCGGTGCGTCCGCGCTTCGGTCCTCGGACGTGCGCAAGGGAGCCCAAGCGACAGTGCGTGAGGAGGAGGGATGGCGGTGCATCCGCGCCTCAGTCCTCGGATGTGCGCAAAGGAGGGGGTCACATGTCTTGTCCCACATTGCTTAGGGAGAGAGTCTTGGGCTAGTATATAAGGCTGGGATCCCTTTCTCTTGAGTAACGCGTTTTAAAACCGTGTGGGCCTTGGCCCAAAGCGGACAATATATGTACATGGGCGATCCCAGGATGTTACAGGTGGTATCAGAACCCAAAGGATCCGACTGCCCAAAGGAGGGGAGAATGTGACTGGGCGATCCCAAGATGTTACAGGAGAATGTGACTGGGCAATCCCAAGATGTTACAGGTGGTATCAGAACCCATGTGACTGGGCGATCCCAAGATGTTACAGGAGAATGTGACTGGGCAATCCCAAGATGTTACAGGTGGTATCAGAACCCAAAGGATCCTGTGCCCCGACTGCCCAAAGGAGGGGAGAATGTGACTGGGCGATCCCAAGATGTTACAGGTGGTATCAGAACCCAAAGGATCCGACTGCCCAAAGGAGGGGAGAATGTGACTGGGCGATCCCAAGATGTTACAGGAGAATGTGACTGGGCAATCCCAAGATGTTACAGGTGGTATCAGAACCCATGTGACTGGGCGATCCCAAGATGTTACAGGAGAATGTGACTGGGCAATCCCAAGATGTTACAGGTGGTATCAGAACCCATGTGGCCGGGCGATCCCAAGATGTTACAGAGAATGTGACTGGGCAATCCCAAGATGTTACGGTGGTGGTATCGTAACCCAAAGGATCCTCGTGCCCCGACGCCCAAAGGAGGGGAGAATGTGACTGGGCGATCCCAAGATGTTACAGGTGGTATCAGAACCCAAAGGATCCTCCTGTGCCCCGACTGCCCAAAGGAGGGGAGAATGTGACTGGGCGATCCCAAGATGTTACAGGAGAATGTGACTGGGCAATCCCAACCCAAAGGATCCTGTGCCCCGACTGCCCAAAGGAGGGGAGAATGTGACTGGGCGATCCCAAGATGTTACAGGTGGGTATCAGAACCCAAAGGGTCCGACTGCCCAAAGGAGGGGAGAATGTGACTGGGCGATCCCAAGATGTTACAGGAGAATGTGACTAGGCAATCCCAAGATGTTACAGGTGGTATCAGAACCCATGTAACTGGGCGATCCCAAGATGTTACAGGAGAATGTGACTAGGCAATCCCAAGATGTTACAGGTGGTATCAGAACCCATGTGACTGGGCGATCCAAAGGATCCGACTTCCCAAAGGAGGGGAGAATGTGACTGGGCGATCCCAAGATGTTACAGGAGAATGTGACTAGGCAATCCCAAGATGTTACAGGTGGTATCAGAACCCATGTGACTGGGCGATCCCAAGATGTTACAGGAGAATGTGACTGGGCAATCCCAAGATGTTACAGGTGGTATCAGAACCCAAAGGATCCCGTGCCCCGACCGCCCAAAGGAGGGGAGAATGTGACCGGGCGATCCCAAGATGTTACGGTGGTATCGTAACCCAAAGGATCCGACGCCCAAAGGAGGGGGGAGAATGTGGCTGGGCAATCCCAAGATGTTACGGAGAATGTGACTGGGCAATCCCAAGATGTTACAGGTGGTATCGAACCCATGTGGATCGGGCGATCCCAAGATGTTACAGGAGAATGTGACTGGGCGATCCCAAGATGTTACAGGTGGTATCAGAACCCAAAGGATCCTGTGCCCCGACTGCCCAAAGGAGGGGAGAATGTGACTGGGCGATCCCAAGATGTTACAGGTGGTATCAGAACCCAAAGGATCCTCCTGTGCCCCGACTGCCCAAAGGAGGGGAGAATGTGACTGGGCGATCCCAAGATGTTACAGGTGGTATCAGAACCCAAAGGATCCTGTGCCCAAAGGAGGGGAGAATGTGACGGAGCGCAAGGGCCTCGACTCAGCGCTTCTCGACTCAAAGCGGACAATATTACTCAGTGAGCCCTAAGTCCTTACATTTTCAAATATTTTTCAAATATAATATGGAATCATCAATTGTTCTGTATACTAATCTATCGTTCATTCAATGTGGTGGACTAGCTACTAACTATATTTTAAACTTATTAATTATAATTCAATAATTTTACTGTCAGTTATCACTCTATGATTATTCAGTATCAGTCATGAATTCTTTAACGAGAATTTGCTAAGGGAACCCGAGAGACCCAATATTATAAAATCACTGAGAATGACAGTCTTGAGTAAAATCTACTATCTATCCAAAGGAAGAAGATCTAATAAAGAATCCAGTTAAAAATGCCAAGACGCATCCCAAGGCGATGATGGGTAGGGGTGTGCAACTGGACCGGGTTTACCCGGAACCCGGACCGGACCGGGTTTACCCGGAACCCGGACCGGACCACCCGAAAAACAGGGTCGGGAACCGGTTCTCGATTAAACCGATCCAAGTACAGGTTCCAATTTTTGAGAACCGGTTGAAACCGGTCCGGGAACAGGGTCCAAGTAAAGGCCCACCCAAAACCGGATTGGTTTTGGAATCGGTTTTTACCCTGTTAAAAATAAAAAATTGTCTCTCTATATAATGCTTTTGAGTCTCTTTGTCTTCGAAGAAATGTTAACAAAAGAAAAATTTTCTCTGAATCAAATTAAGAGAAAATTGTTTTGAAAGAATTGTTAAAAAAAATTGTTCTCATGAATTATTTTTCTTTTTTAATGATCCTACTTTCAACTATTGTAGCACTAATTCTCAGTCCAACTCAAGAAAGACGTCCTTTTAATAAAAGCTTCGTTGCATACACATAAATAAGCACATTAGGTCATATTAGAAGTATTTGTGAGAATGAGACTAATATTAGATCCATATTTGTTGTTAATACTTATGCATTCTTAGGATTTTTGCTTGTTTTTTCGCTAATTGATGTAAAATTCAGAGCCGTA
This sequence comes from Angophora floribunda, assembly GCA_014182895.1. NCBI lineage: Eukaryota > Viridiplantae > Streptophyta > Magnoliopsida > Myrtales > Myrtaceae > Angophora > Angophora floribunda. The sequence continues at coordinate 10,892,129 of CM024708.1, forward strand.
TAGAATATTGAACAGTTACAAAACATGTTCTAATGAAAATAGGGGGTCGGAAAAACAGAGTTGGGTCCAAAATAGGGTCCAATAAAAAATAGGGTAGGGTATATGATCCAGAAAAGAGAAACCGGTTATAACAAAGTCCAGATTTGAACCCTACCCATCCTAGACCCGATCACCCGCCACCTATATAGACACGGCACGGCACGGCATCGGCTTTTGTTCCGTCTTCCAGCTTTGATCCGCGACGTGTTGCTGTAGTGGGTCCTGAATTTTGCTCCGCTTCTTCGAAAACTCCGTAATTCTCTCTCGGCGTTCATGGGTTTTGTACAATCCTTGTTTTTTCTTCTTCTTCCCTCATCGTGTCTGTGTCTGGACATGTCGCAGTTCCTGTTTACAAGAGCATAGCTGGTCGCAGCGATGGCCTCTGCTTCGGAGTTTATTCACCCTCAAGGTTCTTCGTCTTTCTTGCTCAGTCTTTATGTTCCTAGGATGATCATGTCTTGGTTAATTTTTGCTTATCTAGCTCCATTTCTTGGAAGACACGAGCGAATGAACAGAGCAGAAAAGGGAAGGAAACAAGAGACAGACCCTGTAATAGATTTTCTTTCGGCTGACGATCGGTACCCAAAAAAATACGAAATTTCGTTGAGAGTTTGATTTGGTGATTGAATTTGGGTGGCTGGCGTAGATCTTCTTCTGGATATAGCATCTTGAGTTGTTCTAGTTCTGTGGAAAGCGTGAATGCAAGACTTATTATTCATGGGAAGAGGATGTCGATGATGCCATAACTTTCGTATGAATCCCATTATTTTATTGGTGACCCTTAAAAAACATTTAGTTGAGTGATATGACGAATACTAAGGGTTTTATTTTAATGAAAACATATCCAGCTTGGCTTCTTTTAAATCCAGAGTAGAAAAACGATCGAATGATTAGATTTGGTCTCTCCCAGTCGGCGATGGTGAGGCTCAAGAGGCGCTTGAGCCTGCATATTGTGAGGGATATTGTGCCAGTTATGTAGCCGGTCCGCTTGGCGCTGTTGAAAATGGGTCCTTGAACTTGCCCCGGAGGTTGATTTCAGCAACACGGTGGGACTCTGGGTCGCAGCTGATGCCTACCAGTTACGGCTGCAGCTGGGGCCGGTCCAGGAGTTGAATATGCTGAAGTAGGGCTTGTGGAGTGGCGCTCTGAAGGAGAGGAGCGCTGCTTAGTCTGATGTTGGGCAGGTGGTGGCGAGTGCAAGAAATAATGATGCAACAAAAATATCAATTGAAGGCTTATCATTTCTCAAGTTTTGGAAGATTTGTGTATGGGTTAGGGTTTTACATTTGACCTAATTTGGGCCCAATTCTTTAATTTGGGGCAAGGAAAGGGTAAAACAACATCTTTTACACACTTCAATGACATCATTTCCCCTGCAAGTCATGCCGAATGAATTTATATTTAATAGATCCCATGTCATATATTTCAGCAAAAGAGTTTGCCGATATCACTGAATTGAACCTCTTTTAGAGGTAATGACGCTAGTGATCAATTGAAAAGACATGACACATTGTACAAAAGTTATGAAACTGATAGTGTCCCTTTCCCTATATTTCATTTGATTTTTTCCAAGCTTTGATGTTTGGTGCTTTGCTCCAACAGATGTTTGTATTGTCGGTGTTGCTCGTACGCCCATGGGTGGCTTTCTGGGTTCCCTTTCTTCTTTCTCAGCTACTCAGCTTGGCTCCATAGCTATTCAATGTAATACCCAATTCCCTTGTCTTTGATTTCACACAATCATAGTGGAGCTTTGAAAGGTCAATCTGATTGTGTTGCTCATGTTCGTTTGAAGGTGCCCTTAAGAGAGCTAATGTAGATGCTGCATTGGTGCAAGAGGTGTTCTTCGGGAATGTCCTAAGTGCAAATTTAGGGCAAGCCCCGGCTAGACAAGCTGCTTTAGGCGCTGGAATACCTAATTCTGTGATTTGCACCACTGTGAACAAAGTCTGTTCATCAGGAATGAAAGGTCACCTTTTGTGATAAGGCTGAAAACGCATTCTTTTCACTTTTTTTTTAGTGGTTCACATTTCTAAAGAGTGTTGACATGTTAAATCCCTTGCTTTATCAGCTACAATGCTTGCAGCACAGACCATTAAGTTGGGCATTAATGATTTTGTTGTGGCTGGTGGTATGGAGAGCATGTCTAATGCGCCCAAATATCTAACTGAAGCAAGGTTGGTATGTGTACTTTGCTGGTTTTCAGAGAGTTTTGGAACACATCTCTTTCAATTTGTTGATAGATGAATTTTTCGTGTACTAAGAAGGCTTATTTTAGTATTTCCAAAGCATATTTGCTACTAGCTACAAAGCTACATGAAGAATTCTAGTGCCTACCTCTGGATGGTATTGTTCCATATTGTTTTGACTTTCCTTTTTATTATATATGGCTGGACCCTGTGGAAAACTTTCTTGTTAAAGATTCTTGGCAAGCATTTTGATGCACTTGTATATTATTGGGTGAACAGGAAGGGATCTCGACTTGGCATGATAGTATTGTTGATGGCATGCTCAAAGATGGCCTTTGGGATGTCTACAATGACTTTGGAATGGGTGTTTGTGCAGAAATTTGTGCTGAGAATCATAGCATAACAAGAGAAGAACAGGTATTGATTCATGATCTGATTCAATTTAAATTATCGTACTTCTCTTCACAACAGTGAACCTGTTCTATATTTAACAGACTGTATTTGGAACTATCATGCAGAAAAAGTGGTAGCATTTTGGTGGAATTCATTGATGCTCTCATTTCTTATTTCCCTATGACTCTCTTCATGTGGCGTAATATTAAATGCATAAACTTTTTGTTGCTTGTGTGCTGCTTTAGCTGATTCGGTTAACCGCATGCTGTCATTTCTTAATTCCCTATGACATGCATGTTTGTGGCTATGACTCTTCATGTGGCTTAACATTTAATGCATGAACTTTTTGTTGATTGTTGCTACTTCAACTGATTCATTTTAAGTGGGAACAGAAGTTTACTTTGATTTATCATGTTCCCTTTTGAATGCGCTACAGGTTCCTCCTTTGACTTATTACATCTTTTTTCATGGTTGATCACAGGATTCTTATGCTATTCAGAGCTTCAAAAGAGGAATCACTGCACAAAACAGTGGTCTTTTTGCCTGGGAGATAGTTCCGGTGTGATCTCTATTTCACAGAACTGAAGTTTCTGGATTAACTGATGTAATTCTAATTTTAGTATTGCACTTCCAGGTTGAAGTTTCAGGAGGAAGAGGAAAGCCGTTAACAATTGTAGATAAAGATGAGGGTTTAGGAAAGGTAATTACTCTGGTTTGGAGGTGTTTAAAACAGATTCAAATTCTTTTGCAGTTAGTCAATTACGTTGGATCCTTTTGGTTAAGGAAGGATAAGCAATGACAGAGGATAAGATCGTGATATGGTGTCAAAAATAATCTCTTTAGGGTTTGTTTAGCTTTTCTATATTACTGGTGAGGCTGCTGCATTCGATTCTTGCACTTTTTAGATACCTTATCCTAACCTGTTTCCTCTACCATCTCTCTTTTCCTCCCATAGTTCGACTCTGCAAAACTAAAGAAACTGAGACCTAGCTTCAAGGAGAATGGCGGTTCTGTTACTGCCGGGAATGCATCTATCATAAGGTATAAGCCTGTCCTAGAGTGTGCATTTCTGGACATCAAACTATTTTGGCTGTTTTGGTGGTTCCTGTGCCAAATCTTTCATAAGGTATAAGCCTGTCCTAGGTTGTGCATCTATCATAAGGTATAAGCCTCTCTTTATGTTTCTGTGCAGTGATGGTGCAGCTGCACTAGTTCTAGTTAGTGGGAAGAAAGTACTTGAACTTGGGTTGCGAGTAATTGCAAAGATCAAAGGATATGCTGATGCTGCTCAGGTGCTATGAAATTCTAACATTTTTTTTACTTCTGTCCATGAAACTTTGATGGACGGTTGCTGAAGTTTATTCTCTTGCAGGCACCCGAACTATTCCCGACTGCCCCAGCCCTTGCAATACCAAAAGCCATTTCAAATGCTGGTCTTGATGCTAGTCAAATTGACTACTATGAAATTAATGAAGCATTCTCTGTACGTAGTCATGCTTAAATATTTGACACCAAGCTTTACATTCTTCTCGTGGATCTGCTGACCATAGTTCGATACCCGTCTCTGCAGGTTGTGGTTCTTGCCAATCAAAAGCTACTTACTCTAAAACCTGTAAGTGTTACAAAAACTTACTTGTACCATTCCGTATAGTGCACTCTTAGATCAAGTCCTTTCAGTTCTATCTCCTTTCAACTTATTCGTTTGTTTTCAAACTTTTGATGTTTCCAACTATGTTAACTTATCAGGACCACTTTGTTTACATCTGTTGATTTCAGGAACGAGTCAATGTGCATGGTGGAGCTGTATCACTAGGACATCCATTAGGATGCAGTGGAGCTCGCATACTGATCACATTGTTAGGGGTAAATTTTACTTGCTTATCTTGCTATTCTTCTTGGCAATGTTGCTTCACTATTAAGCTTGAAGCTGAGGAAGATCATCTCCTCTTTCTTTGTGGTGCTTAAGTCATTATATGCTTTGACCATCTCGATAATTACATGGTGTTGATTTAGGTGCTGAGACAGAAGAACGGCAGGTATGGTGTAGGTGGGATCTGCAATGGGGGAGGCGGGGCATCTGCCCTTGTTGTTGAGCTCATGTAAGCCTTTACTGCTTTTGTAAGGAATATCTTTATTTCAGTTAATTTAAAGAAACTGGTTGTCCTGTTTCACCCTCCTAATTGCACAATCCTGGCACAAAAAATTGAGGATTTCCCTCAGCTGCGTTAATAATTAATAGCATTTTGCAGTATGGGTTCCTGAGATGCTAGGACACACCTGCCTTTGCACTTCTGCTTCTTTTGCTGTTGCTTCTAATCCTCGCTTAAATGTGTCCACTACATGAAAGATGCTAGAACATGGGACCCGTTTTTGGTGGACTGGAAGACACCTTCGTCCCAAGAACATGTCATGAAGTTAATTTGTGGCAAAGCCTTAGGGCGTTAGAGAAATGCAAATAATGGTTTCCCCTAAAAATTTAAAGTGTCTCTTGTAATTGCCAAGTCATTTAAAGATTGGTCTATAACGTGAGACAATGAATTATCTTGTTTGATGCTTCCGAGGATCAATGCATCTTTTAAGTGAGCATTTAATTTCGAGTTTAGCTGAGCACATGTTCTGTGAGAGAGCAATTCATTTCGTGCTGAGGCCCCAGGAGCACGTCAATCGTCATTTGTGACCTGCTGCTGTGATGCAACTATGGAATCTGAACTTACTGGGATCTTTATGTCTTGCAGGTCATCTCCGCAGATCCGCCGTTCTTCCTTGTAGTGGCTGTTCTTTACATAAAATAACCAAATAAAATAAGAATGTGCTCATTGGTGTATCTTAATCTTCCTTGGCAAGGGAATGTACAATCATAAGATCTTGAGAAATGTCTGAATAATTTATTGGTGTATCTTAATCATCGTTGGCCAGGGAATGTACAATCATAAGATCTTGAGAAATGTCTGAAATGCTCATTCTTGCATTCTCGTGTGAATTTTTTTATGTTGTTTGCTCGTCTCGATTGGAAGATCCCTATTTGGATAATATACATTCCAGTTGACTGAGCCCCCTAAGATTCTAATACACATTAATTTTCAGGCCCGGAGGCTCTGGGAAATAGAATAGGAGAGGTGAAGTTTGTATAAAAAAAAATAAAAAAACAATTCCTTCTGGTTGATTGAGCAAAAATCAGTGGATGGTTAGGGGGATCTTCTATAATTTCGCACGCGAGGTAGTCAACAATTAAAATGAGATATTTCCCCTTTTTTTTTTACGGATTGGGTAATAAGTCTCCATAGAACATAATGCATATAATAAAGTGCTTGGGAGTTAAAACAGAATATTTTCACTGATTGAAATGGAAATGCACCTAATGCATACATATTGAACAACGAAAGTGAAGATATTGACTAGCTAGACTTACCTAGTAAACATTTGCAAGATCCCACAAAGTCATGTCGGATAAAGAAGATGAGGAACATTTCCTTCTAAATCTGAGAGCCTCCATGAGATCCCTCTGCGGAAATGATACTAACTTGCATATAGAAATGAATATTACAGCATACCAGAAGGTCATAGATCTCCTAGGAACATGGCTTTGAGCTATTCAGTACACTAAGGCACATCCGGCTAGATTGGGTTACCTCGAAGATTACATAGATATTAGGGTGACCCGCATGTTTCGCGCTGTTATGTCGCACAATTGGAAATGGCCCATCGTTCATGTAATCGAATCAAGGAAATGATCAGCTCCTGTTAGATTCACCGCTGCACATAGTCGTCTTGAAGCATTTTGATCCCAACAGTTTCACTTCGCCATTGATTTTAAGGCTATCCAGTGAGTCAGGCATCCCACTTCCGTTTTCAAACTTGTGTAGCTCGGATTCTATAGTTCTAGCAATCTCTGACCCTTCTGTAGCGGCCTCAGGTAGAGCAACATGAAAAGAGCCCTGTTTGACAGGTTGGACAGGTTCACGGGCCAGAGCTTGCTCCTTGATATAATTGTAAAGCTGTTGGTGAAAGGGATGGTCCAAGGAGTAGCAATTTTCCGGTCCATATGATGAATGCCGACCAGAACCCGAACCTTCCCCCTTGCAAAAATGCGGGAGGGAACTGTAATCCATTATCTACAAGGGGAGTCAAGAAGCAATATGCAGAATGAGAAAGAATTCAATAGGAATTCATAATAATCACTACAAGTTCAATGGAATTGGAGACACCTAATGAGTCAGTGCTAGATGAAAATTAGGGGAGAGAGAGAGAAATTAATGCCATTCACTCTAGTCTAATTCTCGTGCGAGAAGCAAAATATCCAACCTTCAGTAGATCGTCACGTCCACAGCCAGGCAACACCTGAACTTTCTTTCTTGTTCTCTCTTGCAAAAGTGGCTTCACAACCTGTTCAAAGTTGAACCTTTACAGAGGTGCAATGACAAAAGAACATAGAGATCCTCCAAAAGAAAGATATTTTCAAGCAACAGGTCAATACTTTTTTATGTGCTTGACATGCTTTGATGCATTTGATTTGAGAGAGACAGTCAACTGAAATATAAACTTCCGTGTAAGCTTACCTTCCAACAAGCAGAAAAGATGTATGGAGCGTTCACGATGTAATAGGTATTTGTCTTCTCAGGGTAGTTCAAGTCATCAACAGTCGATATAATTGTCAATAACTGGACAAACATAAAACAACAGTCAGCCATGACAGATACAATTAAATTGTGTGTATGAACAAACATCCTTGTCATACAAAAATTACCTTGCTATATACTATTTTGTGATAGCACTGCTTATTTGCAATTTCCATGGCTAGAATCTTAGCAATTGCTTGGAAAATCAAAGGTCATCTAAAGTATATTCACTATCAACTTATTTGAAAAGAAACCCACTAAATTTTTTTTTAAAACAAAAATGGTCTTCTTATGAACAAAAGAAATATATCATCTTCGAGTCCACAGGCATCAGTGCAATAAGTACGTGTGTATCCATGCATATATACATATTGAAACATCCTACTAGTAAGTACATATCTGTGTCACTCAGGGAAGTATCTTTGCCCCACCCCACCATAGCTTAAAACATCGAGAGCTCAAACCCAATCATAAAATAGAAGCCCTTCAGTGAATGAGGTGTGATTAAAATAAAGGGGATAACTTGGTAGCTGAAGTAGTAGCAACTTTTGTTATTCTTTACTTTGTTTGCTGGAAAGCCAATGCAACTAGAAAATGCATGCTTATTAAATTAAGCATTTCTTGTGAAACAGCCAAAAAAAAGCACAAGTACCAAAATTTAGCACGGGAGACACTTTAGTGTTAAAAGTTCTGAAATGTATACTTAAGTGCCACTTTTTAAAAAAAAATCAAGACATTTAAGTGTCAAGTCCAATGAAGGTGGCTGGAAATTCAACGTGGCTTTTTTTAATAATATAAGTCACTAATGTGGTTCGTGGAAAGTGCCAAAACGATGTCGTTTTTCAATTTTTAATATAAATATAAATTAAATAATATTAAAAACTTAAAAAAAAAAGAAAAAAAGAAGCATAGCACAGGCAAGAGGGAGCTCCCCGCCCGTGGCCACGAGAGTCATCAGCACCTAGGCGAGGGTCGACAGGCCCTCGCTAGAAGCCAAGAGAGGGGGGCGACCCTCTCTGAGATTTGGGTAAGGGTTGCCACCCTCGCCCCAACTTGGATGAGGGTCAGCGATCCTCGTGCAGCACCCCTAGAGCTGGGTGAGGTTTGGGGGTGCTAGGCAAGGGTCACCTGCCCTCACCTCAGCCTAGGCGAGTGGCCACCAGCGCCTACGTGAGGGCGGGCGATCCTTGCCCAGATCTGGGAGAGGTTGCTGCCCTCTCCGCACAATGGGGCAGCAGCCACAGGCCAGGGAGCCCACGCCTGTGTGATTTTTTTTTTTTTTTTTTTAGTTTTTAATTTAATTTAATTAATTTTCATTTCAAAAATCAAAGGAGGCAAAACATTGTTTTGATTGAGTCTAGCCACGTCACCACCCAAAACGACATCACTTTGGGCTTATCTAGCCACATAAGCATCCAAAATGATGTCGTTTTGAGCTTATGTCATTAGAAAAATGCCATGTATGCAATTTGGCTGGATTTTCTTGCCGTTGGCACTTAAATAATTCATTTTGCTCTGATTTTAGCACTTAAGTGTATGTTTTCTGAATGTTTTGCACTATGTCAAGTTTTGACATTTGCGGTGCCCATGTTTCCTTATGAAATTATAATAATGATTATATATTGTAATATTACTTGTTGGTTACAAGTCCAGATAATATGAAGCGTGACTAAAATGGCTAATACCAAATGTTTTGATTAGAGAAACGTGTTTCCCAAGGTAGGATGATCTCAAGATACATCCCAAGTACAAAAGCAACAGTTAAGATATGAGAAAATGGCACAACAAGAGTTGTATGTGAATCATCTGCACTTCAAAGAAGCGACTTACCTTTATTTGACTAAGGGCTGAAAACCTCAGGCCGGTCATATCTAGAACCTTCAAACAAGTGGTAATAGGTCGCCCGTACCTTTTGGATGCAGAAGGCTACACCAATGATCACATGTCAAAATAACATCTAAATTAGGTTGGGAAATTCCAGAGCTGTCATAAGACTCACCAAAATTACACGGTCTCTGTATTCATTGATTTGAATATGTGACTGCACGTAATAATGAACCTGAAAGTAATCAAGAATACCAGGTTATCAATAAGTTCATAAAGTTTGGCGGTTAATTACAGAAGCACTAAAAGAAAGAAGCACTTACTGAAGCTTTGTCGAAGGTGCTAAGCCCAACCCCAATGGCAAATACTGGGAGTCCCTGTAAAATGACCGGTATAAGCACACATCTAATTCACGAAAGACCACCTAAAACTTGTTCCTCAGAGACTATACAATGAGTTGGATCATGTGGGTCATTCTAGAATATGAATGTAGAGATGAAGATTTGGTGTTGAAAATACCTCCTTGGAGTAACCTGACAATCCAATAAGTTGTGAATCTCGCACAGCTCTGTACAAGTCCGAAGGGAGAATTGGTTTCTGCCACCAAAGATTCAAAAAAGTGTTAATTGAAGGTCACAGATAGTAAAATATTCCTAGACAGTTCAAAGTGAGATCAAACATATGGATTATGTCCATGAGCTGTCATCAAACATATGGATTATATCCATGAGCTGTCATTTAACCATGATGTCAGAATCAGTCAATTAAAGAATAATGCAGTCATATGATCCTCGTGTTCAGTTCTGATCCAGGTGATAGACATCTTATGCAAGAAAATTTGTGTATTTCTGGAAAAAAACTGCTCATTTGACCGAAAGAAAGAATCCATAGCAGTCAAACAACCTCAAGATTACATAGTGACATTAGCTAAGAGTTGGAAGTCTTTAAGCATCTTACATGCAACTAATCTACAGTTTTACATATCATTGACTTTCAAACACAGTTGGGGGCAAATGCAAACAGAAATCAGTTTATCTCTATCTTAAAATTCAAAAAAATTATCATGCAAACATCCAAGCAATAACTCTTGAAGAACATGAAAAATTTGAATAGAATGTTAACTCACCGACAAAATGTAATCGATCCCACTTTCAGTACGCCACTTCAAACAATCCACCAACTGCAACAAAATGGACCCATTAACCTAGAGTGTAAATTCCTTGTCATGCAAAAGGACTGCTCTTTCAGGTAGTTGTAATTCTCACCATTTTATGGGCTTTGGCAACATTGCCTTCTCTTGCCTTTAGAAAGCGCACCAGAGTTTCTTTAACATACCCTTGATGAACATTCTAATAAGATCAAAAGATGAATCAAAGAATCTAGTCAGTTCACGTAAACCAGGACCTCAGAAAGAAGAAACATCCACATGTAAAACAAAAATAAACTAACAACAAAGCAAGGGAATCATTCTTGAGTGATACACTAAGGTCAAAGGAAATATGATAATAAACCATGCTTCCAATGTAAATCATAAATCTTTTTTTAGTGACTGATAATCTACTCTACCAAAAGACATGGATGATATCCTAGAAAGGTGGAGGAGGAGACAGATAAGCTTCAGTTGCCTATAGAACTATTCTGTGTCGCCCTATTTCCAGCAGCACTACAGAAAACTGAAAAAAGCAAATAATTTTCTTTCTGCCACAACCTATATCAAGTAGTATGTACTTAGTCATCTTTGGTAGAACTAAGTACTCATTAGAGTTGCACCAGGAGATTGAATAGTGGTGGAATGTAGAGAAATTGTCTCCTACATATGTGCATGGATCAGATGCTGACAGCCTGAATAGTTCAAGGCAATACCTAAAGGTCATTGTAAAAGGCGGCTTGATTTGTGAAAGGGTGGGGAGGGGACACTAAACCTAGGCGTCAACATAGGCTGATAAAAGAGAAAAAAGCGGTGGTATATATAAAGAACACCGCTCTAACAGTATCTATCTGATCTGAACCTTGACGTGTTTGGCAAAACTTCATGATTCAATTAGAAACTACTAGATCGCATTAGATCCACAAATTCATACCTTCCCTGGGCAACCCAACATCATCCTCCAATCCATGAAATGCCACAACTTACCATTTTGTTCACCTAATAGCAATGCTACTGATTGCCTGAGCATGCCAATCCCTCTCATTCTCTAGAAAACTAAGGGAAGGGAAGGCAAAAAACGGAGAACTTCCCTCGAACAAAAGAACAAGCTCCCAGATGAACAAAAACTGTTAATTTATTCAAGGCTTTGACTGTGGAGCTCCAATCACGAATCTAGATCAACTCTTTTATAAAATAAAAATGCAAGCGAAAGAATAGATCTTTCATAATTAAGAATCAGACAACACTAATTCAAATGAACCCAAAAACTCAAATGCAGTCTAGTCCTAGTATCATCCTACCACCCATATTAAGACAATCTTGTCTATCACAAGATTTGAACAATCAAGTTCCAGAAAGAGATTAATCCCCTAATAGCTAATTGAGCTGATGGACATCAATTAAGCTCAGCATTTCCAGCTTTAACAAAGTAGAAAGATTCAAAACTGAATACCCGAAATCGCCACAAGAGACAATTTAAGAAAAGCACAAGAAGAGCTCAAATGATCTCGCCTCTGCATGAACAGATCAGAATATACCCAGAAACGAGATAAAGAAGCAGAATGCGAACCTCAAATATTCTCCTCAACGGCTCCTCCACTGCCAGCAAAAAGCCCAAGAAACACAAAAAAAAAAGGAAAAATTAAAAAAAAAGGAGATAGGGGGAGATCAAGAAGATTAAAGCAGAAAATGCGATAACCTAAGCGAATCAAGATAGAAAAAACCCAACAACCCCAAGATTCAAGAATTTCGCAGGTGAAACTGACCTCGATCCATCAAAGCTTGGAGCTCATTGATCGCTTCTTGAGGAACTGTAGCCATGAATTCTTTTTCTTCTTTTCTCCAGCAGCAACCCAATAAAGAAATGCAACGACCCAAGAAATTAATATCGTTTTTTTTTTCACCACTTCAAAGCAATCTTGTTCTCGTACTCCCAACAGTTCAAAGCTCCCCAGTACTTTCTTGACTCTTTTTCACTAACTTAAACAGTCCAACCCCTAAAACAGGACAGAGAGAGGACGAGGGGTCAATAGAGGCGGGCCAGCGGGGAGCAGTCATCATTCGGTGTGGGAAAGCGTTTTATACTCGAGATTTAGATCTCATATAGTATAAAAACAGAGGAACCCAAGAAGAAAAATGTCTTCTTTCTTGAAAACATTGATCCATCTCCTCCTCCTCCTCCTCCTGCTCCTCCTCTCTAATCACTTTTCATTCTCCATCTAACTTTCCACACCAAATATGCAAAACTGAAAATGATTAGCAAATTCTTTTCATAATTTTTTAAAGAAGTAAAATGCTCTTCCCAAAAAAAAATTAAAAATTTGACTTATCGAGTGACATGCCAACCTCCTTTGTCGTTCATAAACGACGAGCGAAATCTCAATCAATCATTCTAAAAAATGCCAAAAATTCACATGAAATCGAGATAATTCTTTTGAGGCGGGTTTATTTTGAATTTTTTTCTTTTGTGAATATGATCCAAATAACTTTGGAAAGGAAAAAAAAAAGGAAGGGAAATTCAGAAAGCGAAAAATGGAAGGTGCAGGAATCCCTCGGCTAAGGTACCGCCTTTGGAACCTCTTTTGCTTTTATGCATGATGTATGATGGGTGGCTTGTCTCCTCGCCACATGCTCGCTCTCCCTTTTCCTTCCTTTTTACATCTGCTTTTTGTAATTTTCCCACCAACCGATCTGGACCGTTCATCCAGTTTGACCCCACGCGGTTCTGGCCTGCTTTTCTCGACCCTCTCTTGATTAAGAAAGTTTCGTCATCCCCATGAATTATGAGGAAGCAACGACGCAACTGGTCGCGGTCGTCTGAATTTTTCAAATTTATTCAATATAATCTATATAATGTGATATTTATAAAATTTTAATTTATTAAATACTTTCATAAAAGTTCAGGGGCTAAACTGAATAAATATAAAAAATTCAGAGATCACATTAAAGAAATTAAAATTTAGGGAGTCGCGTTTTATATTGAGTTTATAAATTATTTATGTCATTTTTCCTAATTATAACGTATCAAGTTCTTAGAGGTAAGCTTTTAAGAATTTATTTATGCTGCTCTTTGTAAGTACTTTCATGATTGCTTCGAAACTTCGAAGTGAAGGAACTTTTTTTTTCTAAATTTAATTTCGAAATCAGGGAATTTGTTTAATGACTTTACTTGTCGATATTCGGGCATTGCGGATATTTTAAACATTCAATATTTATATAAAATCAAATAGCAAGCACTATAGGAAAAGAAAAAGAAAAAGAGGGTAACAATCACTCCAAACAAACTTTTAACTAGTGATACTATACCTGAATTTATTTTACGGGTCATATACAACAGAATAGATGGATTCCAGCTATAAGAACATGGAAAGAATACTAATGTGTTCTTTTCGAGCGGTGTTATATTTATCGCATCTAATTTATTTATTTTTATATATTTCTTTTTCTGGTTTGAAGGAAAGGGTTGACAAATTGGATGTGTTGCTTCCTAGCGCACGACGAGTATTTGTCAAAAAAAGAGAAGGAAGAAAAGAAACCAAGTCAAACACGCATATTTAAAAAAAAAGAAGAAAAGAAAAGAAAAAAATGTAATTCACCAAACACAGGATTCCCAAAATCGCCAAACTATATTGGACTATGACGATTTTAATTTCTAACAAAAGGAGTTCTATATTTTTATGTAGTGTTTAGATCTACGCATGCTTAAAAAACTCCCACGTCGTCATGAAAATATAAGACGGTCATAATAATGATATTCTATTGCATTGCCCTATGTTGTACTCCCTTCTTTTTTATACAAACTTTATCTTCTCCTTTTTACTTACTAATGTGCTCAAACGAATTTATGAAGTTTTTTTTTTAATGGGTATGAACTGTGTTCGTGATGTTTGTTAATTTAATATCTTGAGTATAAGCTATAATCATAAAGAATTCACAACTTTACCAAAAGAACTCCCCTAAAAGAATTCAACTAAATAATTTAATTTTTTACAAAGAGTGATTAGAGATTGAACTTTATTGTAAAAAATGTACTTTTGATATATTCTGTTAAACTAAAATCCCATCATTATAATTTAATTTTTTACAAAGAGTGATTAGAGATTGAAATTTAGAGGAGATTGTAGAAAAATGTACTTTTGATATATTCTGTTAAACTAAAATCCCATCATTAAAATTATCAAGATACAAAAGGCAAAATGACATGTAAAATTTATTAGAACAAAGAGGAGGAGGAGGATTTTTATGTTAATAAAAATCACTGTATTAATTTGATTTGCATAAGAGGTATATTCTTCTTCTTTCATCAATCTAACCATTATTGAGCTCTCAACGGGGCTACTTTCAATCCTCTACACGTTTGAGGGTATGTCTAAAGTTATTTGAGGAGTGGAAATAGCCTAAACCTAGAATTAGATCTAAATTAGATTTTTCAAAATGAAGATACTATAATGCTATTAACGAAGCACCTTAATATAGTGAAGTAACAAGGTCCCTCCTTTATTCCATTTATGATTTATTGGACGTACATCATGTTCTTTCTCTTTTGAGCATATGTGCTCAAAACCTCACATGACAAGAGATGCATATATATTACGAGGAAGCTGGTTGCATCAATGCCCTAGGACGATCGGTTTGCAGCGCTTCCATGTGTTTATGCCTCTTTTCAGATACTAGGCGGTGCGAGCTTGGAATTGCTCGTAACTGAGGACGGCGTCGACGAACTCGGAGTGGCAAACGAGAAGAAGCACTGAAGAGACGATGGTGCACTTGGTCTTGTTTGGTCGAGAGATTTTCTTCCTTTTTTTTTAAATTTTTGTGTCGTATTTAGGATGTTTATTTGGAGGATATGATGGGGAGAAGACGCAGGTGTTCTTTTATAGGTTTATTAGGAAGAGGTTGCATTGGTGTATTTATTAACGTTTTAAAGAGTTCCTTAAATTACATAGTTACTGAAATTTGGATTTGAGTTCATCATTGTTCATGCTCATCAGTTTCATAGACATATTCAAATATAAATTTTCTTAGTACTTGTAATAGAAATTCTAATTTACACAACATATTTTGATTAATATGGATTTACATGGTAAATTAATGAAAACGGATATAGGGAAAAGTGTTATTCCAAAGTCTCGTGCATCCATATCGAAGTATTTTCATAGATAAAATACCAATGAAAAACTAATGCTTTTGGCATGTTTTAAGATTTGAAACTCATAAACTTTAATAACCACATGGATCAAATTAGGCACATAATTACATCTATAAATACATAGATTCGAAGATGTTGTAAATCACATAGGTAGGTATCTGACACATAAATGAAGTGATCTGGCTTCATGGGACATAGATTAAATTCGTAAAACTAAGATAGGCACATGTTGTTTAAACGATGGACATTAAATGTGTCATTAAGTTCCTACGTGTTCCATCATATTTGATTAAGCACATATTCAAAGGTGCACACGTATATGAGTTCTCTCCTGCCCATTCATATGTCATAAGAGTTTCATCTTAGATATTATTTTTTTGTCGAAAATCATAGATTTAATAAGGGAAAATTGTCCAAAAAGTCCAACACCTATTGCACTTTTGTTAATTGAGTTTTAGACATTTCAATTTCATCAATTGAGTCATAAACCATTTCATTTTTCTGCCAATTGAGTTCATCCGATCAATTTTGATCGAAAATCACTGATATGGATGTTGGACAACGTTAAGATAGATAATTTTTAATACTTTATTTATTTTCCTTTTTCTTCTTCTTTTTCACTTTTCCTTCCTTTTCTCTTTTTTTTTTCCTTTCGTTTTCCCATTGCCAAACCATGTCAATGGCCAACAGAGGTTCCTAGCCTTAGGCGAGGAAGAGGGTCACTCGCCTTGCCTAGTGAGGGCGACCCTCGCCATGGAGGGTGGCCCCTCCTTAGATCGAGCAAGGGTAGGCCCACACCAATGCGTCCCTCATTCGAGGTTGAGGAGGGTGGCCCTTGCTTGAGGTTGGTGACCTCTACCGGCTATTGACATAGTCTAGTGGTGGTTGGCAATGGGAAAAAGAAAGAAAAGAAGAAAAGAAGAGAAAAGGAAAAATAGAAAAGAAGGAAAATAAAGGAAAAATAAACAAAATAAATCAAAATTTGGAAAAAAATATTTAAATATCATTAAAAATGTTTAGGTTAGCGTTGGCCGTTAAGATGGCTAATGTTACATCAGTGATTTTCAATTAAAATTGATTGGATGAATTCAATTGACAAAAAAATGAAAAGATTTAGGACTTAATTGATAAAATTAAAATGTTTATGACTAAATTAACAAAATTGCAATAGATTTATGACTTTTTAGACAATTTGCTTGATTTAATAAGGACAAAACAAATCATGAAGCTTGGTGTTTTGACAATGCAAGTTCATTTGGTCATCTAAATCCTTGCATAAAATGTCAACCCTATGGGATTGATCTCCTAGGCTTGTCATCAAATGATCGGGCTCGTCCCATGTGGTGTGGTGCGGGTTGATCCATTCATGGCAACGACGGTTGAGGGCCAGCGATCAAAGGCTACAATGGCACATGATGGCGGTGCCGTGTTGTGGAGGTAAAGTTCAAATGTTAGAGGTTGGGGTTTAGGGTTTTATATAGATGGATGATATAAAATAGATAAAGGCGCTTTCGAAAAGAAAATCATTATGTTGTAAATAGATGCTTGATTCTATAGAAGTGAGGATATCAACTTAAATTTCCATAAGTGGAAGGAACAAATGCCCAATTAGTCACAAACTTATTATATGATGCTAATTTAGTCTTAAATTTTTGATTTTGCCAATCTAATCTTAAAATTATGCGTGAAATTTTAAAGTAATAATGTTAGTTAATTTTCACCGGAAATGACTAACACAACAGTGTAGTTATCACTAAGTATTTTGTTCATTAGCTATCCCATTGTGTCACTCTTATATTCTTAGTTAATTGCTAAAGCTCAAAGTTCAATTCTATGGAGTTCAACTTTTTAGGGTTCATGATTCTTATCATGATGTGTTCCTATACATATAATATCAGAGATATCCAATGACATGAGTGGTCAACGTAAGACCGAAATGGGAATACCGATCAGATGCTTCCGAATATGTCTGCTTGATAGTGACGCTTGTGAACTATTCGTAGAAATTTATATGATATTTATAAAAACAGGTACTATATGCGGGGATAGCTCAGTTGGGAGAGCGTCAGACTGAAGATCTGAAGGTCGCGTGTTCGATCCACGCTCACCGCATTTTGCCTATATGTATATATATACATTTATATTTTTTTTCTTCATATTTTAGCCCTTCTCAATACACCATCCATGATGATATCATGTCACGGGTCAATTCTTTGGAATTGAAATTGGGACCGTTCATGCGTCTATATATATTTCACCATTTTAGCCCTTCTCATATTTTTTTCTTCAACTGGGAATTTTCAGCCCTTTTTGGAATTGAAATTGGGGCTTCAATAAAAACTTTTAGAAAAGAAAAACTGATGTTTACAAGTTTTTGGATGGATATAAATGAGAGTCAATACACCATTCAATATCATTTGGAATTTTTGAAAAATTGGGACTGTTCATGCGTCTATATATATTTCTTTTTCACATTTTAGCCCTTCTCAATACACCATTCATGTGACATCATGTCACGGGCCAATTTTTTGGAATTGAAATTGGGGCTCACCCCAATTCGTAGAGAGAAAAACTTTTGGAAAGAAAAATTGAGATAATGTTTACCTGTCTTTGGATGGATATAAATGAGAGAGACACAAGTCTTTAGATGAATACAAACGAGGGAGACCCTATTTATACAAGAGTCGCTCTTATTACAATCGTTGATTGTCTTCTGATATAAGAATGGAGATCATGTCTCCCTATCTACCAACATTTATACTGAGAATGCTCTAGAATTTGGTACATTTACTATATTGTCCATCCTCAGAAAGAAACCCTAAGCATTGGTCTTCTTGGATTGGACATGGTTCTTTGTGCATGGGAAACCCTGAGACCGTGACACTCGGGTTGAGCAACGGAAACCTTGAGACCATGACACTTGGGGCGCATAAGTCGGGTTGGCCAGCTTACCAACTCGACCAGCACAAAAAGAATCAAGTGCTCAATCTGCGATTGTGCTGTCTCATATAACCACAACCCGATTCAGCTTGGTCTAAGCATCTTTGTTTCAGGAAGGGAAAAAAAATGCTACTTGCTTTTGTCTGGAGATCCATAACATCTATCAAGCACTTGCTTGCATAGCTTAGGAACTCAGCACGGTTCGCCGGGAGCACACAAAGTTCTTAAAAAACTAAACTTTTCTTTCACTTGCATGCTTTTAAGCCTAGAGAGTGACTGTGCTTCCTCGAAACTCTTGTTTGGGGTCAACACGTTTCACAGAAAAGTGAGTCATCCTGCCAAATTGTTCTCAAGATGCAGTCCATGAACAGTTTGAATGACTCAGCCACAGCATATGTACTGAACAAGGCCGGCAATAGAACAGTCAGGGCATATAAGCAATCTCTTTGGAAGAGGACGAGAGAGAGAGAGAGATGTGAACTTTACGAACTGATGATATAATCCACATTTGACATCGTTAACGTGCATGCATCAACAAACAAACACGGAGTCCCTTACCATCTATTCTTACAACTTGCAAGCAAAGGAAACTCATCAAACTCACTCCTAGCAACCCCCCAGAGGATGATGATAAACAACTATATCCCAAATTATGAATATAAATTGTACCTAAACATCAAGTGCACTAAAAGAAATCGAACTCAAGGTAATTATCAGAACCTTTCTTATCAGGGATAGTGGCGGCAACATCGACCTTTTCGCTTGCTGATGTCGTTGGTACTGGTATTCGCTCAATCTCGACTGGTTTTGGCACCTCTGGGGGTGTGGCGCAGCGGATCAGCGCCCAGTTCACACCTTCAAAGAAGGGATGTTGCTTGATCTCTGTTGCTCCTCGCTTATACGCCAATCTGTGCTGCGGTTCTTTCACTAGCAATCCTCTTATTAGATCTCTAGCCGCAAAACTGACCACAGGCGACTCTGGAAATCGCAGTGGCTGACCCACTACATTAAACAACGTGGCTCGGTTTCCTGATCCTTTGAAAGGGGTTTTACCAAACAAGAGCTCATACAAAAATATCCCAAAAGTCCACCAATCTACAGCACTTCCATGACCTTCTCCTTTAATAATCTCTGGTGCCAAGTACTCATGGGTTCCGACAAATGACATTGACCGGGCATCAGTGGGCTCTGCCATGAGCTCAGGCAAGGGACTGACTTGGTTCCCAGTTTCTATTTTGGGTTTCCGGTCCTTCTTGGACTTACTGGAGAACAGGCGAGGACCGAAACATGTGGTGGGAACCGCACAGGATGGCTGGATGCAAGAAGGTTCAATGCAAGCTGGCTGGACACAATAGACAGGGTTCTTTCTGAGAGGCTCAGAATCGAGAGATGATGTCTTGACAAGAGTTGGACTCACGGTGCAGCGAAGAGAAAGGTCAAAGTCCGATAGCATTATATGCCCATCATCCCTCACAAGAACATTCTCGGGTTTAAGATCACGGTAAACAATCCCAAGCATATGGAGGTATTCTAGAGCCAGTAACACCTCAGCTACATAAAATCTGCACATAAAGATCAGAGTGTAATGTGGGGCAACCCTCAAGATCTTTTCATATGTAAGTGCCATGTAACCAACCTATTTCACACAGCGCAGCACACCGCAAAGTCTACAAATTAGCATAGTCATCGGCTTAAAAGATGCTGGAGACCAACTTAACTGAAAGCCTAGCTACCTCAGCCTTCCCCACCAAGCCCCCCAACCATGAATGAAATCACCAAAGGGAAATTTTACTAGTTAAAGCTGACATGTCTCAGTTTAATCAAATAGTGCACAGCAAAGTCTACAAATTAGCATAGTCATCGGCTTAAAAGATGCTGGAGACCAACTTAACTGAAAGCCTAGCTACCTCAGCCTTCCCCACCAAGCCCCCCAACCATGAATGAAATCACCAAAGGGAAATTTTACTAGTTAAAGCTAACATGTCTCAGTTTAATCAAATAGCGCACCGCAAAGTCTAGCTAGTCATCGGCCTGGAGACCAACTCAGCCTTCCCCACCAAGCCCCCCAACCATGAATGAAATCACCAAAGGAAAATTTTACTAGTTAAAGCTAACATGTCTCAGTTTAATCAAATAGCGTCAAGGATAAAGTTCACTTATCGTACTTTACTGCCTGCTCAGGGAAATATTTCCCAGGTTGCCTCTGTCTAAGAGTGTGCAAGTCTCCTCCAGGACAAAACTCCATGACCAAACATGAGAACTTATCAGTCTCAAAATGCGTATACAGAGTTGGGAGGAAGGGATGGTCCAGACACTGCAATATTTCTCTCTCTGTTTGAGCTCGGAGCAACTTTTTACGACTAGCTAAAGATGCCTTGTCCATAACCTTCATCGCAAAGTAACACTTGGTTCCACTCAACTCTGACAGATATACACTGCCAATATCCCCGCAACCTAACCGCTTTAGCAGTCTGAAATGGCTCAAACCCAAGACCCCATCCCTCGATCGAACAGCTTGGATGGCTTCCCATCTCAAGTCATTTGCTTTATGAGGCTTGTTGACACTGCTACTCAAACTGCTGCAGCTGCTTTCATCACTAATGTCACTGCTCGTGCTCCCTCTACACATGCTGCTCTTCCCACTCTCGACAAAATCAACACGGTCAATAACCTTGCTGCTTCCGCTTGTCTTTGTGAGGCTGCTGGTGCCGTCACTAACTTTGCCGGATACAGAACTATTCTTCACGCTTCCATGTTCTGATGTCTTCTTGTTCTGATCAACAGAGGCCT
Organism: Angophora floribunda; assembly: GCA_014182895.1. NCBI lineage: Eukaryota > Viridiplantae > Streptophyta > Magnoliopsida > Myrtales > Myrtaceae > Angophora > Angophora floribunda. The sequence goes on from CM024708.1 coordinate 10,913,213, forward strand.
CCCGTGAGCCTCCATTCTCAACAGATGTAGAATGCGCTTCAGATGATTTTTGGTCCGGAACAGGCAAGGAATTGCTTAGATTCATTTTACTGACTAGAGATTCAATTGAGCCATTTTGATCTGGACGATGCGACCTTTTCTTCTCAGCGGGCTCAGCAGACTCATTCTTTGAATGGTTCTGCAGAAATTTAGGTGATTTTTCATGATTCATGGGCTCGAGCTTGCTTGCCTTCAGGTTTTGTGAAGATGAAAAGCTGTGATCATTCCTCTGTACTGCGACAAAACCGGCTGCTTTGGTTTGCTGCTTAGGGGAAGTTCTTGAGGAAGCTTTTGAGGCCATAAGGACTCGGCAAAAGCACAGAATCTATGAACAAATCAAAATGAAGATATCCCTGGCGCAGGACTCATCATCAATGGAACTGCATCTTCCATCTGCTTGCCCATATAATATGCGTCCAATTTCAGTCGTGGCAAAAATTTCTCCACTGGGAAATCAGCCATGTTAAATTAGCAGAAACTCATCATCTTCATAGTCAATATTTTCCTACTCTTCACTTCTTGCCGCACAGAAGAACATACCGAACAGAAAAATAAAGATCAGATTTGAAAAAGCACCGATTAACTTCCACCCGTGATATATCAAAAGCAAAAAGACTTTCACAACAATGTAGTGCTTAATATCACATTTCGGGTCACAGAAAGCCATATAAAAAACTCGAATAAAATCAAGTATCTGTTACTCAAAGAAACTAGGGATTCGTCTGTAGCTACCGAAACCAAAAGAGCCATGAACAATATTTTCAATCGAGAAATTAGAAACTCAAATTGCGAAAATGAAAAGAAAAGAAAAAGAAGGTAAAATAAAAGCAAAGCAAAAGACTTCAAGGACCACAACAAGGTAAAGGCATGAGCTAATAGTCAGCTCCAAAAGATCATGCAAGCTTGCTCAGTTCCTGATTAAACTCCAAACAAGTCGAGATTGGGAGTCTCACCACATAAGCATACGATCAAACACCAGTCGAAGAAAATCAGATCTGGATCTCAAGACTGCAAATTTAATCGGAACCACAACACAGATCCCGAATCTAAAGGCGACCCAGATGCTAAAACCTAACCCAGAAGGCGAACGAAAGCAAACCCAGAAAGGAAAACGCTCGTAAATGGAGAAGGGAGAAGGATGGGAGACCAAAACAGTACCTGAATTGAAGGATCATGACTTGACTGAATGCATTTAGCAGGGAAAGAGAGTGAATGACTCCGGATAATGCTGGGAAGAGAGAGAACGAGAAAGGGAAAGCTTCAGACTCTGCTGAAAAAATGGGACTGGTGGAGAAGTAATTTTGGCCAAGGAAGAGAGAGAGAGAGAGAGAGAGAGTCAATGCAAAGCTCTAAAGCGAGAGCTTTTTTGTGAATTCAATAATTTCAATGGGGGTGTTTTGTCCCCAAACGAGAGGAGGGTCCTGATGGCCAAACAGGCCTTGTGGTCTCTCCCCTGTCTGTCATGCCATGGCACTTCTACTTGCACTTTGGCCAGAGAACCTTCTTTCCAGGTGAATTTGCTTGTCCATTTGCCTTTTCTTTTTCGCTTATTTCTAATTTTCATCCTCATTTTTCTTGGCAATTTATGTTTGCTAAAGTAAGTAGTTCGCCTTTCTCTATTGGAGACTTTTCCGTGTTCAAATAAGCGTTTTTCAAACTTTGAATTTTGGCGTTATACGATACATGTGAATGGAGTAGTTCCGAACCATGTAAAGTGTATCCGTATAGCCTTAAAACGGTACAATTGGTTCTATTATCAAATTATAATTTATTCAAATTAGTTGTATATTAAATAGCGAATTGGCATCAACCTGCTATTCAACTGATCGAGTCCAATTTCATTCATTTGAGGAATATTTATTGGGGGTCTATATAATATATAATCACATATCTAGTGAACAATTCCTTAAATTCCTTCTACTCATAAATTTATTATTGATATAACAAGAGAGTTCGCCTTAAATAAGAGAGGCTGATTTTTATTTTCCTTACATATCTTTTGGTATATCTGCCGATGATACGAATCATCTTGTCCAATACAATAACCAAAAGACATAGCTAGATATATAGAAAAACTTAAAACAAAAACAAAAAACCAATAAAATAGGTTTGGTTAGGATTCAAAACACTAGTGCTATTCCAAAACAAGAATAAAATAAAGAAGGATTGATAAGAATTTGTTGCTAGATCCAGACTTTCCAAAATACAATATGCCAGCTAGTTCTAGGGTTGTTATTGCCTAACTTTGCCCTTGGCCCGTATGCAAGATGCATGAGGTGGTCCATTATTACAGATTGGAATCAGATGGGGAAAGTTTTAATTGCATTAATCCAAGGTGGGGTTTTCCCCATTTAAGGTTGTCCACGAGCAGAAAAAAATTGCCCTTTAATTCGCTAATAAATGCATAGTCGCAATACCACTATTCCCTCAGGTCCCCAAAGATTCGAAGGCTAGGGATGCATTGTCGTGATGGGGACAACATAAGACTCTTGCACCACTAAAAAAATTCAGTGTCCCAGGTAAATTATTAGCTTGCCTCCCCAAAATTCTGAATAATTAGCTCTACTTATCTTCCCATCTTTTCTTTTTTTCATGGATATGAAGTATTTAAGTATATCTACATTAGACTTTGATAAACTGAGAAATATTTTATAAAAATTGGTTAACTAGTCGAGTACTTCCGTTTCCTCTCTGCAGTTCAACAACGGACATCCCTTTCATCAAAGCAAGGAGCAGCAATCATTCAACATGCTGCGTGCATGTCTTTGTCAATCAACATAAGAATAACTTTGATTTTGGCTTCACATCGTTAGGTTTTCCACTCAATACTTTGACTAGTTCTTTTAGGTTTTACTAGGCAGTGGTCCAGTGGGGGACTTCGTTACCTAACTCTCTTGATCAAGCTGTATGAGTAGTGAAATTTGGCGAAATGGAGAAAATGGGGGCATTGACATGTCGCTAAGTGCAATGGTTGCGATTGTTTCTCATAAGTTACTTCAAATTACGCCAATGACTCTATACAATTTTATGTATGATACGATATCAAGATTAATTTCTTGATGCTGATTCATATACATGAATATTGTACCCGCCATATCTGGTCATGGCAGCATCTATCTGCCTTCGACCATGGATTTTCAACTTCAACGTGTTCATGCACACATGAGGAATCCGACAGCTTCGGTCATCGCAGAGATTTCCTTCTCCACGCATGCACCGTTATCGTTTGGTTTCTGTTCGTCTAGCACAGATTTTGCTGGTTTAGGTCGCTATCCAACTTTTTGACCCTCACATCGACGAAAGTATTATCAATTCAAGTACATGCAATGCTCAATTTAGCGGTAACCGATGTTGGACCTTTTTGTGTAATCTTGACCATGCATCTTCTCTAAAGAACATCTAGTTTCTATCTATAGTTCTTCTTTTAATAATAATATAAAAAAAAGAAGAAGAATCTCACTTTAAGTGGCTCTAAGAGCTCTGGCCAATATAGTGTGCTTAGAGCATTTATTCCACTTATTGGATTGTTTAGCTGGGCGAATGCTAGGAACTACAGAAGATAATTTCACTATCATTTGACTCTCCGATCCTAAAACTATATTTACGGTAGGAAAACTTATTGTGAATGTGTATTCACACTTTCTTTTCTTAATCTATTGTGTATTTTGTTTTTCTTAGTGAATTAATAGGGATGATCATATAAAACCACCAAAATCAAGAATTATCGAACCGGATTGAACCAACTAATTCTAGGTGGTTCCCAAGGGCATTGGTCCAATTTCCGATTCCATAAAATTGGAAGAAGTGCAAGACAATCCCATTCTTGGTTCCAGGGTTGGGAACTGGACACCCTGAACCGATCTATTTATTTATTTGAATCTTTTTAAAGAATAGCACTTATGTCTATGTACATAAAAACCTAAGTGGCTCTAACACGCCTCCTCTTTCCCTTTGGGCTCTCAATCTCATGCCTCGCACTTTCCCTCTCTTACCTGAATCGCCCCTTTTGCTTGACTCTCTGATGCCAGATGATGCCACCTTCACAAGTCCAAGCCCTAATCGCTCTCACTTTCACAAGGCTCCGCCTTGGTTTTGACGAAATGATAAGTCATTACCTCACTCTTTCCATGTCTAAGCCCTAATAGCGCCTCACCTTCATAGATCTTCTCGCTCGACTCTCTTGCTTGAGTTGCACCTTGCCTCCCTCTCGCTGGAGTCTGGACCCTCTCGCCCGACCCCCTCAACTTACTCACTGGCTTCCATTTTCGAGGCCATTGTGATTTCGTTGCTTTGTCCCGATGATAGTCTAAATTACCCCATGGTCAAGGTGAGGTGAGAGGGGCGCATGGGCGTTGTTGGGGGTATTGCACTTCATGATCTGAGGGTCGAGATTTATGCTTTCTTTGTGTGCTTTGAATTGCTTCTCTCCTCCCTGTATGGCTGATTAGAAATGCTAGAGCAGGACGGTGTGGATCCACCCAGCAAGGAGGTGGGCGACGTCAAATTATGCTTCTTATCTGAATTATGTTTGTCGAGTTGAGTCCCTAAGCCTTTTTCTTTTTCTACTGATTCCCTTTAACCACTTAGGACTCATATTGAATCGTACCAATTAGTCGGTCTGAATCTGGTTCTTTATTCTTGAGGACAGGGATAGTTCAACTGGTCTAGTTTTTGATTCCTAGGTGAGAACCAGACCGATTGGGAACTAATCACTACTAATAATAATCTGTTGGTATTAGGCTAGCTTTTGCACACCAGCACACAACAAACACACAAGATAAAGAGGGGCTAAATTAGGTCAAGCTTTTCTTATGTGTGATCAAATGTGCCTCTATTACTATGTTCCGATTACATAGCATATGAAAAACCCGATTCTAATACACCCCTCTTCTCTCGTGTCTAATTTCTATTGATGGTTATATTTCAAATTTCACCCTAACATGGTGCGTGTGCTAGGTTATACCAAGAAGACAACATGAAATTAAATGATCATTTGGTATGTCCATAGACCTTGTGACGTACCTCATCATACAAATCTTTAATCTTTAATAGTCATTAGTGTTGGTGTTCGGAGTTGCTACATGCATTGTACTAGTCCTAAGTTTAGGTGCCCAATTGACTTGAGTTTGAAATCAATTTTGATTGGCAACGACTCTAAACATTACCTAATTGAGGTAGGTGATTCACATGCAAGTCCCTGAACATCCATTATTTGTTCTCTGACCTAACATATATCACTTCCTCATCGACGAACCTTTCAATTTGATTTTCTTCATTTGGTATTCATATGTACCTCATTACACGTTTTATATCAATGGAGATATATCCAAATATAACCTATAAAACTTTGATTGAGAGAAAACCTTGTCCCATCAAGCTCAAGGAAGAATTTTTTTGGGTGAAATCGTCTGTTCAAGATTTATCCACGCAAGTATCATAAAAAAAAAGCATCATAAAAGAAAGGGACAAACAATTTAAATCTGCCTCGGAGTTGTAGATATCTAACAATGATCTAAGGAATCCCTCTCGGAAATGCCTAGGGCAGGGACCATGATACTTGTGGACACGAATACAGAAAATGCTTTTTCTTGTTTTGGGAAAGCTGAATATGAAAAAGTAGTCCGGAGGAATCAGCAGACAAACCCCTTTATCTCTCTTTTTAAAGATTTGTAAAGTTTATTAATTACCCCAAAAATTAAAAAGGAAAAAAAACTACATACAATTTATCATATAATTAAGTATTATTCTAGATCAACTTTTGTGCGCCAAACTAAATTCATTTCTATCATCTCGATTTAAGTGATTTTCAGGTGGTGCTCATATAAAAAAAACGAGTTGGTTTTGTCACTATCATAAATTAACTTTCGTGTGCCATACTAAATCTATTTCTATCATCTCAATTTAAGCGATATTCATGTGGCACTTGTATAAACAAAACCGAGTTGGCTTTGTCTAAGGTTTTCATGTTGTCTTTTTGCTAGTTATCAATAACAAAGCCTAGAGATGGTCTTAACGGGAACCCCCATTACTATACACTTAGCCCCTGAGTTTTGCCGGTAATCAAGATTGAAAATGGTATTAATTAGTCAAGTGTGCAAAGTAGATTGCTTTTTGCGTCTCCAAGGATTCTCCTTTTTTTCTCTGTTCTTTCCCAGACAAAGAACGGAATAAAGACATGGTAACAAATATAAACATTTATATATAAATAATATAGCAAAGTGAAAAATACAAAAAGGAGCTGACATGTAGCAAGACAAAACACCACAAAAAGGAGAGAATAGAAGGAAGAAGCCTGTCGGGTAAACGACATGGAGCATTTGCATTTGCATCTGCAGATACATATACTGTATATACCCCTCGCCACATTGAAAAGGCTAGGGTTGTTCGGGGAGTAAATGGTCCATGGAGGAACAAGCTCCTCTTGGCCTTGCCTTGATATGGGGAACTCATTTTCAGTCTCCTGTCATCTCTTAGGCTTTATAATTCTTGGGCCTTTAGAGCATTAGGAAAAATGGAAAGAGAAAGAGGAAGCCTTTCGCATGTGGTTCCACATGCACTCCCTTTTTCAGTTCATAGGTCAATTGATAATAGATGGTGCGATGATTTTTTATTTCAATTTTTTACATGAAGGGCAGTCGAATATCTCGAATACAATACGCTAGAAAACAAAATATATCCACACACAGCTCCATGCATAGAGCTGCGAGCTCCACATGCTATCTCTATTTCACTTTTTATAAAAAAGGGCTTTTCAGATCTTGGCTTTATTGTTGTGTGGTCCTCTCTCTCTCTCTCTCTCTCTCTGCTAATGGAAGCTAGCATATAACTTTCTTAGGTCAACAATGAGTCACATTTTTGGCTGCAAGTTCTGTATGATGTTCTTGGATATCTTTTGGTCTTGATATAATTTACTTCAAATAGCACAGTACAAGGGAAATATGAAATAATAATTTGGTTATGCAGATATGTTCTCAGTAATTTTTAGAATTAACATGTTTAATGTGATTAAATACACGGCTACTTTATCACTTTTATGACAAGATCTCTCAGTGATTTCTTAGTGCTATATTTATATCTGATTAATAGATTTTAAGCTATTACTTTGTGAGACTTGGCCTTTGAAGTGTCATCCATTCTTTAAAAAGCATTTATGCATGGAGAGAGTCCTAGTTAAACAAAAAAGGCCTCATAAAAATCTAAACCTTGAGATCAAATGACGGTGTTTTATCATATCATTCATCGATAATGAATAGCCTCGTGCATGGTACAAAAAAGTCTAACATGTAAACCAGCAAACTCATCATTTTTTGTTTTTTTAAGTTTTGATGCATCAAAATTTATGTATGCCCGAGGAAGAACATAAAATTTATGTATATGGAAGACATATAATTGTCACTATGGAAGAAGCCAAGGTTCCAATAGCAAGATTCCAAAAGCAGCGAATAAGATTAACATAACAAGAGTTAGCAGATCACGATCGAAGTCTCATTTTCTTTGGCTGTCCTAGTTGAGATGCATATGCAAATTATATTAGAAAAGTCCAACATAGGATAATTTATGTAGTGTGAAATAGTTTTTATATATATATATTTGTTTGTTAATTATTTATTGATTTAGGCTTTTGAGTGATAATATTTTCAACTACATATATTGACGATCTCAAACTTGGGATCCTTCTCAGCTCTTCCCAAGCAGCTCTTCCACCGAGATCAAACTTTGATTCCTACTGTGTATGTCCCGCTCTCCTTTTGGTTTTGTTGGGACTCATGAAAAGTCAAGACTAAGTTTTTTGCTTTCCAGGTGAAATTCAAAAAATTATTCAAATTCTTGAAAAAATATGGAAAATATCACGTGTCAACATTTGTATATGAGGAACTTGGGCATTTGAGATTAGAAAAAAATAATAGAGTCAAATTGCGTGCACCGTTCAATTTCACCAAAAAAAAAGTCAAAAAGTAAAATCCCTCCATTCTATAACTATCCAACCTTCCATTTATGAAAAATCTTCAACTTACACCAAGCGATAGTGGTCGGACCAATGGCCCCCCTCTTGAACTGTAGTTGTTAAAGCAGCTACTGAACCAAAGCCAAAAGAATAACAAAGTCGGGAAAGTCTCAATTATCAGACACTTTATCTAACATTGCAGAAAAAGAAAATAACATGGCACGATTCTTAAAATTGTGCAATTTCGCGATAAATGATGATTCATATTGAAGTTCAACCTATTTACTCTTAATTGAATTATATGATACAAATCAAACTGAAGATTGTAAAGATATTTTAGTTATGGATTTGTGTGTTATAAGGTAATATTTTGCGTGAGATAGAACTTAGTGGGCTTACAATACATCCATTGTAGGCGCCATCAATTGCATGAGACACCCATCTTGCCACCAATTCGGGCTCACATTAGGGGTGATCGGTTCCCAATTTGGTCCGATTCCAAGGTGGAACCGGGAACCGGACCGAGAGGACCGGTTCCCATTTTTTTGGGACCGTGGACCGACCACTTAGCAAAAAAAAAATTTAAAATTTTTTTTAAAAAATACTAGAAATATTATTATTTTAGGGTTTATTGCATTTTTTAAGAAATTTAAAATATATATTTTAAATAGAAAATTATCGGTTCGGTTCGGTCCGGTCCAATTCCAGCCAGTCCAGTTCCCCCTGGAATCAGGAACTGGACCGATGGTCTCGAGAACCGAACCAAACCGGCCGGTCCGGTCTAGTCTAGGTGGTTCTCGGTTCGGGCGGTCTAATGTGCTTAACCCTAGCTCGCATGACAACGCGGTGGATCTAATACTAATCCTTAGAAAAGAAGATGGGTGAATGCGTTTTGGTGAATCTGAGGCCCTAGAAAATATGAGAGTAATGACTTTTTCAATCAGGTATGGATGGGCTGAAGTCTTGCCTCTTATGGACCGAGCACAATTTTTCACCATTAACATTCACTGATGGCCCAAAAGTTGAAAGTGGGCCTGCTCTTGCGTGGCCCATAAGTCCCACTAAGAAGTGCAAAATTCCCAGACAAAGTCGGTCCTAGAATGGTCAGTCACGTTGTCACACAATGTAATATGTGATACTCAAAAAAGGAAACAAAGACTTAGCCAGAGAACCCGCCTGAGGAGCTGTTGAGGTGATAGACGAAAGTAAAGTTATGGTAGGGAGTTCATAGCTATTAAGGGTATGCATGTATTTTATACCATAGTTTTGTACGTCCTAAACTCTGATTATATATTGATGGGATATCTCTTGTAATTATAATTTGACACTGATACTTGTAGTGAAGATGTTGTTTTGTGTTATACTGTGATTTTTCCCTTTATAATTCAAAAAGGGTTTTTCCATGTAAACAATTGACGATTGCATGCGAACATCAACTTTTGCTAGTTTAAGTTTCCTTTTTTTTTCTTCCCGCTAGCCAAATAGTTTCAGTATCTTAATGTTACTTTGATTTACACTTGAACCATTGCAACTGCTATAAAGACCGAGAGTATAGTACTAAAATTACTGAAAGCATCCTAATTAAACGGCAAGTGTGTCTCTGCCTAGTGTTTCTTGAACCATCAAATTAGAGGTCTTTGAAATGATTTTTGTGGGCCAATTAATAATCATCGAAAATACGCCAATTACATGAGTTGATGAATTATACGCTAGTAGGCTTAACATAGGCTAGAAAAATGTTTACAATTATAGATTCAACATAAAAAAATCCCCAAAAAAGAAGAAGAAGCAATGGACTGAAATACTATATAGAATTACCACGAATCATAAGGTTGGATGTGAAAAAGATACTATATAGATTCAACATCATAAATTTTGCTTTCAACATCTTGTCTTTAAAAAGCCATCTTTCAAGTGATTTACTACAAATTAAAGGTTAGATATAAAAATGATAAAACTGAAGAATACCAAATAAACCTTAGTCAATTACTATATCATTGACTTATAAAAAAGATATGACATGATAGACTCATCGTATATGTAAGGACCCGGGCTCCCACTGTACATATATTGTCCACTTTGAGCTAAGACCCGCATAGTTTTAAAATGCGTATATACAGTTAAAGAATCCAAGTGCTTATAAACTAGCTTAGGACTCTCCTCTAAGTAATGTGGGATAAGAGATATGTTCCTCCTGCACACGTCTGAGGACTCCGCCTCATGCACCGTCACTTGGCCGTCACATTCTCCCCCCTTTGGGCACAAGACCCACCTCCATGGCCATCTTGTGGCCCCACATGTGGTCAGGAGTCGACTTTAATATCATTTGTAAGGACCCGAGCTCTCACTATACATATATTGTCCGCTTTAGGGCGAAGGCTCATATGGCTTTAAAATGTGTGTATACAGTTAAAGAACCCAAGTACTTATAAACTAGCCTAGGACTCCATTCTAAGTGATGTGAGACAAGAGACATGTCCCCCCTTGCGCACGTATGGGGACTCTACCCCGCGCACCGTCACTTGGCCATCACATAAACCAACGGGAATGTCACGCCCTGAACCCCGAGCATGCGACAATCCCTTACTATGGTCAATTGAAAGCGACGTCTCAAGACTCGTCGACGACCATTCATTTTAATCTTTCATTATGTGCAAGCGAAAAACGAACCATCCCTAGTCTAAACAGACAATCAAACAATCAAACAGGGATATATGGATGAACAACAGAAACCTCAACTACTCATTTATATAATTTACTAGATTAACTAATGGAGGATCGTTTTTCGATTTACAAGTTCGACAAAAGGGGCCGATCCATCCTTAAAGCCAAACCAAAAAGGAACTAGGCTAGGCTAATCCAGCTGTACACAATAAACCCTCGGGTTTAGCACCACCATCACTAGGACCCATCGGGCTCAGGCTTAGTCGGGTCGGTCACTAGAAGAGCAGGGGCAGGATTCTCCACTGCGCCATTCTAAGAGCCTGAAAGTGGTTATACAATAATCAATGAGATAAAATCTCAGTAAATTCTTCCCCTAAGTTTTGGTTAATATACCAACTCAACCCTAGGTATCTCTCTAGAACCACCCCTCACACAACCCAACCACAAACAATCGGCAATCAACAATCAAACAATTGACAGGGTCAATCAACAATCAAAAGTCGGTTCGCATGCAATCTTACTCGGTATGTTATATCTTACACGTTATATGTCAGCACAATACACGCAATGCACATGGCCATTAGATGATGTAGTTCATCAATCACATGTGAGTCACGTCACAAGTGATCTCACTTGGCTATTGCCACATCCTACATGTTATCAATTAATGTGTGCATGCCATAAACAATGTGATCATCTCATGCATAATCGAAACTAATGATGCCATGTTTTCTCATGCACTTTCGCATCCACATGTGTTCCGATTATTACTACCCTACAAGGTTACAACCGAGGCGCAATAGTGCTACGACGCTCTTTCTCCGCAGAGGCGCAACCATGCCCTTTTGTGCCTTGCTACGGCGCTACGGTGCCCCTCCTCCGCAAAGGCACAACCATCCCTTTCTATACCAAAAAAATGTCAAGGGATACTCTCCCAAGACGACAGTTTCAGTTTAGTGATCATGCAAGCATACCGTCATAACTCACTTATTATCTTTTAGCATTAGTCAATACATACATGCTTGCATATAAAATCTCAAATCATTTATCACAAAAGCAGTCCATTTCTAGTGTCCCTCGGACAAATCATTTTCCCCCTTTTTGTGAAAATCACACAATTTATGCGGATATTTATGCCACGACACATCCAATTCACTTCATATGATCAAGACATATGAAATTATGCACAATTTCACTTCCTGATGAATAGTGTCGTGAATAGTAACCGTGAACAGTAATCAATGAATAGTAATTCATGAATAGTATTTTCCAGAATTCAATTATTAATAAATTAAATTCATAAATTAAATAAAACATTGATTAAAAATAATTAATCAATTAATTAAGTTAAACATGCTTAATTATCACATAAACCACACATAAGCAATATTTAAGCATAATCAAGCATAATTAAGCTAAGCTAATCTTAACCATTTATCTAACCACCTATCTTAGGGCTAACAAAACTTAGTTAAACCCCTTAAACCAAATTTGCAACTAACTAAATCAACCCTAAGCAAGTTTAAGCACTAACAAATGATTAGGGGCTAAACTCACTCGTTAAACAGGCTGACGACATGAATGCGGTGGCGAACCCGACACCCGAGAACCTCAACCATGACACTCCAAGGTGGTCCTGGGGTTGAAACAATAGCAACAACCTCTGCTCACAAGTTGAACTTCAGAAAATAGCATTGTAGGAGGAGGATAGGGGCTGATCGGAGCAAAATGGTTTGGCCGGAACTTCGGCGAGCGGCGGGCCGGCAACCGGTGACACCTGGGGGTTGAGGGACAACTGCTGGTGGCTGGTATGGGTAGTGGTTTGGCTAGAATGGGAGAGAAACAGAGGAAAATGCGGAACAAGTAGAGACAGGCGGAATAATGACTTCCGCCGCCATACAGGACGGCCGACGACTCCTTTTGGGGAATGGCCGACACCATCTGAACGGTTTTTGTCTTTTAAACACAATGGTGGGTGGCACGAGCTGAGATTCATACGGAAGGCCATGAAAAACTCGATTTTCGAAGGAAGGTCAAAAACTGAAATTGCATAAAAGGCAAGGGAAGCAAGAGGAGAGAGGGGCTGCGATTTGTGAGCTGAAGAGGGGGAGAGAGAAAGTAAAGTGAGGGCTGCTAGAAGACCTCATCAATGCCATTCAATGCCTTCTACACTCCCCAATCAAGTGACATCATCTTCTCTCTCTTCTTTTGACTTTTCTTCAAAATATCCAAGGGCATTTTGGTCATTTCCACCTTGCACAATTCCCAAACTGCCCTTGGGTTGAAAATGAAAGGCATGCCTAGGAAATGGGCTAGGAAATGGATAGGAATGGGTTCGGAAATTTGTTGGGCTTGAAATTGGCTAGGAAGGGTGAATGGTCGGTTGGGTCCAACAAGCTCACTCGTTTGTCTCGATCTTCCATGGTGGTTGTCCCACCTTGGGCGTGAGGCCCTCATTGTTCTTGCCTGGCCCACGTTCTCGTAGGCTTGTTTCCTCGATCCGAAAATCCCTTTTCCAAATACTCGGCTCAATTAGCACTGTCGATTGTCTAAGAAGCATCGTCTAAAAGTCCGTCCCGACGTTCTCGAAAATTTGAAGTCCAATCTTGGATTCCCATGCCTCGTCAATTTTACCCCGAATGCCATTTTGGTACTACTCAGACTGACATGCGGTTTCGAGGATTCACGCATAACTGACTCGTGCCAACTCACGTTCAAGATTTCTCGACACATGGATGTCCTTAACTACATGAAATTGCGAAGGATCGATTCTTATTTCTAAGTACACGTTTATCAAGGATTGACATAGGGCCATTCACGGGTTCGATAATAATAGACGGAATCACTCGTCGTCCCATTATTTCTGTCCACGAATCGATTTTTAATCATCCTTGAAATCGGCCTGCATGACTGCAGGATCATCCCTATGCAAGTCTTATGGTTGAGTCATTTTCCTAGGTCAAGTTCTTTAGTCGCACGAGTTTTGTCCTCACTAGCCTTTCCCCTCAAAGTCAGTATCTCGGGAGCAATCAGTTCTGAGTGAGATCAACTAATAATGCATTGGCGAAATTAACGTTTATTTTTCCTTTAAAGGGCTTGAATTTCAGGACATCACAGTATAAATGATAAGGTCAAAATCAATCGTAAGTTAAGAAATCTATGGTAATGTGTATTCTTTATATGATATCTATAATGAATCATTCTATTCTAAGGTGTCATTTGTTGTGACTCCCGAGACCCTCTCGATGGAAATTTTCATTAACGGGTGTAACTCTAAACCACATTGTCCTTAGATTAGAAGTGTGGAAGAAACTGTAAAAAAAAAAAAAAAAATGAACACAAGACAACGAAATGACGATATTTTTTGTCAAAGGTCAAAATTTTGGATTTGACCGAAAAAGCCAACTCTTTACTGAATTTGAGATCAGAAATCTATACGCAGGAATGGAATGACAAGCACCGATTACAGTGTTACGGTACCTCCGATTACGATTAAAGGTCGACGTTTTCAATTTGACCAAAAAGTCAACTTTTACTTTGCATGAAATGTGAGTTAAATCCTAACCAAATTCAGTGAACCTAATCTCTATATGTAAGTGGGATGTAATTAACGTAACAGCCCATTTTTGGTCAAGGATTGAGCTCTATCACGACGAAGGACCTTGAAACTTGAAGTGATTTTCTTTATAAATATATGTTAGGCTTGTCGTCAAAATTCAGGTATTAACATATTTCCCCCGTTTATGCTCTCCCCTTGGTTTTTGTTGAACTTATGAAAAGTCAAAAGTATTTTTTTTTTGCTTTCTCATTGAAATCTAAAATATCATCCAAATTGTAAACAATTATGGAAAAAAAAATTACGTGTTCACATTTATGTATTGTGAAAATCTCGGATATTTAAGATTAGAAAAAAAAAATTTCAATTGCAAGCACCACTAAATTTGAACAAGCAAAAAGTCAATTAAAATCCCTTCAAATAACCTCTAGATCTATCCACGGCTTTAATTCCATTTGTGCGAAATCTTCAACTTGCACCATGCATTTTTTTTTTCATTGGAAAATTGCTTTCCTTCATTCGTTCATTCATTCACCAAGCAAGCTCTACTAGAGCTGGACAAGTTTCTCGATACAAAATTTTTCAAAGGGATTGAAGGGGGGTAAGGACAGCCAATTGATAGGGAGGGTTTTCTTTCAGCAAGCCTTAGCAATTCAATCGGCGGCTTGATTGGCCTTGCAGTAAACAAGCTCCACCTTGGGCTAACAAAGCCCAACTCTCTTCAATGATGTCCCTAATAGCCCAAGGGCTTACTTCTCGGCCCATCAAGTAATCCACAACAGAGGTACAGTCGCTAGATATTATGCAGGGCAAATTTTTCTTCACGTGATGTTTAGCAAATCTTTCTTCGCTTGCACCATGCATTGAGCGGCAGGGGCCGGACTGACCAGTGGCCCCCCTCATGAACTGTAGCTCCTTCAGCAACTGCTTTAATCGAAGCCAAAATTATAACAAAGTCGAGAAAGTCGCAACTGTCCAACACTTTATCTAACATTGGAAAGAAAGAAAATGACATGGCATGATTCTTAAAATTGTGCAATTTCGCAAAAAATAAAGATCAATTTCGAGTTTAACCTATTTACTCTAAATTGACTTATATAATGTAGACCAAATTATATTTTGTAGAGATTTTTAGACATGTATTTATGTATTACAAGGTAATATTTTGCACAAAATAGAACCTAGCAAGCTTATCACACACTCATTGTAAGAACCGTTGATTGCATGAGACTTAATCTTGACACCAACGCGCTTGTGTGGCAGAAGGCATGATGTGACACGGTGGATCTAATACTAATCCATAAAAGATGGTAAGGTGGAAGTATTTTGGTGAATCTTTGAGGGCTCTTGATATTAAGAGAGCAATGACTTTTTCAATAGGGCATGGACGGTATTGAGCTCTTTTGTGGACTGAGCACAATCTTTCACCTAATTATTAACCGATGGCCCAAAAATTGAAACTAGCCCTGTTCAAAATCGATTCCAAGCAAATAGAGGCAAACAAGATAGGTTCTAAAGTCCAAAAATTGGGAATCGGTTATAATATGGTAAGTCTAAGATTCCAGCTTGCAACCTACCCATTTTGGAATAGATCACCTCTAGTTACAAGCAAAGCATGAATGCTTTTCAATTACCTAATAAAGATTTGAGGGTTTAATAGTAAAGAAGGGGCACTTATACTTCTTCTTTTCCTTTAGTTTTGCTTTCACTTTATTCGCTCTTTACTTTACATGGAGAAGTAACAAAGAGGAAAAAAGGGAATTGACAGGGAGCCATACCAAAATCACCATTTCTATTGGATCAAGCAAAGAATAATGCGGTTTTGGAAACACGTATGCGTCGGTTCACTCATTTTAAGCATGTTTCCTAATTTAGAAATTAATATCCTACGTGCATTAGGAATTAGATAGCAATTTAAGAAAGCTATTTATTGCATGTTTAAGATTTAATATATATTATTTCCTAATTTGTAAAGTCGTCATGTATGTTTATGCAATTTCTTATTTTGACTCATAAAGAAAATCTTAAAAAATATTGCATTCATATCTCTTATAGACTACATTTAATTGTAGATTAAATTTATTAATTATATAATATTCATGTTGCATGTTTCACGTTGCACATCACCTAGAGAGTTACATGTCTTAATGTCAATGTTTTAATTATCAAATTGTGTAGATAGGGTTAATTACTAATGACATTTCAAGCATTATTCATGTTCCATATCATCAAAAGAAATCATGTTTAAGTCATGCATACATTATTTGGTCTTGAGTTAACATTTTGCAAAACACTTGATATGTTGGATATAATGAAGCTTTTCTATTGCTTAGAGCATCAAGGTTTTCATGTTTCCTTAGGTAATTTATTTATCACTGTGATTATTGAGTGTGAAATTTTGGTTTGCTTACTTGCATAATCATCCATCACATGTTAGTGGTTTAGAATAAAAATTAATCAAGGCTACTTGCAAAATATTTTGAATAAAGAAAAAAAGTATTAAAAGGGCATTAGATTTACCTAGTATAATCAAGTCCCCATATCAATGAAATATGCGATTCGCAAAGTAAAATATTCTCCCACATTTTTCTTAGATTTTTAATTGACCAATAATAAATTAGTGGTGATTCCAAAATAAATTGATTTGAATGTTTAATTAAATTAAAAATCCCAAAGTTGCAAGCGGTATAGGTTTGGGAAAATCCATGCTAAGTCTTTGGTTAGTGAGTCAATTGCTTTTCTTGGGTTGTGGGGAGGGGGGTAATAGGAAGGGAAAAGGACAAAAAAAGGAGGGGAAGGATCAACAAAAAAATAGAAAAGGAAAAATAAATTCGGACAGCCAATAGCATTGTAGTAAAGTATTAACCTATTTAGAAGATAATTATAAATTGTGACTTTATCTCATAATTTTGAAGGATTGATCGATTAAATAATAATTCATAAACGTTTTTCGAACATAAAAGAAGAATTGCTTCCGCTTTTGCGCACTCCCCAAATTGGGTGTGGACTATATTTGTATTCTTCTTTTTCTTTTGTGTGCAACGGCAGACAATAA
Source organism: Angophora floribunda (assembly GCA_014182895.1). Classification (NCBI taxonomy): domain Eukaryota; kingdom Viridiplantae; phylum Streptophyta; class Magnoliopsida; order Myrtales; family Myrtaceae; genus Angophora; species Angophora floribunda. The sequence continues at coordinate 10,930,472 of CM024708.1, forward strand.
GTTGAACCTTGAATATATGAATTGATGGTCCGACAAGTGATTAAATAAGACTCTACTGAATACAAGGATGATTTGAGCAGCTTTGGATTATTTGCCTCATGCCAACGTCATCATAAGAAACAAAGGAACACTTTTAATGAAGCTAGAGCCTAACACATTGAGGACATGATCACACGAACATTATATTATATGATATCTTTGCTTATGACCTTTTTGTTGTCTTTTGTTAGCTATCAACAATAAAACCTTCATGTTGCTAGCCATCAGGATTGAAGATGCTCTATTCAAGTATACAAAGTACTTTTTGTCTTCAAGAATTCTCTGGGAATCCTCCTTTTTTCCCCGACAAAGAACAAAATAAAGACATGATAGTACAATCGTTTTCTGTGTGATAGCAAAGTGAAAATACAAAATGGAGTTAACATATAGCAAGAAAAACACCAAAAAGAAAAAAAGAAAAGAAGAAGAAGAAGAAAGTAGAAGAAGGTTGTCGGGTAAATGACATGGAGAATTTCCATTTGTAGGTGTATGTTACTTTATATACAGTATATAGAAAAATATTTGTTTAAAAGATCATCACATAAACTACTTTTTATTTGCTGTATGTGCTTACAATATGTTTTCATAAGAATTGGCAACTCAAATTCATGTGATTTGATATGATTTCATAAACTTGTTAAGTCGTGTAATTGAAAAACACCTATATTTTTATTGACTACGCTATAGAACTCACATATAATAAATTTGCGTCAATTTGTGTGCATAGACATATTAATTTGTGTTAGAAATTGCTAGCCCTCTAGCACCAGTGATCAAAAATAGGTTTAAGGTAACACATGTCTCAAGGTAGTTTTAATCCTCGTTTTTTGAATCACTTAGTAGTGATAGGATTAAGATAATTTTAATCCTTATAGTAGTCATCACAATTTCAACATTACTTTTTGATGCTCAATAATCTTTGTCGGCATTAGAACTTTGCTTTTTCTTAATCAACCACCAGCACTTTGCTTTTTGGTCTTCCGAGGAGTCATCACAATTTCGACTTCTAGAAAACAAAGAGAGACATTATTCTCGTTTATATGCATGTTTATTTAGCTGGTAACATATTGTTGACAATTTTTTTTTAAACTAACAATACTTGTTGCACATGAGACAAGGTATTGAAATATTATTCAAAATCGCTTGACAATGAAGATCCCATTCTACCTATCAATTTAAGGTTTTAAAAAAATTAATAGTAGTCCCATAAAATCTTACATGATATTGGAGTAGGAGATTTTGGCATAACAATGAGTGTTGGAATATTTAAATATCAAACACGCTATCCCTTTTGCATATGTGCATCCAACCCCATATGTCAAATTTTGGCTTACGTGTGAGAGGGGGTGTAAAAATATTGTCCCATATCAACTTAAACTTTTAGGTTGGACTTTCTAATATATACTTCCAAGATTAGTAATGGTACTAACTTTTATTCAAAATTACCAACCTTAAATTAAGTGACTTTTTTCTCCCATTAAGTCAACAACTAATTTTAACTTAATGTTTGAGTCACTTGTTTATTTTTCTTTTATCATTTCGAAATTACCAATTGTTGTAATAATTTACCAATATTTATATGCACAGCTTACCGATAGATAAGGTTACTAAGTATTATATGAAATTACTAACTCTTATTTGAGTCCACTTTCCGACGTTTATTGATAGCCACAAAATTACTAGTTGTTCCAATAGTTCACAACATGTATTTTCGAACTTATCATTGGGTTATATTTACCAATTCTTATACAAAATTACTGATGTATTTCAAAATTATTAGTTCTCTTAATAACTTACTAACATTTATACGTGGAGCTTAATTTGTAATCTCTTATAGGAAACTAGATATTTAAGTTTAAACATCTAACCCCTTCTCAAAATAAAGTAGTAGCTATGTAACTAAATTTGCTTTACAGTTTTGCAATACGTAGTTATAGTTCGAGAGCATTCCTGGAACTTTTGAGTTAAAGGCTTCGAGATTAAAAGCAAGTGAAGCCATTTGATATATGATTATGCAAAGCTCAACTACCAGCTACATTAAAGATGAGTAAGTGATGAAGAACCGCCGATGATTCAAAGTTATTAATAAATTGTCAAATTTGTCATGCACTCGTGATTTTTTTTTTTGTGTCCGGATGCACCCATGATTTAAAGAGCTTTACTTTTGAGCTAATTTGATGTTAATGAGAAATTAAAATCTTCATTCGATAATCCATTATAGAAACACGTAGAGAACTTGTCTGCATATATTGAATTGAATCAAGAACCAATACTAGGCCTTGAGCTCAAGGAGATAATCACGTGCTTAGGTTTTCATAGAATATTCAAGTATTAAATCATGCTTTCATCTATTAATTTATGTTTTTAGAATAGTTGGTAGTTGTTTTATCAAATTTCATATGGAATTAGAGTAGGTGATTTTGAGTTTAAATCTTTCCAGCCCTCATTTATCTGCCCAACTAAATTTGTCCACATTTAGTATTAGACAAAAAGACTAGATTAAGCGTGAGGGAGTGATTGGAACTTTTATAATAGTTGATAATGATCTCACTAAATCTCACAGATTTATAAGTAGACTCATTCAAATAAAGGAGGAAGTAAGTTTGGTGCTATTAACTCATCAAATATATGATTAAATTCTGCAAATTATCTTCTTCAATTTGAGATTAGCAGTAATAAGTAAGTTGTGAATGATTTTCTATTTACCTTGGAAAGATTCAATGGGTCGATGGGAAGGAAGTGGCACTATCTATTTTGCTTTCAACTTTATTTGCTTTTTATCTACATGAAAAAATAAATAAGAGGAATGCAAAATCACAAGTTTAGAAGCATCACGTAAAGAACAATGCAGCTTTAGAAATGATTATACATCATTTTCACTTAGTTTACAAGCATTGCACATATTCCAGCAAATCATAAATTTAGCCCCATATTTTAACAATGCAAGATTGCATAACCAGCATATGTCAAACTCATCCTATGCTCATGTCAAGAAGACTTTATGGTCACACTTTGCCATGTGATGAGGCATGAAAATCATATTCGCTATTGTTAAGTCTCGAGAATCACATCGCTCTAATTAAGTCTTAGAAAACACTTTTGCCGCAATCAAGTTTGGAAATAGAATCAGGCCATACACATGTACATGTCATGTCTCAATATGTAGGTTGATTATGAGCATCAAATTGAAACCACAATATAACATGCCACCATATGTATCACCCACACAAATAACATATCATCCAAAATATTTCCCAGATAAAATTCATCTAAGCCATTGGAGTTTTAAATGTTTGATCCGAATTTCGGAAAAAAATGTATACCGTACTGTTTACAGTTCGGCTCCAACATAAGGGCCATGAGACCGTAGAATTTTTCCTTGGTAAATCGCACCATGCAATTCTTGCAAAACCCATCAAAAAGCGAAAGAGCAAAAGTGGGAAGCAAGAGAGGCGTGTGAAATCACGAGTTTGGAGATTTCCAGAGAATCCGACCTGTCAAAGATATGTTGGGCCCCACTCCGCTGCCATTGGGCCCACCTGTATGCTTGTTGACTTAGCTAATTAAATATTTGTTGACCGTGGCACTATATGTATGATTTTGCAAATTCCGCTACATCCATCGATCCTCACCCGGCAAAGCCCCTCTTCTGCTCCTACATTTCCCTAGTTAGTAACACAATGGTCAAGGGTCTGGGGGGAAAAGAAGCAAAAGAGGCTAGGGAGTCTCGGCTTCATCAAGCAATAGCAAATGATGATGTTGAAGAGCTACATAACCTAATTGAGGAGGAGCCAGAGCTCTTAGATCGTGTATCTAAGCACCCCTTCCCACATACTCCTCTGCATCTTGCTGCGGCCGAAGGAAAAACCCTAGTAGCTGTGGAGATAGCCATCTTGAAGCCATCGTTTGCTCGGAAGCTGAATTCGAAGGGTGATAGCCCCATGCACTTGGCTTTGCAATTTGGGCATTATCAAATTGTGCGGGCACTAATGAGCCGTGATTCAAAGTTGATTCGAGTCCGGGACGACATGGGATCACTGCTTTGCATTATGTTGCAAGGAAAGAAAGAGACGATGAGGTGGAGCTCCTGGCCGAATTCCTTTGCACTTGCAAATCATCCATAGAAGACTTGACGAGCAAATGCGAGACTGCTGTTCATGTTGCCGTCAAGAACCACAATGTCAAAGCATTGAAGGTTTTGGTTGGATGGCTTAAGCGAGTGAACCTGACATAAATCTTGAACTGGAAAGACCAAGATGGTAACACAGTCTTACATATTGCTGTGTCTAAAAAACAGCCTGAGGTATAGTTCTTTGATTTCTTGGTTGTTCTTACTTTTATTATTTGATCCTTGAATTTGACATAATCTAATCAAGGAACCAATATTATGATAATGAGATACCAGGGGTCAAAAGTACATGAATTTATCAACATTCAGAGAGAGGAGCTTTGAAATCCATTTTGTGTAGCAATATATTGCTTATTAAACGGTTAAGACTCGTAGATAAGTGTTTATCTGACGATTGACATTTGATGTTGCTATAGTGTCCATAAATTTGCTTGCGTGGAGTGGACCACCAGAAACACAGAAAATGATCAACAAAAATGATTTATCAAGTGATTTGATATGTTAGAGGTGAACATTGGGATAATTACACCGTATTGAAGCCTCTAAAAGAAAAAACCCCGCACATCTTTTTACAAATTTCCTTTTTTGGCGTTTTTATCAATTATATATACATATACATACATACATACATACATATATATATATATATATATATATATATATATATATATGTTTGACTTCAGATATTTATATATAAAATAAATCTATTGGAGATCACCCTCCCAGACCCCTGGCTCCCTCCGAATCCGGTCCGGGTTTATCACCTTCCTCTCCTGTCCCCCAAATCAATGCCCTTCTTGGCGACAAGTTCAGTATCCACCAGTTCCGTCAGATGGCCCAACCGGTTCCAGGACGAGGCGGTTTGATTTATTGGAGTGAATCGGATGCTGATCATTTATAATTTTATAATAAAAAATAATAAAAGTAAACGAAGTAAAAAACTAAAACAGTACACAAAATGCAGTTCAAACGGTATGGAATACCAATTAAAATTATATCTGACAACCTATGATATACTGTTGTACTTTATTATCATGGAAGTGCGGCTTGTAATCAGTGAAATGAATTGAAGGGACACATAGTGTAGGAATAATAGGGAAATAAAAAACTAATTCAATGAGGACAAAAAAGAATCCACACCCAAAGAAAGAGGATATCCAAATTTTCGTACTGTGCTCATAATTTTTTTTTCAACTACTTAAATATTATAATTTTCATTTAACACTTATTTGAGTGAAATCATATTTTTTTTTATCATTGAAATGTCATAAATTTTTTTAATCAATCATTTAAGTATTATTAGTTCATTATAAATGCCATGTTACGTCAAATTTTGAACACTTTTGTGAACTTTTTAAAATTATGATACTTAAGTAGTCAATTGAAAATTCTAACATTCAAATGAACGTTTTTTAGAAGTTGCAGTACTTGAGTAATCAAAAAAAAATTATGACATTCAAGATAGCATCATGTGAAAGTTATCACTTATGGTATCCTTATCGTCTTAAACTTATATGACATGAGCTGACTTTGTGCACAATAGTAAAGCTGATGACAAAGCAGTAATTGAAATTCAAAGGATGTATACTTCATTTTTTGGCCTTTGCATTTCTTCCAGATCATCAACATGGTGATTAGGCATGTCAAAGTATATGCTAAGAACGTCCAGGATGAGACGGCTGTGCGAATGTTCCAAGAGAATCCTTGTGGCGATCGGAATCTTGCAAGGAGATTCCGCCGTAGGGAACATGTAGAAGGACTTCGTGCTTTCTTAGTGTCTTTATACTTCCATAACGAAGATGGTGCAGCAGTACGTCGTCCTCTCTCACGGTTTTTAAGCAGGAAACTGACTTTATTTGAGTGGTTGACAATTTGGTTCGGCCTCCGAGATGAATCCGTTCGTGACATAATCCTCTTAGTGTGTACCTTAGTTACGACTGCTACTTACCAAGCCGCGCTCACCCCTCCGGGAGGATACTGGCAGGATAATTCTTCAAATCCCCCAGTCCATTCCACCATTGTTACTGCCAATTCCAGTCGCATTGCTGTCGAAGAACCACATGAAGCCGGAAACATAATCCTGAGCGGCTCGAGTCTATACCTGTTCACGGCCCTCAATAGTCTGATTTTCTTGTCCTCCGTCTGCGCAATCTGTATCACCGCTATTCCTCTATTGCCCCGCACTCTCGGGGTTTACCTGCTAATGCTCACTCTCGGTGTTAGCTTCTTTGCTACAGCTACAATCGAATTACCGAAATCCGCTGATGCCGAAGCAATATCAATGACGGTAATTTATGGGAGCTTGCTGGCTGTCGCGTGGTTCATCCCCTTACATTCGTGGCTCAGCTACAAGATTTATCACTACGGAATAGATGGCACAAAGAGACGCGTCGGCGACTTCCCAGAACTGAAGAATGGGAAATAGTTCGCAAAGTATTATTTACTTTTTAAGCATTCTTCTCGTGTGTGCAATATAATCTATGTTTTCTAGTCTTGAGGCTTGCAAGGACTGGACTCTTTTTATGAGTTGCATGTAATGTACGCATCTATTAATTATTTAATCCCTATGACCTTCTTTAATCTCGCTTAAGATTTGAGATTTTGAATAGCTTTTTCATAGATCAACTTCATAAAATGACGCACCGGAAGCGAAAAGTACTGAGTCAAAACTACCTCGTACCAAACGCTTGAAGTGTACATGCATAAAACACACATTGCAGAAATTTCTTCTTGTTTTTTTTTTAAAATTTCTGAAAAGAGGTAAATGAGTGATGTGATAAAATAAAGCGAAAAATAAACACGGGAAATAACTTTTTATAGAAATTACAATTCGATAAAGTAACAAAAAAGGAAATATCAAGAATACAACAAAAGGCTAGCTAAATCTTAAAAGTCAACGATCCTATGGTATCTTCCAATAAAAAATAAAATTGATCAAAGTCAAAAAAATATAGAAATGATAAACTCATATATTATATATTGAGTGAATATCTTAAACCAACTTAAGTAAAGAAGGAAATATCGGATTCACTGTCCTAAATTCATCAAATAAAAGACGTAAATCCAAACTTAAGGCATCCCAATTCCCATGTCATTTTCCCTCTATTAAAGAAAAAGCTCGACCTCGAGTTTTTGAAATGTCGCTTTGTCTAGTAAAGCATATGTGCTAGAATTCTCTTGGAATTTGGACCCATATCTACAGAATCAATCAAAATTTCTTTCTTTAAGAAAAGATCCCAACCAAACTGCAATATCGATCCATAAAAATTGATTTTTTCAATTGCTTGTCATAATGGAAATCAATATCGGTTCTTTATTCATCTTTCCCTTTTTCACCGCTTTGAATTTCTCCACCCAAATCTCACATGTATATGAATTCAGATGAACATGGGAGGGGCTTTCCTCTAAAATTATCTCTCCATCGTTGTGGAAGACATGCTCACCTTGAGATTCTTCCTCAAGCTCAAAATCCTCAAAATCCTCCTTCTTAAAAAGGGAATTCAAAAACATCTACTTCTTGCTTCTAAGCTCAACAACAACCTTATCAATGGCAATTATAGAAGAAGCGTCAATCGTTTTTTTGGTCATTGTTATTGAGAACAACATGAAGCTGGCTTGTTCAGCTCGATCATCAATCCACGAAAATCACCGCCTTAACAGATTTCACATTTTATGCCACGAAAATCTCTGGCTCTTTTCCACTCAACTGCACTTGATCCCACAAAAATAAAAAAGCCTTGAGCGAAAGTGGCCGGACTAATGTGTCCTCTCTTGAACTGTAGCTGCTTCAGCTACTGCTTTAATCAAAGCCAAAAAAATAACAAAGTCGGAGAAAGTCAAAACTATCGAACATTTTATCTAACATTGGAAAGAAAGAAAATGACATGGCATGATTCTTAAATTTGTGTAATTTCGCTATAAATAATGATTCATATTTGAATTCAACCTATTCACTCTAAATTGACTTATATGATGTAGATCAAATTAAAGTTTGTACAGATTTTTAGACATGCCTTTGTGTATTACAAAGCATTATTTTGCATGGAATAGAACCTAGTAGGCTTATGACACACCCATCGTAAGCACCGTTAATTGCATGAGATGACGAGATGCATATCTTGCCACTAATGTGCTTGTGTGGTGGAAGACGACATGCCACATGGTGAATCTAATACTAATCCGTAAAAGATGGAAAGTTGAATGCATTTTGGTGAATCTTTGAGGACTCTCGAAATTATGAGAGACTTGACTTTTTCAACTAGGCATGGACGGAATTGAGCTCTCTTGAAGACAGAGTACAATCGTTCACCCAACCATTAATCGATGTCAAATTTGTCATTCAACTGTGAATTTTTTTTTTTTTTGGGTCCAGATGCACCCATGATTTAAACAACTTTATTTTTGAGCTAATTCTATGTTAAATTCAACATTCAAAATCTTGGTTCGATAAACTATTATAGAAACGAGTAGAGAACTTGCCTCAATATATTGCATTGAATCAACATCTTATGCAAGGTCTTGATATCGAGGAAATAATCATATGCTTAGGTTTTGATAGAATATCAAATATTAAACCATGCATTTATCTAATAGTTTAAGTTTTAGAACAGTTAGTAGTGGTCTCACCAAATTTCACATAGAATTAGAATAAGAGGTCATGAGTTCGAATCTTTTTATGTCTCATTTGTCTCCCTAATTAAAGACAAAGAGACCAGAATAAGGGTGAAAGCGTGATGAGAGATTTAAATATTAGAATATGCCTTATTTAATAGTTTAAACTTTTATAACAATTGTCAATAATCCCATCAAATCTCATAAATTATGGTAGTAGTCTCACCAAATTCCACATGGAATTAGAATAAGAGGTCTTGAATTCAAATATTTTCAAACCTTATTTGCCTTTCTAATTAACGAAGTAAAAAGACCAAACTAAACGTGATGGAGTGATGTGATATTTAAATATTAAAATACACCTTATTTAATAGTTTAAGTTTTTACAAAAGTTGACAATGATGTCAACAAATCTCAAAGATTTATAAGTGGACTCGTTCAAATAAAGGAGGAAGTAGGTTTGGTGCTATTAAGTCCTCAAATGTATGATTACATTCTGAAAATTATCTTCTTTGTTTTGGGATTAGCAATAACAAGTAAGTTGTGGCTATTTTCGGTTGCCTTAGAAAGGTTCCATGGGTTGATGGGAAGGAAGTGGCACCTTTGTTTTTAATTTTTTTTCCTTATTTATTGTGCTTTCAGCTTTATTCTCCCTTTATTTACATGGAGAAATAATAAAAGAAAAAAAATGGAATTGACAGGAGAAACAGAACTCCCCAGTGAGCAAAATTACCATTTCTATGGAATCAAGCAAAGAATAACGATGCTTTAGAAACAAGCATGCATTGCATTCACTCATTTCACAGGCATTTCATATATTCCAACAAATCATGTGCACCATATCATAAACGATGCAACATAGTATAGCCAACAATATGTCAAACTCATCCTATACTCATGTCAAGAAGATCTTACAATCATGCTTCGCTAGGCAATGAGGCACGAAAACGATATCTGCTATTGTTTAGCCCTGAAAATCACTTTGCTCCGATTAAGTCTCGAAAAACACGTTAATTATGATTAGTCTTGAAACAGAATCGGTCTGTACACATGTACATCATGCCATGTCTCCACATGTAGGTTGACTATAAGCATCAAATCGAACCCACAATAAAACATGACGCCATTTATATATATCACCAACATGGATAACATTCCATCCAAAACATTTTTAGATAAAATTCATCCAAGGCACTAGAGTATTAAATGTTTGATCCAGATTTTTCAAAAACATGTATACAATACAATACAATACTTTACAATTCAACTGCAACATACGGGTCATGACATAGTAGAGTTTTTCCTTCTCGATAAATCATGTACGCAATTCTTGCAAAACACCACAAGTAGTGAAAGAGCAAGAAGTGAGAAAGCAAGAGAGGCTATGAGCCTCTTATCTATTGAAAAAATGTTGGGCCAATCATTAGGGTTTACTCTAGTGGCTGTTCTTCCCATATGGGAATAGGACGTGGAGGATTTTAATCCTCATGTTTTCAGGGAGGATCGAGGTGTTGACGATTTAGTTTTAAGTGTGGATTTCGACTCTTATATTCTACAAGAAAGCAGGATAAAAATTTAAAATTGAGAGTTAAAGTAGGAGTAGAAATGACAATACATACATATATATTTTGGCCCTACTTACCCTCAACCAACTAGGAGAAAATATTAGGTCTATTTAATACGGGTGTATTACATGCACCTAATATTTTCTCGAAAGGGGTGCACTAAAAATTGCAATTTAAAAAAAATATTTCCTTTCAATTACATAAATCAAGTTTTTTATTTAAATGCCCTTGGATGCATTTATGTAGTTTTCTATAATTGGCAGGCGTTGATACTCCAGGTCGGTGAGGTCGACTAAGCGTGCACTCATCAACGTCTGTCTTTGTATGGATTATTGATTTGACTCTTGTGTCACTCTCAATTTTCGATAATTTCGCAGACGAACATCGGCTAGACAAAATGCGGAATACTAAGAGCCCAAACACGACATAACAACGTATGTTTAGGTGGTGAAAAAGATACGAATCTGTTAAGTTGTTATGCGACAATAGTTAGATTGGTGTTGTTGAAGTACAAGTTTTGATATTGTTGCAATTCACACGAATTGGTAATAAAATTTGATGCATTTACACAATAACATTAAGCCCTAATAGACGATGAGCTACGATGAGCTAATAGATCAACATTGCAATGTTGATTTTCAAAAGAGCAATCTTCCAAGCACAAAAATTGGTACAACCTAATTTAAAGTGATGCAACAATTTTACAATGATTTTTTAACAAATCGAAATAACATTCCATTGCTAGTTGCTAATGTTGCTTTTGCCGTATGTTCATAGCTCATTTGAGGTTAATTTTTTCACTCAGTAAACATTAAAATATTTTGGAAATTCTTTGATTTCAACTGATGTCAGGAACAATAAAATTAATTTATAAAGTATAAAAATACAACATATTCAAACTCTCAATTTATATGTGTTTTAACTTTTAATAATCTATCACATAACTTTACAAATTATATTTTTTAATTTTATAAATTAATTTGTGAGTTATTATATCCCTTTCCTTGCCTCAGGCTCGTACCCCCGGCTGAAAAGAACCTCTGAAGCGGGAAACATTTTTTTTTTTTAAATGACACTTTATTTTATATTATCACCTCGAAATAACTCAGCATCGCTCGTCCAAAAATTGCCATAAACCCTGGAAAAACCCCCCCATTCTCGTTTCTGCAATCTCGATCCGGCAGCAACGATGTCTTGCTCTTGCAAGAAATGCACCTTCCTCGACCCTCCTTCGCCAAAACCCGTTTGTCAGATTTGCTTATGGCCGTCTTCTCCGCCCCCATCAGCACCGTCATCATCAGTCGTGCAAAGCTTGCACCTTTCTCAACTGTTACGAGAACGCCAACTGCGAAATCTGCGATAGGAGGGCTTCCTTGTGGATGACGTCGAGCAAGAGGAAGAGGGTGATCAAGTTGTTGGTGGTGGCGGGGATCGTGTGGAAGTAAGTAGGATCGGTGGAGCTAAGGATGGGAGTGAGACAGTCGCTGTGAAAGGTGGGACGGTTTGTGCTGCGCTTTTGTTTGGATTTGTTGTTTGGTCTGTCCATTTTAGTTGCATGAGAATTTTAAAGCATGATTTTGTTTTAGCGGGTTTGATTTGTTAATGTGTGTTTCCGCTTTGAAGTTTGAATTTTTGAACTTACTCGGACTAATTTTCGCGGTTCACCGTCCCACGCGAGGCTTCAGGACAGCATCAACATAATTGCTGCGGTTGAGTGGACAAGAGAACGCTCAGTATGGAGTTGTTTGCTTGTCCGCTTTTGTATGAACCAACTTTTCTTGGTTTTGATGCCTGAACAGTCTGTTCAGATGGCAATTATTGTTAGAGATATCTTTTGTTTGATAAATAGCTGGCTTATCGACATTGCTCATCATCGCCCACATCAACAGTCATAAGACGTGATTTATTGGTAATAATTGAATTGATGGAGCTGAGTACTTGTTGCATGAATTTAGCTTGCCTTTTCTTTTTCTTTTCTTGGATTGCTGCAGCAATGGCGTCGGGTAATTCTTGTTGAGATCATTATCCTTAATAAAAGAGTCGGTTATCTAGACAAATTTTTCCTATATTACTGTCCCCACCCCTGAAAGACCTTGCTTTTGTTTGGGTGTCTTTGACAGTAAGTTTAATGCGCCACAGAGGATGGCAAGTCATGCCCAGCTTCGAATTCATGGAAAATACTTAGTTATAATGTTTGGTTCGGGGAGGATCTGGAAATGCACAAGAGGATGAAAGCAATCGGCGAGCTTGTTCAGATGCACTCTCCACATGTCATTTGTTTCCAGGTTCCCCATTTGTGAATGTGTATGCCCTTTGTATTTTTGCCACTTCTTGTTTGTTCCTTTTATCTCAAGAATGACTGCTTCAACCTGCAGGAGGTTACTCCAAACATATATGACATGTTTTTGGCTGTCAGGTTGGTGGAAGTTATATCATTGCTCTGTTTCCGGTGACGCAGCGAATCTAAGACCCTACTTCTGCATGCTGGTAAGAGCAAGATATCCTGTTTAGCCTTAGACCCTATCCTGCTTCAATTAGCTTGTTTTATAATGTGTCATAGGTCATAGTGTAGTTGTTTGACACGACCTCTACGAGCTCTTGATCCAGATTACAACTAACGTGGCACTTCATTCTCATCTGCCGGGATGAAAACACTACATTTTGGGAACTCTGTGATGGGGAGAGAACTTTGTATGGTCCAGGTTGAAGTTGAAAGGACGAAGCTGCTAACCATTGCTGCGAGTCACCTCGAGAGTCCCTGCCCAGCTCCTCCAAAATGGGATCAAATGCGCAGTAAGGGAATATTAGATCAGGCAAAAGAAGCCATGGATCATCTCGGCAAGCATCCAAATGTGATTTTACGTGGAAAAGCATCATTATGTGTTTCTCATGCATCTATCTGTCAATGAAATCCCATAAACAAAATATAACTGAAAATACTACAGAGAACCATGATTCTCATTTTGCAAAAGCCATGGCTGGCCATTTCGAAGGATTGTTGAATATTTTGCTGTGGAGCACTAGTTGATCTAAGGAAACTGTAACTACTTATGCTAAAGTGGTAACGATGTTGATCTCATATCTCTGTGTTCTTTTCCCAGAGATGTGACTATTGATAATTTTGGATGATATTTGCCGAACAAAACTAGCTGTCTTGTAATTTCTACTTTCTGCTCTTTTCACAGAAATTTGTCTGCATATTCTTGTCGGATGGTGAGCAAGATCATTTTAACTATGTACTTGCTTCAAGAAAAATCTTCCTAAATAAAGAAGGCCAACAGCTTGTGTTTTAGTTGAATCCCAAGAGAAATTGAGGGTTGATAGATGAGCAACGACCAAGTCTTGTACAATACTCTGGAAATGTGGAGCAGCCAAATGTGCTTCTGAAAATGAAATAAGGAAACAGGAAATGTGGAATGAATTATTTGCTAATGGCAGGAATCAACTTTTATCAGAGAATTTTTATGATTTTCTTTGCCTAGCAAAATACTCCATCTTCTCTTTGCAATAGGTTGTCATGGTGATTTAGATTTCACTCAGCAGCAAGGTCCATAGCTGCATGAACTTGCTCTAATCAGTGGCAGGCGCTTCAAGGCATATATTATAGTCATAGCGGATTAAGCAAAGCGCATTGCCTCCTCTGGCTTGCGTGAGATACATGGAATTGTCTCCCCTTTACAATGATGACGAAGAAATATTAAATTTGAAAAGCCAGTATAATCCATGGATACCATGTCTGCATACTGTGTTGTCTGTTCCCAAATTCATTGCTTGGAACACCAAACGTTCTTGATCCATGGAGTTTATATAAACCGGAAATATGGTTATTGAAATAGTCTGTTATATTCAAGCTGGTATGAATTCTCTGCTACCCGACCAATTATACCATATAGTTTCTATGCCATTACCTTAAGATTGGAGCAAGCAGCCAATGCAGTGGCCAGCCTGTAGGTTCCCCCTGTCGCTGAGTTCAGATTGAACTTGATAGTCCATGTTGTGGGAAGATACCTATCTGGTCCTCTCCTGCACAATATTGATTTATAGCAGGCAAGACCGCATTTATTAGATAATGGTAAACAGAATGGGTGTGGTGAAGGCCAAATTTTGGTGCATGTCAGGATACTGTCCCACAAGCCGTTCTGTCCGAACCTGCATTTTCCTACTGTCGAGGGTCACAAGTACATGATCAACTTTTAAGAAGCCAATACCTGGGAGAAGTTTGAACATGAAACCAATGCGAGGAAGCGAACTGGAGCATCATATATGAGGTCATCACGCCAAGCGATGAAATTAGTGAGGTATTCAATTAGTCTGACCCGCCAGTAGCAAGTGAAAATCTCTCTTGACAAGCATGTTCAGAGTGACCTGAAGACTCTTTTAAGACTCCTAGCTTCCTAAAGAAATGAAAATGCGCAGAATCTACGTCCAGATCAGTTGCTCCATATTATTAGGATTGCTTTCAGATTCTCTATCCAATTCCTCTAGTTCCCCCAGCTCACGTTCCTCCTTCAAATTCACCTTCGTTGCTTCTACTCCTTCCTTCACACGTTCAATGATTGACAGCATAGGACATGGTGGAAATGTCCACTCGGCTCGCTTAAGGCCGAGAACATAAGGATGACAAGTATGCCGGAGTCGAGGGTTGCCCACCATCTCAAAAGGAAGAAAAAAAGGGCGGATTGTTGAAGAGGGAATTAGACTCACCGTGTAACGCCAAACTCGTTCACCCGAGTTCTTGCCAAAACTCGGCCATCACCTATTTCCCTAGCCATCAAGTCAATCGTTTATAGCTCTTATTACAAATTGGAGACATGAGCTTTACAGATGTGACGGCTTGGGCGACGGTGCGCGAGGAGGAGGGATCGTGGTACATCCACGCCTTGGTCCTCGGACGTGCACAAGGGAGGGAGGCACATGTCTCTTGTCCCACATCGCTTAGGGGGAGTCCTGGGCTAGTATATAAGGCTGAGATCTCTCTTTCCTGAGTAATGCGTTTTAAAGCCGTGCATGGCTCAACCCAAAGTGGACAATAGTACTCAGCAAGCCCCATGTCTTTATAAATGGTATTAAATGTGACTCTCGACTGCATTTGGCTCCACAATGAGGACGCTGTGCCTGAAAGGGGGAGAATGTGACAGCTCGGGCGACGGTGCACGAGGAGGAGGGATGGCAGTGCATCCGCACCTCGGTCCTTGGACGTGCGCAAGGGAGGGGGTCACATGTCTCTTGTTTCACATCGCTTAGAGAGGAGTTCTGGGCTAGTATATAAGGCTAGGATCCCTCTCCCCTGAGTAACGCATTTTAAAGCCATGCGGGTCTCGGCCCAAAGTGAACAATATTACTCAGTGAGCCCCATGTCCTTACAATAGAATCCTACAAAAACCATGCTCGACTCTTGACAAAATTAAGAAAAAATAATTGTCCCCGTGGCAGGTGACCATTGTCTGTTCAACAAAGTTCCTTTTTCTGAGGAATGAACGGGGTTGGAATTATAATTGGAGGGGTGAAATGTTCAGCGTACTTCATTTAAAGGTTTAAATAATAGTTATTGTCGTCTCGTTGCATATGGGAAAGATAATTGGTAATAAATGAATTTGCAAAGGACGGGCTTGGGCTTTTAAATGTATCGTCGGTGTTGAATTTCCCACTTGTATATGATGGGACTTTGGTGATAGGCTTGTTTAGAGAGCAGTAAGTTTTTTCTTAGTGCATTGAGCCCACCATTCCAAAAGCGGGACATGTGCCGACACAACATGATTTCAGAGAATCCTCCTTTATATCAAAATGCGATATGTATTTTCATGTTGATTTCTTTTGAGTCCTGCTCAACCCAGCTTTCAAGTTATTCCTGGATGAAAGTGCCCTCTCCCTTGTGCGACACTAGGAATATAAGATGGGCTTCAGTAGCAATCAACTAGTAATGAGGGTAAATGCTTCTCTGATCCTGAGCTTACATACCCCGAATCCATCAGAGTCATTAATCATGTGGTTCCCAAATGTGAATCAACAGTCAAGATCTGTTTTGATCCAAGTATCCGGGTTTATTGGAATTTTTTCAAGATAGGTTTCGTTCGTTTCCATTCAATAACTTGCTTTACCGAAATTTTCCTAAGAATGGTCATTTGTTATTACTTGAAATAATTACTGAATACTCATTCATTTTTTTCAAAACAAATGATATAAGTAATAGTTTTTAGGAAAATACTTTATAGATTATTGATTTTTCATAAAATAATTTTACTCAGAAATTGTTCTAGAGAATAAAAATAAGAAAAACTATTTTTCGAAAGAAATTGTTCCTAAAAGTAGAAATGTTACCAAACGCATCCTAAGTGTTATATGAAACTACTAACTCTTATTTGAGTCCACTTACCAAAGTTTACTGATGGCCACAAAATTACTAGTTGTTCCAATAGTTACAACATGTATTTTTGAACTTATCATTGGGTTATATTTACCAATTCTTATACAAAGTTACTTATGTATTTCAAAATTACTAGTTCTCTTAATAACTTACTAACATTTATATGTGGAGCTTAAATTGTAATCTCTTATAGGAAATTAGATATTTAAGTTTAATATCTAACCCCTTCTCAAAATAAACTAGTAGCTATGTACACTAATTTTGCATTGCGGTTTTGCGATACGTAGTTGTAAATCACAAGAGCATTCCTGGAACTTTTGAGTTAAAGGCTTTGAGATTAAAAACAAGTGAAGCCATCTGATATATGATTATGAAAAGCTCAACCGCCAGCTACATTAAAGAGGAGTAAGTGATGAAGAACTTGCCAATGATTCACAGTTATTACTAAATTGTCAAATTTGTCGTGCACTCGTGATTTTTTTGTTGTTGGTCAAGATGCACCTGTGATTTGAAGAGCTTTATTTTTGAGCTAATTTGATGTTAATTGCGAAACTCAACTCTTCATACGATAAACTATTATAAAAATGTTGAATTGAATCAAGAACCAACACGAGGTCCCGAGCTCAAGGAGATGATTGTGTGTTGAGGTTTTGATATAATATTGAAATATTAAATCATGCAGTCATCTAATAATTTAAGCTTTTTGAATAATTGGTAGTAGTCTCACCAAATTTCAAATAAAATTAGAGCATAAGGTCTTAAGTTCAAATTTTTTGGGCCTCATTTACCTACCCAATTAAATTTGTCCACATTTAGTACTAGGTAAAAAGACCATATTAAGCATGAGGAAGTGATGGAACTTTTACAAGAGTTGGCATTGATCTCACCAAATCTCACAGATTTATAAGTGGACCCATTCAAATAAAGGAGGAAGTAAGTCTGGTGCCATTAACTCATCAAATATATAATTATCTTCTTTAGTTTGGGATAAGCAATAACAAGTAAGATCCGAATGATTTTCTATTTACCTTTGAAAGATTCGATGGGTCGACGGGAAGGAAGTGGCACTATTTATGTTGCTTTTAGCTTTATTCGCTCTTTATTTACATGAAAAAATAACAGAGGAACACAAAATCACCGGTTTACAAGAGTCAAGTAAAGAATAATGCAGCTTTAGAAATGATTATGCATCACGTTCAGTCAGTTTACAAGCATTGCATATATTCCAGCAAATCATAAGACGTGCACCATATCATAAACAATGCAATATTGCATAGCTAACATATGTCAAACTCATCCTATGCTCATGTCAAGAAGACTTTACAGTCACACTTTGCCACATGATTGGGCACGAAAATCATATTCGCACTTTTTAAGCACTGAAAATCACTTTGCTCTAATTAAGTTTTGGAAAACACTTTAGCTACAATTAACTCCAGAAACAGAATTGGTCCATACACATGTAGATCATGTCATGTCTTAATATGTAAGTTGATTATGAGCATCAAATCAAAACCACAATATAACATGCTGCCATATGTATCACCAACACAAATAACATATCATCCAAAATATTTCCAGATAAAATTCATCTAAGGCATCGGAGTTTTAAATGTTTGATCCGGATTTTAGAAAAAATGTATACCTTACGGTTTGCAATTCGGCTTCAACATAAGGCCATGACACAGTAGAGTTTTTCCTTCTCGATAAATCGCCCCATGCAATTCTCGCAAAACACAAGAAGAAGCGAAACAGGAAAAGTGGGAAGCAAGAGAGGCGTGTAAAATTACAAGTCTGATGATTTCTTGAGAATCTGACCTGTCTAAGATATGTCAGGCGAGCTGCCATGGGGCCCACCTGTACACTTGTTGACTCAGCTAACTAAATATTCGTTGATCGTTGCACTATATAAATGATTTTGGAAGTTCGCTACTTCCATCGATCATATCACCCAGCAAAACCCATCTCCTGCTCCTTCATTTCCATAATAAGTAAAGCGATGGCCAAGGGTCTGCTTGAAAAAGAGGCTAGGGAGTCTCGGCTTCAACAAGCAATAGCAAATGATGATGTTGATGAGCTACATAAATTAATCGGGGAGGAGCAACAACTCTTAGATCGTCTATCTAAGGACCCCTTCCCAAATACTCCTCTACATCTTGCTGCGGCCGCTGGAAAAACCCAAGTGGCCATGGAGATAGCCATCTTGAAGCCGTCATTCGCTCGGAAGTTGAATTCGGATGGTTGGAGCCCCATGCATTTGGCTTTGCAATATGAGCATTATGACATTGTGAGGGCATTGATGATCCGTGATCCGAAATTGATCTGTGTCCAAGGACGATGCGGGATCACCCCTTTGCATTATGTCGCTGGGAAAGAAGGAGATGATGAGCTGGAGCTCCTGGCTGAATTCCTTTGTGCTTGCGAATCATCCATCAAAGACTTGACGAACCAATGTGAGATTGCAGTTCACATTGCCGTCAAGAACCACAACCTCAAAGCATTTGAGGTTTTGTCTGGATGGCTTAAACGAGTTCATCTGATAGAAATCTTCAATTGGAAAGACCAAGATGGTAATATCGTATTGCATATTGCTGCATCTGAAGAGTCACAAAAAGAGGTGTAGTTCATTGATTTATTGGTTGTTCGTGCTTTTATTCTTTGATCCTTGAATTCGACATTCTCTAGTCCAGGAACATAAGTTATAATAATGAAATACTAGGAGCTGACAATACATGATGTTAGAAACATTCAGAGAGGGGAGATTTGAATGGGATCACCTTCTTTGTTTTTTATGGAGAGAGGCAAAGGGATTAGGAGGGATGGACATCACGAGAGCATAGGTCCAAATCACTCCACCCAAATGCATAACTTTTTTTTTTATGCCCTTCAGATGGGTCGGAAAAATTAAATCAACAAGTAGTTTTTTTTTAAATAAAAAAAAGTTAAATACACATATTAACACATAGTGATAATATTAGTATGTAGATTATTTTGTAATACTTTTTTTAATTTAATAGTCAGGTATGGGCCTCTATGAAATCTCAATAAAGCGTTGGAAATTAAATTTTATCACTGAATTATATTAAACTTGTAAGATAATCCTAATTAGTATTTGACTTAAAAGACTCACCACAGTCAAAATACTCACTTAAACTAGTGATCCATATAATGAATAGTAATTAGAATCTTCACAATTATATTGTTAAAACATATCAACAGTGATCACATTTCCATGTTTGGCAAGAAATTAAGGATATTCAGTGATGTATTTTTAGCTATTATTAAACAATTTTTTACTTCAGTTTTCAACGCCCAAGATTGCCTATGCCACCGCTTGTTATTCAGATTTATCAAAATAAGCCCATAATTTCATTTCAAAAGCTGCTAGTAGTAAAACTATTTTAAGCTCGTGATGCTTCTAATTTGAGTTAATTTTGATTGGTCTAACACTGTTTTGGTCGGAAGATATCAAGAAATTGGAAGGGAAAAAAGGAGTGGTATAAAGATCACCTTGCCTACAATTTAGAAATGGCGAGAAAATGTAAAATTAAAATCCTTTCCCTTCGGACCCCTGCAAAACTCAGTTTTTAGCAAGCTCTAGAACTCTCTAACTTGGATGGTTTTGGATGAATACTTTCTCTTTCAACTCTTTCCATCATAATACTCTTATGCACTACACAATAGTAAATTCATCCTTTTCTAGTATTTTTTTTTCCTATTGATTAGCAAAGCCTCTTTCCTCCTCTCAAAATCAGTCCATTGAACATATGGTACTAGATAGAAGCTAGTGAAATGGAAGCTAACGTGGACAACCCAACATACCCATAACTTAATCTATTACTCTCCGATTAGTTAAATCTTACGCATAAAGGATATAAACACACATGTCTATGGCAGTCTTTCTCTTCATAGCAAAACAACTCGTGTACAAATTGAAATCTTTCAGTTGACTTGTCAAGTCCTAAACTTTTATGAAACATTATAGTACTCGTGTTAGCATTTCTGTGAATTTGCCTCTGTTAATACTCAAACGGGCAATTCCTAGATATCACATAATAATTTCAGGTGAAATGACTAAATTGCACATTTTGAAAACATTTGGGACTTCATTGCATGGGTTGAAATGATCCCTCTAAGTTGGATGGTTTTGGATTAATACTTCTCTTCCAACTCTTTCCATCGTGATACACTCCTACCTTACACAACAGTAACTTAATTCACCCTTTTCAAAAAAAATTTCCTATTGATTAACAAAATCTTTTTCCTCCTTTCTAAATTAGTCTATCGAACACATTGTACAAGATATAAGCTAGTGAAATGGAAGCTAACAAGGACAATACAACACAACCATGTGGATAAGAAAAGTACAACTGGATTAGTTGAATGTTATACATAAAGGATATAAACACACATGTCCAAGGTAGTCTTTCTCTTCACAGCAAAAGGACTTACGTGCAAAATGAAATTGATTCTTAATCCTTTCATTTGACTTGATCAAGTCCTAAATTTTTGTGAAAAATCATAGTCAATTGGGTCAGCACATTTGCGAATTTGCCAATGTTACAACTCATAGGGCAATTACTCACTATCACGTAAATAATTTCGTGTTAGATGACTGAATCACACTTTTTGAAAACATTTGGGATTTCATTACACGAGTTGAAATGATTGCATTTGATAAATAAGGTTTAGTAAACTTTTTTTTTTCCCGATCACTTGAGTGTCATAACTTTCGTACGACACTCATTTGAGTGATATAACCTTTTTTTTATTATTAATTGAGTGCTATATAACTTTTTAATTGATCACTTGAATACCATAACCTTAAAAAAAAATTCACTATAAGAACCATACCATCTCGGATTTTTGACACTTTTGTGAAGGTTTTTTTTTTAAAGTTATGGCATTCAAGTAATTGATTAAAAGTTATGGTATTTAAATGAACATTTTTTTTATAAGTTATGACACACGAGTGAAAAAAATAAATAAATTATGGCTCTCAAATGAGTGCTATATGAAAGTTATCACTTGTGATGTCTTTATCCACTCAAACTTACATGGCATGAGCTGACTTTGTTCAAAATAGTGAAGCTAGTGACAAAGTAGTAGTTATAATACGAGGAATATACACTTCATTTTGTGCCCTTTGCATTTCTTCCAGATCAAGAAGTCGTTGATTGGGAAAATCAAAATAAATGTGAAGAAGAGGGCCATGGAAATCTTCCAAAATCTTGGGAAAATGTTAGGTTGTGCAGGACGCGGAGGAAGACCTCCTGCTCCCAAACCTACTCCCAGGCCCTCTCTATCAGAATTATTGAGCAGGGAACTAACCATGTTTGAGAAGTTCACATCTTGGCTCAGTGTCCGAAATGAACTCGCTTGCACCATTGTCTCTGGAGTGGCTACCTTAATTGCAACTGCCACTTACCAAGCCGCGCTCAGTCCTCCAGGAGGATTTTGGGGGGATAACTCTTCAAATCCCCTAGCCAATTCCACTGTCGTTACTGCTAATTCTAGTGGCGTTGCTGTTGAAAAACCACATGAAGCCGGAAACATTATCCTGACCGGCTCGAAACTATACCAGTTCACGGCCCTCAACACTACGGTTTTCTGGGTCTCCATCATCACAGTCTGGTTCACCGCTATTCCCCTATTGCCTTACACTCTCCCGGTTTACTTGTTAACGGCATTGGTCGGTGAAGCCTACTTGGCTACCCTTTTGATCGAATTCCAGAAGTCCGATCAGGGAGCGGGATACTGGATAGGGGTAATTTTTATGAGCTTGCTGGCTGTCGTGTTGGTGGTCCCCTATTACTCTTGGTGGAACTACAACGAATACAAAATGCGACTCCGACGGGTTGCCACAGAGAGACGCTTCGGCAACTTCCTTGAATTGAAGGATGGGAAAATATAGGCGAGTATTATTTACTCTAAAGTATTCTTCTTGCGTGTCTTGAGGTTGGCAACAACTATACTCTTTCTTATAAATTGCATGTAATGGACTCATCTATTAATCCCATGATCCCGAGGGCCATTAATCTTTACTTGAAGCCGAGACTTCGAATAGCTTTATTTTCCTAATTCAACTTCGATGCGGTGGAAACAAAAGGCACTAAGTTGTACCTCGCAAATATGAATGCCCAAAGCGTACACGCACGAAACGCACAGCTGGGAATCTCTTCAAATTTTTTAATTTCTAGAAAGAGGCAAACTACATGATCTTATAAAGCATAACAAGTTAATACAGTTGCAACCCTTTCTCAAGAAGTTGTTACAAGATAAAGTAACCGAGAAAAAGAAAAAAAAAACTGAGAATATAAAAAAAGCCTAGCTAAACGTCAAAAACCAACTCGATCCCGTGGTATCTTCCGATTAAAAATAAAATGTATCAACTCATTAAAAAAAATTAAAATGATAGAAACAATAAACTCAAATATTATATACTAAGTGAATATCGTAAACCAACTTTCGTGAAGAAAGAGATTTCACTATCCTAAATTCATCAAGTAAAAGACATAAATCCAAAATTAAGGCATCTGGCATCATTCTTCCTTTATTAGAAAAACGCTCAACCTCGCATTATAAAATTTGAGATGTTTTGATACCATCACAATTCGCAAGAATTGGTAATAAAATCTCGATGCATTTACGCATTTACACAATAATATGGAGCCCTGATCACAAAAATTGATATAAATTAATTTATAGTGATGCAACAATATTACATCTATTTTTAAACAAATTGAGATAAAATTCCATTGCTAGTTGCATAACATCATTTTTTTTTAAACGTTCATAGCACATTTTAGGATAATTTTTCTCTGAGTAAATCTAAAATTATTTCGGTCGGGTGTGTTCGTTTTACAGAAAATGAGTGATTTGAAAAATAATTTTCTGAAAAATAAGTGCTCATGTCATTTAGAAAAATTAGTCAATAAAAAATATTTTTATCATTGATAATAATTTATGCCTAACTATATTCATGAGTGATAAAAATATTTTTTCATTTATTTTTTTTTGTAAGTGAAACAAACGATTATTTTTGAAAATAATTTTCAAATCACTTATTTTTCACGAAATGAACGCACCCAAAATTCTTTTGGTTCCGATTGATGTTGGGAAACACTGAAATTAATTTATAAAGTATAAAATTACAACATATTCAAACTCCCAATTTATATGTGTTTTAACTTTTTTTAATCTATCACATGACTTTACAAATTATATTTTTTATTTTATAAATTAATATTTGAGTTATTATAACCTTTTTTCCATGCCTCAGGCTCGCACGCACCGCCGAAAAGAACCCCTCTGAAGCGGGAAACACTTTTTTTAAAGTGGCATTTCATTTTATATCATCACCTCGAAATTACTCAGCATCGCTCGTCCAAAAATTGCCATAAACCCTAGAAAAAACCCCAGTTCTCGTTTCTGCAATCTCGATGCGACAGCAACGATGTTCTGTTCTTGGAAGAAATGCACCTTCCTCAACCCTACTTCGCGGAAACCCACCTGCCAGATCTCCTTATCGCCGTCTTCTCTAACTCCATCAGCACCGTCATCATCAATCGTGCAAAGCTTGCACCTTTCTCAACTCTTACGAGAACGCCTACTGCGAAATCTGCGATTCGAGGGCTTCCTTGTCGACGATGTCGAGCTTCGAGGATTCAAGAGACACGAGCGACGGTGACCGCGGTGGCATGGACTCTTCAGTGGGGACCCTGTTCTTCCCTTTGCAGCGCTTGCAAGAGGAAGAGAGGTGATCAAGTTGTTGGTGGTGGCGGGGATCGCGTGGAAGTGAGTAGAAACGGTGGAGCTAAGGATGGGAGTGTGAAAGTTGCCGCGAAAGGTGGGATGGTTCGTGCTGCGCTTTTGTTTGAAATTTTTGTTCGGTCTGTCCATTTTAGTAGGCATTTCGTGTGCCAATTGCATGAGAATTTTAAGGGATGATTTTGTTTTATCGGGTTTGATTTGTTAACGTGTGTTTCCGCTTTGAAGTTTGAATTTGTGAACTAACTCGGACTATTTTTCGCAGTTCACACACGAGGCTTCAGGACAGCAAGGATACAATTGCTGCGGTTGAGTGGACAAGAGAACACTCAGTATGGAGTTGTTTGCTTGTCCGCTTTTGTATGAACCAACTTTCCTTGGTTTTGATGCCTGATTAGTCTGTTCAGATAGCAATTATTGTTAGAAATTTCTTTTGTTTGATGGATAGCTGGCTTATCGACATTGCTCATCATCACCCACATCAACAGTCATAAGACGCGATTTATTGGTGATAATTGAATTGATGGAGCTGAGTACTCGTTGCGTGAATTTTGCTTGCCTTTTCTTTTTCTTTTCTTGGATCGCTGCAGCAATGGTGTCATGTAATTCTTGTTGAGATCGCCATCCCTCATTCACATAAAAATGTTGGTTGTCTAGAGAAAATTTACTTATATTTTTGTCCCCACCCTCGAAAGACCTTGCTTTTGTTTCGGCGTCTTTGACAGTAAGTTTAATGCGCTGCAGAGGATGGCAAGTCATGCCCAGCTTCGAATTCATGGAAAATACTCAGTTATAATGTTTTGGTTCCGGGAGGATCTGGAAATGCACAAGAGGATGAAAGCAATTGGCGAGCATGTTCAGATGCACTCTCCACATGTCATTTATTTCCAGGTCCCCATTTGTGAATGTATGTGCCCTTTGTAATTTTGCCACTTCTTGTTTGTTCCTTTTATCTGAAGAATGATTGCGTCAACCTGCAGGAGGTTACTCCAAACATATATGACATTTTTTGGCTGTCAAGTTGGTGGAAGTTATATCATTGTTCTGTTTCGGGTGACGCAGCGAATCCAAGACCCTACTTCTGCATGCTGGTAAGAGCAAGATATCCTGTTTAGCCTTAGACGCTATCCTGCTTCAATTAGCTTTTTTAGTAACGTGTCATAGGTCATAGTGTAGTTGTTTGACACGACCTCTACGAGCTCTTGATCCGGATTACAACTAAACATGACACTTCAGTCTCATCTGCCGGATGAAAACACTACTTTTTGGGAACTCTGATGGAGAGAGAACTTTGTATAGTCGAGGTTGAAGTTGAAAGGAAGAAGCCACTAACCATTGCCAAGAGTCACCTCGAGAGTCCCTGCCCAGCTCATCCAAAATGGGATCAAATGCGCAGTAAGGAACGATTAGATCAGGCAAAAGAAGCCATGGATCATCTTGGCAACCATCCAAATGTGATTTTACGTGGTGATATGAACTGGGATGACAAATTGGATGGCCATTTTGCATTATGTGATGAATGGGTCGATGCCTGGGAGGAGTTTAAGAGTCAGTGAAAAGGGATGGACGTACGATACAAGGTCCAACTCTACGTTGTCTGCTAACCGCACATTGCAGAAGTGTCTGGATCGATTTCTCTGTAATCTGCACGATTTCAAGATGACAAGCATCGACATGATTGGGAGGGAGGCAATTGCTGGTCTGACTTACTGCAGGGAGAAAAAGGTTAGGAAAGAGTTAACTAATTTGGTGCTTCCAGTTCTGCCAAGCGATCATTTCAGTTTGCTTCTAACCTTTGGCAGCAAGTAATGTCCCAGGTGCTGAAGTTGTTGAATTGATGCTTATGTTGAAAAGTATCATTATGTGCTTCTCATGCATCTATCTGTCGATGAAATTCTGTAAACGAAATACAACTGAAAATCCTACGGAGAACACTGATTCTCGTTTTGCAAAAGCCATGGCTGCCCAATTTGAAGGATTGTTGAATATTTTGCTGTGGAACACCAGTTGATCTAGGGAAACTGTAGCTAGTTATGCTAAAGCGGTAACAATGTTGATTTCATATCTGTGTTCTTTTCCCCAATATGTGACTATTGATCATTTCAGATGGTAGTTGCCGAACAAAACTAGCAGCCTTGTAATTTCTACTTTCTGCTCTTTTCACAGAAATTCGTCTGCATATTCTTGTCGGATGGTGAGCAAGATCATTTTAAATATGTACTAGCTTCAAGAAAAATCTCCCTAAATAAAGAAAGACCAACAGCTTGTGTTTTAGTCGAATCACAAGAGAAATTGAGGGGTGATAGACGAGCAACGACCAAGTCTTGTACAATAGTCTGGAAACGTGGAGCAGCCAAATGTGCTTCTGAAAATATAATAAGGAAATGGGAAATGTGGAATGAATTATTTGCTAACGGCAAGAATCTACTTTTATCAGAGAATTTTCATGGTTTTTTTATCTAGCAAAATACGCTTCATCTCTTCTCTGCAATAGGTCGTCATATTGATTTTGAATTCACTCAGCAGAAAGGTCCATAGCTGCATGGACACGCTCTAATCAGTGGCTGGGGCTTCAAGGCATATATAGTCATAGTGGATTCCGCAAAGCGCATTGCCTCCTCTGGCTTGTGTGAGATTCGTGGAGTTGTCTCCCTTTAACAACGATGACGGAGAGATGCCAAAGTTGAAAAGCCGGTATAATCCATGGATACCATGTCTGCATACTGTGTTGTCTATTCCTAAATTCATAGCTTGGAACACCAAACGTTCTTGATCCATAGAGTTTATATGGACCGGAAACATGGTTATTGAAACAGTCTGTTATATTTGAGCCGATATGATATGAGTTCCATATAGTTTCTATGCGTTACCTGAAGATCAGAGCAGCCAGCAATGGCCAGCCTGAGCCTGCAATTCCTCCTGAATTCAGTTCAGATAAACTGATAGTCCATGTTGTGGGAAGATGCTTATCTGGTCCTCTCCAGCACAATTTTGATTTATAGCAGGCAAGCCGCGTCTAGTAGATAATGGTAAACAGAATGCGTGTGTGAAGTAACGGGCTAAATTTTGGGTTTTTCTTCATTTGCCCCCAGTGTCGCACATAAGTTAGGAAAGACTTACCTGTCAACATGGGGAAAAAGCCAGTCCTCCTTGGATCACTTTTAAGAAGCTGTCCCACAAGCCGTACTGTCCGAACCAGCATTTTGCTATAGCCGAGGGTCCCAAGTACATGAGCAACTTTTAAGAAGCCAATACCTGGGAGAAGTTAGAACACGAAACCAATTCGAGGAAAAACTGGAGCATCAAATATGAGGTCATCACGCCAAGTGATGAAATTGGTGAGGTATTTCACTAGTCTGACCCTCCGGGAACAAGTGAAAATCTCTCTTGACAAGCATGTTCAGAGTGACCTGAAGACTCTTTTAAGACTCCCAACTTCCTAAAGAAAGGGAAATGCGCTATATCTACGTCCAGATCAGTTGCTCCATGTCATCAGGATTCCTTTCGTATTCTCTGTCCAATTCCTCTAGTTCCTCAGGTTCACGCTCCTCCTTCAAATTCACCTTCGTTGCTTCTACTCCTTCAGTCACACGTTCGATGATTGACAGCATAGGACATGGTGGAAATGTCCGCTCGGCTCTCTTAAGGCTGAGAACTAGGATGACAGGGATGCCGGAGTTGAGGGTTGCCCACCATCCCGAAAGGAAGAAAATTAGGGCAGATTGTTTAAGAGGGACTCAGACTCACCGTGTAATGCCAAACTCGTTCGCCCGAGCTCTTGCCAAAACTCGGTCATCACCTGTTTCCCTGGCCATCAACTCAATCGTTTATAGCTCTTATTACACATTGGAGACACGAGCTTTACAGAATCCTACAAAAACCATGCTCGATCTTGACAAAAATTAAGAAAAAATAATTATCCCAGCAGCAGCTGACCGAAGGCTGATTGTCTGTTCAACAGAGTTCCTTTTTCTAAGAACTGAACGGGCTAGAATTCTAATAGGAGGGGTGAAATGTACAACATATTTCATTTAAAGGTTTGACTAATAGTTATTGTTGTCTCGTTGCATATAGGAAAGATAATTGGTAATAAATCAATTTGCAAAGGACAGGCTTGGGCTTTTAAGTGTATTGTCGGTTTTGAATTTCCCACTTGTATATGATGGGACTTTGGTGATAGGCTTGTTCAGAGGGCAGTTAGTATTTTCTTGGTGCATTGAACCCACCATTCCAATAGCGGATGAGGCGAGACATATGTCGACACAACATGATTTTAGAAAATCCTCCTTTATATCATAATAAGATACGCATTTTCATGTCGATTTCTTTTGAGTCCTGCTCAACCCAGCTTTCAAGTTATTCATGGATGAAAGTGCCCTCTCCCTTGTGCGACACTAGGAATGTGAGATGGGCTTTGGTAGCAATCAACCGATGGTAGCAATGAGGGTAAATGCTTCTCTGAGCCCAAGCTTACATGCCCCGAATCCATCAGTCATTAATCATGTGGTTCCCAAATGTGGATCAATAGTCAAGATTTGTTTAAATCCAAGTATTCGGGTCTACTGGAATTTTTTCAAGACAGGTTTCATTTGTTTCAATTTAATGAATTGCTTTACCAAAGCTTTCCTAAGAACAACAATTAATTGTTATCACTTGAAATAATTAATGAATACTCATTCATTTTTTTTAAAAAAATGATATAAGTGATAGTTTTTAGGAAAATACTTTATAAATTATTGATTTTTCATAAAATAAAGGGAATTAAGTGGAAATGTTTCCTTGAAGGGGCAAAATCGGAATTTTCTCTGCCGGTCGGGGAAACTCCCGGCGAACGCATGACGAGTTGCTGAAGCGAACCTCCGCCCAATTTCTGTCCCGCCTCTTTCGAAGCTACTCTCTCTATATAAAGAATCGCCATTCGAAACCAGACCACTTCTCTCTCATCTCCACTCAAATCCACACACACACTCTCTCTCTCTCTCTCTCTCTTCCTCTCTCTTCCTCCCCATGTCGAGCAATCGCACAAGCAAGGCACTGTAGATCCTCTGCTTGTCTCGGTCTAGCAATTCATTTCGTGTCAACGTGCGAATCGATCTCGAGCCTTTGTAATCTGTCGATTTCTTCTGGTGGCTATGGCTTCTTCGGAGTTCTGTTGTGTCTTCGTTGCTCGTACCTCTGAGATATCAGCATTCCCTGATTGTTTCGTAGTGTTGAACAGAGGTACTTCACGAGCGCGCTTAGTTTTCCGATGGTGAATCTGATGAGGTGCGAACTTTTCCGATGAGGAGTTCCTTTGGAGTCTTGCCTTCGTTGTGTCTTATCTCTTGCTGTTTTGCGTTCGTTTTGCATCTCCCATCCTCCGGTCCATTTGATTTTAGAAGACCTATTTGCGATCGACTTAGATTGGCTTTATTGAGTTCGTTCGAGCATCGTCTATGATTTTGTAGGTTAGGCACAGCGAAGAATTCCTTCTTAACTTTTACTATGTTTATCTCTCTGTGATATGTCTCTGTGAATATTCTGGCGCATTTGGCTTCAGAAACTGGGTGGAACAAGCTTGTGGATAAGTTTGCGTTCAGAATTGCTATAAGCCTAATTACTGGAAGTCTATAGTTTCCTTGCAGTTTCACCGCAATGTAGATGCTTATTTAGAGAAAATCACTGACTTACAACATTTACCTGCTCATTGTCTTGACTTATGAGGTATAAGCCAGAGATTTTTTACTGCTTAGGGAAGTTTCACACAAACATAATGCTATTTCACGGCATCTCTTTTCGTAGAAATGATGCCACGATAAGTAGCTGTTCTGATGATTTTTTTTTTTTTGATAATATTCATTTTGATTGAACTTCACCGTGGGAATCAGATGATCTGAATGTGATAGGAGGACCTATATATTTTAGGCTGTCATAAGACAGCCCTTAATTTATTTGCTAGAACTCATTGCTATGGTTTCTCATGAAAATTAGCATCCGTGTTCTTTTATTGGCAATAGACTATACTGGATTAGCCCTGTGCTTTGCCACTGTACGAACTGTTTAATATTGCATTTGTTCATCCTTTGCAATAGCTATAGTGGATCCACTTGCGGTCTAGTTGAACTCCTTCAGACATTTGAGAATAGAGTATGGGAGACTCATGTTCCACTTGAATCAAGGCAAGGAAATCTTGAAATGATCTTTACTTTATTGTCGTGATTAGCTGTCCATCTCATCACTACTGTCAAATTGGAGATCCTTTACATTTGCATTTGTGGAAGGATGAAAATGAATCTTCAGAAATATATGACAGTGGCAATGTATATATGGGTGTTGTTGGTCGCACAAAATTATAAATTTAAAGCTTGCAACTCTCATTTTCTGATATTCTGATATGATGATCTTAACAAATAATAACATCAACCCGACTGGACGTGTATATCACAAGAAGAAGAATATGGAACTCCCATTGCCATCACATGTTGGTTCGTGATCTGCTTCTTTTTTCCCTCTATTCTATAGCCAGCAATCTGTTGCAACTATTCCTTAACGATGTTTCTAAATGAAATGCCGAGACAGAGAATTATGATGACACTGTTGAAGCAATACAGGAAAAAGTGGGCGGTTTAGAAAAAGAAAATGTAGACACGCAAGAAAAAGTGAATAGCATTCTGTATGTCTACATATTTCTGCTCACCCTCTATTCACTGATGTTCCCTATCGCTACAATCAAGGATTGCCTGGGTATTGTTTGCATGGATATGCCTGCTGGGTCCCTCATATTTGCGATAGGATTGGGTTGGGAAGTTTGATGGTCGCCTCAGCGACCGGCCAGAAGCATTGACCTATGAGTCTCGACCTCGCCAGATTTAAGAATGAGGTAATTCTCAGAGTTTTTCCATAGGAGGATTTTTAATTTCAATGGTATCGGAAAATGGAAAGACCCAATATGTTTTTTTTTTTCAGTCATATTCTATTCCTACTCTAATTCTTACTTTCAGATTTTTGCCTTACCTTCTTATAGGTCGTGGGAATCAAAACTCACGTGTCTACTAGGTTTTTGTTGCTCTCCTTCATCAAGCGAGTGGAAAAGCTAAGTTGTGATCAACTAGCTGCAATAGTGGGTTTTGGAAGTTTGCTGCACATGCCAAAATATATAATTAACAAGATTTTGATAGCGGAGTTGATAGACAAATGGAGCTTAAAGAAGTTGGCGTTTTTAGTTGCTGGCAGCGAGATTCTGATGACTCCCATGGAAGTGGCATTAATCATGGGGTTTCATGTCAATGGAAAGCCAGGAAGAATTGGAAAAGACGAGGCTTTATTGGAAATGGAGGACAAATATGTCGATACCCCTAGTAAGAAAAAACATTGCAACAAAGACGCTTGAGTGAGAGCTTGATTGCAGGATGGGTGACGAAGCATGGTTCATAAGGACGTTTTTGCTATATACTTTTGGCACATTTCTTTTGCCAAATTCGGGTCAAGTGGTCGATGGACATTATATGTTGTTCCTCTATAAAAGAATATGCCTGGGATTCGGCTTTGCTCGAGCATTTGACTATGTGTATATCTGGGAGAAAGGATAATAATAAAAAAATATGTTAAAGGTTGTCTTCTATTCCTTCAGGTATTTTTCCATTTAAGCTTTCTAGTTCAAGTTCATGAACATTAATACTTATCGCATCATTATCATCTATATAACACCTCTCTTTTGCTTTCTTTTCTTTATTCTTTATTCGATACTAATACATCTTATGAATATTAGTATTGAATAAAGAAGGAACTTTGTTAGTGAAATGGTTAGATGAATACAGTGAGGGGAATTGCACCTTTTCTTATACTAGTGACCTTCTTATTATAATCAGCAATTGAAATTTCATCAGGCGAACAATATTGCATCTCTCAACCTATCAACGACTAGCATTTATGCCAAGAGAGTTCTAGACCTTGGCTCAATTACTGTCTTGTCCATCCCTTGAAAACGTTCTGAAGCTCTTGGGGAAACCTTGATGTCAAAAAAATCTTCAAGGATTAAATAAGAAGCAATTACACTTAAGAAGTCAATTGCTAAAATAATTGTTTCCAAACAAGAAAACACGTACACACCCACAATTAGACTAAATGAGTAATACAAATCATATACACAAAATCAGATAATTAACATTTGACTATTAGTTATTGCCCGGAGTAATCAAAGCAATAGAGTGTTTGTCATACCTTCTTCCTCAAACAACTATGAAAAACCTTTCAATAATCTATAATAGGTATCAGCTACGAAAGGCTTTAACCTTTTGGGAAATCTCTTGTACCTTCCTACTTCTTCCTCAAGCATGCCAGGGCCATATTTAAAACCTGGAATCTTGAGGTTGCATCCAGATAATAAAAGATCAAGCTTTTCAGGAAAAGTGTCCATGAGCCTCAAATCGCCCACTCTCATTCCATTTCGAATAACTTTATTGGAGTAACATGGTTCATTTCCTCTTTTTCGTTCCAATAAAATAATTAGCAAGCTCAACTTCCCCAAGACTATCTACCTCTTGATCCAAATCAAATAACAGGAGCGCCATCCGACACCAAAATCCGTCCCTTGCAAGAGACTCCACTGGCCTCTAATCCGTCAATTTGTTTGGACAAACCGGGCAGATGAACTACGACACCATTCCCAATAACGCATAGAGGGTCCTCATTAAGAATACCTGATGGAACGAGGTGAAGAGCGAACTTCTTTCCCTCTGCAATATAGATCGTATGCGCAGCATTAGCCCCACCCTGGTGTCAAAAAAATCTTCAAGGATTAAATAAGGAGCAATTACACTTAAAAGTTAATTGTTAATATAATTATTTCCAAACAAGAAAACATATACACACCCACAATTAGACTAAATGAGTAATGCAAGACATTTACAAAAGATCACACGATATTTAACATTTGACTATTAGTTATTGCCGGGAGAAATCAAAACTGTAAAGTGTTTGTCATACCTTCTTCCTCAAATAACTTTGAAAAACCTTTCAATAATCTATAATAGGTAAAGGATACATATCATGATATTCATTCTTTCCTGAGGCGTAACAAAAGAGGTAACTATTTTCAGGGGTTGCGAGAGAAAAGAAAGACCATCACAAAGAAATAACTCAGAATTTTGAAATTGCATAATAAAGCACAAAAGACTAGCATCACTTGCAACTTGCAAGTTACAACCTTCTTGACATTAACTCTTCCAAATTGGCGCTCTCCTAGATCTCATCTATGGGAATAATAAGAGCTTGGCATTTATTGCCACACCCCGACTCTCGAGATTGTGGCAACCCCATTTCCATGGTCAATTGAAAGTGACGTCTCGGGACCCGTCGACAACCATTCATTTTATCTTTTGTTAAGCGCAAGTAGAAGACTAACCATCCCTAGACAAACAAACAATCAAACAGGGATAAAGGGATGAACAGCAAGAACAACAACAACTACTCATTTATACATCTTCATTGGATTAATCAACGGAGGATCGTTTTTTTAATTACAAGCCGACAAAAAGGGCCGATCCATCCTCTAAGCCAAACTAAAAAAAAAACTAGGCTAATTCAGCTATACAAAAGAACCCTCGGGTTCAGCACCACGGTCACTCGGACCCATCGGACTCAAGCTCCATCGGGTTGATCACTGGTGGAGCGAGGGCAGGATTCTCCACTGCAGGTGCGCCATTCTAAGGGCCTGGAAATGGTTAACCACGCCGGGTTGAGATAAAATCTCAGCGAGTTCTCCCCCTAAGCCCTGGTTAGTACGCCAACTCAACCCAGGGTATCTCTCCAGAACCACCCCTCACTCAACCCAACAGCAGATAGCCAGCAAACAGCAGACCAAACAATAGACAAGACAAACCAACAATTAATATTCGGTTCGCATACAACCTTACCCGGTCTGCCATACCCTGTACGTCAAATCTCATATAATGCAAACAAGGCACGTGGTTATTAGATGACACAATTCATCAATCACATGCGAGTCGCGCCACAAGCGATCTCACCTGGCCATTGCCACACCCTACACGACTGTCGACTCATGCCTGCGTACCATAAATAATGCAATCATTACGACATTAAGAGCATGCGAATAATCATAACATCTCACACAACTTTCTCATGTCTCACACTCACACATGCTCCGATTATTACGACCCCTCCTCCTGGGCCACGGCACAACTTTATGGTTGGCAGTTCCTAGCCAAGCTAGCTTCGTCCTCTTTACCTCGAGGCACGGCGGTGTTAGGGGTCATCCCTTCCCTCTAACGGCATTCCCGAAGGAGCACAGGACCCGCCCACTACCACAGTCCTGCAACATGTCCCCCGTCAGGCATTCGACCAAAGTCAGGTGACCAAACGGCCACGGCACAACCCCATAAGGATTGTCGGTCTTCCGGCAACGCCGGGTTCCCTCTCTTAATGTGATCATGCAACACCTCATCAAGCAATCAATTTATATCTTTGTTCTATCATGAATGTAACATTGCTCATACTCATGCAACATGCCATTACAGTTAACACACGTATAATGTCATGCGGCAATATTCAGCAGTCATGTACAATAGCAATAGTCCAATCATTCATGAAAGTCGCAACAATCAGCAGTTCAAGTCACAGTCTAACAATCAATTCCAACCAATCAATATCACAGTACTTGCATACTTTTCCAAAATCATCACGTACCTCAATATTTACCGTACCCAATCACGTGTCTCAATATTTAATAATAAATAAACACGTGTCCTCACGACTATGACAATCAACCATTCTCATTTAAGAAGCATGTAATACTATAGTCGATTGTCCTAATAAAAATAATTTAAGTCCCACAAAATACTTATAATTATTTTCCAATCCCATAATTAATAACCAACCCAAATAATTCCATTAATAAAAACCATTCTTTAATAAACCCATGCCATTTAATAATGTAGTATATAAATACTATGGACTTTAGAAAATTAGACCATAGTAATTTTCCCACAAAATTACTCAATTAAAACCATTTCACATAAATACTCAATTAATTATTTTCCCCAAAATAATTAATTTTCAGAAATATTAATAATTCGAAATTATAAAATAATTTAATTAATTAATACATTAAATTCAAAAATTAAAAAAATCATTAATTAAAATAATTAATCAAGCAATTTAAACTAAACATGCTTAATTAATCCACAAAAATCACATAATCCACCATTAAGCAATAATTAATCATAATTAAGCTTAATAATCAAAATTAAGCTAATCTAATCTTAATCATCTATCTAACCACTTATCTTAGGGCTAATACAAATTAATTAAACTATCTAAACCAACATTAACATTAACTAACCCACCCTAAGCAAGTTTAGGCACTAAATATGGATTAGGGCTAAACTCACCCGTTAAGCGGGCCGGCGACCCAAACGTGGCGGCGACGCCGAACCCGACACCTAAGGACCTCTACCACGATGATCCAAGGCGGTCCTGGGGCTGAGAACAATAGGAACAAACTCGGATCCCCTTTGAAATTCTGAAAACAGCATTGCTTGGAGAGGAAAGCGACTGAACGGAGCTCACTGGAGCTCCGGCGAGCAGTGAGCCGATGACCAGCGGCTCCAGGGGGTCAAGGGGGAACTGCTGGTGGCTGGTATGGGTAGAGATTGGGTCAGAAAGGGAGGAAAATTGTCGAAACAGCAAAACGAACAACAGTAGGCGGTCAGAAAATGGTCAGGCCGGCGGTGGCTTTTAGCCGGCGTATGGGACAGCCGACAACTCCTGGCCAACGTGAAAAGTACAGAATTTCTGTGCTGAATATTTCGATGAGAGGTCAGAAGCATAAACTGCAAGAAGGCAAGGAGAAGCAAGGGGAAGAATGGCTGCGATTTTTAGAGCTGAAGAGGGGAGAGAGAGAGTGAAGTGAGGGCTGGAGATAGGCCTCATTAATTTCATTTAATGCCTTCCCCCAATTCCCAAGAAAGATGACATCATCTTCTCTCTTCTTTTTGACTTTTCTTCAAAATATCCAAGGGCATTTTGGTCATTTCCGCCTTGCACATTTCCCAATGTGCCCTAGGGCTAAAAATGAAGGGTGGGCCTAAGAAACGGGCTTGAAAATGAATAGGAATGGGCTCGGGAATTTGTTGGGCTCGAATTGGCTCAAGTTTGGACAACGAGCTAGGACGGGTGAGAGGTCGGTTGGATCCAACAGGCTTGCTCGTTGTCTTAGTCTTCCACGATGGCTATCCCACCTTGGGCATGAGGCCCACATTGTTCTCTCCCAGCCCACGTCCTCATAGACTCATTTCCACGGTCCGAAAATCCCTTTTTCCAAATACTCGGCTCAACTGGCACTGTCGACTTTCCAAAAGTCCATCCCGGATGTTTCTGAAAATTCGAAGTCCAATCTTGGATTCACATGCTTTGTCAATTTCGCCCGAATGCCATTTTGGTACTACTCAGATTGACAGGCGACTTTGAGCATTCACGCGTAACCGACTCGTGCCAATTCACGTTCAAGACTTCTCGACACATGGACGTCCTTAACTACATGAAATTGCGAAGAATCGATTTTTATTTCAAAGTACACAATTATCAAGGATCGACATAGGACTGTTCGCGGGTTCGATAACAGTAGACGGAAGATGGCATTATGACAATGAGCTTCCCTTTGCCTTTGTTACTCCACTGGCAGCCCAACAGCCCTGAGACCTGGCTCAGCCCCTTCATCCGGCCGGGCGCCTCAACCTTGGCCAGCCCAGGGGCAACAAGGGTGGCCAATGATGAGGTGGAGGGCGGCCTGACTGAGCAGATGACGAAGATGGCATTATGGCGACGGCCGCTGCCGAAGAGGAGGAGCTGGTTGTGAGGGCGGAGAGCCCCGTGGGAAGGCGTGGAGATGGAGCTGGAGAGGTTCATGGTCGGCCGGACGGAGGCGGCGAAGTGCCGTCCGACTCGCTCGAGCATTTTGGTAAGAACGAAAATGGAGAGAGAGAGAGGCCATAAAATCTTGCCAGGCATTGGGCCCACCTGTGCACTTGTCGACTCCCCAAATTAAATATTCGTTGACCGTGGCTACTTCCAGCGATCATGTCTCCCAGCAAAGCCCTCCTACATTCCCCTGGTAACCCGATGCCCGAGGGTCTGGCCGAAAAAGAAGAAAAAGAGGCTAGGGAGTCTCGGTTTCAACTAGCGATAGCAAATGATGATGTCGATGAGCTACATAACTTAATCAGGGAGGAGCAAGAGCTCTTAGATCGTGTGTCTGAGGACCCCTTCCCAAATACTTCTCTACATCTTGCCACGGCTGCTGGAGAAACCCAAGTGGCCATGGAGATAGCCATCTTGAAGCCGTTGTTCACTTAGAAACTGAATTTGGATGGTTATAGACCCTTGTACTTGGCTTTGCAATGCAAGCATGATCAAACCTTCAGGGCATTGATGACCCTTGACCTTGCATTGATTTGAGTTCGAGAACGATGCGGGATCACCCCTTTGCATTAGATCGCCAAGAAAGAAGGAAACAATGAGCTGGAGCTCCTAGCTGAATTCCTATGCGCTTGCCAATCATCCATCAAAAACTTGAGGAGCTAATACGAGATTGTAGTTCATGTTGCCATCAAGAACCATAACCTCGAAGCATTCAAGGTTTCATTTGGATGGCTTAAGCGAGTCAATCTTGAATTGGAATGATGAAGATGGTCATATTGTATTAGACATTGTTGAGTCCAAAAAGTAGAATTATACAGACGGCTTATTTTTTGTCAAGGATTGAGGTCTGTCGTGATTAGGGACCTTGAAATTTGAAGTGATTTTCTTTATGAATATATGTTAGACTTATCGGCAAAATTCAGGTGTCAACATGCGTCCCTCGCTCATGCTCTTCTCTTGGTTTTTGTTAGGACTTATGCAAAGTCAAAAGTAACTTTTTTGCCGTCTCATCGAAATCAAAAATATTATCCAAATTGTAAACAAATGGAAAAAAATTACATGTTCTCATTTATACATTTTGAGAATTTCGGGTATTTAAGATTATAAAAAAAAATTCAAAGTGCAAGCACTACGATATATGAACGAGCAAAAAGTCAATTAGTTGAAAAAATGCTTTCTTTCCTTCATTCATTCATTCATACAACAAACTCGATTAGATCTGGACAAGTAACTTTCTGAATACAAAATATTCCAAAGGGGTTTTTCTTTTGGTGAGCCTTAACAGTGCAATGGGCGGCTTGATTTGCCTCTGAGGGGCGGTATACGACCTTCACCTTCGGCTCTCTTCATCAATGATGTCCCTGATAGCCCAAGGGCTTACTTCTCAGCCCATCAAGCAATCCACAACAGAGGTACGGTCGCTAGGCATTATGCAGGCCCAATCTTTCTTCACGTGCTGTTTAGCAAATCTTTCTTCACTTGCACCATGCATTGAGCGGCAGGGGTCGACCGACCAATGGCCCCTCTCTTGAACTGTAGCTACTTCTGCAACTGCTTTAATCAAAGCCAAAACACTAACAAATTCGAGAAAGTCACAACTGTCAAACATTGTATCTAACATTGGAAAGAAATAAAATGACAGGCATGATTCTTAAAAATTGTGCAATTTCATGATAAATGATGATTGATACTTGAGTTTAACCTGTTTCCCTAAATTGACTTATATAACATAGATCAAATTAAATTTTGTGGAGATTTTTAGAATGTAATTGTGTATTAAAAGGTAATATTTTGCACGAAATAAAACCTA
Organism: Angophora floribunda; assembly: GCA_014182895.1. Classification (NCBI taxonomy): domain Eukaryota; kingdom Viridiplantae; phylum Streptophyta; class Magnoliopsida; order Myrtales; family Myrtaceae; genus Angophora; species Angophora floribunda. The sequence continues at coordinate 10,969,675 of CM024708.1, forward strand.
GGAGGCTTATGACACGGTCATCGTAAGCACCCTTGATTGCATAAGACCCTAATTTTGCCACCAACATGCTTGTGTCATGGAAGGCGTCACGCAACACGGTGGATCTGATACTAATCCATAAAAGATGGTAAGATGAATGCATTTTGTGAATCTTTGAGGGTTCTCGAAATTATGAGAACATTGACATTTTCAATCGGGCATGGACAGAATTGAGCTCTATCGTGGACAGCACAATCTTTCACCTAACCATTAACTGATGGCCCAAAAATTGAAACTAGGCCTGTTCATGCGTGGCTCAAGAAGTTGCACTAAGAAGTGGGAAATTCCTTGACAAGGTCAGTCCAATAATAGTCGGCCACGTTGTCACCGATGTAAAATGCCATAACTTAAAAATAAAGATAAACCATAGCTTGAGAACCCACAAGGATTCAATGAAGAACTTGGCCATTGGGATTCAACCAAGTTTATGATGATAACATAAGCAATCCCCATTGATTGCATGTAAATATCAAATTTTGCTAGTTTAAGTTTCTTTTTTGGCAGAAGTACAGTATAAGTGCCAAAACTTGGCATATGAGATACTTAAGTACCAAAAATTACAAAACGTATACTTATGTGCTACTTTTTAAAAAAAATTGAGACATTTAAGTGTTAGGTGCCGAAAATTCGACATGATTTATTTTTAATAATATAATTTGCCTATGTGGCTTGCCAAAAAGTTGAGTCAACGAAAATCCAACAAAAATGACGTTGTTTTACTTCGAATTTGAATTTGAATATAAATATTAATTAAATTATTTAAAAAATAAATTTAAATATATAAAAAAAAGGTTGTAGAACTAGTTTGGTGATGGTTGTGAGAGCTTGCATAACCTTTGTTGCCATCGCCCTACTGTTGTCAAGAAGGGGTGGCGAGGTGGGGGAGGGTCAACCAGGGTGGCTGGGCCTTGGTTGACTAGTGACAAGGACCTACAAGCCCTCTCTTAGATTTGAGGAGGATCGCCTAGCCAAGGGCCGTTGCTAGATTTGGTGACCCTCCCCACCATTGCCCACCCTTCCCGACGACAGTGGGGCAACGACGGTGAGAGCTATGCAAGCTCTTGCCAAATGCAATCTACAACCTTCTTCTTTAAAATATTTTTATTTAATTTATTAATATTTATATTAAAAGTCACATCAGCACCAAAATGACGTAGTTTTAGGCTTATCTAAGCCCACAACACCCAAAAAGATGTCGTTTTAAGCTCAACTAGCTAGAAAAATGCCATGTTAGTCGTTTGGCTAGAATTTTTCGCCATTGGCACTTAAGTAATCTATTTTTCTCCAATTTTGGCACTTAAGTATACATTTCTGAACTTTTGGTACTTAAGTATTTTTTTTTTTAGGTAAAGGTAAGTATTATATATATGATTTTCAACTAGACAAATCTACACGAGGTGAAACTCGGCATCAACTCGCACTCAACGGGACAACATGTCACTAGAGTGGGGGGCGAATACACTAAAGACACCAAACAATACTACAAGAATAGAACAAGAGCAGCAAAACCACCCCTTGCTTACAATATTAACCAAAGATATTAAGGTCTAATCCCCAACTACGTTACAATCTCCTATTTCTCGGGTTGTCTACTACCGAATTGAAAGATAGAGCTTTATCTTTGACCGCCTTGGTAAGTTGCTGTTTCGTTGAAGGCACATAAAGGTTGGAGGACCGGAATATGATGTCATTCCTAGTCTTCCAAATCACATAACATAGTGCGCCGAAGGAGAACCTAGCGATGTCAACATAAAAGCCATTTCCTGAGAGATTGTCGGTAACCCACTAGAGATTTTCCACCCATGATTGGTTACTCTAGGGAATGTTATATTTAGCAGCCCAAAGAGAAGCGAGGGAGTTAGACACATGACAGTAAAAAAAAAGGTAATCAATAGAGTCTGGCCTTAAATTACATAAGGCACAATGAACCATAGGGAGTCTATTGAAAGACATTAGAAAAATCTGGGAAAGGAGACGGTTCCGAGATATAACCCAAAGGAGGAATTGATAATAGGGAGCCATCACCTTACTCCAAACGAAAGAAGCCCACGGGACCGACGCCGCTCTTCTTTGGATAACTGACCACGCGGAAGCAGTAGCAAAATTACCATATGGGTGCATAAGCCAAGTGAAAGTGTCTCTCATGGGGTTTAATGGAGGAATTGGAACCTGCCATAAGAGTATGTCATGTAATACAGCCTGACCATCCGGTGAAAAAACGTCTGCTACCTTAGCATGCCGAGGTAGAGTCGATTGGTAGATATAAGCATCATCAAATACCGAATTTAGAGGGCCCATGTCTAGCCATGGATCAAACCACGGCGAAGTAGTTTGTCCATCACCAATTCTCCATCTAAAGAGGCTTACGACTTCTCCCCTCAACGCAAGTAATTTTCTCCAAGCCCACGAGCAAAAGGTCAGGAGGGAGGTAGTCCAGAAGTTCTTCCTTTTGAGGTGGATAGCATGTATCCACTTGCACCATAAAGATTCATTGTTAGAGAAGAGGATCCAAATATGCTTGATCATGGCAGCTTTGTTGCTATCTCGGATCCTCCTGATCCCAAGTCCCCCTTCTTGTTTTGGGAGATAGACGTCATCCCAGGAAACTTTAGCCCCCCCCCCCCAGTCCAAGGCCGGGGCCTTTCCATAGAAATTGTCAATAGATTTGTTCTATTCTATCAACAACAGAATATGGGAGCCAGAAAATAGATGCCCAACATACTTGTATAGCATGCAGCACCGATTTGATAAGTTGCAGTCTACCCGGGAAAGATAAAAACGGTGAGTCCAATATTGAACTCTAGTCATGAGTAGACATACCAATGCATTACAGTCTGCTTTGGATAGCCGAGATGTGATGATTGGAATGCCCAGGTAGCACACTGGAAGAGTCCCCCTTCTAAAATTCAGGGATTTGCAAAAGCTGAGTTTGAATAGCCTCTGATCCACCCGAGAGGAACACCTTGTTCTTGCTATTATTTGGGAGTAGACCACTCCAATGGGAAAAAGTGTTTATTCCCTCCTTCATACAGGATACCGAGGCCAAATTTCCTTCGCTGAAAATGGAGACATCATCGGCAAAAAATAAATGTGAAAGGTGAGGATTCTTACATCTCCAATAGAATTGATACTCAGGCCGGCTTGCTTGGGATTCTAGGATTCTTGTCAGCACTTCCATCGCTAGGGTAAACAAGTAGGGGGAGACCGGATCACCTTGTCTAAGACCACGGCCATTGTTGAAGAAACCATGGAGTTCTCCATTTATTGAGATAGAAAATTTTGGGGTGCGGACACATACCATAATAAGATGTATGAAATGCGTCGGAAACCCAAAAGCTGTCAGAGTTATCTCCAAAAAATTCTAGTCAAGAGTGTCATATGCTTTTTTGAAATCAACCTTGATAGCGCACTTGGGGGAATAAGTGTCCAAGTGGAACCCGCTGAACAACTCTTGAGTCAACAAGATATTATCATAAATGCGCCTGCCTTTGACGAATGCCGTCTGAACAGGGCTTATAATAAATGGAAGCGCTGCAGAAATTCTATTGGACAAGATCTTGGTAATGCATTTATAAATAGTATTGTAACACGCAGTGGGCCAAAAATCATTAACTGAAGAGGCATTCAGTATTTTTGGAACCAGCGTAAGGATTGTATGATTAGACTCCTGTAGTAGACGCCTAGAGTTGAAAAAATCTAGGATAGCCTCTATCACTGAAGGTCCAACCATCTCCCAGTTTTTCTTAAAGACATTAGAGTTATACCCATCAAGGCCCGAGGCTTTATTCCCTGCCAATGAGAACATTGCAGCCCTAATTTCCGAAGGAAGGATAGGCTCAGATAGGGATCAAACCTTATCATCATTTAGTGTGTTTCAGGACTTCCTCGATCTCACTGGAAGATGCCTACATAAGTGTGTCCACCGGACCTACCACCGGACCTAGAAGGTCCTGGAAGTAGGACACAAAAACCTGCTGGACTTCTTCATAATCGGTGACCATATTTCCTGCACTATCCTGGACTGAGAGGATCTAGTTGCGCAAGTGATGGGAGTTGACTGAGTGATGGAAAAATCTAGTATTTTGGTCGCCCTCCTTCAGCTATCGAATCCTAGATTTTTGTTTAAAAAAAGATTCCTCCAAGGAACGAAGTTTATAATAATCGTGAGCTTGGGCCAATTCAGTCTCAACCAATGATACATTCTGCGGCTCCCGAAAGAGCGCTTCTTGGGTGTCATATAGAACTCGCTTGGCCGTCGCAGCTTGCAAGGAAATGTTGGAGTACACCTCTTTATTTAGGTGTTTTAACTTGCATTTCAGTAGTTTAAGCTTAGTATATAACCTATACATAGGAGTACCTAGAACAGGGGTTTCCCACACTTAAGAAACCATGGTATTGAAATCCGGATGAGTTATCCAGAAGTTGAAAAATTTAAAAGGCCTTTTTTGTGGCCGAGAGGCCAAGACTCTGACCAGCATCGAGGAATGGTCTGAGATGCCAGGGGGTAGAAAAACGGCTTCTGAATATGAATAGTCCATGCTCCATTTGCTGTTGACCAGTACTTGGTCAATTTTCCTTTGCTTGCGGTGCATTCCTGAAGAGGTTGACCATGTGAAACGCATCCCAACATACTAGAGGTCATCCAGCTCAGCTTGACAAATGCATTCATTAAATTCATTAAAAGAGGGGAGCCAAGTCTCCCGGCTCCCCAAACGGTCCGAGGAGTCCCGTATAGCATTGAAATCACCCGCCACTATCCATGGGGTATCCGAGAGAGTGGAGCTCAATCGGATAATATTACTCCATAAAGGTTTTCTAGCAACAAAAGTATGGTCCCCATACATCGCCGTAAGACACAAGAGAAGTCCAGTGTGCAAAATCTTCAGCGTGCCATGTATGGCTTGGCTAGACATATAAGAACTTGTAAAATCCACCAACATTGGGTTCCAACCCACCCAAATGCGGCCCCTTACCGAGTGTTCATAATTTCCAATCCATTGCCATCCCAAGCATAAGCAAGATGAAATAGATCCAAAAAGGTGGGGCGATACTTTGGTCTCCAACAAGCCAAGATAGCAAATATTGTTGTCACGCACAAAAAGCCTCACTTCAGATTGCCTCACCGGGTCTACAAGACCCCGTATATTCCAAAAAGCTATATTCATACAAAAAACTAGAGTTTTGCAGCAGTGACCTACTTGCGCTTCCCATATCGTCGTTTGCTAGCCGGCTGCTTCTGAGGAGATTTTTGCTTGGGCAAGGGGCAGCACTTGCCAGAATCTTGTGGCTGAAGAACCCGCTGGGAGGGGGGTTTCCGCATTCTCTAGGGGGAAGGATCACTTGAAGGCTAGAGGAAGGGCATGCCATCTGGGACGCCATAACAGGGACCGCAGGGCCATCATCCTCCTGTGTTTTTGCCTCGGGGCTGCTAGCAGTTCCAGCCTCATCATCCAGATCATCCGCTGAAGAGAAGGAGTCCTGGGGGACTTCTGGTTCTGTCTGGACTTTGTTGTTCAGTTCCTGAATAGCCATATCAAAACAGATGGGATTCTTTTGCCTCCCTTGATCTGCAGAAAAAGGGTGTCCAGAACCGGCGTTTTGCTTCCACTCCAATGCCATTGATTTCCAGCGGGAAGCTCGCTTGCTGCCAAGCTAAACCTGCCACTGTTCTAGGGGCTCCGGAGGATCCAAAAGTCGTGAGTGGTCAGCATTTTGATTGAGTGGGACAGAAGGTGGTGCTGTTGTCAAGGTCTCCGGCACTTCAGGCGGGCTGGGATTAGGACCAGTAGCTTGGTCCAAATGGTTGGGAGTGGCCTCAGATGAGTTGCAGCAATGGCCAAACGTCCCACATTTTGTGCAGTTAATCGGCCTCCATTCATACTCAACTGACACCCTCTTGGTTACTCCTTTCAACCGCACCAAAACTTCATCCTGTCTAGTGTCAGAAGCAGATAATTCAACACAAACTCGTGCATAAGATAGCATCTTCAGCTGCTCTATATTTTGGTTTACATAGAGAGGGTTACCGATCACACTTGCAATGCCACTGATGCCACGGGAGGACCACAACGCGAATGGTATGTTTCTCAGCCTTATCCAGACTGGAAATTTGGAGTGACTACCTTTCTTCAGCTCCAGGAGCGGGTGCCATTGCTAAAGGATCAATGGTACTTTCCTTCTGAAGTCAGCGTCAGGAACTCTAAAGAAGAAAAAACCTTGATCATCAGCTCTAACATCAATCAATTTAGGGCCCCATGCATTCTTTAGAGCGGTTTCCACTAGTTTAAATGGCAACTTCTTGCTTATTAGGTAACCCACTAAGCATTCGAACCACATAGAGTCCGTAGCATCCAAAACATAATCATCAAAGTCAGCAACCATATCCTTTTCAACAGAATTGGAGGATAGTAACTCAGAGTGTATCTTTTCAATGCAGTCCGAGTGACATTAGCCCATGTCCGTGGAGGCATAGCCTCTCGGCCATTCTGATGTTAAACAGGCTGTTGTGCCTGATCTGACTGAGGACGACTAGGGGAAGGAATCAGGGCGTTCCTTCGATTATCTATGGGGATCGCATGGTTTCTAGACGGCTGTGTAGCCTCAGGAACCTGAGGATCTCGCCCAAGTGCAGCATCAGGAGTTGCCGCAGACACCCCTGCCCTAGTCAGTCCCGGATGGCCACGGGAAGGGGGATGAAATGGTGGAGGCCTGCTACGGCTCCTCTGGCGGCTACTCTCCGCCTTAGTAGGAGTTTGATTCGGTAATAACCAGTCCTCCATCAAAATGCAGCCATTCAACAAGACAGCAAGCAGCACACATACATTTGCAGAAAATGGTCCCTAACCCAGATCTGTCCAATAGGGCGATAGGGACATACCTGGAGCAAATGGTTCGGTGAGGATGTAGACTAGGTAGGGAGGAGCAGACCCTCCAAAAATGGCCGCAAACGAGTCCCTGGATTGGCCGAGATGGACGCTCGAGTCTCCGGGTGAACAGGACTACGGGAGCAGAGTTTTTGGGAGAGGATGGTACTTAAGTATTTTTCCGTGCTAAGTTTTGGTATTTGAGATATCTGATACTCTTTCTTTTTTCCTTCCTGTTGGCCAGATAGTTTCAGTTTCTTAATGTTATTGGGGTTGTACTTTACCAAAAAATAGAAAAATAAAAAAAATAAAAACCACTGCAATTGCTATGAAGGTAAATAAATTTGTAATAATATTAGTGAAAGTATCCTAATCAAGCAGCTTGTGGTTCTTCATGTATCAAATTAGAGGTCTTTGAAATGATTCCCATGGATTACTTTATAGTCATTGAAAATATGCTCATTACATGAGTTGACGAATCATAAGCAATTAACGTCAATAGAAAAATGCTTATAATGACAGGATCAACATTGAAAATCCAAAATAAAATAGAAAACAATGGACTGAAATAATATATAGAATTATCGGGAAAAATAAGATTGCATGGAAAAATAGATACTTTACTTTTAACATATTGTCTTTAAAAGTGACCTTTCAAGTCGCTTACCACCAAACAGAAGGTTGGATGTAAGAAGTTAGAACTTTAAAAGTGACCTTTCAAGTCGCTTACCACCAAACAGAAGGTTGGATGTAAGAAGTTAGAACTCGAAACGACCAAATAAATCTCAACCATTGCTATATATCATTACCTATCACGAGGTATGATATGATAGATTCATGTATGAATAATAAGTGGTCAAAATCAATCGTAAGTTAAGAAATGCATGGAAATTTGCATTGCTTTTATGGGAACCATAATGAATCTTTCAATCTCTAAAATGTGACTTTACGACTAATATGGAAACATGAACTAAACCGCAAAAACTGATCTGAGTAAGAAATAGATTGAATAAAAAAACTTGAATATAGTGAATTTACGTGGTTTGGTGACATGTCTACTACACAGGGACAGATCGAAAAGATAGTTTTATTATAATTGGCAAATAAAAGATTAGAATCATTTGATACACATTCACTCATAAGTGTTCCCAATTTTAGATTAAACCCGCACCCACAAGAATCTATCATAAGAAATGAGTATTATTGCCTTGTCACTCTCTTGGATGCCGGTTCTCAATGCTTTGTGTTGGGAAAATATCTGTATGGTATTTTGATGATTTCAGAACAATCCTTGATGTGGTGATGATTCCAAAAAAATTCTTAATGATCTTCATGATAAGTGCAAATGTTCTTCATAATGAAGTGGTGATAATTTCTAGAAAACTGTGATAATATCAATAGTCTCTATGAGTTCGCTGAAGACAAATTGGATCATAAGGATGAGAATCTTGACAAGTGGAGAGCAAGAGAAGTATAACGAGGTGCTTAGGAGGATTTGAAGGTACCATGGTCAATTTGTCATCAACATAAACTTTTTGGAAGGTGACATACTCATAAGGATCATTGAATGATTGATAGTAAGTCATTCCACATAGTTTGATCATGGACAACACCAATTGAACAATGATAAAGGCATGTGCTATTATCAAGTTATAAGGAGCATTATGTCGTGTTGATATCAAGTTTTACAAGGTACTGGTCAACGAGTGCATTGGTGGACGATTGTTGGATGGGTAGGATATAGTCATTAGTTTATAGAGCATTGTCAATTGTCAATGATATTAAAGAGAAGCAAGCGATGAAGAACCCACCACTAATTCAATAGTTTATAAATGAATGTGATAAGTGTACTGTAAGTCCTAAACCTTATCACAAAAGTGTAATTAAGTTTTAAAATTTTCAAGAAATGCAATCAATAGAATAACTTGATTGGGTTAATTTGATAAATTTAGAACTTGATTGCACTATTTGAATGTTATAAGACTCAATTGTACTTTCCTAACAAGTTTTAGAACTTAATTGCACTTTTTAAAAGTTTTAGAACTCAACTATACTTTCATGACAAGTTTTAGAACTTCCAATACACATATCTTTAAATAAATTGTCAAATTTGTCACACACCTATAATTTAAAGAGCTTTATTTCCAAGCTAATTTGATGCTATACTTGAAACTCAAAATATTGATTCGCTAAACCATTATAGTAATGAGTAGAGAACTCACTCCATGTATTGACTTGAATCGAAGAACTGATGTGGTCATAGCCCTGGATACAATGGTGTGCTTAGGTTTATAAGTGGACTTGTTTCAAATAAAGGAGGAAGTAGGTTCAGTGCTGTTAACTCCTTGAATGTATTATTAAATTTTACAAATTATCTTCTTTAGTTTGGGATTAGTTACAAATAGGTGCGTGCAACCAAACCGGTTCTACCCTAGAACTGAATCAAACCTCTTGAAAAGCATATTTGGGAGCCAGTCTCGTTAGAACTGGTCTGGGAATAAGTTCTAAGTGAATATCCACCCAGGAACCAGACTAGATTACCCTGTTTTGGAACTAGCTTTATAAGCTAAAATGCCAAAATCCTAATTTCTTTTTTCCCTAAATTCTAACCTCAACACTTGTCCTCCCTCTTAACTCCTTGCCAATCTTTCATTTTCTCCTAAATTTTAATGGATGAATAGGGAATGGAGTTTTATAATTTATGTTTTATGTTGTGTGTTCAAACTATTTATCATTTATAATTATACATGATCATGTGTTCATCTTATGGATTGTCATTTTTGGCAGATAGGGATTTCCATTGTTCATTTTTTACTTTGAATCATTTTGTTGCCTATAGTTTGATATGATTTTGTTGTAAAAAATGAACCAAAAAAAAAAGTTCTTGGGTAAACCCTAGAACTCAACTGGAAAAAACAAGTGAGTTTTAGCACCAGTTTTAAGCAAACAGGGTAGGTTCTAAGGATCAAAAAATAGGAACCGGTTAAAATATGATAGGTTTCATGTTCCAATTTTGGAACCTATTCACTTTGGAACCAATCACCCCTATTTACAAGTAAGGCATGAATGCTTTTCAATTACACAAGAAAGATTCGATGGGTTAGTGGTAGGGAACGGGCACTTTTACTTCTTCTTCTTTTCCTTTATTTATTTTGCTTTCAGCTTTACTTGCTCTTTACTTTACATGGAGAATAAAAAAGAGGAAAAAAGGGAATTGACACGGAGCCCATGTGCAAAATCACTATTCCTATTAGATCAAGCTAAGAATGGTGTGGCTTTAGAAACAAGTATGCATCCTTCACTCATTTTATGCATGTTTCCTAATTTACAAATTAATATCCTCCGTGCATTAGGAATTAGATAGCAATTTAGGAAAGTATAAACTTTATTTATTGTATGTTTAAGATTTAATATATATTATTTCCCAATTTGTCAAAGTCATCATGTAAGTTTATGCAGTTTCTTATTTTGACTCATAAAGAAAATCTTAAAAAATATTGCATCCATATCTCATATAGACTACATTTAATTGTAGAATAAATTTATTAATTATATAATATTCATGTTGCATGTTGCACGTCATCTATATAGTTACATGTCTTAATGTCAATATTTTAATAATCAAATTGTGTAGCGTTAATTAGTAATGACATTTCATGCATTATTCATATTGCATATCATAAAAAGAAAAACCAAAAATAATTAATTGACATTGCATTTAAAAATCATGTTTAGGTCATGCATACATTATTTGATCTTGAGTTAACATTTTCCAAAACACTTGATATGTTGCATATAATGAAACTTTTCTATTGCTTAGAACATCAAGGTTTTCCTATTTCTTTAGGTAATTTATTTATTGCTTTGATAATTGAGTGTCAAATTTCAATTTGTAGACCTACATAATCATCCATTACATGTTAGTGGTTTAGAATTAAAATTAATCAAGACTACTTGCAAAATATTCGTGAATAAAAAAAAAAAAGTATTAAAAAGGCGTTAGATTTATCTAGCTTAATCAAGTCCCCGTATCAATGAAATCTCTAATTCGCCAAGTAAAATATTCTCCCACATTTTACATATATTTTTAATTTTTTTTGGGGTCAAGCATAGATTTTTAATTGACTGATGATAAATTAGTGGTGATTCCAAAATGAATTGATTTGAATGCTTAATTAAATTAAAAACCTCAAAGTTGTGATTGATATGGGTTTGGGAAAATTTGTATAAAGTCTTTGCTTAGCAATTTAATAACTTTTCTTTGGTTTTGGGGGGGGAGGGGGAGGGTAATGGGAAGGGAAAAGGAAAAGAAGCAACCATAAGGAAAGGATCAATAGGGAAAAAAAACAGAAAAGGGAAAATAAATTTGAATAGCCAATAGCATTATAGTAAAGTATTGACCTATTTAGAAGATAAATATAAGTTGTGACTTTATCTCATAACTTTGAAGGATCGATCAATTAAATAATAGTCCATAAACGTTTTTTGAACATAAAAGAAAAAGTGCTTCCACTTTTGAGAATGTGCACTCCCCAAATTGGGTGTCGACTATATTTGTCTTCTTTCTTTTCTTTTGTGTGCAAGGGCGGACAATAGGTTGAACCTTGAATGCATGAATCGATGGTCAGACGAGTAATTAATTTAGTTTCTACTGAACACATGGATGACTTGACCAAATTTGGATTACTTGCCCTGTGCCAATGTCATCATAAGAAACAAAGGAACACTTTTAATGAGGCTGGAGCTCAATGCATTGAAGACATGATCACACGAACATTACATTATATGATATCTTTGCCTATGGCCTTTACGTTGTGTTTTGCTAGTGATCAGCAATAAACCCTTTATGTTGCCAGTAATCAAGATTGAAGACACTATTAAGTTATTAACAAGTCAAGTATAAAAAGTACTTTTCGTCTCCAAGAATTCTCCTTTTTTCCTGACAAAGAAAGGAATAAAGACATGATAATACAAACGTTTTCCATGTGATAGCAAAGTGAAAATACAAAAAGGAGTTGATATATAGCAAGACAAACACCAAAAAAAGAAAAAAAGAAAAAAGAAAAAGAAGAGAATAGAAGAAGGTTGTCTAGTAAATGACATAGAACTTTTCCATTTGTAGGTAGATGTTACTCTATATACAATATATAGAAAAATATTCATTTAAAAAGATCATCCCATGAACTACTTTTTATTTGCTTTAAATGCTTATCATACGTTGTCACAAGAATTGGCAACTCAAATTCATGGGCTTTGATTGGGTTTCAAAATTGTGTTAAGCTATGTAATTGGAAAACACCTATATTTTTATTGACTACGCTATAAAACTCGCATATTATAAATTCATATCAATTCATGTCGCCTTTGAGTTTGCCATATAATTGTGCGTGGACATGTTAATTTGTGTTAGAAATTGCCAGCCTTCTAGAACCAATGATAAAAAATAGTGTAAGGTAACACATGCCTTAGGGGTAGTTTTAATCCTTGATCTTTGTATCACTCAGTAGTGATAGGGCTGAGATAATTTTAATCCTTAGAGTAGTCATCACAATTTCGACACTAATTTTTTATGCTCAATAATCTTTTGTCGGCATTATACAACACCAGGGATCAAAAATATACTGATTTAGAAACATTCAGAGAGAGGAGATTTGAGCTACAAATTGTGCCACAATAGATGATGTATTATTATCATTCAACGGTTAACATTTGTCTATAAGTGTCTATCTGATCATTGAAATTTGAAGTTGTGTAGCATGGTGTTGAACATATAGAAGTGTTCATGAATTCGCTCGTGTGGAGTGATCCAGCAAAAACACAGGAAGCGATCAATAGAAATGATTTATCGAATAATGTTATATATTATAGGAGAATAATATTGTGATGATTAGATCGTGTTGAAGTCTCCACAAGAAAAAATCAGTTGTGTGTTTTCGCACGAGTAATATACAATATCACAATATTGTTCGACTTCATGTCTCTTAATATCATGAAAACAAACTTTTGCCAATAATTTTCGGGAAAAACCCACCTCTTAAGTGTATGTAATGTTTATTAAAAAGGATTATTGTTAACCGTAGAATTCGCATACAATAAAAGTTAATATTCGTCGATTTGGTCTCTCTCTCTCTCGTCCTTTTATGTCCTTATTGAGTCCTGCTCAATCGGGGCACCTTTTTCTCTCTTATTGAACTTCCCACCATCGCATAAAATTATTTAAAAAAAAAAAAGATTTCTCGTGGTTGGTTTCACGGTCTTATTGTATTACTTTGAATTCTCTCTCCACATATGTCAGTTATGTATGTAGAAATAGCATTGGAGTTCGATTTAATTAGAGAAAATATAATTTTAATCTATTTATTGCCACAAATCTCATATGCATGTTACATATGAGAAAAACTGCGCGCCGAAAAGAAATATTGAGAATATAACATGAGGCTAGCTAAATCTTATAAATTCGTGTTAATTTGTGTCGCTTTCGGGTTCATCATATAATTATGTATAGACATGTTAATTTGCATCAGAAATTGCCAGCCCTCTAGCACCAATGACAAAAAAATAGTTTAAGGTAACACATGTCTCAAGGGTAGTTTGGATGGTTGCCGGTGACTTCAATGCCATCAAGGATTCTTCTGATCACACGGGGAGCTCGGATATTTGGCTTCTCGCCTTTGATGATTTCAAGGAATGCTTGAACCAAGCTGAACTTTTTGACCTTTGTTATGTGGGTTTCCAATTTACTTGGTCCACCTCCTATAGTACTTGAAGGAAGCGACGGAAAATTGATCGGGTCTTGGTCAACAACTACTGGTGCACTGCTTTCTCCTTCTCTGAAGCATCTTTCCTGGCACTGGGCTTATCAAACCATACTCCTATGACTGTGAGAATACTTGCTCTTGGTTCCCGGTGTATTCCCTTTAAATTTTTTAATCTATGGATGAGCCACCCTGACTTTTCCATACTAGTTACCCAGTCTTGGGAGGCCCAAGTTTCAGGCTCTCCTATGTACAAACTCTATTATAGACTCAAGCTACTAAAGGGTTGGCTTAAGTGTCTAAATAGATATGCTTATTTAGACATCTCCATGAGGGTGGCTACAGCTAAAAGGGTCCTTCTATCTACCCAAGAGGCATTTCATCTAGACCCTGGGAGTAGCTCGCTGGCGGTAGAGGAACATTCTCAAATCAAGGACTACTATGAACTCTGAGCTCTTGAGGAGGCTTTCTTTAGACAAAAATCTAGAATTCACTGGCTCAAGAAAGGGGATCATAATACTAAGTTCTTTCATCACTCTGTCAACCATCGACACATTCGTAATCGTATCATCTCTGTCTTGGACAGCTCAGGTCAAATGGTAATTGATTTGGAGGAAGTACAAAAGGTCTTTGTCTCATACTTCCAAGACCTCCTTGCTTTGGCTGATATGGCTGTGAGGCCCTCTATTCAGGAGCTCAGGGATGTTATTCACTCCCCTCTCAAGGAAGATCAGATCAACTTGCTTTCCCAACCTTTTCTTACTTCTGAGATCCGTGATGCCATATTTTCATTGGCTGGAAATAAAGCCCCCAGACCTGATGGCTATAATGCCGATTTCTTTAAAAAGAATTGGGACAAGGTTGGCCCTTCAATCACTGAAGCGGTTTTGGATTTCCTTGAATCCAGGTGTTTGCTTAAGGAAGTCAACAATACTATCATTGCCTTGGTGCCTAAAATCCCTAATGCGACATCGGTGTCTGATTTTCGTCTTATTGCCTGTTGTAATACAATTTACAAGTGTATCACTAAGATTTTCTCATCTAGAATTGCCTCGGTTCTCCCATATTTGATCAATCCGGCTTAAACGGTATTTGTTAAAGGAAGGAGAATTAGTGACAATATCCTTCTTGCTTAAGAACTTTTTAGTGGGTTTCACAACAACCTAATGTTCCAAAGTGTGCCATTAAGGTGGACTTCAGAAAAGCCTATGACACTCTTGACTGGGACTCCCTAGAAACAACTCTTCAAGCTTTTGGTTTCCCGCCCATCTCACAAGGCTTATTATGGTGTGCATTCGAACCCCAAAATTTTCTTTATCCATAAATGGCGAACTCCATGGTTTCTTTGCAAGTGGACGAGGTATAAGACAAGGTAACCCTATGTCTCCATATCTCTTCACCTTGATCATGGAGGTTTTTTCTGGGGTCCTTGACTCTCATACTCGGCATCCGGATTTTCGATATCACTGGTGGTGCAAGACTACACGGCTATCCCATCTATTTTTTTGCGGATGATGTACTTCTCTTTAGTAAAGCAAGCCTCGCATCTATCTCTTGCATCTAAGGTGGGCTCACGTTATTCTCTTCTTGGAGTGGTTTGGTCCCTAATGCCAGTAAGAGTGAAGTCTTTAGCTCGGGAGGTTCTGAGACTACTAAGCACCAGATATTACAAGCTCTCGGTTTCAATCTCGGTTCCCTTGCTTTGCGCTTCTTGGGTGTGCCCATTATTACTTTGCGACTGAGCAAAGTGGACTGCAATGTCCTAGTATGCCGTCTCACTGCTAGAGTCCAATCTTGGACTCACCGTTTTCTTTCTTTTGCAGGCCGTCTACAACTTATTAAGTCGGTGCTACATGCCATCCAAGCTTATTGGGCCTCCATATTTTGGCTCCCTTCTTCGGTAGTGGATAAGATAGAACAAATTTGTGGACAATTCCTCTAGAAGGGCCCAACCATGGGTCCGGGAGGTGCAAAAGTGTCTTGGGATGATGTTTGTCTCCCTTCTTTGGAAGGAGGCCTTGGTATAAGAAGAATCAGGGACAGCAACAAAGTAACCATGGCTAAACATATCTAGTTGCTATTCACTAATAAGAATCATTATGGTGTAAACGGATTCATGCTAAATATCTCAAAAGGAAGAATTTTTGGATTTCTTCAACCCCTACCTATTGTTCTTGGGCTTGGTGAAAGATCCTTGCTCTAAGGGATGACTTTCAACCCCATTTTAGATGGAAGTTAGGAGATGGGGAATCAATATCGCTTTGGTTTGATCCATGGCTTGACTTTGGTCCTCTAAACTCAGTATTCTCAGACAGTTACATCTACCAATCAGACCTTCTTAGACAAGCAAATGTAAAGGACCTATACTCCTCTGATGGGTCTCAAATACGCTAAGAGCTATTATTGTGGCAAATACCGATTCCCCATCTCTCAGTTGGTCAGGACACCTTTACATGGGTACAAGATTCAACCGGAAAATTTTCAACGGCTTCGACTTGGGCCACAATCCGGCGCAAATCAAGCCCGGTTCACTGGTCCCCTTTTGTCTGGGACAAGGCCTTGGCCCCTAGACATCAATTTCTTCTCTGGCTTATAACCAAGAATTGTCTCCCCACACAGGTTTATCTCATGACATTTGGCAGGATTCCTAATTTTGTCTGTGCATTGTGCAACTCTAGGCCTGATTCAGTTAATCACCTCTTTTTTGACTATTGTGTCTCTAATACTCTATCAAACTTCTGGGCCGCTTCCATGGACCAATTCCTCTTGGTCGGATAATCTTCTCTTGGCTATAAATTCTATGTCTGGAAAGGGATTCTACCGAGAGATAGTTCAGTTTTCTTTTGGTTCTCTTTGCTATATCATTTGGAAGACCAAGAACGCTATTCTCTTCCATGGCCATAACCTTTATGCTCCTTCCATGAAGCTATACCTCTATCAGGTGGTTAAGGATAAAGGCCTCGCTTTCAAGTCGGTGGAAGACAACCCCAAAAACAGAAGGATGCAACGTAGCTGGGGGATAGACCCTCAGATTTTTGGAGTGGAGCCACCCTTGGCTTAGCTTAGGATGATCTGGGTTCTCTTGTGACCTATTTTCCTTGTCTTCTTGTTTTCTATTTCTTATGGTGACCGTGGCACCCTTTTACTCCAGTGACATGTCGTCCAGTTGAGTATTTGTTGGTATCGTGTTCTCCCCCCCCTGTTGTACAGTTCTCTGGTTGATTTTATTACAATCTTACCTTACCAAAAAAAAAATGTCTCAAGGGTAGTTTTAATCCTTGTTTTTTGAATCACACAGTAGTGATAGGGTTGAGATAATTTTAATCCTTAGAGTAGTCATCACAATTTGGACATTACTTTCTTATGCTCGATAATCTTAGTGGGCATTAGAACTTTGCTTTTTGGTCTTCCGAATAGTCATCACAATTTCAACTTTTACAAAACAAAGATATTATTCTTCTTTTCAGAAATCGTTTATATGCATGCTTATTTAGCCAATAACATATTATTAAGTTACCCGACAATTTTTTTTAAAAGTACTAATACTTATTGAACTTGAGACGAGGTGTTGAAATATTATTCAAAATCCTTGAACAATGGAAATTGTATGCTATTTATATTTGTGCAGTCGCCTTTTATCTATCAGCTTAAGTTTTTAAAATAATTGATAGTAGTCCCATAAAATTTTACATGATATTGGAACAAGAGATTCTAACATGACAAGGAGTGTTGGAATATTTAAATATTAAACACGCTATCCCTTTTGCATATGTGCGTCCAACCCTATGTGTAAACTTTTGGCTTACGCGTGAAAGGGGTTTAAAAATATTGTCCCATATCAGCTTGAACTTTTGAGTTAGATTTTCTAACATATACTTCCAAGATTAGTAATGGTACTAACTTTTATTCAAAATTACCAACCTTAATTTAAGTGACTTGCCCATTTTTCTCCCATTAAGTCACCAACTAATTCTAGTTAATGTTTGAGTCACTTGTTTACTTTCCTTCTATCATTTCAAAATTACTAATTATTGCAATAATTTACCAATATTTATATGCGCAGCTTACTGACGGATAAGGTTACTAAGTATTATATGAAATCACTAACTCTTATTTGAGTCCACTTACCGATGTTTATTGATAGCCACAAAATTACTAGTTGTTCCAAAAGTTCACAACATTTATTTTCGAACTTATCATTGGGTTATATTTGCCAATTCTTATACAAAATTACCAATGTATTTCAAAATTACTAGTTCTCTTAATAACTTATTGCCATTTATATGTGGAGCTTAAATTACAAACTCTTATAGAAATTAGATATTTAAGTTTAAATATCTAACCCCTTCTCAAAATAAACTAGGAGCTATGTATACTAAATTTGCATTATGGTTTTGCAATACATAGTTATAATTCACGAGAGCATTCCTAAGACTTTTGAGTGAAAGGCTTTGAGATAAAAAACAAGTGAAATCATCTGATATAGGATATGGAAAGCTCAACTGGCAGCTACATTAAAGAGGAGTAAGTGATGAAGAACCCGCCAATGATTCACAATTATTATTAAATTGTCTAATTTATTGTGCACGCGTGATTTTTTTTTTTTTTTGGGTCCGGATGCACACATGATTTAAAGTGCTTTATTTTTTTAGCTAATTCAATGTTAAATGCGAAACTCAAATCTTCATTTGATAAACTATTATAGAAACGAGTAGAGAACTTGCCCGCATATATTGAATTGAATCAAGAACTAGTGCGAGGTCCTGAGCTCGAGAAGATAATTGTGTGCTTAGGTTTTGATAAAATATTCAAATATTAAACTAGACATTTATCTAATAATTTAAGTTTTTAGAACAGTTGGTAGTGTTCTCACCAAATTTCACATGGAATTAAAGCAAGATGTCCCGAGTTCAAATCTTTTCAAGCCTCATTTATCTACCCAATTAAATTTGTCCACATTTAGTACCAGGTAAAAAGGCCAAACTAAGCGTGAAGAAGTGATAAAATTTTGACAATAATTGGCAATCATCTCACCAAATCTCATAGACTTATAAGTGGACTCATTCAAATAAAGGAGGAAGTAGGTCCGGCGCTATTAACATCTCAAATATATGATTAAATTGCAAATTATCTTATTTAGTTTGGGATTAGCAATAACAAGTAAGGTGTGAATGATTTTCTATTTACATTGGGAAGATTCGATGGGAAGGAAGTGGCACTATTTGTTCTGCTTTAAGCTTTATTCTCTCTTTATTTACGTGAAAGTGGAAAAAGGAGAAGAAGCAAAATCACTAGTTTACAAGCATCACGTAAAGAATAATACTGCTTTAGAAATGATTATGCATCACGTCCACTCAATTTACAAGCATTGCATATATTCCAACCAATCATAAGACATGCACCATATCATAAACAATGCAATATGACATAGTCGGCATATGTCAGACTCATCCTATGCTCATGTGAAGACTTTATGGTCACACTTTGCCACACGATGAGGCATGGAAATCACATTCGCTATTTTGAAGCCCAAAAAATCACTTCACTCTAATTAAGTCTCAGAAAACACTTTAATTGCAATTAAATCCCGAAACAGATTCGGTCCGTACACATGTACATAATGTCATGTCTCAATATGTAGGTTGATTATGAGCATTAAATTGAAACCACAATATAACATGCTGCCATATATATCACCAACACAAATTACATATCATCCAAAATATTTCCAAATAAAATTCACCTAAGGCATCGGAGTATCAAAAGTTTAATCTGGATTTTATAAAAAATGTATACCATACAGTTTGCTTCAACATAAGGGCCATGACATAGTAGAGTTTTTCCTTCTTGATAAATCACGCCATGCAACTCTTGCAAAACACAACAAGAAGCGAAAGAGCAAAATTGGGGAGCAAGAGAGGCACGTAAAATCACGTGTCTGAAGATTTCTAGAGAATCTGAGCCGTCAAAGATATGTCAGGCCCCACTCAACCCCGAGTTGCCATTGGGCCCACCTGTACGCTTGTTGACTCGGCTAATCAAATATTCATTGGCCGTGGCACTATATATATATTCCATTGATCATATCACCCAGCAAAGCCCCTCTTCTGCTCCTACATTTCCCTAGTAACACGATGGCCAGGGGTCTACACCGAAAAGAAGAAAAAGAGGCTAGGGAGTCTCGGCTTCAACAAGCAATAGCACATGACGACGTTGAGGAGCTACATAACTTAATTGTGGAGGAGCTGGACCTCTTAGATAGCGTATCTAAGTGCCCCTTCACAAATACTCCACTACACATCGCCGTAGCCGCCGGAAAAATTGACGTGGCCATGGAGTTGGCCATCTTGAAGCCGTCATTCACTCTGAAGCTGAATGTAGGGGTTACAGCCCTATGCACTTGGCTTTGCAATATGAGCATTATGACATTGTTAGGGCACTAATGACCTTTGACCCAAAATTGATTCGAGTCCAAGGATGAGGCGGGATCACTCCTTTGCATTACATCACCGAGAAAGAAGGAGATGATGAGCTGGAGCTCCTAGCCGAATTCCTTTGTGCTTGTAAATCATCCATCGAAGACTTGACGAATCGATGCGAGATTGCGGTTCACATTGCTGTCAAGAATCATAACTTCAAAGTTTTCCAAGTTTTGCTTGGATGGCTCAAGCGAGTGCATATGACAAAAATCTTGAATTGGAAAGACCAAGATGGTAACACCGTCTTGCATATTGTTTTATCTGGAGAGCCGCAAATAGAGGTATAGTTCATTGATTTCTTGGTTGTTCATGCTTTTACTCTTTGATCCTTGAATTCGACATTCTCTAGTCTAGGAGCAAACGTTATAATAATGATATATTAGGAGTTGAAAAGACATGATGTTAGAAACATTAAGAGAGGGAGATTTAAACGGGATCACCTTGTTTGTTTGTTTGTTTATTATGGAGAGAAGCAAAGGGGTTAGGAGGGAATCATGAGAGCGAAGGCTCCACTCTCATATTGAATACAATTTTCGCATGTGGATCCATTCTTGTTTACTTTTAGTGATTACTCTAATCATTTTATTTCTCTCCAAATCACTCCATCCAAACGTATAATAAATTTTTGTATGCCATTAAGATGGGTTGGAAAAATTCGATCAACAAGTAGTTCTTTTTTTTTTTCATAAGAAAATGTCAAATACTCATATTAAGATAGTGATAATATTAGTATGTAGATTATTTTTTATTATTATGTTTGATTTGATAGTCACATATGGCCCTATGTGAAAACCCAATTAAGCATTGGACATTAAAAATTTAACACTGAATGATATTAAACTTATAAGATAATCGTAATTAGTATTTGACTTAAAAGACTCAATATAGTCAAAATACTCACTTAAACTAGTGATTGGTGTAATGAATAGTAATTAGAATCTTCTCGATTATAATGTTAAACACTATCGATAGTAATCACATTTCCATGTTTGGCAAGATGTTGAGGAACAATGCCAAAAGATGCACCAATCGAAGCAAAAGTAGCAAATGATGAAAGCAAAATTAAAATTACATGAGAAGCAAACTTTATATGGAAAACCCAAAACAGGAAAGTCACCGAGAAAGAGGGGTTTCACTATCTCCAACAATGAGTACAGGAGTACAATTCAAAAGGCTCAAAAACCACTTGGTGAGTCATAAGATCTAAAGATCCAACAAGAAGATAGGAAAACCAAAGGAAAGGGAATATTATGGAGGCAACGGTTAGAATGTGTTATTAAACGCATTCTTTTTATAGTCTTTCTTCAAAAAACCTTAAAATAAATATGCATGATCTAAAATACCCTTATCACTAATTTGAAAGTCAAACTCAATACAAGAAATTAAGGATATTCATTGATGTATTTTTAGCTATTATCAAACAATTTTTTACTTTTGTTTTTAACACTTAAGATTACCCATGCTAGCGCTTGTTTTCTAGATTTATCAAAACAATCCCATAGTTTCATTTCAAAAGCCATTAGTGGTAATACCATTTTGAGCTCGTGATGTTTCTAATTTGAGTTCATTTTGATTGGCCTAACACTATTTTAGTTGGAGGATATAGAGAAATTGGAAGGGAAAAAAGTAGTGATATAGAGATCACCTTGCATACAATTTACGTAGTGCCATGAAAATATAAAATAAAAATCGTTTCCCTTCGGACCCCTATAAAACTCAGTTTCTAGCAAGCTTTAGATCTCTCTCAATTGGATGGTTTCGGATGAATACTTCTCCTCCAACTCTTTCCATCATAATACACTCCCACCTTACAAAAAAGTAACTCAATTCATCCTTTTTCCAGTATTTTGTTTTTCCTATTGATTAGCAAAGCCTCTTTCCTCCTCTGAAAATCAATCCATTAAACATATTGTACAAGATAGAAGCTAGTGAAATGGAAGCTAATGAAGACAATCCGACATAGCCATAACATAATCTGTTACTCTCCAATTAGTTAAATCTTATGCATAAAGGATATAAACTATGTTAGTCTTTCTCTTCATAGCAAAAGGATTTGTGTACAACATGAAATCTTTCAGTTGTTCCCATGGGACATTAGTCGTTGCATCACTATCATCACTCAAAATTACATGTCATGAGCTCACTTTATGCACAATAGTAAAGCTAGTGACCTAGCAATGATTGAAATTGAAGTGACACATACTTCATTTTGTTCCCTTTGCATTTCTTCCAGGTCCTATGGAGGTTGTTTGGGTACGTGGATTTAGGTGTGAAGAACTTCCAGGGTAAGATGTCTTGGGAAATCTTGCAAGATTATGGGAAGAGGTCAGGCATTGAAGGATTTGTAGTAAGACCTCCTACTTGCAACCTCTCTCTATCAAACAATTTTTTTACTTCTATTTCCAACACCTACCTATGCTAGTGTTATGCCTTCCATATTCCGTGGTTGGTGGGGAAGAAAAATATTTACCTACCAACAAGAGGTGTGAGATGTGTGAGCACCGGTACGTTAAAATAGGAAATGCAGTATAACAGGACACCCCATTTGAGGATTACCGTAGGCGGCCCTCACAGGTGACAACACCTAGGCAAGGAGGAGGGCTTGCTTTTCGGATTTATCAAAACAAGCCCATAGTTTCATTTCAAAAGCTGCTAGGGGTAAAACTATTTTCAGCTAGTGATGCTTCTAATTTGAGTTCATTTTGATTGGCCTAACACTATTTTGGTTGGAGAATATAGAGAAATTGAAAGGGAAAGAAAGGAGTGATATTAAGGTCACCTTGCTTGTAGTTTAGAGAGTGGCAAGAAAATGCAAAATTAAAATCATTTTACTTTGGGGCCCCTATAAAACTTCGTTTCTAGCGAGCACTAGATCTCTCTAAGTTGGATGGTTTTGGATGAATACTTCTCTTCCAACTTTTTCCATTGTGATACACTCCTACCTTACATATCAGTAACTTAATTCATCCTTTTCCAATATTTTGTTTTTCCTATTCATTAGCAAAATCTTTCTCCTCCTTTCAAAATCAGTCCATCGAACATATTGTGCAAGATAGAAGCTAGTGAAATGGAAGCTAACAAGGACAATATGACACAATCATGTGGACAAGAAAATTACTTCTCAATTAGTTGAATGTTATGCATAAAGGATATAAACACTCATGTCTAAGGTAGTATTTCTCTTCATAGCAAAAGGACTTAAGTGCAAAAAAAAATTGATTCTTAATCCTTTCATTTGACTTGATCAAGTCCTAAACTTTTTATGAAAAATCATAGTCAATTGGGTTAGCACATTTGTGAATTCGCCTATGTTACAACTCACAGGGCAATTCCCAACTATCATGTAAATAATTTCGTATTAGATGACTGAATCACACTTTTTGAAAACATCTGGGATTTCATTACATGAGTTGAAATGATTGCATTAGATAAATGAGGATTAGTTAACTTTTTCATTTTTTTTCCTGATCATTTGAGTGTCATAACTTTTGTATGACACTTACCTAAGTGACATAACTTTTTTTTTTCTAATTACTTGAGCATTACATAACTTTTCAATTGATCATTTGAGTACCATAATTTTTTTTTTTAAATCACTATAAGTGCCATATGACATTCGATTTTTGACACTTCCATGATCAATTTTTTTTTTAAATTATGGCATTCAAGCAATTAATTAAAAGTTATGTCACTCAAATAAATATTTTTTTAGAAATCATGACACATAAGTGATCAAAGAAGAGTTTATGACTCTCAAGGGAGTGCTATACGAAAGTTATCATTTGTGATGTCCTTATCCACTCAAACTTATAAGACATGAGCTGACTTTGTTCAAAATAGTAAAGCTAGTGACAAAGCAGTAGTTATAATTCAAGGGATATACACTTCATTTTGTGCCCTTTGCATTTCTTCCAGATCAAGATAATTGTGAAGAAGAAGGCTATGGAAATCTTCCGAAATCTTATGAAGAGGTTATGCTGTGTAGGATGCGTAGGAAGACCTACTCCCAGCCCTTCTATATCGAAGTTATTAAGCATGGAACCAACCATCTTTGAGATGTTCACATCTTGTTTCATCGTCCGAGATGAATCCACTCACAATATAGTCTATGGAGTGGCTAACTTAATTGCAACTGCCACTTACCAAGTTGCGCTTAGTCCTCCAGGAGGATTCTGGGGGGATAACTCCTCCAGACCCGCAGCCCATTCCACCGTCGTTACTGCCAATTCTAGTGGCATCGCTGTTGAAAAACCACATGAAGCCGGAAACATTATCCTAACTGGCTCGAAACTATACCTATTGACGGTCCTCAATAGTACGGTTTTCTTGGTCTCCATCATCACAATATGGATTACCGCTATTCCTCTGTTGACCCACACTGCGGCGGTTTACTTTCTAACGTCATTAGTCGGTGCTGCCTACTATGCAACCCTTTTGACCGAATTCCCGAAATCCGATGAGGCCGCAGGAGTCCGCATAATGGTAACTTTTCTGATCTTGCTGGGTGTCACGTTGGTGGTACCCTTGTTCTTTTCAATGTCCTACATGCACTACCAAAGCCGACTCCAAAGGGTTGCCACTGGGAGACGCGTCGGCAAATTCCTTGAATTGAAGGATGGGAAATAGTTGGCGAGTATTCTTTACTCTAAAGTATTCTTCTCACGTGTGCAATAATGTCTATGTGTCTAGTCTTCATGTTGGCAAGAACTAGACTCTTTCATATCAATTGCATGTAATGGACTCATCTATTAATCCCTTGATCCCGAGAGGCCTTTACTCTTTGCTTTTAAAGCCAAGGCTTCAAATAGTTTTATTTTCCTAATTCAACTTCAATGTGGTGGAAACAAAAGGCACTGATTTGCAACTCGCAAACACGAATGCCTAAAGCATACACGCACAAAATGCATAGATGGAAATCTCTTCGAATTTTTTATTTCTAGCAAGAGGCAAACTGCATGATGCAATAAAACATAACAAGTTAATACAATTGCGACCTTTTCTCTAAAAGTTATTACTAGATAAGGTAACTGAGAATATAACAAAAGCCTAGCTAAACCTTATAAACCAACTCGATCCTATGGTATCTTCCGATATTAAATAAAGTTAAAATGATAGAAACAATAAACTCAAATATTATATACTAAGTGACTATCCTAAACCAACTTATGCAAAAAAGAAGTGTTCACTATACTAAATTCATCAAGTAAAAGAAGTAAATCCAAACTCAAGGAATCTGGCATCATGCTCCCTTAATAAGCTCAACCTCGAGTTATAAAAGTTGAGATGTTTTGATACCTATTTATTATATCCTGGTGAAACTATACCATCACAATTCACAAGAATTGGTAATAAAATCTTGATGCTTTCACACAATGATATTAAGCCCTAATTGTCGATGTTTAACACGAGCTAATAGACAGACATTGCAATGTTGATTTTTAAAAGAGCAATCGTACAAGCATGAAAATTGATACAAACTAATTTAAAGTGATGGAACAATTTAACATTGATTCTTAACACAAATCGAAATAATATTCCATTGCTAGTTGCATAACATCGCCCTTTGTTTTTTTTTTTTACGTTCATAGCACATTTGAGGATTAATGTTTCCCTCGGTAAACATAAAATTATTTCAATTGGGTATATTTGTTTTATAAAAAATGAGTAATTTGAAAAATAATTTTCTAAAAAATAATTGCTCATATTGTTGAGAAAAATACTTAATATAAAATATTTTCATCATCGATAACAATTTATGTTTAACTATGTTCACGAGTGATAAAAATATTTCCATTTAATTATTATTGCAAGTAAAACAAACGATTATTTTTCAAAAATGCTTTCTAAATTATTGATTTTTTTGCGAAACGGACACACCCAAAATTTTCTTTTGGTTCCAATTTATATCGGGAACACTAAAATTAATTTATAAAGTATAAAACTACAACATGTTCAAACTCCCAATTTATATGTGTTTTAACTTTTTATAATCTATCACTTGACTCTACAAAATATTATTTTTTATTTTATAAATTAATTTTTGAGTTATTATAACCTTTTTTCCATGACTCAGGGTCGCATCGCCCAGCTGAAATGAACCTCCTATGAAGCGGGAAACACGTTTTTTTTTTTATTTAAATTAATTTTTGTATTATCGCCTCGAAATAACTCGGCATCGCTCGTCCAAAAATTGCCATAAACCCTAGAAAATCCCCCAATTCTCGTTTCTGCAATCTCGATCCGACAGAATTGATGTCCTCGTCTTGCAAGAAATGCACCTTCCTCAACCCTCCTTCGCAGAAACCCACTTGCCAGATTTGCTTATGGCCGTCTTCTCCGCCCCCATTGGCACTGTCATCATCAGTCGTGCAAAGCTTGCACCTTTCTCAACTCTTACTAGAACGCCAACTACGAATCTGCGATACGAGGGCTTACTTGTGGACGACGTCGAGCAAGAGGAAGAGGGGTGATCAAGTTGTTGGTGGTGGCGGGGATCCTGTGGAAGTGAGTAGGATCGGTGGAGCTAAGGATGGGAGTGAGACAGTTGCTGCGAAAGGTGGGATGGTTTGTGCTGCGCTTTTGTTTGGATTTGTTGTTTGGTCTGTCCATTTTAGCAGGCATTTCGTGTGCCAGTTACATGAGAATTTTAAAGCATGATTTTGTTTTATCGGGTTTGATTTGTTAATGTGTGTTTCCGCTTTGATGTTTGAATTTTTGAACTTACTCGGACTAATTTTCGCAGTTCACCGTCGCACGCGAGGATTCAGGACAGCATCAATACAATTGCTGCGGTTGAGTGGACAAGAGGACACTCAGTATGGAGTTGTTTGCTTGTCCGCTTTTGTATGAACCCACTTTCCTTGGTTTCGATGCCTGATCAGTCTGTTCAGATAGCAATTATTGTTAGAGATATCTTTTATTTGATGGATAGCTGGCTTATCAACATTACTCATCATCACCCACATCAACAGTCATAAGACGCAATTTATTGGTGATAATTGAATTGATGGAGCTAAGTACTCGTTGCATGAATTTTGCTTGCCTTTTCTTTTTCTTTTCTTGGATTGCTGCAGCAATGGCGTCAGGTAATTCTTGTTCAGATCGTTATCCTTCATTCACATAAAAAAGTTGGTTATCTAGACAAATTTTTCTTTTATTATTGTCCCCACCCCTGAACACCTTGCTTTGGTTTGGATGTCTCTGACGATAAGTTTAATGCGCTGCAAAGGATGGGAAGTCATGCCCAGCTTCGAATTCATGGAAAATACATAGTTATATTGCTTGGTCCGGGGAGGATCATGCACAAGAGGATGAAAGCAATTGGCGAGCTTGTTCAGATGCACTCTCCACATGTCATTTGTTTCCAGGTTCCCCATTTGTGAATGTATATGCCCTTTGTATTTTTGCCACTTCTTGTTAGTTCCTTTTATCTCAAGAATGACTGCTTCAACCTGCAGGAGGTTACTCCAAACATATATGACATTTTTTGGCTGTCAAGTTGTTGGACGTTATATCATTGCTCTGTTTCTGGTGACGCAGCGAATCTAAGACCTTACTTCTGCATGCTGGGAAGAGCAAGATATCCTATTTAGCCTTAGACCCTATCGTGCTTCAATTAGCTTGTTTTGTAACGTGTCATAGGTCATAGTGTAGTTGTTTGACATGACCTCTACGAGCTCTTGATCCGGATTACAACTAAACGTGGCACTTCATTCTCATCTGCCAGGATGAAAACACTACATTTTGGGAACTCTGTGATGGGTAGAGAACTTTGTATGGTCCAGGTTGAAGTTGAAAGGAAGAAGCCGCTAACCATTGCTGCAAGTCACCTCGAGAGTCCCTGCCCAGCTCCTCCAAAAGGGGATCAAATGCACAGGAAGGAACGATTAGATCAGGCAAAAGAAGCCATGGATCATCTCGGCAAGCATCCAAATGTGATTTTACGTGGTGATATGAACTAGGACGATAAATCGGATGGCCATTTTCCATTATGTGATGAATGGGTCGATGCCTGGGGGGAGTTTAAGACTCGGTGAAAAGGGATGGACGTACGATACAAAGTCCAACTCTACATTGTCTGCTAACTGCACATTGCAGAAGTGTCTGGATTGGTTTCTCTGTAATCTGCACGATTTCAAGATAACAAGTATCGACATGATTGGGAGGGAGGCAATTGCCAGTCTGACTTACTGCAAGGAGAAAAAGGTTAGGAAAAAGTTAATTAATTTGGTGCTTCCAGTTCTGCCAAGCGATCATTTCAGTTTGCTTCTAACCATTGGCAGCAAGTAATGTCCCAGGTGCTGAAGTTGTTGAATTGATGCTCATGTCAAAAAGCATCATTATGTGTTTCTCATGCATCTATCTGTCAAAGAAATCCCTTAAACAAAATATAACTGAAAATCCTACAGAGAACCATGATTCTCATTTTCCAAAAGCCATGGCTGGCCATTTCAAAGGATTGTTGAATATTTTGCTGTAGAGCACTAGTTGATCTAAGGAAACTGTAACTTATGCTGAAGCCATAACGATGTTGATCTCATATCTCTGTGTTCTTTTCCCTGAGATGTGACTGTTGATCATTTTGGATGCTATTTGCTGAACAAAACTAGCAGTCTTGTAATTTCTACTTTTTGCTCTTTTCACAAAAATTCGTCTGCATATTCTTGTCGGATGGTGAGCAAGATCATTTTAACTATGTACTTGCTTCAAGAAAAATCTCCCTAAATAAAGAAGGACCAACAGCTTGTGTTTTAGTTGAATCACAAGAGAAATTGAGGGTTGATAGATGAGCAACGACCAAGTCTTGTACAATACTCTGGAAATGTGGAGCAGCCAAATGTGCTTCTGAAAATGAAATAAGGAAACAGGAAATGTGGAATGAATTATTTGCTAATGGCAGGAATCAACTTTTATCAGAGAATTTTTATTGTTTTCTTTGCCTAGCAAAATACTCCATCTCCTCTCTGCAATAGGTCGTCATGGTGATTTAGATTTCACTCAGCAGCAAGGTCCATAGTTGCATGAACTCGCTCTAATCAGTGGCAGGCGCTTCAAGGCATATATATAGTCATAGCGGATTAAGCAAAGCGCATTGCCTCCTCTGGCTTGCGTGAGATATGTGGAATTGTCTCCCCTTTACAACAATGACGAAGAAATATTAAAGTTGAAAAGCCGGTAATAATCCATGGATACCATGTCTGCATACTGTGTTGTCTGTTCCTAAATTCATTGCTTGGAACACCAAACGTTCTTGATCCATGGAGTTTATATAAACTGGAAACACGGTTATTGAAATAGTCTGTTATATTCAAGCCGGTATGAATTCTCTGCGACCCAACCAATTATACCATATAGTTTCTATGCCATTACCTTAAGATTGGAGCGAGCAGCCAATGCAATGGCCAGCCTGAGCCTGTAGGTTCCACCTGTCGCTGAGTTCAGATTGAACTCGATAGTCCATGTTGTGGGAAAATACCTATCTGGTCCTCTCCTGCACAATATCGATTTATAGCAGGCAAGCCGCGTTTGGTAGATAATGGTAAACAGAATGCGTGTGGTGAAGGATCAATTTTGGTGCATGTCAGGATGCTGTCCCACAAGCCGTTCTGTCCGAACCTGCATTTTCCTACTGCCGAGGGTCACAAGTACATGATCAACTTTTAAGAAGCCAATACCTGGGAGAAGTTTGAACACGAAACCAATGCAAGGAAGCGAACTGGAGCATCATAAATGAGGTCATCTCGCCAAGCGATGAAATTGGTGAGGTATTCAATTAGTTTGACCCTCGGGTAGCAAGTGAAAATCTCTCTCGACAAGCACCTTCAGAGTGACCTGAAGACTCTTTTAAGATTCATAGCTTCCTAAAGAAATGGAAATGCGCAGAATCTACGTCCAGATCAGTTGCTCCATATTATTAGGATTACTTTCAGATTCTCTATCCAATTCCTCTAGTTCCCCCAGCTCACGCTCCTCCTTCAAATTCACCTTCGTTGCTTCTACTCCTTCCTTCACACGTTCAATGATTGACAGCATAGGACATGGTGGAAATGTCCACTCAGCTCTCTTAAGGCCGAGAACACAAGGATGACAAGGATGCCGGAGTCGAGGGTTGCCCACCATCTCAAAAGGAAGAAAAAAAGGGCGGATTGTTGAAGAGGGAATTAGACTCACCGTGTAATGCCAAACTCGTTCACCTGAGTTCTTGCCAAAACTCGGTCATCACCTATTTCCCTAGCCATCAATTCAATCATTTATAGCTCTTATTACAAATTGGAGACATGACCTTTACAGATGTGACGGCTCGGGCAACGGTGCGTGAGGAGGAGGGATGGTGGTGCGTCCACACCTCTGTCCTCGAACGTGCACAAGGGAGAGAGTCACATGTCTCTTGTCCCACATCGCTTAGGGGGAGTCATGGGCTAGTATATAAGGTTGAGATTCCTCTCCCCTGAGTAACGTGTTTTAAAGCTGTGCGAGTCTCGGCTCAAATGGACAATATTACTCAGCAAGCCTCAGGTCCTTACAAATAGTATCAGATGTGACTCCTGACAAGGGGTGATCATGGTCCGGGTTGGGCCGGGCCACCCCTTAACCCTAGGACCAACCCGCACAGTGTTGGTCCTCAAAATTTAGGACCGAGGACCGACCCTATTGAGCCTGGTACCAAGGACCGGACCGACCCAATGGGTTCGGTCTAGTTCCAAGGTCAACTCAGGACCAACTAATAATTTTTTTTTGTTTCATTCTTTGCATTCCCTGAAAAGACAAATTTACTATTTCAAATTACATATCCATTGACAATACAACGTTGTGCAACCAAACTATAAATACCACTACATATTCAACAAATTTAAAATAAGACAACAATAGAAATTTCACATTTGTTAAAAGCAAGAAACCATAAAAATGATCAAGACTACTCATAAAGATGTGAGACAAGATGGGAAGTTCTTATAATCATCTATCAATAATACTTGTAACACCATATGCAAAAGCATTTCCTACATTCCAACAAGCAAAGTCCAATTAGCCAAAAAATGAGCTTCCTACCACTTGATTAGCAAATTATCGTGGCAATTGCAATACTACTTTTCAAAAATTTCTACCATTTGACACAAATTGAAAAGCAAAGTGCAATTGAAACTTACTAGTGAAATACAATTAAACCCTAGGAAGTTCAAATATTTAATATAAACCATGGATATACAGTTTCATGTCTTGTTAATTCACTTCAACTTCTGAACACATGGAAACAAAATAAACCTGAAAACAAAACAAACGACGCACATAATTAATACTTAACAAAAGTTCTATATTGAAATCACTATTAGTGTCGTGAGTCTTGAGGTCAACACTATTGAACCCATCTAATTTTTATTTTCTCTTTTGATTAAAAAAATTATACATATATATATATATATATATATATATATATATATATATGTATGTATATCCAGGGTTGGTCCGGGTTGGACCAACCCTAAACTCCCAGGACCAAGGACCAACCCACACAGTACTGGTCTCGGAATTTCAGGACCAAGGACCAACCCAGTCCCCCTGGGAATCGAACCGGGACCAGTAGTGTCACGCCCCGAACCCCGAGCACGCGACAACCCCTTCTCTTGGTCAATTGAAAGCGACGTCCTAGGACTCGTCAACGACCATTCATTTTAATCTTTCGTTATGCGCAAGCGGAAGACGAATCATCCCCAGTCCAACAAACAATCAATCATTCAATCAGGGATAGAGGGATGAACAGGAAGAACAACCATCACTACTCATTTATACAATTTACTAGATTAACCAACGGAGGATTGTTTTCCGATTTACAAGCCCGACAACAAGGGCCGATCCATCCTCTAAGCCAAACCAAAAAGGAACAGGGCTAGGCTAATCCAATTGTACAAAGTGAACCCTCGAGTTCAGCACCCCGGTCACTCGGACCCATCGGACTCGGCTCCGTCAAGTCGATCACTGGTGGAGTGGGGGCAGGATTCTCCACTGCGGGTGCGCCATTCTAAAGGCCTGAAAAAGGTTAACCACGACGGGTTGAGATAAAATCTCAGCGAGTTCTTCCCCTAAGCCCCGGTTAGTACACTAACTCAACCTGGGGTATCTCTCCAGAATCACCCCTCACTCAACCCAACAACAAACAACCGGCAATCAACAATCAAACAGTAGATAGGGTCAACCAACGATCAAAAGTCGGTTCGCATGCAACCTTACCTAGTATGCCATACCCTGCACGTTAAACCTCATTCAATGCAAGCAATGCAAGCAATGCAACCAACAATCGAATAGTCGGTTCGCATGCAACCTTACTCGGTATGCCATACCCTGCACGTTATAAGTCAGCACAATACACGCAATGCACATGGCCGTTAGATGATGTAGTTCATCAATCACATACGAGTCGCGTTACAAGCGATCTCACCTGGCAATTGCCATACCCTGCACGTTATCAATTCATGCGTACGTGCCATAAATAATGTGATCATCTTATGCATAAACGGAACCAATGATGCCACATTTTCTCATACACTCTCGCATCCACACGTGTTCCGATTATTACTGCCTCACAGGGCTACAACTTGGCCGAGGTGCAACGGCGCTACGGCGCCCTTCCTTCGCAGAGGCGTAACCGTGCCTTTCCGTGCAAGCTGAGGCGCTACGGCGCCCTTCCTCTGCAAAGGCGCAACCGTGCCCTTCCGTGCCCTCCCTTTCCATAATCTCCGATAAAGTGGGTTCAACTTAGTGATCATGCAAGCATACCATTACAACCCACTTATTATCTTTGAGCATTAGCCAATGCACACATGCTTGCATATAAAACCTCAAATCATTTCTCACAAAAGCGGTCCATTCCCGGTGTCCCTCGGAAAAACCGTTTTTCCCCACCTTTCTCATAAAAGCGGTCAATTTCCAGTGTCCCTTAGACAAATCACTTTCTTTCTCATAAAGGCGGTCCATTTCCGGTGTCCCACGGACAAACTATTTTTCCCTTTTTTGTGAAATTCACACGATTCAAGCTAATGTTCATGCCACGACACATCAATTTCACTTCATATGATCAAGACACATGAAATTATGCACAATTTCACTTCCGGATGAACAGTGCCGTGAACAGTAATCATGAATAGTAATCAATGAACAGTAATCCTTGAACAGTAATTTCCGAAATTCAATTAATAATAAATTAAATTCAGAAATTAAATAAAACATTGATTAAACACAAATTAATCAATCAATTAAGCTAAACAAGCTTAATTATCACATAATCCACAAAATAAGCACAATTAAGCATAATCAAGCAAGATTAAGCTAAGCTAATCTTAATCACCTATCTAACCACCTATCTTAGGGCTAATACAACTTAATTAACCCTCCTAAACCAGCATTAACACTAATTAACCCAACCCTAAGCAAGTTTAGGTACTAAATAGGGATTAGGGGCTAAACTCATCCGTTAAGCAGGCCGGCAACACGAGCGCGGTGGCGACGACGAACCCGACACCCGGGGACATCTCTCCCGACACCCCAAGGCGGTCCCAGGGTGTAAATCACAGCAACAACCTCTGCTCAAACCCCAAACTTCAAAAGACAGCACTGCAGTATGAGGAAGCTGCTGGTCGGAGCAAAAACAAGCTGGCCGGAGCTCCGGCGAGCTGGTGGCCGGTGGCTGGTGGTTCCAGGGGGTCAAGGGGGAGTTGTGTGTGGCTGGTGTGGGCAGTGGGTAGGCCTAAAATGGAGAGAAACGGAAGAAAAACCAAAGCTGCACAGGAGGCGTTGCATAGTGACGGACGGAGGACCGCCGACTTCAGGCCGCCGTACGGGACGGCCAACGACATTTTCCGATGATCAGCCGACGTAGATAGTACGGATTTCCTGTGCTGATCATTTTGATAGGTAGATTGGCCCGAGATTCCACCGGGAAGGCAACGAACAACTCCAATTTCGGTGAGAGCTCCAAAGTAGAAACTGCAGAAAAATGCAAGGAGAAGCAAGGGGAAGAGGGCTGCGATTTTGGAGAAGATGAAGAGGAGAGAGAGAGTGAAGTGAGGGCTGGAGATAGGCCTCATCAATGCCATAAATGCTTGCTTCAAATCCCAACCAAATGACATCATCTTCTCTCTCTTCCTTTTTGACTTTTCTCTAAAATATCCAAGGGTATTTTGTTCATTTCCACCTTGCACATTTCCAATGTGCCCTTGGGCTGAAAGTGAAAGGCGGGCCTAGGAAACGGGTAGGAAAATGAATAGGAACGGGCTCGGGAATTTGTTGGGCTCGAATTGGCTCGAGTTTGGATAACGAGCTTGGAAGGGTGAGGGGTCGGTTGGGTCCAATGGGCTCGCTCGTTTGTCTCGGTCTTCCACGGTGACTGTCCCACCTTGGGCGTGAGGCCCTCACTGTTCTTACCCGGTCCACGTCCTCATAGGCTCGGTTTCTCGGTCCAAAATCCGTTTCTTAAAAACTCGACTCAATTGACACTGTCGACTATCAAGGAAGCATCATCCAAAAGTCCGTTCCGGACATTCCCGAAAATTCGAAGTCCAATCTTGGATTTTTGTGCATTGTCAATTTTGCCCAAATGCCATTTTGGTATAATTCAGACTGACAGGTGGCTTCGAGGATTCACGCGTAACTGACTCGTGCCAAACCACGTTTAAGACTTCTCGACACATGGACGTCCTTGACGACATGAAATTGCGAAGGATAGATTCTTATTTCAAAGTACACGATTATCAAGGATCGACATAGGGTCGTTCGCGGGTTCGATAACAGTAGACGGAATCACCAGTCGTCCCATTATTTCTGTCCGCGAATTGACTTCTATTCATCCCTGGAATTGGCCTGCATATCTACAGGATTGTCCTTACGCAAGTTTCATGGTCGATTCATTTTCCCAGGTCAAGTTCTTTAGTCGCACAAGTTCTGTCCTCATTAGCCTTTCCCCTCAAGGTCAGTATCTCATGAGTGATCAGTTCCTAGTGAAATCAACCAACAATGCATTGGCGAAATTCACGTTCACTCATCCCTAATAGGGCTCGAATTTCAGGACGTCACAAATGTGACGACCCGGGCGACGGTGCGTGGGGAGGAGGGATGGCGGTCCGTCCGCGCCTCCGGTTCTCGGACGTGCGCAAGGGAGGGGTGGACATGTCTCTTGTCCCACATCGCTTTGAGGGGAGTCCTGAGATGGTTTATAAGGCTGGGATCCCTCTTCCCTGAGTAACGCGTTTTAAAGCCGTGCGGGCCTCGGCCCAAAGCGAACAATATTACTCAACGAGCCCCAGGTCCTTACAAGTAGGGTTGGGCTGGTCCAGGGTCGGTCCAAAGTTGACCCTGGACCGATGCTCACCCCTACTCCTGACCGTGTGTGGGGCCACAACGACGACGTTATGCCTGAAGGGGGGGGAGAATATGACGGCCTGGGCGACAGTGCGCGAGGAGGAGGGATGGCGGTGCGTTCACACCTCGGTGTGCAAGGGAGGGGGTCACATGTCTCTTGTCCCACATCACTTAGGGGGAGTCCTACCTTAGTATATAAGGCCAGGATCCCTCTACCTTGAGTAACGTGTTTTAAAGCCGTGCAGGTAATATTACTCAGTGAGCCCCAGGTTCTTACAATAGAATCCTACAAAAAAACCTTGCTCGACTCTTGACAAAAATTAAGAAAAATAATTGTCCCCGTGGCAGGTGACCATTGTCTGTTCAACAAAGTTCCTTTTTCTGAGAAATGAACGGGGCTAGAATTATAATTGCAGGGGCGAAATGTTCAACGGACTTCATTTAAAGGTTTGAATAATAGTTATTGTCGTCTCGTTGCATATGGGAAAGAGAATTGGTAATAAATGAATTTGCAAAGGACGGGCTTGGGCTTTCAAATGTATCGTCGGTGTTGAATTTCCCACTTGTATATGATGGGACTTTGGTGATAGGCTTGTTTAGAGAGCAGTAAGTTTTTTCTTGGTGCATTGAGCCCACCATTCCAAAAGCAGGACTTGTGCTGACACAACATGATTTCAGAGAATCCTCCTTTATATCAAAATACGATATGCATTTTCATGTTGATTTCTTTTGAGTCTTGCTCAACCCAGCTTTCAAGTTATTCCTGGATGAAAGTGCCCTCTCCCTTGTGCGACACTAGGAATATAAGATGGGCTTCAGTAGCAATCAACCAGTAATGAGGGTAAATGCTTCTCTGATCCTGAGCTTACATGCCCCGAATCCATCAAAGTCATTAATCACGTGGTTCCCAAATGTGAATCAACAGTCAAGATCTGTTTTGATCCAAGTATCCGGGTTTACTGGAATTTTTTCAATATAGGTTTCGTTCATTTCCATTCAATAACTTGCTTTACCGAAATTTTCCTAAGAATGGTCATTTGTTACTACTTGAAATAATTAATGAATACTCATTCATTTTTTTCAAAACAAATGATATAAGTGATAGTTTTTAGGAAAATACTTTATAGATTATTGATTTTTCATAAAATAATTTTACTCAGAAATTGTTCTAGAGAATAAAAATAAGAAAAAACTATTTCTCGAAAAAAATTGTTCCTAGGAGTAGAAATGTTACCAAATGCATCCTAAGTGTTATATGAAACTACTAACTCTTATTTGAGTCCACTTACCAAAGTTTACTGATGGCCACAAAATTACTAGTTGTTATATTTACCAACATGTACTTTTGAACTTATCACTGGGTTATATTTACCAATTCTTATACAAAATTACTTATGTATTTCAAAATTACTAGTTCTCTTAATAACTTACTAACATTTATATGTGGTGCTTAAATTGTAATCTCTTATAGGAAATTAGATATTTAAGTTTAAATATCTAACCCCTTCTCAAAATAAACTAGTAGCTATGTACACTAATTTTGCATTGCGGTTTTGCGATCCGTAGTTGTAAATCACGAGAGCATTCCTGGAACTTTTGAGTTAAAGGCTTTGAGATTAAAAACAAGTGAAGCCATCTGATATATGATTATGGAAAGCTCAACTACCAGCTACATTAAAGAGGAGTAACTTGTGAAGAACCTGCCAATGATTTACAATTATTAATAAATTGTCAAATTTGCCGTGCACTCGTGATTTTTTTTTTTTATTGGTCGAGATGCACCCGTGATTTTAAGAGCTTTATTTTGGAGCTAATTCGATGTTAAATGCAAAACTCAAATCTTCATTTGATAAACTATTATAAAAACGTTGAATTGAATCAAGAACCGACGTGTAACATCCTGAAAATTGACTCAATTTAGCCCGATTTTTAATCCGATTTTGGAATCGACTTCTCAATGATATCAGGACTAAATACTTGGACGTTACCTCATTTATTTTGGGATTTTCCGTTGGACACGGAAGCATCAGAAAAAGGAAAAATTGGACCGGGTTTTGGGCCCGCAGGTGGGCCAGCCCAAGACCGGCGGCCCAATGGGCCTTGCACCCATTCAGCCCAGCCCAAGAGGGGCCCAAGCTGGCCCAAGTTCCCCTCCATTTCTAGCCCATGGGCTTCTCTCTTTGGCCTTTTGTTTTTGTGCCCAAGTGGGCTTTGTTTTTGCTTGCTTTTGATTGGTTCTTCAACAAGTGGCTTGCCCACTTGCCTTGGCCCTTATCTAAGTCTTCAGCAGCTCCTTCTCTCTCCTCTTTCTCCCCCAAATTCGTGTAGCAGCCAGCCCTCACTCTCTCTCCCTTTTTCTCTTCCTTTTCTCTTCCATTTTTGCTGTTTCTTGCTGTCTTTACTGTTTTCCAGCCGGAAAACAGCCTTGCCGCCATCACCGGAGCCACCACCACCATCCAAAGTGTAGTCTTGGAAGTTAGGAAACCAGCCGCACACCCCGGTCACCCCTGGCCACCCCGAACCGCCCGTTTCGGCCTTTTTCCCTCTGCTGGTCAGTTCCACGTGAACAGTGTTCCGAGGACTGTTTTGGCCCGTTTTAACCACCGTTTGTCGTCCGTTACCATCCCCGAGCTTACCCCTCGTAGCCCTCGTTCCCCTCTACGCGCCGGTGTCACCGGATTTCCGATCCAAGTAAGTTAACTTCCTAATCCTTGTTTAGAGGTTAATTAGTGTATTTGTGTGTTTGTGATTAATTAAGGTTGATTGGTTAATTAGTCTGGTTAATTAATTCTGACTAGGGTTAGTTAATTGACCATAGTTAGTATTAAAGTAACTAAGGTTAATTAATTAAAGTAAGTAAAGTTAGTTTTAAAGTAACCAAGGTTAGAATTTAACTATGGTTAGGTTAAATTGACCATGGTTAGGTTAATTTGTTAACCATGGTTAAGTTTATTTATTTTTATTTATTTATTTAATTTCGGACGAATTTACTGTTCACAAATTACTATTCACGGATTACTGTTCACTAATCACTGTTCACGGATTACTGTTCACTAATCACTGTTCACGAATTACTGTTCACTAATCACTGTTCACGAATTACTGTTCACGGCACTGTTCATGCAGAAGCTACTATTTTGCTTATTTTGATGTGTTCTTGGT
Organism: Angophora floribunda; assembly: GCA_014182895.1. Lineage (NCBI taxonomy): Eukaryota > Viridiplantae > Streptophyta > Magnoliopsida > Myrtales > Myrtaceae > Angophora > Angophora floribunda. The sequence continues at coordinate 11,008,321 of CM024708.1, forward strand.
TGTTATGATTTATTGAAGTGCCAATTGTTAATAATACTTGTGAATATTGATGAAATGCGTGATCGAATGCTGATTGGAAATTGGATTTTGGAATTGTTAAGTGAGATTGCATGACATATTGCGTGGGTTATCAGAAATGGCATGTCGCATGAGCATGAGCGATGTGCATTCACGACAGAGCAAAGAAAAGAACAAATTGATTGATGATGTGTTGCATGGTCACATTAAGAGGAGAACCCGGCGTTGCCGGAAGACCGCCAATCCTTATGGGGTTGTGCCGTGCCCTTTTGGTCGTCCTGACTTCGGTCGGTTGCCTGATAGTGGTCGGTTGCGGGGCTGCGGCAGTGAGCGGGTCCCATGCTCCATAGGGAATGCCGTCGATGGGAGAGAGCTCGTGATGTCGCCGTGCCTCATGGGGGAGGACGATGCCTGGTCTACGACCGGTTGACCGCCAACCATAAGGTTGTGCCATGGCCCTAGTGGTCGTAATAATCGGAGCATGTGTGGATGTGAGACATGCGAAAATTGCGTGCAATGCTCTGATTATTCGCATGCCTCTTAATGTCGTGATGAATTAAATGATAGTTTCTGCAGGTCACGTGTGCCAAGGCTAGGTAGGGTCGCCTTTGATTGCACATGTTTATTAAACTGTCTTCTGTGGTTATCTCTCTGAGGTGGTATTGCATTGATTATTGTATTAGGTTGTATGTTAAACTCCCGAGGCGAGTGAAGTTCCTAACCGGGGCTTAGGACTTTAACTTGCTGAGTTTATCTCAACCCGTCGTGGTTAACCTTTTCAGGCTCTAGATGATGCAAGTGAGGATCGAAGAGAGCGATCCCTCGAGGCCCGTGAGTGGCGGTTGTAGCCTATTTCCTTTTTACGAGCCTTCCCCACCCGTACGGGGTTAGGTTAGTTAGGCCGATCACTTTTGAGTAGGCCTTAGTTTGTCGCCCGTAGTAAGGCGTGTATGTATTTGCTTGGTGTGTCTTTGGCTAACCTTCAGATATATAAAATACTGGTTGTCTTTCCTATGTTGCTGTTGTTGCTATCCCTGTTGTTTGGTTTGAGAGTTGTTCGTTTCCGCATGTGCTTAATTATAAGATAAAATGAATTGGTCGACGATAGTACCTGGGAAGTCGTACAAATAGACCTCAAGTGAAATAAGGTTGCCGCAAGCTCGAGAGTCGGGGCGTGACAACCCCGTCGATTTTGGTATCAGAGCCTGGTTGGCTGATGGAGTGATAAGGTGTGATGAGTCTTGCATTGGTGCGTGGGGATAGTTAGTAGGAAAGACAATTTCTTTGCTTGCATGTGATTGACTGCAGGATCCTTCGTGGTCCTTTATTGTAAGGTTGTCTCATTTTCTAATTCCGTGTGGGGGGAATTGGAACGCAGGTTAGGAGAGTCCTGCAAAATGAGCAATCCAGATCAAAGTACCCCTGGTTTGAGGACCCCAGGTCAGAGGAGTCAGAGGAAGAGGACAGCGCAGGTACCAACCGGTGCTAGGTAGGTAGCACCTGAGGATCCAAGGATGGATGGGATCATGCATGCCATTGAGGCTCTGATAGGTCAGCAGGCTCAGACCCAAACCGCTGTCGCTGTTGTTGCAGCTGCTCCTGTAGTTAGGCCCGGGACTGGTAACCGGCCTATGCATCAGCTGGTGGAGCAATTCATGAAGCTAAAGCCGCCCAAGTTTTCTAGGGCTAGCAACCCTAAGACAGCGACCATCTGGGTGCGAGAGATAGAGAAGACTTTCACCTTGCTGTAGTATTCTGAGGAGGAAAAGGTGATCATGGCAGCTTACCAACTGCAGGGTAACGCCGGCACTTGGTGGGAAGCTACCCAAGGATGAGTATTTCCCGAGGGTACAGCCAAAGTATGGGATACCTTCAGAGAGGCTTTTCTGAGCAAGTACTTCTCAGACTGTGCAAGAGAGCAGAAACTGGCAGAATTTCAAAGGCTACGTCAGAATCAGATGACAGTGGATCAGTACGAAGCCAAGTTTGCAGAGCTGTCGAAGTACGCGCCGTGGATGGTCGAGCACCCGTTGGACAAGGCTAGGAGGTTTCGAGACGGACTGAAAATGGAAATACAAGACCACTTGGTGTCGGTGAACTTGAAGGATTACAATGAGCTTTATGAGAGAGCTCAGATGATTGAGAGGCACCTTGCAGAAAAAGGCAACTGCATTTGTGCCTAGCAGGGACAACCGTCGGTTGGGAAGAAACCGATGGCGGGAGAAAGGTATCCTCTTCCACCTTTTAGAAGGATGGTGTAGGGAAACCGTCCTCGAGTTCGTTTGGAGGATGTCGAATATGTGGCAAAAGGCATGGGAATGCCCCTTGTCCCATTCGAATGGGAGCCTGTTTCGGATGTGGTCAGGTGGGCCACCTAGTAAGGGACTACCCACGCAGGCCCATGATGCCATTCATGCCACGACTGCCAGCCGGACCACCGGTGGGGAATGTTCAACAGGGCAATCAGTACAGACCCCCTGCACAAGGACGGGTGTATGCAGTCACGAGAAAAGAGACGGAGGACACGCCTGCCGTGATTACAGGTACGATATCTCTACACGACCATGCTGCTTATGCGTTGTTTAATCCAGGAGCTTCACACTCCTTTATTGCTAAACGGTTTGTAGAATTAGTGGGATTAAGACCAAAGCCGTTGGAAACGGTTTTTGTTATTTCTACTGTTAGAGGGATTCGCCTTTATCTACGTAGGATGTGCTAGCCGAACCGATTATAGATGGTCAGGAAGGAAGAATTGATTTGATTGTTTTGGCGATGTATGACTTTGATGTCATTATTGGTATGGATTGGCTAACCAAGCAAGGAGCTACTATGGATTGTCGGGAGAAGAGAATCCGATTTAATCCGACTGGAGCTAGTAGTTTCCAATTTGTAGGGAGCCGAGGAGGGTCCTCGATTCCCTTGATTTCTTCTTTGGAAGCAACCAGGTTGTTGGGATCAGGATGTCAAGGATATTTGGCATTGGTGAGCGATACGTCGAAAGAAGGACCAAACCTGGAGGACATCGTGGTAGTACGAGATTATCCTGATGTCTTTCCAAAGGAATTGCCAAGACTACCCCCAGCCAGAGAGACAGAGTTCGTGATCGAGTTGGCTCCTGGGACGGAACCAATCTCAAAGGCACCGTACAGGATGGCGTTGTCAGAGTTAAAGGAATTAAAGGTGCAGATGCAAGAATTATTGGACAAGGGCTTTATTCGCCCAAGTGTATCGCCTTGGGGAGCGCCAGTCCTATTTGTTAAGAAAAAGGATGGTTCGTTGCGGTTATGTATTGACTATAGACAGCTTAATCAAGTGACGATTAAGAATAAGCACCCGCTACCGAGGATTGACGACATGTTTGACCAACTCCAAGGAGCGTCGATATTCTCTAAGATAGACCTAAGGACGGGCTATCATCAATTGAGGATCCGAAAGGAGGACATACCGACGACAGCTTTCCGTACTCGTTATGGTCATTACGAGTTTACAGTAATGCCTTTTGGATTAACAAATGCCCCTGCTGCTTTCATGGATTTGATGAATCGGGTGTTTAAGGAGTATTTGAATCGGTCCGTGATCATGTTTATCGACGACATTTTGGTATATTCGAAGAGTCCGGATGAACATGAGCAACACCTAAGGACCGTGTTGCAAACCCTAAGAAATCACGAGTCGTATGCGAAATTTAGCAAGTGTGAATTTTGGTTGACTCGAGTGGCATTTCTAGGCCACATGATCTCAAGCAAAGGGATTTCTGTGGACCCGACCAAGATTGAAGCAATCATAGATTGGCCGAGACCGACTTCAGTAACCGAGGTTCGTAGTTTTCTAGGATTGGCTAGTTATTACAGATGGTTTGTGGAAAGATTCTCTTCAATAGCTATGCCATTGACACAGTTGCTGAAAAAGGACAAGAAATATGAGTGGACGGATAAGTGCCAGCATAGTTTCCAAGAGCTTAAGTATAAGCTAACTACCGCGCCAGTTTTGACTATTCTGTCAAGCTCGGGAGGATATGAGATTTTCAGCGACGCGTCATACAAGGGACTCGGTTGCATTCTGATGCAATATGGTAAAGTGATAGCATATGCTTTCAGGCAGTTGAAGCCTCACGAGCTTAATTATCCGACGCACGACTTAGTGTTGGCGGCCATCATATTTGCGTTGAAGATATGGAGACATTATCTATGTGGAGAGAGATTTCAGATTTTCACGGACCATCAAAGTTTGAAGTATCTGTTCTCCCAAAAGGAACTGAATATGAGGCAACGCAGATGGATGGAACTTCTTAAGGATTATGACTGTGATATCCTGTACCATCCGGGTAAGGCAAACAAAGTGGCAGACGCTTTGAGTCGCAAGTCATCGGTTGCTAGTATGATGGTTCAGGAATGGATTCTATTGGAGGGAATCCGTGATTTAAAATTCAGGCTTGAGGTATGCTATCTTTCCAGTCTAATGGCTACCCTAAGGATCGAACCTGAAATTCAAACCAAGATTAAGGCAATGCAACCTTTGGACGTTGAGATCTAAAAGATTCTGCAAATGGATGCGACCAAGAGAAAGTCAGATTTTCAAGTATCCGAGGATGGGATCTTGAAATTCCGTGGACGATTATGTGTACCAAGCGACGCCGAAATTAAGGAGAGGTTGTTATCCGAAGCACATCGCAGCGACTACAGTGTGCATCCCGGCAGTACGAAGATGTATCAGAATCTACGACAGTATTATTGGTGGAATGGCATGAAGCTAGACATCGCTAAGCACATGGCAAAGTGTTTAACTTGCCAACAAGTGAAAGCGCAGCATTGCAAGCCAGGAGGGTTACTGCAACCTCTTGAAATCCCCGAATGGAAATGGGAGCACATCACGATGGATTTCGTGACGGGATTACCAAGAAGTCAGCGGGGTAATGATGCGATTTGGGTTATAGTAGACCGATTGACGAAGTCAGCTCTTTTCATCGCCGTACGCAAGGATTTTGCTTTGGAGAAGTATGCAGAATTGTACGTGCGACAGATTACTCGTTTGCATGAGGTGCCAGTGACGATTACTTCAGATCGAGACCCTAGATTTACGGCTACATTTTGGAAGAGTCTACAGACTTCGATGGGGACAAAGCTACAGTTCAGTACGGCCTACCATCCTTAGACAGACGATCAATCAGAGAGAACGATTCAGACCTTGGAGGATATGCTGAGAGCCTGTGTATTGGATTTTAAAGGAAGTTGGGAGGAACAACTTCATCTCGTCGAGTTCGCATACAATAACAGTTATCAGCAAAGTATCATAATGGTACTGTTCGAAGCTTTGTACAGCCGACCGTGTAGGACTCCAATTTGTTGGGACGAAGTCGGCGAGCAGAAAATTACAGGGCCAGAGTTAGTGCAACAATCTTTAGACGCCATCAAGATGATTCGAGAAAGGTTAAAGATGGCTCAGAGTAGACAGAAGAGTTATGGGGATAGGCAACGTAGGCCATTGGAATTTCAAGTGAACGATCATGTGTTCCTTAAAGTATCGCCGATGCGAGGTACATCGCGATTTGGAAAGAAAGGAAAACTGAGCCCAAGGTACGTCGGACTGTTCGAAATTCTAGAAAGGATTGGGAATTTAGCCTATTGTTTTGCACTACCGCCTCGACTTGCTCAAGTGCATGACGTATTCCACGTGTCAATGTTAAGGAAATATGAGCAGGACCCGACGCACGTGTTGAATTTTGAAAAGATAGAGGTGGACGACAGGGTATCGTATGTGGAGAGACCGATTCGGATTGAGGACCGAAAATAACAAGTGCTGAGAAGCAAGATGGTCTCCTTGGTCAAAGTCATTTGGGAGTATCATGGTACGGAGGGAGCTACGTGGGAAAGTGAAGAAATCATGAGGTGTCAGTACCTCTATCTTTTTGAGGATTAGCGTGTCAGTTCAAATTTCGAGGACGAAATTTCTGTAAGAGGGGAAGAGTTGTAACATCCTGAAAATTGACTCAATTTAGCCCGATTTTTAATCCGATTTTGGAATCGATTTCTCGATGATATCAAGACTAAATACTTGGACGTCGCCTCATTTATTTTGGGATTTTCCGTTGGACACGGCAGTGTCGGAAAAAGGAAAAATTGAACCGGGTTTCAGGCCCGTGGGTGGGCCGGCCCAAGACCGGCGGCCCAATGGGCCTTGCACCCATTCAGCCCAGCCCAAGAGGGGCCCAAGATGGCCCAAGTTCCCCTCCATTTCCAGCCCATGGGCTTCTCTCTTTGGCCTTTTGTTTTTGTGCCCAAGTGGGCTTTGTTTATGCTTTGTTTTTGCTTGCTTTTGATTGGTTCTTCAACAAGTGGCTTGCCCACTTGCCTTGGCCCTTATCCAAGTCTTCAGCAGCTCCTTCTCTCTCCTCTTTCTCCCCCAAATTCGTGCAGCAGCCAGCCCTCACTCTCTCTCCCTTTTTCTCTTCCTTTTCTCTTCCATTTTTGCTGTTTCTTGCTGTCTTTACTGTTTTCCAGCCGGAAAACAGCCTTGCCGCCATCACCGGAGCTACCACCACTGCCCAAAGTGTAGTCCCGGAAGTTAGGAAGCCAGCCGCGCACCCCCGGTCACCCCTGGTCGCCCCGAACTGCCCATTTCGGCCTTTTTCCCTCTGCTGGTAAGTTCCGCGTGAACAGTGTTCCGATGGCTGTTTTGGCCCGTTTCGACCACCGTTTGTCGTCCGTTGCCATCCCCGAGCTTACCCCTCGTAGCCCTCATTCCCCTCTACGCGCCGGTGTCGCCGGATTTCCGATCCAAGTAAGTTAACTTCCTAATCCTTGTTTAGAGGTTAATTAGTGTATTTGTGTGTTTGTAATTAATTAAGGTTGATTGGTTAATTAGTCTGGTTAATTAATTCTGACTAGGGTTAGTTAATTGACCATAGTTAGCATTAAAGTAACTAAGGTTAATTAATTAAAGTAACTAAGGTTAGTTTTAAAGTAACCAAGGTTAGAATTTAACTATGGTTTGGTTAAATTGACCATGGTTAGGTTAATTTGTTAACCATGGTTAAGTTTATTTTATTTTTATTTATTTATTTAATTTCGGACGAATTTACTGTTCACAAATTACTGTTCACGGATTACTGTTCACAGCACTGTTCATGAAGAAGCTAATATTTGACTTATTTTGATGTGTTCTTGGTTGTTATGATTTATTGAAGTGCCGATTGTTAATTATACTTGTGAATATTGATGAAATGCGTGATCGAATGCTAATTGGAAATTGGATTTTGGAATTGTCGAGTGAGATTGCATGACATATTGCGTGGGTTATTAGAAATGGCATGTCGCATGAGCATGAGCGATGTGCATTCACGACAGAGCAGAGAAAAGAACGAATTGATTGATGATGTGTTGCATGGTCACATTAAGAGGAGAACCCGGCGTTACTAGAAGACCGCCAATTCTTATGGGGTTGTGCCGTGTCCTTTTGGTCGTCTTGACTTCGGTCGGTTGCCTGACAGTGGTCGGTTGCGGGGCTACGGCAGTGAGCGGGCCCCATGCTCCATAGGGAATGCCGTCGATGGGAGAGAGCCCGTGACGTCGCCGTGCCTCATGGGGGAGAACGATGCATGGTCTATGACCGGTTGACTGCCAACCATAAGGTTGTGCCGTGGCCCTAGTGGTCGTAATAATCGGAGCATGTGTGGATGTGAGACATGAGAAAATTGTGTGCAATGCTCTAATTATTCGCATGCCTCTTAATGTTGTGATGAATTAAATGATAGTTTCTGCAGGTCGCGTGTGCCAAAGCCAGGTAGGGTCGCCTGTGATTGCACATGTTTATTAAACTGTCTTCTGTGGTTATCTCTCTGAGGTGGTATTGCATTGATTATTGTATTAGGTTGTATGTTAAACTCCCGAGGCGAGTGAAGTTCCTAACCGGGGCTTAGGACTTTAACTTGCTGAGTTTATCTCAACCCGTCGTGGTTAACCTTTTCAGGCTCTAGATGATGCAGTACCCGAGGATCGAAGAGAGCAATCCCTCTGAGGCCCGTGAGTAGGCAGCTGTAGCCTATTTCCTTTTTTACGAGCCTTCCCCCACTTGTACAGGGTTAGGTTAGCTAGGCCGGTCCCTTTTTGAGTAGGCCTTAGTTTGTCGCCTGTAGTAAGGCGTGTATGTATTTGCTGGTGTGCTGGCTAACCTTCAGATATATAAAATACTGGTTGTCTTTCCTCTGTTGTTGTTGTTGCTATCCCTGTTGTTTGGTTTGGGAGTTGTTCGTTTCCGCATGTGCTTAATTATAAGATAAAATGAATTGGTCAACGACAATACCTGGGACGTCGTACAAATAGACCTCAAGTGAAATGGGGTTGCCGCGAGCTCGAGAGTCGGGGCGTGACACGACGTGAGGTCCCAAGCTCAAGGAGATGATTGTGTGTTGAGGTTTTGATAGAATATTGAAATATTAAATCATGTATTCATCTAATAATTTAAGCTTTTGAATAATTGGCAGTAGTCTCACCAAATTTCAAATAAAATTAGAGCATAAGGTCTTGAGTTCAAATTTTTTGGGCCTCATTTACCTACCCAATTAAATTTGTCCACATTTAGTACTGGGTAAAAAGACCATATTAAGCATGGGGAAGTGATGGAACTTTTACAAGAGTTGGCATTGGTCTCACCAAATCTCGTAGATTTATAAGTGGACCCATTCAAATAAAGGAAGAAGTAAGTCTGGTGCCATTAACTCATCAAATATATAATTGTCTTCTTTAGTTTGGGATTAGCAATAACAAGTGAGATGCGAGTGATTTTCTATTTACCTTTGAAAGATTCAATGGGTATTTATGTTGCTTTTAGCTTTATTCGCTCTTTATTTACATGAAAAAAATAATAGAGGAACAGAAAATCACCAGTTTACAAGTATCAAGTAAAGAATAATGTAGCTTTAGAAATGATTATGCATCACGTTCAATCGTAAAACACAACAAGAAGCGAAACAGCAAAAGTGGGAAGCAAGAGAGGCGCGTAAAATTACAAGTCTGATGATTTCTTGAGAATCTGACTTGTCTAAGATATGTCGGGCAAGCTGCCATGGGGCCCACCTGTACACTTGTTGACTCTGCTAACTAAATATTCGTTGACCGTTGCACTATATAAATGATTTTGGAAGTTCGCTACTTCCATCGATCATATCACCCAGCAAAACCCATCTCCTGCTCCTTCATTTCCACACTAAGTAACGGGATGGCCAAGGGTCTGCCCGAAAAAGAAGAAAAAGAGGCTAGGGAGTCTCGGCTTCAACAAGCAATAGCAAATGATGATGTTGATGAGCTACATAAATTAATCAGGGAGGAGCAACAACTCTTAGATCGTCTATCTAAGGACCCCTTTCCAAATACTCCTCTACATCTCGCCGTGGCTGCTGGAAAAACCCAAGTGGCGATGGAGATAGCCATCTTGAAGCCGTCATTCGCTCGGAAGCTGAATTCGGATGGTCACAGCCCCATGCACTTGGCTTTGCAACATGAGCATTATAAAATTGTGAGGGCACTGATGAATCGTGACCTGAAGTTGATCCGAGTCCAAGGACAATGTGGGATCACCCCTTTGCATTATGTCGCCGAGAAAGAAGGAGATGATGAGCTGGAGCTCCTGGCTGAATTCCTTTGTGCTTGCAAATCATCCATCAAAGACTTGACGAACCGATGCGAGACTGCGGTTCACGTTGCCGTAAAGAACGACAACCTTAAAGCATTCAAGGTTTTGTTTGGATGGCTTAAGCGAGTCCATCTAGAAGAAATCTTGTATTGGAAAGATGAAGATGGTAAAAATGTCTATCAAATTGCTAGAATCAAAGTGGAGCAACTTGATCAGCAACTTGAGCAGACAGTGCCATTTCAGGTACAGTTAATCGATTTCATGGATATTCGTGCTTTATCGTTCGATCCTTGAATGCGACATTCTCTAGTCTAGGAACAAATTTTATGATAATGAAATACCTGGAGTTGAAAATACATGATGTTAGAAACATTTAGTGAGAGGAGATTTGAACGGGATCACCTTGTTTTGTTTGTTCGTCTTTTTTTTTTTAGAGAGAAGGAAAGGGATTAGGAGGGATGGAAATCACGAGAGGGGACAGTCTCCAATCTCACATTGAATACAGTTTTCGCAGGGTGATCCACTCTGTTACGTCGGTCTGTTTACTTAGTGATTACTCTAATATTTTATTTCTCTCTAAATCACTCCATCCAAACGTATAATAATTGTTTTTATGCCATTCAGATGGGTTGGATATTTAGGTCAACAAGTATTTTTTTTCTATAAAAAAGTCAAGTACTCCTATTAAGATAGTGATAATATTAGTACGTAGATTATTTTCAATTGTTTTGTTCACATTAATAGACACATGTGGGCCTCTATGAAACCCAATTAAGCGTTGGAAATTAAAAATTTAACATTGAATGATTTTAAACTTGTAAGATAACCCTAATTAGTATTTGACTTAAAAGATTCAATATCGTCAAAATACTCACTTAATCTAGTAATCCTTGAAATGGATAGTAAATAGAATCTTCACAATTATATTGTTAAAACCTATCAATAGTAATCCCATTTCCTTATTTGGCAAGAAATTAATGATATTTAGTGATGTACTTTTAGCTATTATCAAACAAGTTTTTACTTCTATTTTGAACACCTAAAATCACCTATGCTAGCACTTGTTTTTCAGATTTATCAAAACACGGCCATAGTTTCATTTCAAAAGCTGCTAGTGAGAAAACTATTTTAAGCTTGTGATGCTTCTAATTTAAGTTCATTTTGATTGGCCTAACACTGTTTTGGTTGGAGGATATAGAGAAATTGGAAGGGGAACGAAGGACTGATATAGGGATCACCTTACTTATAGTTTATTTAGTGGCGAGAAAATGTTCGATTAAAATCGTTTCCTTTTAACCACTAGGGTTTGCCCTAGTGGCCACTCTTTCCATATAGGAAGGAGAAAGAGGGGGATTTGAATCCCCACCGTTTCAGGGAGGTTGGGATGGGGACGATTTAGTTTTAGATGTGGATTTTGACTTCCATGTCATGTAAAGAAGCTAGATAAAAATATGAGAGTGAAAGTTATAAGTAGAGTATGACTGATCCAAAAAAAAAAAAAATTTGTTTCCCCTTGGACCCCTATAAAACTCAGTTTTTAGGGAACCATATATCTCTCTAAGTTGGATGGACTTGGATGAAAACTTTTCTTCTAACTCTTTCCATCATAATACTCTTCTACCTTATACAATAGTTACTTAATTCAATCTATTCCAATATTTTGTTTTTCCTTTTGATTAGAACAATCTTTTTCCTTCTTGTCGAAATTAGTCCATCAAACATATTGTGCAAGATTGAAGCTAGTGAAATGGAAGCTAACAAGGACAATACGACACAACCGTGTGGACAGGAAAATTACTCCTCAATTAGTTGAATCTTATGCATAAAGGATATAAACACACATTACTAAGGTAGTCTTTCTTCTCATAGCAAAAGGACTCATGTTTAAAATGAAAGTGAGTTGTAATCCTTTCAGTTGACTTGATCAAGTCCTAAATTTTTATGAAAAGTCATGGTCAATTGGGTTAGCACGTTTTTGAATTCGTCTATGTTGCAATTCACACAGGAAATTCCTAACTATCATGTAAATAATTTTTGGTAAGATGATTGAATTGCACTTTTTGAAAACATTTGGGATTTGATTACATGGGTTGAAATGATTGCATTTGATAATAAGGTTTGGTAAACTTTTTTTACGATTACTTCAATGTCATAACTTTCGTATGATACTTACTTAAATGATATAATCTTCTTCTTTTTTCGATCATTTGAGTACCACATAACTTTTCAATCAATCACTTGAATATCATAACTTTAAAAAAAACAAAAACCTTCACTATAAGTGCCTTACCATGTCAAATTTCTAACACTTTTGTGATAGTTTTTTAAAAGTCATGGTACTCAATTAATTAATTAAAAGTTATGACATTTAAATGAACATTTTTATAAGTTATGACACAAGTGATTAAAGAAAATTTTATGGCACTAAAGTAAGCGCCGTACAAAGTTATCACTTGGGATGACCTTATCTTCTCAAACTTATGGGGCATGAGCTGACTTTGTGCACAATAGAATAGCCGGTGACAAAGCACTGGTTAAAATTCAAGGGATATATACTTCATTTTGTGCCCGCATTTCTTCCAGATTGACAAGCTGTTGAATGGGAATAGCAAAGTCCGATATTTTGTGAAGAGGTTATGTTGTGTAGGACGTGTAGGAAGACCTCCTCCTCCCAGCCTCTCTCTATCACAGTTATTAAGCATGGAAGCAACGCTCTTTGAGAAGTTCAAAGACATGGTCAGCGTCCGAGATGAATCTGATCGCAACATAATAATTGCAGTGGCTACCTTAATTGCGACTGCTACTTACCAAGCCGCGCTTAGTCCTCCGGGAGGATTCTGGGGGATAACTCTTCAAATCTCCCAGCCAATTCCACTGCCGTTACTGCCAATTCTAGCGGCATTGCTGTTGAAAAACCACATGAAGCCGGAAACATTATCCTGACCGGCTCGAAACTATACCGGTTCGCTGCCCTCAATAGTGCGGTTTTCTTGGCCTCCATCTTCACAATCTGGATTACCGCTCTTCCCCTGTTGCAAGAACAACAACGATGTCTTGTTCTTGCAATAAATGCCCTTTCCTCGACCCGTCTTCGCAAAAACCCACTTGCCAGAATTGCTTATCGCCGTCTTCTCCGCCCCCATCGGCACCGTCATCATCAGTCATGCAAGAGCTTGCACCTTTCTCAACTCTTACGAGAACGCCAACAGCGAAATCTGCGATACGAGGGCTTCCTTGTGGACGATGTCGAGCAAGAGGGAGAGGGGTAATCAAGTTGTTGGTGGTGGCGGGGATCGTGTGGAAGTGAGCAGGATCCGTGGAGCTAAGGATGGGAGTGAGGAAGTTGTTGCGAAAGGTGGGACGGTTTTTGCTGCGCTTTTGTTTGGATTTGTTGTTTGGTCTGTCCATATTAGCAGCAATGTCGTGTGCTAATGGCATGAGAATTTTCAAGTATGATTTTGTTTTATCGGGTTTGATTTGTTAATGCGTGTTTCCGCTTTGAAGTTTGAAATTTTGAGCTAACTCGGACTATTATTCGCGGTTCACTGTCGCACGCGAGGCTTCAGGACAGCATGGATACAATTTCTGCGGTTGAGTGGACAAGAGAACACTCGGTATGGAGTTGTTTGCTTGTCTGCTTTTGTATGGACTAGCTTTCCTTGGTTTTGATGCCTGATCAGTCTGTTCAGATAGCAATTGTCGTTAGAGATTTCTTTTGATTGATGGATAGTTGGCTTATCGACATTGCTTATCATCACCCACATCAACAGTCATAAGACGCGATTTATTGAATTGATGGAGCTGAGTACGCATGAATTTTGCTAGCCTTTTCTTTTTCTTTTCTTGGATTTCTGAAGCAATGGTGTCGGGTAATTCTTGTTGAGATCGTTATCCCTCATTCTCATAAAAATGTTGGTTGTCTAGACAAATTTTTATTATATTATTGTCCCCACGCCTGAAAGACCTTGCTCTTGTTTTGGCGTCTCTGACGGTAAGTTTAATGCGCTGCAGAGGATGGCAAGTCATGCCCAGCTTCGAATTCATGGAAAATACTTAGTTATAATGCTTGGTTCCGGGAGGATCTGGAAATGCACAAGAGGATGAAAGCAATCGGCGAGCTTATTCAGATGCACTCTCCACATGTCATTTGTTTCCAGGTCCCCATTTGTGAATGTATATGCCCTCTATATTTTTGCCACTTCTTGTTTGTTTCTTTTATCTGAAGAATGACTGCTTCAACGTGCAGGATGTTACTCCAAACATTTATGACATTTTTTGGCTGTCAATTTGGTGGAAGTTATATCATTGCTCTGTTTCAGGTGATGCAGCGAGTCTAACACTACTTCTGCATGCTGGTGAGAGCAAGATATCCTGTTTAGTCTTAGACCCTATCCTTCTTCAATTAGTTTGTTTTGTAACGTGTCATAGGTCATAGTGTAGTTGTAGTTGTTTGACACGACCTCTATGATCTCTTGATCTGGATTACAACTAGAGATGGCACTTCATTCTCATCTGCCGGGTGAAAACACTACCTTTAGGGAACTCTGTGATGGGGAGAGAACTTTGTATAGTCAAGGTTGAAGTTGAAAGGAAGAAGCCGCTAACCATTGCCGCGAGTCACCTCAAGAGTTGCTGCTCAGCTCCTCCAAAATGGGATCAAATGCGCAGTAAGGAAAGATTAGATCAGGCAAAAGAAGCCATTGATCATCTCGGCAAGCATCCAAATGTGATTTTACGTGGTGATATGAACCGGGATGACAAATTGGATGGCCGTTTTCCATTATGTGATGAATGGGTCAATGCCTGGGAGGAGTTTAGGACTCGGTGAAAAGGGATGGACGTACGATACAAAGTCCAACTCTATGTTGTCTGCTAACCGCACATTGCAGAAGCATCTGGATTGGTTTCTCTGTAATCTGCATGATATGAAGATAACAAGTATTGATATGATTGGGAGGGAGGCAATGGCCGGGCTGACTTACTGCAAGGAGAAAAAGTTAGGAAAGAGTTAACTAATTTGGTGCTTCCAGTTTTGCCAAGCGATCATTTCGGTTTGCTTCTAACCCTTGGCAGCAAGTAATGTCCCAGGTTCTGAAGTTGTTGAATTGATGCTTATGTCGAAAAGTATCATCATGTGCTTCTCATGCATCCATCTGTCAATGAAATCCCGTAAATAAAATATAACTGAAAATCCTACAGAGAACCATGATTCTCGTTTTGCAAAAGCCATGCCTGGCCATTTCAAAGGATTATTGAATATTTTGCTGTGGAACACTAGTTGATCTAAGGAAACTGTAACTACTTATGCTAAAGCGGTAATGATGTTGATCTCATATCTCTGTGTTCTTTTCCCTGAGATGTGACTATTGATCATTTTGGATGGTAGTTGCCGAACAAAACTAGCAGTCTTGTAATATCTACTTTCTGCTCTTTTCACAGAAATTCGTCTGCATATTGTCGGATGGTGAGCTAGATCATTTTAACTATGTACTTGCTTCAAGAAAAATCTCCCTAAATAAAGAAACACCAACAGCTTGTGTTTTAGTCGAATCACAAGAGAAATTGAGGGGTGATAGACGAGCAACGACCAAGTCTTGTATGATACTCTGGAAACGTGGAGCAGCCAAATGTGCTTCTGAAAATGAAATAAGAAAACAGGAAATGTGGAATGAATTTTTTGCTGATGGTGGGGCCGGCGTCACCCGCCGACCGCCGATTGTCGCTACCATCGCCGACCGACTCCACCCGCTCGCCACTGGCCGACCGCCAGTCGCCGGCCTCTTGCCACTGCCACAAAACAGGAAATGTGGAATGAATTTTTTGATGATGGTGGGGCAAGCGCCACCCACCGACCATCGATCGTCGCCACCTGTCGCCAGCTGCCTCCACCTGCTCGCCATCGGCCGACTACCAGTCATTGACCTCTCGCCGCCGCCCTTCATAGTGGTGGCCAACGACCCGGCGTGACTGGAGGCGACCAAACGCATTTTTATTTTTATTCAAAGGATTGTTGAATTTTTTGCTGATGGTGGGGCTGGTCGCCACCGTTGTTCGCCGATCTCCACTGCTATCGGGGAAGAAAGAAATACAAAAATTTTGTCAGTACCAAATGCATTTTTATTCTGAGTATAAAATTTTTTTGTAGTTACCAAACACCTTATTTTACTCAAAAATTATTCTAGTGAGTAGAAATAGAAAAGAACTATTTCTCAAAAGAAATTATTCCCAAAAGTAGAAATATTACTAAATGGACCCTTAGATTTCACTCAGAAGCAAGGTCCATAGCTGCATGAACACGCTCTAACCAGTGGCTGGCGCTTCAAGGCATATATAAAGTCATGGCGGATTCTGTAAAGCGCATCGCCTCCTCTTGCCTGTGCGAGACACGTGGAATTGTCTCCCTTTAACAACAATGGCGAAGAAATGTCAAAGTTAATTATGTGGTTTACAACGGGTCTTATATGTTTTTCACATTTACGTGGTTTCCTTTTATTTTTCAGTTTAAACTTTTGGAATGGACATTTACAAATACGTGAGAGTTGTGGCTATAGATAAATCTACTTTTATGCAACGGGGGAAGTTCAACAAGAGAGAAAAACGTGTATAGATCAATACAATGATTGGGACCAGACTCAATAAAAGGACTAGAGAGAGGTCAAATCCACAATATGACCATGGCACATGGGGTGAAGGCACAAACATGATAGAGATAATGCTATCTCTGATAGCACATGAATATAAATATCATATAAAATCCATTATCAAGTGATATTGGATAATATTTTAATAATAGAGATGGAATGAGTGGTAAATAAGGACTTTTCGGGATATTTAACATTATTAAAAAATTTCTAAAGAAAACTCTAAAATGAATTTTGTCTTTATAGAAGGTTTGGTTCAAGTAAATCATAAGTGACCACACAATTTGCAATTAATGACTTGTGTGAATACTTAAAGTTTTTTTTATCAAGAAATAATAAAACATTTGGGACTTCATTACATGGGTTGAAATGATTGCATTTGATAAATAAGGTTTAATAACTTGTTCCCACGGTACATCTTATCACTCAAACTAATATGGCATGAGCTCATTTTGTGCACAATAATAAAGATAGAAACAAAGCAGTAATTGAAATTGAAGAGATATATACTTCATTTTGTTCCCTTTGCATTTCTTCCAGATCAGTGGCCTGTTGCCTGTTGACAAGGCTCTAGATCACCGATCTGCTTGTTCGGTATGTCAAATTGAATTCTAGTGGCCATCAAGGTCTTGCGGATGAGTCATGACCTCTTACTGGCAATTTCTCTCTATAATGGCATTTGAGGAGGAAACTAATTGTCTTTGAAAAGTAAGCAATTTGTTTTAGCCACCAAAATGAGTCCCCTTGGAACATAATCTTAGTAGTGGCTACCTTAATAATTACGTCTGCCAGTTACCAAGCGGGGTCACTCCTCCAGGAGGATATGGGGTGGGCGGGGAGAGGATAACTCTGCAAATCCCCAGCCAATTCCACCGTCGTTACCGCCAATTCTAGCGGCATTACTGTTGAAAAACCACATCAAACCGGAGACATGATCATGAGTGGCAAGTACATGCACTAGTTCACGGCCCTCAACAGTATGGTTTTCTTGGTCTCCATCATCACAGTCTGGAGCAACGCTATTCCCCTATTGCCTCACTCTTTCCCGGTTTACTGTCTAATGCTGATTGTTGGCTTTGCCTAATCTGCTACCGCTACAATCGGATTCCCAAACTCCGATGCGGTCGCAGCATATCTCATAGAGGAATTTTGTATGAGCTTGCTGCTTGTCGTGTTGGTGGTCCCCATGTACTTGGGGTTGAAATGCTACAAATGCAAATTACGACTCCGAGCAGAGCAGATGCCATAGGGAGACACGTCGGCAACTGCCTTGAATTGAAGGACCGGAAATAGTTTGCAAGTATTATTTACTCGTTTAAGTATTCACCTCGCGAATGCAATATCATCTATGTTTCTAGCCTTGAGGTTCGTCAGAACTGGACTCTTCTTATTAGTTGCATTGCATGTAATGGACTCATCTATTAATTCCTTGATTTCGAGAGGCCTTTATTCTTGCTTGAATTCAAGACTTTCGAATAGCTTTTCCCCTTATTCAACTTCGACAACGATGGGCACAAAAAGCACTGAGTTGCAACTTGCAAGCACGAATGCCCAAAGCATACATGCACAAGACGCATAGACGGAAATCTCTTTAATTTGTTTTTGTTTTTTTTTTTTTTTTTCTGGTTTTTAGTTCTAGAAGAAGGCCAACTGCATGATCCTAAAAAGATAACCAAATTAGTCTTGCTTGAAGTCGAGACTTCGAATAGTTTTTCTTTTCAATTTCAATTTCAATTTCAATGGAGTGGAAGCAAAAGACACTGAGTTGCAATTCGCAAACATGAATGCTCGAAGCATTTATGCACAAAACCCATAGATGGGAATCTCTTCGGGTTTTTTAATTCTAGAAAGAGGCCAATTGCATGATCCTATAAAAACATAACAAATTAATATAGTTGCAATCCTTTTTCCGAAAATTATTATTAAATAAAGTAACTGAAAAGGAAATGCTGAGAATATAAGAATATAACAAAAGCCTAGCTATACATTAAAAATCAACTAGATCCTGTGGTATCTTCCAGTAAAAAAATAAAATATATCAACTCATTCCCAAACTTAAAAATAATAGAAACAATGAGCTCATATATTATATACAAAGTGAATATCCTATACAAACTTAAATTAAAGGAGGAAATATTAGAATTTGCTATCTTAAATTCATCAAATAAAAGACATAAATCCAAACTTAAGGCATCCGACATCATTCTGCCTTTATTAGGAAAAAAGAAAAAGAAAAAAGGCACAACCTCAAGCTTTTGAAATGTTGGATTATCTAATAAAGCATATGTGCCAAAATCCTCTTGTAATTTGGAACCATATCTATAGAATCAATCAAATTTCTTGCTTTAAGAAAAGATCCCAACCGAACTGCAATATTGATTCATCAATTGATTTTTTCAATGGCCTATCATAATGAAATCAATATTTAATTCTTCTGTTCTTCTTTCCATCTTCTGTCGCTCCAAATTCCTACGCCCAAATCTCATTTGTATCTGAATTCGGATCAACATGGGAGGGGCTTTCTCTAAAACATTTTTTCCATCGTTGTGGAAGACATGCTCACCCTGAGATTCTTCCTCAAGCTCAAAATCCTCAAATCCTTCTTGAAGGGGAATTCAAAAACTTGTACTTTTTTTTTTTTTTTGGTAAGGTAAGATTGTAAAATTTAACCAAAGAAATATACATCAGAGAGGGGGAACACGGTACCGACAAACACTCAACTGGACGCCATGTCGCTGGAGTATGAGGGTACCGCGGTCGCCAAAAGAAAATAAACCTTACATACTAGGGATACAGGTTACAAGAGACCCATATCATCCTACGCTAAGCTGAGGGCGTCTCCAGTCCAAAAATCTCGAGGGTCATCCCCCAGCCTACGCCGCATCCTTCTGTTTCTGGGGTTGTCTACAACCGATTTGAAGGTGAGACCTTTGTCTTTGACCACCTTATAGAGGTAGGATTTCATGGAAGGAGCATACAAGATGTGACCACCGAAAAGAATGTCATTCCTGGTCTTCCAGATGATATAGCATAGAGCACCAAACGAGAACCGAGCAATCTCTGGATAAAGTCCTTTTCCTGACATATGATTTATAGCCCATTGGAGATTGTCCGACCAAGAGGAGTTGCTCCGGAAGGTTACATTTCGCAGCCCAAAAATTAGCCGAGAATTGGAAATACAACAGTCAAAAAAAGATGATCAACCGAGTCCGCCTAGATTTGCACAGGGGCACGGACCGAATTAGGAATCCCGCCAAATGACATAAGGAGTACCCGAGTGGGGAGACGATTCTTGGTAATAAGCCGAGAAAGAAATTGGTGTCTAGGGGCCAATGCCTTATCCCAGATAAAAGAGGACCAATGAACCAGGTTTGATTTGCGTCGGATATTGGCCCAAGCCGAAGCCATAGAAAATTTTCCACTGGTGTCCTCCACCCATGTAAAGACGTCTTGACCAGTAGAGAGGAGGGGAATCGGTATTTGCCACATTATCAGCTCTTGGAGTAAATGATACCCATCAGGGGAATATAAGTCCTTGGCCTTTGCTTGTCTCATAAGATCCGATTGGTCAATGTCACTGTTTGAAAATACTGTGTTTACGGGACCAAGTTTTAGCCATGGATCAAACCAAAGCGATATAGAATCCCCATCTCCTAATTTCCATCTGAAATGAGGTTGAAATTCCTTTCTTAGAGTAAGGATCTTCCGCCAAGCCCAAGAATAAAGGGAAGGAGTCGTAGAAATCAAAAAATTCTTTCTTTTGAGATATGTAGCATGAATCCATTTGCACCATAGGGATTCTTTCTCAGTGAATAGCACCCAATATATGTTTAGCCATGGCTGCTTTGTTGCTGTCTCTGATTCTTCTTATACCAAGGCCACCTTCCGAGAAGGGGAGACATACATCATCCCAAGACACCTTTGCTCCTCCCGTACCCATGGTTGGGCCCTTCCAGAGGAATTGTCTACAAATTTGTTCTATTTTATCCACTACCGAAGAAGGGAACCAAAATATGGAGGCCCAGTAGGCTTGGATGGCATGTAGCACAGATTTAATAAGTTGTAAACGGCCTGCAAAGGAAAGGAAACGGTGCGTCCAGGATTGGACTCTAGCAGTGAGACGACATACTAGAGCATTACAGTCTACTTTGGACAGTCACGATGTTATGATGGGCACCCCCAAGTATCGCACCGGAAGGGAATCGAGGTTGAAACCGAGAGCTTGTAGAATCTGGTTTTTAGTAGTCTCAGAACCTACCGATAGAAAGACTTCACTCTTGCTGGCATTAGGGACAAGCCCACTCCATGAAGAGAATAACAACCTTATCAACGACAATTATACAAATGTCGATCATTTTATGGTTGTTGTTATCAAGGATAACATGAAGCTGGCTTCTTCAACTCGACCATCAATCCAGAAAACCACCGCTTTTAACATATTTCACATTTTATGCTTGTTTCATAATGGAACTTTATTATATTATGTGAGAAGTTAGTTGGGAAAATTAATTTTTTTCAATTTAGCTCTAAATCTTTTTTATTTTTATTTTGCCAAATCAGTTCTAAATCTTTTGCAATTGTGTCAATTTAATTCATCCAACCAGATTTGGGTAGCCGGCGCTGATGTGGACACCAATTGTCTAGCTTATGCTAACTAGTCAATTTTAAAATATTTTTTATTTTTTCTATTTATTATTTATTTACTCTCTCTCTCTCTCTCTCTCTCTCTCTCTCTCTCTCTCTCTCTCTCTCTCTCTCTCTCTCTCTCTCTCTTTCTCTCTCTCCTAATTTGTAAAGTCGTCATGTATGTTTATGCAATTTCTTATTTTGAGTCATAAAGAAAATCTTAAAAAATATTGCATTCATATCTCCTATAGACTACATTTAATTGTAGATTAAATTTATTAATTATATAATACTCATGTTGCATGTTGCACATCACCTAGAGAGTTACATGTATTAATGTCAATGTTTTAATTATCAAATTGTGTAGATAGGGTTAATTACTAATGACATTTCATGCACTTTTTATGTTCCATATAATAAAAAGAAATTATGTTTAAGTCATGCATACATTATTTTGTCTTGAGTTAACATTTTGCAAAACACTTGATATGTTGGATATAATGAAGCTTTTCTATTGCTTAGAGCATCAAGGTTTTCATGTTTCCTTTGGTAATTTATTTATCACTTTGATTATTGAGTGTGAAATTTCGGTTTGCATATTTGCATAATCATCCATCACATGTTAGTGGTTTAGAATAAAAATTAATTAAGGCTACTTGCAAAATATTTTGAATAAAGAAAAAAAGTATTAAAATGGCGTTAGGGAGGATCGAGGTGTGGACGATTTAGTTTTAAGTGTGGATTTCGACTCTTATATTCTACAAGAAGGCAGAATAAAAATCTAAAATTGAGAGTTAAAGTAGGAGTAGAAATGACAATATATATATTTTGGCCCTACTTACCCTCAACCAACTAGGAGAAAATATTAGGTTTATTTAATACGGGTGTATTACATGCACCTAATATTTTCTCGAAAGAGGTGCACTAAAAATTGCAATTTAAATAAATATTTCCTTTCAATTACATAAATCAAGTTTTTTATTTAAATGCCCTTGGATGCATTTATGTAGTTTTCTATAATTGGCAAGCATTGATACTCCAGGCTGGTGAGGTCGACTAAGCGTACATTCATCAATCTCTATCTTTATGGTATGTAAATTAAAGAAGTCAATATATGGACTTAAACAAGCTTCCCGACAATGGTATCTTAAGTTTAATGATACCATAACTTCATTTGGATTTAAGGAAAACACCGTTGATCGGTGTATATATATGAAGATTAGTGGGAGCAAGTTTATTTTTCTAGTGCTATATGTTGATGACATTTTGCTTGCTACTAATGATCTTGGTTTGTTACATGAAACCAAGAAGTTTCTCTCTAAGAATTTTGAAATGAAGGATATGGGAGAGGCAACGTATGTGATAGGAATAGAAATATTCCGTGATAAATCACAAGGATTGTTAAGGTTGTCTCAAAAAGCTTACATTGAGAAAATTTTAAAGAGATTCAATATGAGTAAATATTTAGCAGGAATAGTTCCAATTCAGAAAGGTGACAAATTTAGCCTTATGCAATGTTCGCAAAATGAATTGGAACGAGAACAAATGAAAAATATTCCTTATGCATCTATTGTGGGGAGCTTGATGTATGCACAAACTTGCACCAGACCAGACATCAGTTTTGCTGTCGGAATGTTGGGCAGGTATCAAAGTAATCCTGGAATGGATCATTGGAAAGCTGCAAAGAAAGTTCTTAGATACTTGCAAGGAACGAAGAATCATATGCTCACTTATAGAAGATCCAATCATCTCGAGGTGATTGGATATTCAGATTTAGACTTAGCCGGATATGCCGATACAAGAAAATCAACATTTGGTTACTTGTTTCTTCTGGCTAGAAGGGCAATTTCATGGAAGAGTACGAAGCAGTCAATTATTGCTACATCCACTATGGAGGCTGAATTTATGGCTTGCTTTGAGGCCACTATTCATGGATTATGGCTACAGAATTTTATTTCAAGGCTTGTGATCGTCGACAGTATTGCCAAGCCACTGAAAATTTATTATGATAACTCTGCAGCAGTTTTCTTCTCTAAGAATGACAAATATTCTAAGGATGCTAAGCATATGGAGATCAAATACTTGTCTGTAAAAGAAGAAGTTCAGAAACAAAGAGTGTCGATTGAGCACATTAGCACCAATCTTATGATTGCAGATCCCTTAACAAAAGAACCGCCGCCCAAAACATTAATGAGCATGTTGAAAAGATGGGCATTATTGGACGTCATTGATGTTTGTATGATGATTGTATTAAGTTTATGTATTTGATACTCTGAGCTCATTTATGTGTTTCTAACATTTCCTGTTTTCTATTTACTATACATTATGGAAATAGATGAATGTTAAACAGGATAGTCTCTAAAGAGACATTATAGTTGGACTATTACTGTACTTCTCATTTATGGATCATGTTAAGTAGAGAGCTATAGTTGTAGTACATAGAAAGGGACTATGTCGATTAATGACATACAACCGCTATGACTCGCATTAGTTTTTCTTAATTGTGATTATTATATGATTGCCAATTTAATGAAAATTTTATAGCATAATATTATTGTGCACATTACAGTGTTTATTAAACCATGAAAAAAAGATCATATGGGCCAAGTGGGAGAATGTAAAAATTATTGTGGCCCACATGATGTGATTTATTATATGGTTTAATAATTATTGAAATGCTATAAAATAAATATTGGTTACGAGAAGTTGCGACTCTAATAAAACAAAAATGTATAATCCTCAAGGAAAGTTACTGTTTTTCTGAAGAAATGCGACTCTTATGGAAGTTAAAAGGCGCTTTGATGGAAGGCACCTGTTGATAGAACATATAAATAGAGTCCGGTCCTCTCTCCACCCATATGAACAACAATAACTGAAAAGAATTCAGTATTCTCTCCTCCATCGATAGAATATATTAAAGAATAGTGGGTTAAGGGAGAGAAATCAGATTTCTTCATTTAGTTCAAGTTCTTCGGTTTTCCACAACAAAATGATAACGCTATGGATAAAGGTACATTCTTATTTATTTGTAAAAATCATGAAGATCAAAGATCACTGGTTTTCGAATTTTCCGCATCAAAGAATTACGTGTATTTTTTCTAATAGCTTCTCGTTTTTCTTTCTTTCTTTCTCTTCGATTCTGGCCCCTCTTTTCTCTTTCGTTGCTGCTGTCTCTGCTCTTGGCCAGAATTGCCCCCTGCTCTCCATAACATAAAATCTTCTCCCCCTCGCCGCGTGACAGCGCAACAAGGGAAGATTCCCTTGCTGGTGTCACGCGGGAGGGACCAGAACAGCGTCGGGCGTCTGCCTCCGTTTTCAGTCGAGCGCCCCCCTCTCTCTCTGTCTTGTGCTCTATGTATAAGGCCAAGGGAAGAGAGGGGCTGGGCTTTGCCGCTGTTCTGTTTTTTTTTTCTTTGGGCCTACACTGCTTATGGGCTTTGAAATAATAAGCTAAAGGGGCCAAAGGGGAGAAATAAAGGGAGATGGGCCGAAAAGAAATAAAAGGGAAAAAGGCCTAAGGAGAATCGTATAGGGCTAAGACTTTGTGAGGAAAAAGTGGGCCAAACTACGCCGGCCCAGCCGACCGATTTTTCTTTTCAATTTTTTTTATCTTTTCTATGAATTAATATGTATTTATAGATGCAAGATAAATGGGCATTTAAAATAAAATAAACAAAAATTTGGGTGTCAACAGCTGCTCCTCTTTGAAAGGGAGCTCAAAGAGATTCATTTCAAAGATTAGGTTATGGAAGCGTGAATTTATTCCATTCATTTCTCTTCTTCTTCTTTTTTTAAGATCTCGGCTTGTGCAAACGAGTTTCAACTAGGTTATTGGAGGAAGGTCTTATCGTGTAATAACGGGTTTCGATTAAGTTAGTAAAGTCTTACCATGTAACAACGGGCTTCGACTTAGGAGGAGGTCTTACCATGTAAGAATGGGATTTGACCGAGTTGGTAAAGTCTTACCGTGTAAGAACGGCCTTCGACTTGGGGGGAGGTCTTACCGTATAAGAACGAGCTTCGATTGAGTTGGTAAAGTCTTACCGTGTAAGAACGGGCTTCGACTTAAAGAGAGGTCTTACCGTATAAGAATGGGCTTCAACCGAATTGGTAAAGTTTTACTGTGTAAGAACATGCTTCGACTGGGAGGAAGGTCTTATCGTGTAAGAACGGGTTTCAACTTTGAGGGAGGTCTTATTGTGTAAGAACGGGCTTCGACCAAAAAAGTATGGTTTTAGGTTGACCATGAACCATTGTAAAAATTGTATGGTTTTAGGTTGACCATGAATCATGTGGTTTTAAGGAAAATCCACAAACCCTATTGGAAATTGCATGGTTTTAGATTAACTATAAATCATGTGGTTTTAACGAAGACCCACAAATCCTTTTAGAAATTGCATGGTTTTCCGGTTGACCATGAACCATGTGGTTTAAGGAAGACCCACGAACCATATGGTTTTAAGGAAGACCCACAAACCCTTTGGAAATTGCATGGTTTTAGGTTTACCATGAACCATGTGGTTTAAGAAGGACCCATGAACCATTTAGAAATGGCATAGTTTTCCAGTTGACTAGGAACCATGTGGTTTAAGGATAAGCCCACGAACCATGTGATTTAAGGATAAGCCCACCAAACCTTTTAGAAATAACATGGTTCTCCGATTGACCATGAACTTTTGGGAATTGTATGGTTTCACTGAGTGAACCTGTCAAATTTAACTTGAGCAAATGTCCTTAGAGACTATCAAAAAAATGCATTGGCAATGTTGTAGCACTAATTGCATAAGCAAATCAAGCTAAGTTTGATCATATTGAAAATATTTGATGTCTTTTGGTATCATGTACCAAAAAATTGTCATCAAGCTTGTAAGGTATCATTAATCACCAAATCCTTTTAAGAGAAAAATTATATCAGAATAATCAAACTCATGAAAGAGGTTTATTGAGCATGCCAAGTAAGAGCTCCTTAGTTAGAAATGGCTTATCACATGCTCTTAAGAAAGGGCTATCTGATCCCATCCATTCATGTGTGAAGTAATTTGATCACTCAATCTACCTCACATTTCTAGTGTCGAAGGATCTGAGAATTATTCGCAATAAGTACATCTTGACTGGTTTGGTCATGGCTTTAACAATGGATAAGCATCATTGGCTATAAAATGAAACAATTATCTACCAACAACATCTTCGGTACAAGTCAAGAAACCTTAAGATGAGATAAGACAACTTTGCCCCCCCCCAACTTCTTTGAGTGGTAGCTTCTTTGGAGAGTTTTTATTTCCACTTGAATCATCCCAATCTGAAGAGACTTTGGAAAGGGTTGTAATGTTGGTTTGGTTAGGGCTCAAAAGGCTCAGAATTTTTCACAAAAGGGGATTTGAAAGTTGGTGATTGTCATGGCATCATTGTCATATCACTCGATCTTCTCAAAAGCACTTGACTCTTGAAATCTGAATTATTTCGAAAGTCCTTTGACTAATCAAATAAGAGCTTTGTCTTTCTCAATTTTTTTTCTTTGCATTTGCAATGATTTTCTTTATGCAAACATTTTGAATTTGACAATTTTTTTCACATAGGAGTTTTTCGCCCCTTGATGCGAATCTCCTTTTTTCTTTTCTTTTTTTTTTCTCCTTTTTTTTACACGGGCATTAGCCTTACTTTTACTAGGCACACTACTTTTTCATGCTCCATAATTTTCATTGGACTTTTGCTCTTTTGAATTTTTTTTAAGCTTTTAGGACTTTCGAGAGTTTTTTTTTTTTTCACATTTTCACATAAAATGCCAATTGTATTGGTCAATCATGTGCTTTGCCCCAGTATGGGGAAATAATCACCACTTGGGTTTTAGAAATGAACAATTAGGCTCAACTTGGTTTAAGCAACGGGTATTAGTGTTTGGGTAGAGAAATGAATGATCTTCTTCACCTTGGGATGTTTCAAGCCTTCATAAGAATTCACTTGAAGTCACCACAAAAAGATTAGTGCAAGTGAAAGCAAAGAAGTCTTTCTCATCTTTTCACCATATAATGTCAACCAAAGCCTCCAAATTTGCCCCATTGTAGGGTGGTTCTTGATAGGGGTGTTTTTGATTTCTCCACTTTTAAAGGCTCAAAGGGATTGACTATCATCACCTGTGGTGTATAAGATAGAGAAGAGGAACGTCTCTTTTCATTTTGGTTCATGTACCAATTGCGAATGACTCTTTTGTCCTTTAACGACATAGGTTTTGTCTTTTGCTCACTTCTCACAGTGTTTGAATGACGTGTTTGAGAATGGCTTGCCTTTCATCATCCTAAACATTTCCCGCTTGGCATGATTAAACATCTCAATTTCATTTAGTTGAGATCATCTGAATAGATTAATCTCCATAGGGGATTTTGATTCAAAATGAGTGATCCATCAATCGAACATACAATTTTGAGATAAAAAACAATGCTCAAAAACTTTGTAAAAAGTTCGTTTTCTCAATTTAGATCTTTTTTCTCTTTTTCTTTTTTCTTTTTACTTGCTCCTAGTAAAATGCTGAAAGTTTTTTTTTGGATGAAAATTCTCAATTTTATCTTCCTTTTGATTCTGAGAAGAAGGGTACTTACCTGCAATATGGCGACTTAGTAACCCTGTAAAGAATAGGAAGAAAAGTGTTAGTGTAAGAATCTTCAACCACCGCTAGCGGTGGTCTTATGGGACGGGTCTCAAAGCCTGGCCTCTATGAGTTGGGCAACGGGCACCGCAAAAAGTCTCCCTACTTCTCCTTAAAGGCGAGCATATAGGTGACGACATGCGGTGAGCTGTTGTGGCCAGTGATCATTAGGGATGGGTTTCAAAGCTTTGCGGGACCGGTTTTGTCCATCTCTTTTTTCTTGTAGCGTGGGGACTACTTCGAGAAAGAAATAACATTTATAAAATGTAACCATAATATCATTAACGGGTTCCAAGAGTAATTTTGAGTCAAATAATAAAGGGCAAGAATTTCAAAGAATCATTCTTAGTATATGATATGATATTATATTATATAGAGGTGAGCATGGTCCGGGTTGTGCCGGTCCACCCCCTAACCCTAGGACTAACTCGCATAGTGTTGGTTCTCAATTTTTGGGACCGAGGACCGACCCTATTGAGCCTGGGATCGAGGATCGGACCAACTCGATGGGTTCAGTCCGGTTCTAGGGTTAACCCGGGGCTAATCGATTTTATTTTATTTTTATAAAAAGGCAAACTTACTATTTCAAATTACTTACCCATCGGTAATGTGGTTTTAAGCAACAAAACTATAAATACCAATACATATTCAACAAATTTAAGATAATGCAACAATAAAAATTTTACATTTGCTAAAAGGAAGAAACTATAAAAGCGATTAAGATTGCTCGTGAGCAATGCTTGCCTTGTGGCTCTATGAGCAATCTTAGGGTTTTGTTTCCTTCTAATTTACTTAGCGACGAGCAATGTTAGCGAAAAGAGGTAAAGGACACAAGTGTCGAGCGACAAGCAGGGTGAGCACGGCAAGCGAGACAAGTGTCGAGTGGTGAGGGACAAGTGGCGAGCGACCAAAGGTAAGCAAGGTGAATGATAAGCAGCGAGCAGGGTGAGCACAACAAGCGACGTGAGTGTCAAGTGGCAAGCAGGGCAAGATTGCTCACGAAGGAAATTATTTCTTTTGATTTTACTTGGCAAATTGAATACTAAGAGAATGAAGAAAAGAGAAGAGAACAATAGTATTGAAGGATGAGGATGCCGTTTGAATTATGATTTGCTCTTTAAAATAGATAAAAAAAATATTTATGAGATATATATATATATATAATATATCTAAAATATTATATATAATATATAAGGTTAGGGTTGGTCCAGGTAGAACCAACTCGAAACTCCTAGGATCGAGGACCAACTCACATAGTACTGGTCCAGGGATCCTAGGACCAAAGACCGACCTAATCCCCCTGGGAACCGAACTAGGACCGATAGGATTAGGCTAGTCCAGGGTCGGTCCAGGGTTGACTCTGGACTGATGCTCATCCCTAATATTATATATATATATATAACTTTAATACTTATGTGAAGTTTGAATCAGATCTTGCACACAATATATTTACTTTATCTTGCTCTGGGAACTTCTACTTAATACAACTATGGTGAAAACCATTTGTTTCGGGTATATTTTGTATTGGAGTTTTCAATGAAGCAAATTCTAACTCCCTTTTCTTTCATTTTACGCTCATTTGTTTTGATAATTTTAAAAGATTAATTTTGAAGAGTTTAATTGCTACACGTAAATAGAATACATTGTACTTGTCATTCTAGTCCTCGAGCATGAGAATGCTATAGTTATTATTTGAGTCAATAGATTTTTTTTTAGTTATAGGTAAGCAAGTGTGTTTACTAGTACCAACTCAAAGCAGGGGGTTATTTTCTCCTACAAAGTACAGATCTAGATTACTTGCAAACCGTCTTTAAAATTCTAAGTTCGAGAAGCAGGCCTAGCTCAGTTCAAGGGTCATTGACAAGACAGAACTGAAGTTTGGTTAGGGCTTGATTGGGCTTAGCCAGGTTGGGAAATTACACGATATGTCCTTTTCTTGTAAATTCCATTCAAATCACAAATCAATATGTATGTAACGGTACCTAAAAATTCATTTAATTTCTGGAATTTAAAGAACTTTCTCTATGACTACTAAAGAAAATTTAATTACCATGGGTGCAATGAAAGTTGTTACCATTTAAGGAAAATTGGCGATACGAAGCTTCCTTATCCGGTCTCCTTCATAGAAATCAAGTTTTCTTGGGCGTTTGCAGAACTTACAGTATGATCTATAACAATAGAGATCATATCAACTATGATTGATGTAGAGGTTCGTGGAATGAAACAAATAGATTTCTTATATCTACTAGTCAAAACATGGACTATAGTTAATGTATTTCGATGTATAATTTTCTTGCAAGAAATCATGAGAATCACATCTTATAGAGATGGATAAAACATAGATGAGTAATATACTTGTTGATAACATTGAGGCTGGGTACAGAGAGAGAGAGAGTGATTGCGAGATAGAATTTTTTAAATCTCAATGGACTCATTGAGTGACTAAACGCTCATTGTGAACCGGCAACTGAACAAAGCGATGGGCATGGCAGTAGTGTTGCCTTGAGAAGGCAGCCTGTGGAGAGGCTATTGGGCCGGTCCTAAAGAAGGGAGCAGTAGATTCAACAGGTACTTCAGCTTTGGGCAATTGGATTGGACTGATCGATATGAGTGCAGAGCTAAGTCAAACAGATCAATAGAGTCCCATTGCTGTTCTTAAGAGCATCAACGTGTTGAAAGAGCTTGAGCTTTGTGCCCGGGTTGCCAAGTCAATGAAAAGAAGACTAGGGTTCTCTCCAACGCATATGAGCTTGAGCTTGAAGTAGTCCAGTTTTATCGTAATAACCTTCTCCTTTTTTCAATTTTTTTCTGACCAAAAAAAAGGAAAAAAAGAAGAATTCGCTTATAGTTTTGCATACCTGGTTGAACGATTATAGTGGACCAATGAAAAAAAGACGACTTTAGCTTTATTGTTGAAAGAGCATTAACACATTGTTAGCATGTGATTAAGCTCATTTGGCACACGAGTTGTTTTGTCTTTTACTAAAATTGAAACCAAAGAAAAAAAAACAAAAAAAAAGGTAAAAAACAATTTTAAATCAAGTGCGGGACCTGCAATGAATAATTTGATCAATTCAAAGTGGTCGAAAGTGTCGAGTACCAAAAAGGGAGCAGAAAAGAGGTGAGCCTAATCATAATTAGAGAAAAATATTTGAGGACCTAATGATGTATTGGAGTTTTACATTAATTTCTAGTTTGAAGGATGCATCATTGGGAATCTCAAATTTTTGAAGCATTAGATATCTGTGCCAATAAATGAAGGAAAGGCAAGTAGCAAGTAATAATATATACCAGATCCGACTTGAACATTATAATGGTAATCATAAAAAATCAGTTATTTTTAAATTAAAAATTAATCTAATTCCATCACAGCCGACTTCTTATCAATCAAATGCAAACAAATACATTTGATGACCATCCTTGAATAGTTGCGATATAGTAAGATATCGACAAAAATATCATCAGATTATCTCAATTTATATTGTTCAAAATCCTTTATTTTTTTCCTAAGAAGCGTATGATACATATCTCGAAGTCTTTCTTTGGAATCAAATCAAGCCATCCGCACACGGCGCGAGGGCACGAAAGTCCAAATTGTTACATGCAAAGAAGTAGATTCGGATAAGCATCGAAAAATTTGGAAAATGGGAGGCAACTTCCTACTAAGCAAGTGTCCCTTCCATCACGCCAAGTGGTCACATCCTACCACAACATCAAAAAATTTGGAAAATGGGAGGCAACTTAGTAGGTGTCCCTTCCATCACGCAAAGCAGCCACATCCTACCACAACATCGGAAAATTTGGAAAATGGGAGGCAACTTAGCAAGTGTCCCTTCTGTTAGGAAAATCCCTTATGATATTTTGAAGATGACAAAATAAATCAAAGGCTATTAACGTATGCTTTTGAGTCTGGATGAAGCAGATGCGGGAACTTCAGATCTGCGATTTTGAGTCTGTCCGTCCCAGACGCAAATTTGAGTCCTGACCGTACCGCATTTAAAAACTTAAGCACTCAAATGAAACTACAAGATAAGATCACCAACGGTCAAGTATTTCACTTACTTTATTTATATTAATTCTGTTGTATCAAACTGATTGGCAGGATCAATCAACGGACAACTTCCAAAGAAGAATAGAACACTTATGGAAGCCCGGATTCTAATTGTATGGGTGAACAGAATCCAAGGGGATCCAATCTACCTCCAATGGTCAAAAAGACTTACCTTATAAAGTCTGTCCAGGAAAGTGAAGATGAAACTCTCAAGGAAATAGCCAACGGTCGAGTGTGGCTTGGAGAGTATATAAGGATAGGATGAGACCTAGAAGACTAGGGTGGATAAATATATTCCAAGGCTGATTCAATTCTTCACTAGTTGTCTGAAAAAGAGCGAAACCGAGTGATCGTAGTGAATTACCAAGAAGAGTGACTTTGTGAGACATATCATCACCAAGTGCTAACACTCAAGAGTGTGTAATCACCTTTGATTATATAGTGAAATCCAGCCTATTGGCTGATCGCCTGGAGAGTGGACGTAGGCTTATCTAAAGTCGAACCACTATAAACTGTGTTTGCAATCTTCTCTACTCTCTCTATTTAATTTTTGTTTGTAGATTGTAAAAAATTGTCATTGCTTGCGCTTAAAATTCCTCTACACTTATTCACCCCCCTCTAGATGTTAATATTTGTTTCCAACACCTTCCATCAAACTTAGCAAGTGTCCCTTCTATCATGCCAAGCGGTCACATCCTACCACAACATCGGAAAATTTAGAAAATGGAAGGCAACTTAGCAGATGTCCCTTCCATCACGCCAAGCGGTCACATCCTACCACAACACCAACTTTTTCTTAAATACGAATTGATAGAACTTTATACTTAGTTCGAAGAGAGAGAGAGACAGAGACAGAGAGGACCACACGCGTGTCGATGAAGAAGCTAGGACGTTTCCTCCTTCGCTTCTCATTTCTCACTCTCTTTATCTTTTCACATCGGCCTCTCTCTTGCAGAGCCGTTCGAGACCGTCGTCCACTGATTAGGCCTCCCTCGCTGCCTTTGTTCTAGTTTAACATCTTCTGTCAAGCTAGAATGAGTGGGGCCTGCAAGTGCACATTTCACCTGAATCCGGGGACCATCTTTTTACGAGAAAGATCGAACTTGGAAAATTAATAATGACAAGATCCATTTAAATTCCACGAGTCCCCTTAGATCTAGCGGTCGGTATGTACGTTGGGTTTGATGAATGCCCTAGGTACGTAGAAAAATGAGAAGAGAACGAATAACGTGTCAATTGGTCAAAGGAATAGACAAGGGAAGAAAAAGCTTGTGCAGTTGTAGCACTACATATAGTGGGTTCCCCGTGCCGAGGTGTGCCACACTCGGCAAGAGGCCCACGAAGAAGGAGCCATGCAAATGGAAAAATTATTATTATTTTCTCCTTTTTGATTAACCTGAATAACTTATATATAAGATTCAAACTCATCAAAATTTATAAGATTAAATTTTGTTACTTTAAATTCACAACAGCTTATACTTAGATTTTAGCTAATCCATATATAATTCATCGCACCATATATAAATATTTTTTCTGGAGCTCACTAAATATGAGCTTTTTTTTTGTCTATTTTATTATATTTCTGATTTAACTCTCATTTTCATATTTAAAGTAGAGGTGACTGCTTGAAGAGGTAGGGTTGCCAATTTCGAGGGAGTGATTGTTTTGATGGTCTTGGTCAAAAAGGCTGATTAAGAAAGAAGTACAATTGCCTCGTCAAAGAAACGCGATCAACCACACCATTGCGCGTCTCCTGTGGGGCAAAAGAAGTGGAGCTTCATTTAAAGTAGAGGTGACTGCTTGAAGAGGAGACACCCATCGCCATCGGATAAGAATGCCACGAAGCTTCATTTAAAGTAGAGGTGACTGCTTGAAGAGGAGACACCCATCGAATAAGAACGCCATGCCAACACCATAAATCACCGAGATGCTATTTTTGTTTTGAGATATTTGGTTTTTGATAGCTTCAAGTTCTAAATAAAATTATTACAAGTGACATACTTTAGAGTTTTTGGTGATATAAAAAAAGTTCTGAGTAAAATTATCACAAATAATATAATTCAGGGTAAAATTGTTACAGTTTATAATAAAATTGTTACAGATGGCATAATTTAGAATTTTTAGTGATGTTTTCCTTAGATTTTACTAGGGGTGAGCACATTGGACCGCCCAAACCGAGAACCGCTCCAGACCAGCGGGTTTGGTTCGGTTCTCGAGAGTATCTGTCCGATTCCCGGTTCCATAAAAATAGAATCGGTGATTTTTGATCTGGTTCCTAGTTTCGGGGGGAACCGGACCGATAATTTTCTATTTAAAATAAATTTCTTAAAAAATGCAATAAACCCTAAAATAATAATATTTCTGATATTTTTTTTTTTGGCTAAGTGGTCGGTGAACCGAGAATCGATCACCCCTAGATTTTATCATTATTGGTCATTCTGGCCCAAATTTTGAGGCTTGACTTGCCATCTATAAAAAAAATGATGAAAACAATTTAATTGCTATCGCTCCCAAATTTCAAATTTTGAGGCTTGGCTATTGTTTTCGGTCATTTTTTTTTTATAGATGGCAAGCCAAGCGAAGCCTCAAAATTTGACAGCAATAGCGGTGCCACTCAATTATCGCCAACCCCCCCCCCCCCACTCTTCCCCATCTCTCTCTCTCTCTCTAAGAATTTGAGACCATCATCTACTGATCGGTGCAACATGGATAATGTTTATTTGACGATTGACATTTTGATGTTGCTGTAGTAAGTGTCAAAAAATGATTTATCAAGTGATATGATATATTAGAGATGAACATTAGGACAATTAGACCATATAGAAGCCTCTAAAAGAAAAAGGCCGACACATCCTTTTACAAATTTCCCTTTTGACTACATTATAAAATAAATCTATTGGAGACCATCCTCCCAGAGCCCTATCTTCTTCGAAATCCAGTCCGGCTTTATCCCTTCCCCCTCCCCCAAATCAATGCCCTTCCTGGCGACTAGTTCAGTATCCACCAATTCCGTCGGACCGCCCGGCTAGTTCCATGGCAAGGCAATTTTATTTTTGATAGGATTGGATCGGATTGGTTCAGATCGGAAATTGATCGTTCCTAATTCTACAATAAAATATAATAAAAGTAAACGAAGTAAAAAACTAAAATAGTATACAAAATGCAGTTCATACGGTATGGAATACCAATTAAAATGATATTTAACAATACGTGATATACTGTTGCACTTTGATATCACAGGAGTGCGGTTTGTAATCAGTGAAATGAATTGAAAGGACACCTAGAATAGGAGCAATAGGGAAATAAAAGCCTAATTAAGTGACTTGCCCATTTTTCTCCCATTAAGTCAACAACTAATTTTAGCTTAATGTTTGAGGCACTTGTTTACTTTTCTTTGATCGTTTTGAAATTACCAATTGTTGCAATAACTTACCAATATTTATATGCACAGCTTACCGATAGATAAGGTTACTATATATATTCCATCGATCATATCGCCTAGCAAAGCCTCTCTTCTGCTCCTACATTTCCCTAGTAACACAATGGCCAGGGGTCTACCCCGAAAAGAAGAAAAAGAGGCTAGGGAGTCTCAGCTTCGCCTAGCAATCGAGCATGATAATGTTGATGAGCTACATAACTTAATTGTGGAGGAGCCAAAGCTCTTGGATCGCATATCTAAGCACCCCTTCCCAAATACTCCACTACATATTGCTGCAGCTGCTGGAAAAATCGACGTGGCCATGGAGTTGGCCATCTTGAAGCCATCATTTGCTTGGAAGCTAAATCCAGAGGGTTATAGCCCCATGCACTTGGCTTTGCAACATGAGCAATACCACACTGTGAGGGCATTGATGACCACTAATCCGAGGTTGATCCGAGTACGAGGACGAGGTGGGATCACCCCTTTGCATCTTGTAGCACAAAGAAAAGTAGATGATGAGAAAGAGAACAAGAAGCTCATGGAACTCCTTGCTGAATTCCTAGTTGCTTGCAAATCATCTATTGAAGATTTGACAAACCAATACGAGACCGCAGTTCACGTTGCTGTCAAGAACCACAACCTTGAAGCATTTGAGGTTTTTTCATATGGCTTAGGCGAGTCCATAAGATGGAAATCTTGAATTGGAAAGACAAAGATGGTAATACTGTCTTACATATTGCTGTGTCCGAAAACCAACCCGAGGTATGGTATATTGATTTTGTGGTTGTTCTTGCTTTTTTGTTTGATCCTTATATTTGATATTATCTAACCAAGAACAAATGTTATGATAATGAGATACCGAGGGTTGAAAGTACATGGATTTAGAAACATGCAGCGAGAGGGGATTTGAACAACATTGTGCAGCGGTATATATTATAGTATCATCATTCAATGGTTGACATTTATCGATAAATATCTACTTGACGATTGACGTTTGAGGTCTTAACAACATGGTGTTGTAAACTGTAGAACAGTCCATAAATTTGCTTGCTTGGAGAAATCCACCGGAAACACAAGAAAATGACCAACAAAAATAATTGACCAAGGGATAGGGCATATCATAGGTGAATATTGGAATAGTTATATCGTTTTGAAGCCTCCACAAGAAAATATCCAACACATTTATAAATCGATTGTGACTAAAATTTATTATCATGATATTTTCTTGACTTCAGATATTTCTATATTTAAAAAAAAATTAACCTCAATCTCTTACCAAGTGAAAAACCCATATATTAAGTGCATTATCATATTGTAATATTTATTAAGAACGAAAATTGTTAATTGGTGAATTATTATAAAAAAAGTTGACAATTTGTCAATTTGATCTCTCTCTCGCTCCGCCCCTCCCTCCCTCCCTGTAGTGGGTCCACAAATTGTTAATTGGTGAATTATTATAAAAATTGTTATTTGTTATCAAATAGTTTTTTTATTTCAATTTTCAGCGCTTAAGAATGTTGGCGTTGGTGTTTATTTTTCAGTTTTATCAAAAAGAGTCCACAATTTCATTTTGAAACTTGCTAATGGGAAAACTGTTTTAAGCTGGTGATGCTTCTAATTTAAGTTCATTTTAATTGTCCTTAACAATGCTATGGTTGGAGGATATGGGGACAAAGGAAGGAAAATAAAGGGTGAAATGGAGATCACTTTTTTTTTTCCTTCCGATCGAAACGGAGATCACCTTGTTCACAGCTTTTTTTAGTGGAAAGGTATGACTAAGATTGTTCCTCTTCGAACCCTTATATAAACCAGTTTAGGATGGTTTGGTTGGATATTTATCTTCCAACTCTTTCCATCGTGATACACTCCTTCCTCACATGATAGTAACTTAATTCATCCTTTTCTAGTATTTTGTTTTTCCTATAGATCAGCAAAAACTCTTTCCTCATTTCAAAATCAGCCCATCCGAACATAATGTCTGAGATAGAAGATAATGAAATGAAGCTAACAAGGACAATCACAACCATACAATAATCAATTTGTGGAGGGGATAATTACTCCCTGATTAGTTGAATCTTATGCATAAAGGATATGAAATTGAGTCTAAGGACAATGACAACCATACATGTCTAAGGTAGTCTTTCTCTTCATAGCAAAAGGACCCATGTACAAAATGATATTGGGTTTTAAACATTTCACTTGACTTGATCAAGACCTAAACTTGTGGAGGGATAACTACAATAATCAATTGGTGGAGGACAATCACAACATTATAGTGAATTCGCCTATGTTACAACTCACACGGGCAATTACTAGCTATCATGTCAATAATTCAGGAGAGATGACTAAATTGCTTTATTGAAAATATTTGGGACTTCATTACATGGGTTGAAATGATCACATTTGACAAACAGGATTTAGTAAACTTATTCCCATTGTACATTGATTGTTGCGTCACTAATACACTCAAACTCAGAAAAATGACATCATAAATGTTATAATTTTTGTATGATGTTCATTTGAAGACCATGACTTTTTTTTCGATTACTTGTGTGTCATAATTTCATATAACACTTATTTGAGTGATATAATTTTTTTTTAATCACTTAAATATCATATAATTTTTCAATTAATCACTTGGATACCATAACTTTTAAAAAAAAACATTCACCATAAATATCCCATGCCACGTTGGGTTTTCGATATTTTTGTGAACTTTTTTTTTCTTTTAAATTATGACATTCAAATGAGCATTTTTTAAGAAACCAGGGCACTCAAGAGACCAATTCTTTTTATCATCATCATCATCATTTTTGTGCTATCCTTAACCCCTCAAACTTATATGGCAAGGGCTGACTTTGTGCACAATAGTAAAGCTCGTGACAAAGTAGTAATTGAAAGTCATGGGATATATAGTTCATTTTGTGCCCTTTGCATTTCATCCAGATCATCAAGCCGTTGATTCAGCGTGTATGGACATAGATGTGAGGAACTTCCAGAATAAGACGGCTCTAGAAATCTTCGAAAGGAATTCTAGTGGCGATGAAGATCTTGCGAAGAGGTTCCGCCGCTCTTGGCTAGAAAGACAAGTTTTCGCAAGATCTCTCTATCAGAATTTTTAAGGAAGGAACCAACTTGCTTTGAGCAGCTCAAAACTTTTATGGCCTTCCAAAATCAATGCTCGCGACATAATCCTTATAGTGGCTACTTTAGTTGCGACTGCCACTTACCAAGCTGCACTCACTCCTCCAGGAGGATACTGGCAGGATAACTCTTTAAATGCCCCAGCCAATTCCATTGCCGTTACTGCCAACTCCAGCGGCATTGCTGTCGAAAAACCACATCAAGCCGGAAACATTATCCTGGCCGGCTCGAACCTATATACATTCTCGGCCCTCAATAGTCTGGTGTTTTTTATCTCCATCATCACAATCTGGATCACCTCCATACCCCAATTGCCGCACACTATCGCGGTCTACTTGCTAATGTTATTTCTCAGTTATTCCTACATTTGTAACCTTGCGTTCGCAATCCCGAAATCCACTGAGGTCCCAGTATTTGTCGTGTTCGGTATTTTATGCGAGCTTGCTGGTTGTCGGGTTTTGGGGTCCCCATTTCTTGTGGAAACACTACCGCCTATCGATCTGTCAGAATTAAGTCCACAGGAAGACGCGTCGTCAACTTCCTAAAATGAAGGATCGGAAATAGTTTGCAAGTATTATTTACTCTTTAGTATTCTTCTTGCAAATGCAACTATGCATACCATCTATGTTTCTAGTCCTCGACTCTCGTTATTAGTTACATGTAATGGACTCATCTATTAATTGCTTGATTCTGAGAGGCCTTTATTCTTGCTTGAAGTCGAGACTTACAAATAGCTTCTTTTCCTAATTTAATTTTGATGTAGTGGGGAAAAAAAACAAGCACCAACTTGCAAGTAGCAAAGATGAATGCCCAAAGCGCACATGCACGAGATGCATGGATGGAAATCTCTTTAGGTTTTTTGTTTTTGGAAAGAAGCAAATTGCATGATCGTATAAAATATAACAAATTAATACGGTCGCTACCCTTTCTCTAAAAATTAATACTAGAAAATGTAACAGAAAGAGAAATATTGACAACATAACAAAACCCTTAGCTAAATCTAGAAAACAATTAGACCCTATGATACCGTCCAATACAAAATAAAATATATCAACTCTTTTAAAAATTTTAAAAAAACTATTGTATTATAGACTAAGTGAATATTCTAAACGAACATAGTTAAAGAAGGAAATTATCGGATTTCAATATCCTAAATTCATCAAATAATGGACATAAATCCAAACTTAAAGCATCCCACATCATTCTCCCTTTGTTAGAAAAAAAGCTGGACCTAAATTTTTTTTTTTTTTAGAATGCCGGGTTATCTAATAAAGCATATGTGCTAAAACCGTCTTACAATTCGCAACCATATCTGTGGAATCAATCTAAATTTCTTGCTTTAATAAAAGATCCCAACCAAACTGCAAGATCGATCCATCAATTGATTTTTTCCCGTTGCTTGGCATAATGAAATCAATTTTGATTCTTCTGTTCTTCTTTCCATTTTCTATCGCTTCAAATTCTTCACCGAAATCTCATTTGTAGTTGTTTCCATATCAACATGGGAGGGCCTTTCCTCTAAAATCATCTGTCCATCACCATGGAAGACATGATTACCTTGAGATTTTTCCTCAAGTTCAAAATCCTCCAAGTCCTCCTTCTTGAAAAGGGAATTTGAAAACTTCTACCTATTGCTTCTGAGCTCAATGACAACCGTATCAACGGAAATTAAAGAAGTGTCAATCA
Source organism: Angophora floribunda (assembly GCA_014182895.1). Taxonomy (NCBI): domain Eukaryota; kingdom Viridiplantae; phylum Streptophyta; class Magnoliopsida; order Myrtales; family Myrtaceae; genus Angophora; species Angophora floribunda. Next base: position 11,048,175 of record CM024708.1, read on the forward strand.
TTTTTTGGTTCTTCTTATTGAGGACAACACAATGCTGACTTGTTATGCTCGATCGTCAATCCACAAAAATCGCAGCCTCAATAGAATTCACGTTTTATGCCACGTTCTACTCGATCTGCTCTTTTCCGCTCAACCTGCACCTGATCCCATAGAAATAAAGAGCGTCTCCCTTCAACATAAAAAGCTAAGAGATTTGCTTGTCGATCTTTGGAAATATACGTGCAGTGCAAAAGATGATCTGCATCTACAATAAAATCTTTAGGGTTAAAAAGAAATCCATTAAATAAGAAATCTTGCAAGGAATTTATGGAACTCTCTAAGACAATAGTAATGGTCACAATTCTTGGTGGTGATCTCCATGGCAGCTCCACCATGTCGACCTTTGGTCTGTTATAATAATTGCGACCCATCACATCCAAGTGTTCTATGGTGGCCAACCTACTATTTATGCCGGGCGAACTCCTTGAAATCCTCCTCGCTCAAATATGGAGCCTTTGGATAAATAGAACATCCCAGTACCTTGGGCTGCCGAAATTGGTTCATTGAATGGGTCGCCTTGGGCTCAATTTTCGCCCAGCACTACTTCTTTGTCCTCGCCTAGGTTTCTCTCCAGTCTTACAACTCGTTAATCTAAATTTTGACGTTTCATTTAATTATTTATTAATTACATAGAAAGTTAAAGATTAATATTTAATCCTTAGTGAAAATGATTTTCATTAAATTGCATAAGCATAGAGTTTATCAAAAGCTTTGTTTTAGAGGAAAATATTAAATATTATTAATTAAAAAAAAAAGGAAAAGCGAGATTGGGCCGGGGGCAGGCTGGCCCGGCCTCTTTGTTTTTATTATTATTTTTTTTTTCACTTCCGTTTCTTTTCTCTTTTTCTCCTGGCCCGGGCTCAGCTCGCCTCCCTTCCCTCTTTCTGGCCCAGCCTCCCTCCCCCTTACTTCCTTTCTCCCTCTCTCTCTCTCTCTCTTCGTCGTCCCGCCAGCTGCAGCCGAAAAGGGTAAGAAAACTCTAATTGCCGCCGCCGCCACCGCCGCCGCATCATCGGGGACAGAAACCGACCTCTCAGGATCTCCATCTAGCACCACACAATCATTTACTGCAAGTGCAAGGATCTCCATCATCCGTCACCAATTTGTTCGACTTTGACTTCGGATTGACCTCCTTCACCGAGACCTACTTCATCTGCTGCAAGGAGATCGGTAAGCCAATCAGAACTCTCAACGCCACTACCTTTCGGCACGTCCGAGACCAACCCTTCCTCATCGGGGCCGACATCAAGCACGACGTGACCCCCACTCGGGTCCATTCCAAAGGGGTCGAACACGAACAAAAAATGGGGGAAGTTCTCGACAGATTCACTCCGAAACGTGTCTCCATAGATTTCGAACCCCGGACAAGAGGGGGTGTGCGAAAACGGGCTATCGCCGGAGGAAAAACCTAGGGTTTGGAGAAATTGGAGACATGGGTTTTCATCCCAAACGAGCGAACCTGGATCCGCATCATGGGCAAGCGTCCGAATTCCGAGCTCACCACGTGTCGCGATGGACAGCGAGGGATCCCAAGAAGGGTCTCGGGCAGAGGCAATCAGGGGAGATCGAGAGGATGCGGTCTTGATTTCGAAGGGATGAGGTGAATTTACCTTTTTTAAGGAGTAGATAAAATTCCAACCGAGAAAAATAAATTTGATTTTTTTTTTATGAATCGAAGTGAACCGAAAATATATGAAATTTGGATTCGGTTTGATTTTCGATTTAGTTTTAATATCGTTATCGAACACCAGGCAGTCTTAAAAAGAGAAGGCGAGAGCTCGAGAGAGTGGAGAAAAGAGGGAAGACACGGAAGAGAAATTGGAGGCCGAAGAGAGAGGTTGAGGGAGAGTGAGCTATATAGCTTAATCGAGGGGGACGAAAATCTCTTAGACCACTGCTCCTCCATTTCCCTTGCCGCAACAATGGACCCTTGGCTTCAACAAGGAATCCCTTTAATGAGATATATAGCCTTAAATCGATCTGGATCCCTACCACACATGGTGCTGTGGAGAAGGGGAAAACTAAAGTGACCATGGAGATAACCATCTTGAAGCCATCACATGCTCAAAAGCATAACAAATGGGTCACAGCCCCATGCACTTGGCTTTACAACAAAAGCGTTATCATGCTATGAGAGCACAAATGACCCTCAACCCCGAGTTAATCCGAGTCCATGGACAACGCAGGATCACCCCCCTTGCATTTTGTAGCTAGGGAAAAAGGTGACAATGAGCAAATGAACGTGGAGCTCTTGGCCAAATTCTTATTTGCTTGCATATCATCTATTGAAGACTTGACGAGCCAATGCGAGACAGTGGTTCATGTTGCCATTAAGAACCATAAGCTCAAAGCATTCAAGGTTTTGTTTAGATGGCTTAAGCGAGCCTATTTGATAGAAATCTTGAATTGGAAACATAAAGATGGTAACAACGTCTTATGTCACGCCCCGAACTCCGAGCACGCAACAACCCCTTATCTTAGTCGATTGAAAGCGACGTCCCAAGACTCGTTGACGACCATTCATTTTAATCTTTCGTTATGCGCAAGCGGAAGACGAACCATCCCCAGTCCAACAAACAATTAATCAATCAATCAGGAATAAAGGGATGAACAGCAAGAACAACCATCACTACTCATTTATACGGTTTACTAGATTAACCAACGGATGATCATTTTCTGATTTACAAGCCCGATAACAGGGCCAATCCATCCTCTAAGCCAAACCAAAAAAGAACTAGGCTAGGCTAATCCAGCTGTATAAAATGAACCCTCGGGTTCAACACCATGGTCACTTTGACTCATGGAACTCGACTCTATCAGGTCGATCACTGGAGAAGCGGGGGCAGGATTCTCCACTGCGGGTGCACCATTCTAGGGGCCTGAAAATTGTTAACCATGACGGGTTGAGATAAAATCTCAGCGAGTTCTTCCCCTAAACCTCGGTTAGTACACCAACTCAACCTGGGTTATCTCTCTAGAACCACCCCTCACTCAACCCAACCACAAACAACCAGCAATTAGCAATCAGCAATCAAACCACAGACAGGGTCAACCAACAAACAAAAGTCGGTTCACATGCAACCTTACCCGGTATGCCATACCCTGCATTTTAAACCTCATTCAATACAAGTAATGCAACCAACAATTAAATAGTAGGTTCGCATGCAACCTTACCGGTATGCCATACCCTGCACGTTATAAGTCAGCACAATACACGCAATGCACATGGCCGATAGATGATGCAGTTCATCAATCACATGCGAGTCGTGTCACAAGCGATCTCACCTGGCCATTGCCACAACCTGCATCTTATCAATTCATGCGTGCGTGCCATAAATGATGTGATCATCTCATGCATAATCGGAACCAATGATGTCATGTTTTCTCATGCACTCTCGCATCCATATGTGTTCCGATTATTACTGCCCCACAGGGCTACAACCAAGGCGCACGGCACTACAGCGCCCTTCCTCCGCAGAGGCGCAACCGTGCCCTTCCGTGCCCAAAAGACGTCAAGGGATACTCTCCCAAGACCGCATGCCCAACGAACGTCAAGGGATACTCTCCCGAGACCGCATGCCCAAAGGATGTCAAGGGATACTCTCCCGAGACCGCATGCCCAAAGGATGTCAATGGATACTCTCTCGAGACCGCATGCCCACAGAACGTCAAGGGATACTCTCCCGAGACCGCATGCCCACAGAACGTCAAGGGATACTCTCCCAAGACGGCGGTTTCAACTTAGTGATCACGCAAGCATACAATCACAACCCACTTATTATCTTTGAGCATTAGTCAATGCACACATGCTTACATATGAAACCTCAAAATCATTTCTCACAAAAGCAGTCCATTTCCAATGTCCCTCAGACAAACTATTTTCCCCACCTTTCTCATAAAAGCAGTCCATTTACGGACAAATCACTTTCTTTCTCATAAAGGCAGTCCATTTCCGGTGTCCCTCGGACAATTCATCTTTTTCCCTTTTTTTATGAAAATCACACAATTCATGCGGATGCTCATACAATTACACATTCAATTCACTCCATAAAATCAATACACATGAAATTGCGCAATTTAATTTCCGGATGAATAGTAATTTCCGAATTTAATAAATAAATAATTAAATTCAGAAATTAAAAATAATTAAATAAATAAATTCCGAAAATTAAATAATTATTTAATTATTTAATTAAATGCAGAAATTAATTTAATCAATAAATTAATCAATTAATCACATTAATCAATCAATTAAGGAAAAACATGATTAATTAGTACAAAACACATAATTAGGCCTAATTAAGCACAATTAAGCACAAATAAGCAAGATTAAGCTAAGCTAATCTTAATCCACTATCTAACCACCTATCTTAGGGCTAATACACTTAATTAAACACCTTAATCAACCCTTAGCCTAAGCTAGTTTAGGCACTAAATAGGGTTTAGGAGCTAAACTCACCTGTTAAGCGGGCCGGCGACACGGGCGTGGCGGCGGCGGCGACGAACCCGACACCCGGGGACTTCCACCACAGCGATCCAAGGCGGTCCCGGGGTCAAAACAGCAGCAACAACCTCTGCTTCCCACTGCAACCTCAGAAAACAGCACTGCTTGAAGAGAAAGTGGCTAACCGGAGTTGAACGAGCTGCCCGGAGCTTCGACGAGCTGGTGGCCAGTGATCGGTGGCTCCTAAGGGTTGAGGGGGAGTTGTGGGTGGCTTGTGTGGGCAGTGGGTAGGTCGAAAATGGAGGAAAACAGGTCAAAATGCGAAACTGTGTTGTACCGCGTGAACAGTAGGCGGTCGGCAAGCAGCCGGCTTCCGGTGGCCGTACGGATCGGTCGGAGACTCCTTTAGCCGATCGGGAAATGCCATCTGAACGGTTTTCGTCTTCTGAATGCAACGACGGGTGGCACGGGACGAGATTCACACGGGAAGGCCATGAACAACTCGATTTTCGATGGAATGTCAAAAACTGAAATTGCAGGAAGGCCATCGAAGCAAGGGGAGAGAGGGCTGCGATTTGTGAGGGCTGAAGGAGGAACTGAGAGAGTGCCTTGATGGCTTCAATTCAGCTTCATTAAGGGCATTAAATGCCTTCTCCAATTCCCAAGGTAAGTGACATCATCTTCTCTCTCTTCCTTTGACTTTTCTTCAAAATATCCAAGGGTATTTTGCTCATTTCCACCTTGCACATTTCCCAATGTGCCCTTGGGCTGAAAGTGAAAGGCAGGCCTAGGAAACGGGCTAGAAAATGAATAGGAATGTGCTCAGGAATTTGTCGGGCTCGAATCAGCTAAGGTTTAGACAACGGCTCGGAAGGGTGAATGCTCGGTTTGGTCCAACGGGCTCGTTGTTTGTCTCGGTCTTCCACGGTGGCCATCCCACCTTGGGCGTGTGGCCCACACTACTCTTGCTCGGCCCACGTTCTCGTAAGCTCATTTCCTCGGTCCGGAAATCATTTTCCCAAAAACTCGGCTAAACCGACACTGTCGACTGTCAAGGAAGCATTGTCCAAAAGTCCATCCCAGACGTTCCTGAAAATTCGAAGTCCAATATTGGATTCTCATACCTTGTCAATTTCACCCCAAATGTCATTTTGGTACTACTCAGACTGACAGGCGGCTTTGAGGACTCACGCATAACCGACTCGTGCTAGTTCACGTTCAAGACTTCTCGACATATGGACGTCCTTGACTATATGAAATTGCGAAGGATCAATTCTTATTTCAAAGTACATGATTATTAAGGATCGGCATAGGGTCGTTCGCGGGTTCGATAACAATAGACGGAATCACCCATCGTTCCATTATTTTTGTCCGCGAATCGACTTATAGTCATCCCTGAAATCGGTTTGCATGACTACAGGATCGTCCTTACGCAAGTCTCATGGTCAAGTTGTTTTCCCAGGTCAAGTTCTTTAGTCGCACAAGTTTTGTCCTCATTAGCCTTTCCCCTCAAGGTCAGTATCTCAGGAGTGATCAGTTCCGAGTGAGATCAACCAATAATGCACTGGCGAAATTAACGTTCAATCCTCCCTCAGAGGGCTCGAATTTCAGGATGTCACATCTTACATATTGCTGTGCTCGAAAGGCTGCCTTATCCTTGAATTTCATGGTTGTTCTTGCTTTTATTATTTGATCCTTGAATTTTACATAATCTAATCTTGGAAAAATGTTATGATAATGAAATACTAGGGGTTGAAAGTGGATGGATTTGGAAATATTGAAAGAGGAGATTTGGACTACACTTTGTATAACGGCATATCATATAGCATTATCATTCATAGGTTAACATTTGTCGATAAGTGTCTACTTGACGACTGACATTTGATGTTGTACAACATGGTGTTATGAACAGTGGCGGTGTCCATAAATTTGCTTGCTAGGAGTGATCCAGTGATTAAACAAGAAAAGGAGAAAAAAAATGATATATCAAGTGATTTGATATATTTATAGGTGAATATTGTGATAATTGGTCCATATTGAAGCCTCCACAATAAAAAAATCTAACACATCCTTTCATAAATCAATTGTGATCACTAATATATATTATCACTGTATTAAGCGATTTCATAAATCTCTATATTATAAAATGAATTTATTGGAAATTTCAATCTTGAGCTTTTGTTGATAAACTTCGTGAAAAACCCATCTTTTAAGCTCATTATAATATTGTAATTATATTAAGAATGAAAAAAGTCAAATGTTGAATTCATATAATAGAAGTTGAAATTTTACCCCCATCGCATAAAAATATTAAGAAAGGACTTTACATGGTTGGAATGAGTGAATAAAGTCATCGGCCCAAATATAAAATTTTCCTTTAAAGAATATGGATTATTTAATAAAACCAACGAAAAAAAAGATAGATATCTATACTTTTAAAAGATTAGGTAATTTTAACTTTGGGAAAAATGAGCGCCGAGATTATTGTCTAGCATAAAACAAAAAAGAATGAAATAAAGGTTAACTCCAAAAGAATATAGTCCAGCATTTATAGGCAAAAAAAAACTAATTCGATAAGGACAAAGAAAAAGGAAAAGGCAGAAAAAGGCACAAGCAGCCAATTAGAAGATTCAATATCTATCAATAGTAATCTCAATCCTACGTTTCGTGAGAAATATAATCATGATTAGTGATGCATTTTAAATTATTATCTAATAATTTTTTTTGGATCAACTCAGATAACTTTTTTATTTTCTATTTTAAGCACTTATTATTTAGTTTTATCGAAACAAGTCCACAGTTTCATTTCAAAATCTTCTAGTGTGAAAACTGTTCATTTTAATTGTCCTTAACAATGCTTTTTTTTTAGTGAGAAGGAAGGAAAGCAAAGGAGTGAAATGGAGATCACATTGTTTCCTCTTTTTTTTTTGGTCAGATTATTTGCTTTATTTTTAGTAGAGAGAAAAGGTATGATTAAGATTGTTTCCTTGGAACCCCTATAAGATTTTTTTGGATGGTTTTGTATGAATACTTTTTTTCTCCGACTCTTTCCATCACGATATGCTCTTACCTTACACAACGGTAAATTAATCCATCCTTTTCTAGTTTTTTGTTTATCGATTAGCAAAATCTATTTCCTCATTTTGAAATCAGTCCATGATCCAAACATATTGTACAGGATAGAAGTTAGTGAAATGGAAGCTAACAAGGACAATCCAACATAACCATAAAATAATCACTTTGTGAATGGATTAATTCCTACCCAATCAGTTGAATAATCTTTCTTTTCATAGCAAAAAGCTCATGTGCAAAATGTACTTGAATCAATTGACTTGATTAAGTCCTAGACTTTTACGACAAATCATAGTCATTCGGATTAGCACTTTTGTAAATTCACCAATCTTATCACTCATACGGCCAATCCCTAGCTATCACATGAAAATTTTCAAGTAAGATGACAAAATCTCACTTTTAGAAACATTTGGGACTTCATCACATGGGTTGAAATAATTGCATTTGATAGATAAGGTTTTGTTCCCATGGTACACCCATTGTTGTATCCCTATTGCCTCTCAAAATTATATATGGCATGAGCTCACTTTGTGCACGATAGTAAACAAGTGACATAGCAGTGATTGCAATTGACGAGATACATACTTCATTTTGTTCCCTCTGCATTTCTTCTAGATCATCAAAATGTTGATGGGGTATATCAAAATAAATGCAAAGAACTTTCAAGATGAGACAAGCTCTGGAAATATTCCAAATGAATCCTAGTGGTGATGAACATCTTGCGAAGAGGTTACACCGTGTCAGATTTTTAGCAAGACTATTTACTCACAACCTCTCTTTATCGCAGTTTTTAAGCATGGAACTAACTCGCTATGAGAAGGTCATATTTGAATACGGCTTTCCAGATGAATCTGCTTGCAACATAACCCTTGTGGTGGCTACCTTAATCGCGACTGCGACTGCGGAAGGATACTGGCAAGATAACTCTTCAAATGCTCTAGCCAATTCCACTGTCGTTGCTGCCAATTCCAGCGGCATTACGGTTGGAAAGCCACATAAAGCCGGAGAAATTATCCTCCACGGCTCGAATCTATTCAAGTTCACGGTCCTCAACAATTTGGTTTTCTTGCTCTCCATCGTCACAATCTGTTACACCGATGCTCCCCTATTGCCCAGCAGCGTCCCGGTTTCCTTCTTAACGCTTTATGTCAGTGTTGGCTACTTTGCTACCCTTCCGATCGAATTCCCGAGACCCGATGTGCACGCAGGATATTTCATAGCGGCAGTTTTTTTTTTTTTTGAGCTTTCTGCTTGTTTGGTTGGCGATCTCCATGATAGACTACTTCATTTACAACCGATTCCTACACGGTATCGATGCCCAAGGGAGGCGCATTGGCAACTTCCCAGAATCGAAGAAACGGAAATAATTCGCAAGCATTATTTACTTTTTAAGTATTCATCTCGCGTGTTCAACTATAATCTATATGTTTCTAGTCCTGTGGTTTGCAAGGACTAGATATTTCTTGTTTTTTGCTTATTCATCTATTTATTCCTTGATTCAGAGAGGTCTTTAGTCTTGCTTGCTTGAAGTCGAGAGTTTGAATAGCTTCTTCTCCTACTTCAACTTTGATGCTGTGGAAACAAAAAGCACTCGCAAACATGAATGCTCGACGTGTACATGCACAAAAGGCACATACGGAAATCTCTTTAGATTTTTTATTTCTGGAAAGAGGCGAACTATATGATCCTATAGATCATGAAAAATTTATACAGCTGGAACCCTTCCTCTAGAAATTATTACTAGGTAAGATAACCCAAAAAGAAATACCGACAATATAACAAATTAACAATAGCCTAGCTAAACCTAAAAAAAACAACTAAAACCTATGGCATCTTCCAAGAAAAAAATAAAATATATCAACTCATTTAAAATGTTAAAAATATTAGAATAATACTCATATATTATATATTAAGTGAATATCCAAAACGAACTTAATTAAAGAAGGACATATCAGATTTCAGCCTCCTAAATTGATTAAAATAAAAGATGTAAATTCAAACTTAAGGCATCTCCCATTATTCTCCCTTTATTAGGAAATAAAAAAAGCTCCACGTCGAGTTTTTGAAATGTTAGGATATCTAACAAAGTATATATGCTAATATCCTTTTGGAATTTGTAACCATATCTGCAGAATTAATCTTAATTTCTTGCTTTTAAGAAAATCTCAACCAAACGGCAAGATGGATCCATCAATTGATTATTTTTTTTTTAATTGCTCCACATGCTATCTCTATTTCACTTCATTTTTAAAGGCTTTTCAGATCTTGGCTTTATTGCTGTGTGGTCCTCTCTCTCTCGCTCCTCCCTCCCTCCTAATGGAAGCTGCATATCACTTTCTTGGGTCAACAATGAATCACATTTTGCTGCAACTACTTTATGATGTTCTTGGTACTTTTTGGTCTTGATTTAGTTTACTTCATATTGCCTAGTCGAAGGAAAATAAGAAAAACATCATTTAATAGTGCAGATACTTTGAGGATTAATATGTTGAATGCAGTTAAATATGAGCATGCTGTATCACTTTTGTTCTAGAGTAGTTTAAATTTGTGGACAAAGTAAAACAATTTCTTTTATGACAAGATTTCACATTCTTATTAAACTTGACGGGCACATGTCATGTGACCCTCCGCATTTACTTCAAGATATAATTTGAACAACTTGTTAGGTGAAATGCCTAATTATTTCACCTTACTTTTGTTAAATGAAATGCCTAGATATTAAGCTATTACTCAGTGAGAATTGGCAAACTTGGAAGAGTCATCTTTTTCTTCAAATGCATGCAAGCATCCAAGAGTCCCAGTTAAAGAAAAAGACCTAAAAATAAACGCAAAATTTAAACCTTCAGGTCAATTGGTGGCGATTTCTCATACGGTTTATTCTTAAGTACACCAATCGAAGTGCTTTTAACAATTTGCAGTGCAGCTAATGTATCATAACAAATAGCAAAGAGAAAGAGATGAATCTTTAGATTTAGCTTATCCTTTTGCTGAGCTTTTTGTTCATCCTTCGACTTCCAATTGGGACTTTTCATCCACTTCTCAATGTTTGACGCTGAAAGGCCATAAAAATGTAGACATTATAAAAATTTAAGCCGGAGTGACTTTTAAAATCGAAAGAGAACATAAAAATGGAAAATTACTGTGATCATCTTCTAAAGCTTCCTAGTTTGAAAATTTAACATATTATTCTTGTCAATAACACGCAAGAACTTAGATTAGAGAAAGTGAATCGTGATATACTTTTTCACTTGATATTCCAACACACACACATATTATTGTCACTAGGAAAAAGAGCCAAAATTCCAATGATAGCACGATTAAGATTAACAAAATAGGATTAAGTGAATCTATATACAATTCTCATTTTCTTTGGTTGTTCTTCTACCCAAGTTTCAATCAAATTGTGATTTCTGTTTTTCGTAGGTCCCGATCTCCTCTTGATTTTTGTTGGGATCTACCAAAAGTCAAAAGTTGCATTCTCTCGAAATCTAAAATATTATCTAAATTCTAAACAATTATGTGTTCCCATTTTTACATTGTGAAAATTCAGGCATTTAAGGTTAGGAAAAAAAAATTTCAAAGTGCAAGCACCACTAAATTTGAACGAGCAAAAAGTCAAAATTAAGTCAAAATTAAAATCCTTTCAAACAAACTCTAGATCTATCCATGTTTTTAATTCCATTTGTGCAAAATCTTCAACTTGTACGATGCATTGAGCGGCATGGGCCAGACAGACCAGTGGCCCATCTCTTGAATTGTAGCTGCTTCTGCAACTGCTTTAATCAAAGCCTAAACATAACAAAGGTTGAGAAAGTCACAAATGTCGATTAATTTTATCTAACATTGGAAAGAAAGAAAATGACATGGCATGATTCTTAAAATTGTGCGATTTTGCAATAAGTGATAATTCATCTTTGAGTCCAACCTATTCATTCCAAATTGACTTTTGTAACACAAATCAAACTAAAGTTTGTATAGATTCTTAGACTTTCATTTATATATAACTATTGACACTTAAATTTTGGCAATTTGTTTTAGTTGTTTATTAATTGCATTGGAAAATTAGGGATTAATTTCTAATCCCTTAACAAAATAATCGTATCGCATATAAACATTAGGAGCATTTGCATCACTAGTTTTAAATTTTATCAAAAAAATTAAATTACAAAAAAATAAAAAATAAAAAATTCGAATAAAAAAAAACGTAGTGGGTCCGGGCCAGGGCTGGGCCTGCCCGGCCCCTTTCTTTCCTTCCTACCCTTCTCCGCACGGGCCTGGCCCATTTTCCTTTTTTCCTTTCCTTTCCCGGCCCGGCCTGTCCGTCTTTCTTCTCCTTCCCTTCTTCTCCCGCGCGTGGAAACAGCAGCCTGCAGAGCAGAAAGGGCAGCAAGTCAGCAGCAGGAGCAAGGAAAAAAGCAGCAAGTCTGACAGAGAAGACAAGGCAGAGCAGGAGAGACCAGAAGGAAAAAGGGGAGAACTCGAAGAAGGAGAAGAACAGAAGGAAAAAGAAGGAACTGGGGGGGCCAACAAAAAAAGAAAACGGAGAGCAAAAAAGGCAGAGCAGAAATCAGACCGAGAGGGACGGAGAGCTGAGACAGAGAAGGCGAACCCAGTGGCGAGAGCTGAGAGAAAGGGATCCGAGAGAGAGGACAGAAGAGGAAGTCCGAGAGAAAGACCGAGGGGGAGAAGCTCGAATCCGGCGGAGAGAGACGGCGAACTGAGAGAGCGATACGAGCGACCGAGAGCGGCTCAGCCACGCATGGGCTTGTCCGCAGACCTTACCGGCGACGTCCTCGAGCTGACCAGGTAGGTTCGGCTCCGTTCTTGCTCCGTTTTAGGCACACCGGGCCGGAGCTCGCGGCCGTCCGGCTGGCGCAAGCTCCGGCCCTCGTCGCCCTTACATTTCGTTCCTATATTATTTTTATATCGTGTTCGAGGTCCCCCAAGGCACGTTCGAGGCTCGGTTGAGCCGGAAACCTTAGGATTCGGTAGCGTACCCCAACTGTTCGACAAAATGCCTCAGATAGACCCGAAAAGTCAGTCCAAGTTTTAGCTTAGAATCGATCTGTGCTTGCATACGTAGCTGCTGAATCATGTCTTTTGTTTGCGTGGTCATTTTTTTTTGGCGTGGTCTTCGCGAAATAATCGTGCGTCGTCGGGAAAGCGAGGGTTTTCTTTGTTCCGGTGAACGGATTATCGGTCGTCGGAAGAGGTGGTTGGCGGCGGTCGCCGCCGGTCGAGCGGTATGACCAACGGGCGATGGTGGTCCAAGCACCGGTGAGTCTTCGCCGGAGATGACGTTTGTTGGCGCTGGTTCGGTGGAGGAAATCGTCGGACGGAGGAAGCTGCATGAAGAACGTGAAGAAGAAGACCAAAAGAATAAAAAAATAGGAAAAATCAAAAGAAACAAAAAAAAAAAAAAAAAGGCTAAAAAACATAAAAATAAGGCAGGGAGATGGGCTTCGCCTCGGGCCCGCACGCTATGGGCTGAGTTTGTCACGGGCTTTCAGCTGGGCTAGAAAATGGAAATTCTTACATGGGCTTTTGTTTTTTTTTTAAAAGGAGTTTTCGAGCCCTTGACTTAGGCTTAAGGCCAGCCCGGTTTCTTTGGCCCAACCCGGACCGACAGGGTCCGAATCGAGTTAGCAGGGCCGGGTTTCCTGACCCGGTCCAAATCATCATTTTTAATTAAAAAATGTAAAAAAAAAAACACCGAAAATTCAGAAAATAAAAAATAACAAATTAACAAATTGAAAATTCATAAAAATTCGAAATTTCAGAAAATTCATGGAAAATTCAGAAAACTGAAAATTTATAAAAATTTTCGAAAATAATATTTTTTAATAAACAATTCGAAAGTGGAAAAATATTAGAAATTCCAAAAAAAAAAAAAAAAAATGAAAATTTTCAAAAATCCCTAAAATTCCAAGTTTGTTTTAGAGTTCCCTAAAAAGCTTTAAAATAATTCTTGGATAATTTTCTCTTAAAAGGTGTGAGAAAATCACCGGCCAAAGACTGTGTTTAAAATTGAATAAGTCTTCACGGTTTCATTTTAGGGTTTTAATTATCCTCGGATACAATTGCCCTTGATTGCACCCTCATGATGTGATTATTATGGTTTAGTTTAATTAAGATTGCCATTTATTTATCTCTAATGCTAAGTGTTTATTTTCCCTTACAATTTATTTAATGTTTTCTTTAATGCTTATTGTTATTTTGATGACTGCGCACCCGCATGATCACCTCACATGTTAGTGGTTAAATCTAAAATCAATCCAAATTGCCTAACAAAAGTCTTTTTGAAATGAACAAGATTAGGTACCGAAATAGCACTAATTGGTTAATTAGTGTAATCAAGTTCTTGACCATAGATTCTCTGGTTATGTAGAAAGTGAGGCACACTCCCATACCTCGTTTGGTTTCTAGTTGACCCCAATAGACTAGTGGCAACTCATCATTTTAAGATCTTCGTGAACACTTATGTCACACGGGGTATGGGCTTGGGAGAACTTATGTCTAATGAGGGTCTTGGACCTACCATTTAGACAATACCCTTAAACCTATTTATTTATAGATTTTCTTTTCCCCTCGAGACGGAAAAAATAGGTTGCGACAATAACAAGGCAATATTTCACATGGAATAGAACTTAGTAGGCTTTTGTTACACCCATAGTAAGTGCCATTGATTGCATGAGATGCCTATCTTGCCACCAGCGCACTTGTGTGGAAGACGGCATGCAACGCCTTGGATCTAACACTAATCCATAAAAGATGGCAGGTGAATGCATCTTGGTGAATTTTGAGGGCTCTTGAAAATATGAGAGTGATGACTTTTTCAATCGGGCATTGCCGGAATGAGCTCTCTTATGGACCGACCACAATCTTTCACCATAAACATTAGCAAATGACCCAAAAATTGAAACTAGGCATGTTCATGCATGGCCGACAAAATCAGTTCAAGAATGGTTGGTCACGTTGTCATGTGATGTGATGTGATACCTTAAAAATAATGATAAGCCTTAGCTTGAGAACCCACAAGGATTCAATGGAAGAACTTGACCATTCGGATTGAACCAAGTTTAAGATGATAACATGAGCAATTCGCATTGATTGCATGTGACCATCCCACGGAATTCCCTCGCCCCACATATTTAAGTTGAGAAGTTCTTCCAGTTGATGATCGCAAAGCGAATCCATGAATCAATCTTAGATGGGCAGAAGTGCTTTGACCTGATGTCAAGGTGGAACTTTTTCACCTTACTCCTCCCATATAACGTCAAAACCCTGTCCACAAACCAATCATCATAAGAAGAGACGGAAAACCTGAGATCTGAGACGGCGGTCCCAATAGACTGCCACATTTTTGACAAAACACACGTTTTGACAGCTTCTCGTGGGCAAGAAGGAAAGATATCGTGAATTAGGCAATTGGGCAACGGACTGATGTAATCCTCAGTACCTACCAAGGCTTATGAATGGATTCCAGGGTTTCTTTTCTTTCTTTTTCCGGCGAGACATTGCTTCCTTAGGTGATGATGGCTTGGGCTCGCCCTGTTCTTGAAAAGCCAAGTATTATCTACTATTTACTTAGGTGATCATCGCTCAGTACCTTCGTCTAACAATACTATTTACGTTTTCCATGCGTTTGATAGCATTTTACCCCCCAATATTTTATAACAGAAAAGACAAGGCAGAGGTAGGTGCCTTCTTTTCTGTTATAATATCGTGGGGGTGCCTTGTCTTTTCTGTTATAATATGGTGGGGGTAAAATGCCTATCAAATTGAAGGCAAATACCTCTGCCTTATCTTTTCTGTATCATCAATGTGGTCAATGCATTGTTATCCTTCAATTTATAAAATTGCATCGTTAGTGAGGTCATGTGTAACACGTACACATGTTATCCATCAATTCATAAATTGAAGGCAAGTACGTCTGCCTTGTCGTTTCTACATTTAATGAGGTCAGTGAAGTCAATGCATTGTTATCCTTCAATTTATAAAATTGCATCGTTAGTGAGGTCGTGTGTAACACGTATACATGTTATCCATCAATTCATAAATTGAAGGCAACTACGTCTGCCTTGTCTTTTCTGTATTTAATGAGGTCAATGCATTGTTATCCTAAAATTTATAAAATTGCATCATTAGTGAGGTCAGAAAAGACAAGGTTATCCATCAATTCATAAATTGATTTTCTGCATCTTAATGAGGTTGGTGCGTAGTTATTTTTCAATTTATGAATTGATGGATAAGGCACGCAGAAAAGACAAGGTAGAGGTAGTTAATTGAGTTAAAGGACTATATTATAAGAAAGTCGTTGGGCTCATATAATTAAGGTAGATTTATGATGAATCGAGACAAGTCCTGCCAAAAGAGTTCATGTCACAATCAAGATAACCTACGTGCTATACAAAACAAAAGTCCCGCGCGCCTTATAGCAAAGGAAATAATTTGCCTCCATACTCTTTTACCTCCACCTTCAACTCCTTCATATTCACCCCTAAAAATAACGCTTACATTAGTTTTAAGCCCAAAGCAGAATTGGTCCTTTCATCATGTCATGCTTTGTAGGCTGAACTTTCAAAACCACAACTCCAATGTTTTCATTCTTTCCTTCTGTTTTCTCTTTTAAGACCTCATATTCACGTTTCACTGGCGATGAAGCATGAAAACCATAGTCGCTATTATTAAATCCCTAAAAATCACTTCGTTCTAATTAAGTCTCAAAAAACACATTAGTCACAATTAAGCCCAAAGCAAAATTGGTCCATACACATGTACATCATGTCATGTTTCAATATGTAGGTTGAACACGAGCATCAAATCAAAACCACAACTCCACATGCTGCCATATGTATTGTTTGCAACATTAGGAAATTTACTTGATTCCGCATATTTCTTAAAATTATGCATGTATCTCATTTGATAAAGTATATTCTTGATTGACTGTATTTGATATTATGTTTATCTTGTTATCTTAAATAACCATCTCATAAAACCTATAAATAGGCTAATGTATTCTTCATTAGATATAATGAAGTATGGAGAAATTCCTCTCTTTCGCAATATTATTTTCAACTTGTATCACCATTATAAATAACATTTCATCCAAAATATATATAGATAAAATTCATCTCAGGCACCAGAGTATTAAATGCTTGAGTTTTTAGAAAATAAGCATAGAATGCAGTACTCTACGGTTCGACTTCAACATACGGGCCATGACATAGTAGAGTTCTTCCATCTCGACAAATCGTGTCATGCAATTCTTGCAAAACACAAGAAGAAGCGAAAAGTGGGAAAGCAAGAGAGTCACGTAAAATTAGTAGTTTGACGATTCCCTGAGAATCTGACTAGTAAGCATAGCTCTCGGTCTAAGATAAGTTGGGGCCCTCTCATTCCAAATTGCCATTGGACCCACCTGTACACTTGTTGACTCAGCTAATTAAATATTCGTTGACCATGGCACTACATAATATATGATTTTGTAAGTTCGCTAATTTCACCGATCCTATCACCGAGCAAAGCCCCTCTTCTTTTCCTACATTTCCCTCGTCAAAACAATGGGCAAGAGTCTAGCCAAAAAGGAAGAAAAAGAGGCTAGGGAGTCTCGGCTTCACCTAGCAATCAAGCATGACGATGTTGATGAGCTACATAACTTAATTGTGGAGGAGCCAGAGCTCCTGGATCGCATATCTAAGCACCCCTTCCCAAATACTCCACTACATATTGCTGCAGCTGCCGGAAAAATCAACATGGCCATGGAGTTGGCCATCTTGAAGCCGTCATTCACTCGGAAACTAAATCCAGAGGGTTATAGCCCCATTCACTTGGCTTTGCAAAAGGAGCAATACCACATCGTGAGGGCATTGATGACCACTGATCTAAAGTTGATTCGAGTACGAGGACGAGGTGGGATCACCCCTTTGCATTTTGTAGCGCAGGGAAAAGTATATGATGAGAAAGAGAATGAGAAGCTCTTGGAACTCCTTGCTGAATTCCTAGTTACTTGCAAATCATCTATTGAAGACTTGACAAACCAATGTGAAACCGCAGTTCACATTGCTGTCAAGAACCACAACCTCAAAGCATTCGAGGTTTTTTTCAAATGGCTTAAGCAAGTCCATCTGATGGAAATCTTACACTGGAAAGACAAAGATGGTAATACTATCTTACATATTGCTGTGTCTGAAAAGCAACCCAAGGTATGGTATATTGATTCTGTGGTTGTTCTTGCTTTTTTTTCGTTTGATCCTTATATTTGACATTATCTAACCCAAGAACAAATCTTATGATAATGAATTACATGGATTTAGAAATATGCAGAGAGAGGAGATTTGAACAACATTGTGCAACAGTATATTTTATAGTATCATCATTCAACAGTTAACATTTGTCGATAAATGTCTACTTGACGATTGACATTTGAAGTCTTACAACATGTTGTAAACTGTAGAAGTATCCATAAATTTGTTTGCTTGGAGAAATCCACCGGAAACACAAGAAAATGACCAACACAAATGATTGACTAAGGGATAGGACATATCATAGGTGAATATTGGGACAGTTATATCGTTTTGAAACCTCCACAAGAAAAAATCTAATACATTTATAAATCATCTGTGATCACTAATATATATTGTCATGATATTTTTTGACTTCAGATATTTCTATATAAAAAAAAAAAATCAACCTCAATCTCCTTCCAATTAACTTAGTGAAAAACCGATATGTTACGTGCATTATCATATTGTAATATTTATTAAGAACGAGAATTGTTGATTGTTGAATTGTTATATAGAAAAGTTGACAATTTGATCTCTCTCTCTCTCTCTCTCTCTCTCCTCATCCAGTCCCGTGACAATCATTATATAAATTCGCTCGTCTGTCTCTCCTGTTGAACTTCCCACTATCGCATAAAAATATTAAAAAAAGACTTCAACTGGCTGGTTTCACAATCTTATTATAATAACTTTGACCCCTCTCTCTCTCTCAACATACATAATCAAAGTTCGATTTAATTGAAGGAAAAAAAAGTTCGACTTATCTATTGCCTCAACTCTCGCATGCTTGCTAAGTAAGAGAGATGGAATGAGTGAATAAATTCATCAGCCTAAAAATAAGTTTAGCCTATAAAGAATAAGGTTTGGTTCATGGATGAAAAGTGATTGTACAATTTGCAATTAATGACCTGCCTAAATACTTAATTTGTTTTTCCATCAAGAAATAATAAAAGTGAACAAAATAAAAATTAAATTACTAGTGCTTGCCCCACTGACCACCCTTTCCACATGATTAAAGATGGGCGGGGATTCGAATTCCCACATTTTTAGCTCCAATTGTGGACTTCGACTCGCACATCCTGTAAGAGATAGGGCAAAAGTCTAAAAATGAGAATTAGAATAAAAATAAAATAGGACCTTGCAAGGAGAAAAGGCTTTAACTCAAAATCTAAAAGTGAAAACTAGATTAAGAATAGAGTGGGATCAATAAATAAATAAAAAAGAATGAAGTAAAAAGCTAAAATAGTACACAAAATGACGTTCAAGAAGTATGAGATGCCAATTAAGGTAGTTTTGATGACATATGACAATCATATTCGGTAATCTAATTCTATTTATTGTCAAATATTTTTTTTATTTCAATTTTCAGCGCTTTAGAATGTTGGTGTTGGTGCTTATTTTTCAGTTTTATCAAAACGAGTCCACAATTTCATTTTAAAAATTGCTAATGGGAAAACTGTTTTAAGCTGGTTGGAGGACATGTGGAGAAAGGAATGAAAATAAAGGGGGAAATGGAGATCAACTCTTTTTTTTTTTTTTTTTGAAATGGAGATCACCTTGTTCACAGCTTTTTTTAGTGGAAAGGTGTGACTAAGATTGTTCCTCTCCGAACCCTTATATAAATAAGTTTAGGATGGTTTGGTTGAATACTTATCTTCCAACTCTTTCCATCGTAATACACTCCTTCCTCACATAGCAGTAACTTAATTCATCCTTTTCTACTATTTTGTTTTTCCTATTGGTCAACAAAAACTCTTTCCTCGTTTCAAAATCAGCCCATCCAAACATATTGTCCAAGATAGAAGCTAGTGAAATGATAACAAGGACAATCACAACCATACAATAATCAATTTGTGGAGGGGATAATTACTCCCTGATTAGTTGAATCTTATGCAAAAAGATATGAAGTTGAGTATAAGGACAATCACAACCATACATATCTAAGGTAGTCTTTCTCTTCATAGCGAAAGGACCCGTGTACAAAATGAAATTGAGTCTTAAACATTTCAGTTGACTTGACTAAATCCTAAATTTGTAGAGGGGACAATCATAACATTATTGTGAATTCGCCTATGTTATAACCCACATAGGAATTACTAGCTATCGTGTCAATAATTTTGGGCAAGATGACTAAATTGCTTTATTGGAAATATTTGGGACTTTACATGGGTTGAAATGATCCCATTTGATAAATAGGGTTTAGTAAACTTATTCCCATTGTACGTTGATTGTTGTATAAAAATAACATAATAAGTGTTATAATTTTTGTATGATGCTCATTTGAGGACCATAACTTTTTTTCAATTATTTGAATGTCATAACTTTCATATAGCATTTATTGGAGTGACATGATTTTTTTTCCGATTACTTAAATGCCATATAACTTGTCAATTAATCACTTGGATATCATAACTTTTTTTAAGAAAAATCATCATAAATACCATGCCATGTCGGATTTTCGACATTTCTATGAACTATTGGCATTCATATGAACATTTTTTTAGAAGTCATGGCACTCAAGTGATCAATTCTTTATTCTTTTATTTTTATTTTTATTATCATTGGTGGTATCCTTAACCCCTCAAACTTATATGGCATGCGCTGACTTTGTGCACAATAGTAAAGCTTGTGACAAAGCAGTAATTGAAATTCAAGGAATATATACTTCATTTTGTGCCCTTTGCATTTCATCCAGATCATCAAGCTGTTGATTCAGCATATGGACGCAGATGTGAAGAACTTCCAGGGTGAGACGGCTCTAGAACTCTTCCAAGTGAGTCCCAGTGGCAATGAAGATCTTGCAAAGAGGTTACACCCTCGAAGATTTCCAGAAAGATGCAACATCTCTCTATCAGAATTTTTAAGGATGGAACCAAGTAGATTTGAGCTGCTCAAATCTTTTTTGGGCCTCCGAAATAAATCCGCTCGCAAAATAATCCTTATAGTGGCTACTTTAGTTACGACTGCCACTTACCAAGCTGCACTCAGTCCTCCAGGAGGATACTGGCAGGATAACTCTTCAAATGCCACAGCCAATTTCATTGCCGTTACTGCCAACTCCAGCGGCATTGCTGTCGAAAAACCACATCAAGCTGGAAACATTATCCCGGACGGCTCGAAACTATATCAGTTCACGGCCCTCAACAGTATGGTTTACATGGCTTCCATCGTGATAATCTGGATCACCGCTATTCCCCTATTGCCCCACACTTTCATGGTTTTCATGTTAATGGGTATTCTCAGTGTTTCCTACTTTTATAACCTTGTGTTCGCATTCCCGAAAGCCCCTGTGGTCGCAGCATTTATCGCGGTGGCATTTTATTTGAGCTGGCTGGCTGTTTGGTTGTTGGGTCCCTATTGCTTGGACGCGCTCCGCAGGCGATTGGTTGGCAGAGTCGAGTTCACAATAAGACGCGTCGGCATCTTCCCAGAATTGCAGGATCGGAAATAGTTTGCGAGTATTAGTTACTCTTAAGTATTCTTCAAGCGAATGCAACTATGCATATCATCTATGTTTCTATTCCTCGACTCTCGTTATTAGTTACATGAAATGGACTCATCTATTAATTCCTTGATTCTGAGGGGCCTTTATTCTTGCTTGAAGTCGAGACTTACAAATAGCTTTTTTTCCTAATTCAATTTTGATGCATAGCAAAGATGAATGCCCGAAGCGCACACGCACAAAACACATGGTCGAAAATCTCTTTAGGTTTTTTGTTTCTGGAAAGAAGCAAATGTCCTATAAAACATAACAAATTAATACCATCGCTACCCTTTCTCTAAAAATTAATACTAGATAAAGTAACCGAAAAAGAAATATTGACAACGTAACAAAAGCCTTAGCTAAATCTAGAAAAACAATTAGACCCTATGATATCTTCCAATACAAAATAAAATATATCAACTCTTTTAAAAATTAGAAAAAAAAAAAAACTTATGTATTATATACTAAGTGAGTATTCTAAACGAACATAATTAAAGAAGGAAATGATCAGATTTCAATATCCTAAATTCCTCAAATAGTGGACTTAAATCCAAACTTAAAGCGTCTCACATTATTCTCCATTGTTAGAAAAAAAAGCAGGACCCAAAGTTTTTTTCCTTGGAATGCCGGGTTATCTAATAAAGCCTATGCGCTAAAACCCTCTTACAATTTGCAACCATATCTGCAGAATCAACCTAAATTTCTTGCTTTAATAAAAGATCCCAACCAAACTGCAAGATCGATCCATCAATTGATTTTTTCCCGTTGCTTGGCATAATGAAATCAATTTTGATTCTTCTGTTCTTCTTTCCATTTTCTATCACTTCAAATTCTCCATCGAAATCTCATTTATATCTGTTTCCAGATCAACATGGGAGGGGCTTTCCTCTAAAATCATCCGTCCATCGTCATGGAAGACATGATTACCTTGAGATTTTTCCTCAAGCTCAAAATCCTCCAAGTCTTCCTTCTTGAAAAGGGAATTTAAAACTTCTACCTATTGCTTCTAAGCTCAAGGACAACCATACCAACGGAAATTAAAGAAGTGAGATCATTTTTTGGTTGTTCTTATCGAGGACAACACGATGCTGGCTTGTTCAGCTCGATCGTCAATCCACAAAAATCGCCGCCTTGACAGAATTCACATTTTATGCCACGTTCTAATCGTTCTGCTCTTTTCCGCTCAACCTGCACTTGATCCCACAGAAATAAAGAGCATTTCCCTTCAATGTAAAAAGCTAAGAGATTTGCTTGTCGATCTTTGGAAATATACGTGCAGTGCAAAAGATGATCTACATCTGCAATAAAATCTTTCGGGTTAAAAAAAAAATCTATTAAATAAGAAATCTTGCAGGGAATTTATGGAAATCTCTGCAAGAATGGTAATGGTCGCAATCTTGGTTGTGATCTCCATACATGGACCTTTCGTCTGTCATAGTAATTGCGACCCATCACATCCACGCTTTCTCTGGCGGCCAACGTACTATTTATGCCGGACGAACTCCTTGAAATCCTCTTCCCTCAAATATGGAAGCCTTTGGATAAACAGGACATCCTAGTACCTTGGGTTGCCAAAATTGGTTCATTGAACGGTTGGCCCTGGGCTCAATTTTCGCCCGGCACTACTTTTTTGTCCCTGCCTAGGTTTCTCTCTAGTCTTACAACTCATTAATCTAAATTTTGGCGTTTCATTTAATTATTTATTAATTACATAGAAAGTTAAAGATTAATATTTAATACTTAGTGAAAAAAATTTCATTAAATTGCATAAGCATAGAGTTTATCAAAAGCTTTGTTTTAGAGGAAAATATTAAATATTATTGATTAAAAAAAAAGGAAAAGCGAGATTGGGGCGGGGCAGGCTGGCCCGGCCTCTTTGTTATTATTATTATTTTTTCACTTCCGTTTCTTTTCTCTTTTTCTCCTGGGCCGGGCCAGCTCGCCTCCTTCCCTCTTTCTGGCCCAGCCTCCCTCCCCAGGCGTACTTCCTTCCTCCGCCGCCGCATCATCGGGGACAGAAACCGACCTCTCAGGATCTCCATCCAACACCACACAATCATTTACTGCAAGTGCAAGGATCTCCATCATCCGTCACCAATTTGTTCGACTTTGACTTCGGATTGACCTCCTTCACCAAGACCTGCTTCATCTGCTGCAAGGAGCTCGGTAAGCCAATCAGAACTCTCAACGCCACTGCCTTTCGGCACGTCCGAGACCAACCCTTCCTCATCGGGGCCGACATCAAGCACGACGTGACCCCCACTCGGGTCCATTCCAAAGGGGTCGAACACGAACACGAACACAAAATGGGAAGTTCTCGACAGATTCACTCCGAAACGTATCTCCATGGATTTCGACTTCCAAGCCCCCCTCCCCGGGAACAAGAGAGGGTGTACGCGTGCGGAAACCGGCTATCGCCGGAGGAAAAACATAGGGTTTAGAGAAATTGGAGACATGGGTTTTCATCCCAAACGAGCGAACCTGGATCCGCATCATGGGCAAGCGTCCGAATTCCGAGCTCACCACGTGTTGCGATGGACAGCGAGGGATCCCAGGAAGGGTCTCGGCAGGGGGTGATCCCCGACGGTTTCGAGAAGCGACCGGGCAGAGGCAATCAGGGGAGATCGAGAGGATGCGGTCTTGATTTCGAAGGGACGAGGTGAATTTACCTTTTTTAAGGAGCAGATAAAATTCCAACCGAGAAAAATAAATTTGATTTTTTTTATGAATTGAAGTGAACCAAAAATATATGAAGTTTGGGTTTGGTTTGATTTTAGTTTGATTTTCGGTTTAGTTCTTAATATCCTTATCGAACGCCGGGCAGCCTTAAAAGAGAGAAGGGCGAGAGCTCTTGAGAGGGGAGATACGGAAGAGAAATTAGAGGCCGAAGAGAGAGGTTGAGGGAGAGTGAGCTGTGAAATAGAGTTTTAGGGAGGACAGAGAGAGTGAAGGAGAGAGCTTCCAGTAACCGAAAAAGAAATACTGAAAAAATAACAAAAGTCTAGCCAAATCTTGAAAATCAACTAGATCCTACGGTATCTTTTCAATAAAAAATAAAACGTATCAACTCATTTAAAAACTTAAATATAATACAAATGATAAACTCATGTATTATATGCAAAGTGAATGTCCTAAACCAACTTAGTTAAAGGAGGAAATATCAGATTTCGTTATCCTAAAAATTCATCTAATAAAAGACTTAAATCCAAACTTAAGGCATCTCACATTATTCTCCCTTTATCAGAAAAAAATGTCCGCCCCGAGTTGCTTTTTTTTTTTTTTTTTTAAATGTCGGATAATCTAATAACGCATATATGCTAAAATCCTCTTCGAATTTGGAATCATATCTGCAGAATCAGTCAAAATTTCTTGCTTTAAGAAAAGATCCCAACGGAACCGCAAGATTAACCCATCAATTGATTTTTTCAATGGCCTGTCGTAATGAAATCAATTGATTTCTTTTTTCTGCTCTTCTATCCATTTTCTGTCGCTCCAAATTCCTGCGCCCAACTCTCATTTGTATCTGAATACGGATCAACATGAGAGGGGCTTTTCTCTAAAATCATTTCTCTCCATCGTCATGAAAGACATGCTCACCCTGAGATTCTTCCTCAAGCTCAAAAAATTCTCCTTGATGTTGACACCTAAATTTTGACCAAGTATTTAGATTTAAATTTCCTAGAAAATTAGGGACTAATTTGGCCCTAACAAAAAGGATTTTTGCACCACCTAAGTATTAATATCATTTGTCTTTGCTAAGCTTTATTTTCCTTATTTTACACTATTTTCGGATAATTATTATTATTATTTAAAAAAAAAAAAAAAAAAAAGAGGAGGGAGGCCCACACGGGCTGGGCCTTTGCGCCCAGCCCCTTTTCTTTATTTTTCATGGGTTTGGGCCCATTCGGCCCCCTCACCCTCATGACTCGGCCCGGCCCTCTCCATCTTCTTCTTCTTCTTCCCTTCTTCTTCTGCCCTGCACGTGTGAAGCAGCAGAACGGAGCAGTGAGGAAGCCATGGCCGGCGACGGATGGGACGCTTTGCGGGCGCCATTAATGCAGCCGAGTGGAGCAGCGCGAGATCCGGCGAAAGATCCGGACGCCATCAATGCAAAGCAGGTTGCGTGGCACGCGGGCAGCTGAGGTCACGCCGGTTCGGCCGAGGGAGAGCCCGGCTGGGCGCCGAGGACCGTCGGTCGGAGCACCTCCGTCGACCGGACTCCTTGCCTATAAATAGAGGGGTCGAGCAAGCAACAGAGGAGGAAGACAGAAGCAAAACAAAGAGGAAGGAGAGATCTAGGGGTGAAGCGAGAACTCAGAAAGCCTTCCTCGGAGAGACTTCCGAGGTGGCCGGACGAGCGACCGCCGATCCGAGGGAGAGCTGTGAGAAAGTGAGTGAGATCTGAGGGAGAGGAACAAATCTGAGAGAGAGAATAGAGAAAAGAGAGGGTGTTCTAGAAAACCAGATCTGCAGAGGGAGAGAAGGCGAGGGTTAGAAGCAAGATCTGAGAGGGTGAGACCGGAGAGAGAGGGTGCTGCTCGGCCGAGTCCCGCCGCCGCGTGTGACGCTGGTTGCTCAGCCCGACGCCGTGGCTGTTCAGCCACCAACGACACCACCTGTTGGTGTCCTTTCCGTGAAAGAGAAGGAGACAGATCTGCAGAGGGAGAGAGGCACGGGACCGCGCCCCGCCGCCGCATCCGAAAGCTGCTTGACCCGATGCCACCACCGCTCCGCCGCCCCCACTGCCGCTCAAACACCGACGACGCCGCCCGCATTGCTGTCGCGGTCGTTTCTGCCAACGAGCCGCTCCCACCGCCGTTCGCGTCCGAAGCTGACGACTCCGCCGCTCACGCTCACGGATCTCGGCTAAACCTCACGCCGTCCTTGCTGCTGACCACCGTCCCTGCTGCCAACCGCCGTCGCCACCCGCCGCTTCGTCGTCCCGCCAGCTGGTTTCGCAGAGACCGCCGCCGCTCGCCGTGGCCGGGAGGCACTCGACCATCCCCCTTCAGCTCCGCGGAGGTGCTGCAACGGAGAGGGGGCACACGGAGTCGGGTCATGACCGGGTCGGGTACAAGGACCCGGTCGATCCGCTAGGGTTTGTTTGTTTTGTGGGATATGGGCTGAAATGGATTAGGCTTGTTGGGCCCTTCTGTTTTCTTGGGCCGGACTTGTTTTTATGGGCCTGACTTTCCTTCTTTTATTTCAGGTAATTTCCATGGGCCAAGCAGACTAAGCCCATGAGCCAGAAGCCTTGGTCATTTGACCCAGCCGGTGCCGACCCGGACCGGACCCGGATGACCCGACCCGGGTTCGGTAGGTTATTATAATAATATATTATTATTTTAATTATAAAAGTATTTTTATTAATAAATAAAAAGTATTTTATATATTTTATATTTTCCAAAAAGAA
Source organism: Angophora floribunda (assembly GCA_014182895.1). Taxonomy (NCBI): domain Eukaryota; kingdom Viridiplantae; phylum Streptophyta; class Magnoliopsida; order Myrtales; family Myrtaceae; genus Angophora; species Angophora floribunda. Next base: position 11,074,910 of record CM024708.1, read on the forward strand.
CAAAAAATCCAAAAATATTTCATATTTTACAAAAAGCCAAGAAAAACCCAAAAATGTTTATATTTTCAAAAGAATAAAACAGAAAAAGCCAAAAATACTCTTTTCACAAATGCATGAAAAATCCTTGAAAAATGAAAAAATACTAAACCTGAGGGTTTAAACAAGATTAGGTACGGAAGGGCATTAGTGATTAACTAAATAGTGTAATCAGTCTCCGATCTTGGTTTTACTGCAGTTTGCGCGGGAGTAAAATATTTCTCCCGATATTTTCTTTGGGTTTTGTCGACCACCCCAAACGATTAGTGGCGGCTCGCTTTTTAAATGAAATTGAATTGCGGGTTAAAAACTCGAACCTTAAGTCGTGAATTGGTGGGGCTTGGAGAGCGAAATTTGCTAAACCCCGACGAAAGCGTTTGGCGGCGAGCATTAGCCTCGGGACCTTGCAAAGGAGGTCGCGACAGCTACAGCGACTCCGCCAGGGGGACAATTTTTGTGGACTTAGGCCATTTTGTCTTGTTTAATTGTTTCCCTAACTTGGATATTTTATTTTTGTGCGAGTATACTAATTTTGTTGAAATAAATTTTTGTGCTTTGCAATTTCCTCTGATTAAGTAAGTTTTCTATCATTGTGCTTTGCAATTTACTTACTTCCTCTTATGCCTTGGTCAGTCCATGATTAATTTTGTTTAGTTATGATTTTAATGCCATGATCACCCCTTTATTTTAAAAAAAAAAAAAAAAATTGAGAAAAAAATGTTCAATTCATGCATTTATTTCCCCCAATTATGCCATGAATTTCTTGTTGGAATTTTGTTTTTTTTTCGAAAATTTCCCGTGCCTTAAAAAAAAAAAAATGGTGCAAAATTAAAAAAAATTGCCAAAAAAGAAAAAAAAAGCGTTCAATTCATTAAGTTTTTGTAAAAAAAAAAATTGCAAAAAAAATGTTCAATTCATGCCTTTATTTCCCCGAATCGTGCCATGAATTTCTTGTTTTGAATTTCTTTTTTTTAAATAAAAATAAAATTTCCCGTGCCTTAAAAAAGAAAAATGGGGCAAAATGAAAAAAAACTTGTTTAAATGTTTTCCTAACTTGCGTTCTTTTCTTGCAGGTAAATACTAATTTTGTTGAAGTAAACTTTCCTGTATAAATTATTGTGCATGCTTTAAATGTTTTAGCACTACACCGTGGCACACACACCCCGCCTGCCCATGGGACACAGGCCGTCATAGGATATTTTAGGATGGTGTTAAGAAAGATACTGGCGCCTCAACGCGAGACAGCGATGTGGAGGTTGCCTTTCTTTTCCCCGAAATTTTGGTTAGAGCCGAGGTTGAGAGAATTTGGCACGAACGCGAGACTGCGCCGGTCATATTACCTCTTAACCTCATTATACATTTCTAGTTAGAAATCGAACCTCACGTATCATCCGCATGTCTATGTGTTTATTGTGATATTTGGGAGTGAGGTAATTTCCTAACCATTTTTATTTGGTTATTTACTTACGTTCCCGGACCCATGGCAATTGAGGTCAGTCATTTAAGTCGCTTGTTTTATATGCGATGGGTAGACACGACGTCCAGTTCATTCCTGCTCCCAAGAAAGAGCTCCTCTATTGATTAGGACCAGTTAGATCAACCCAGTCAAAAACATGTTGAGGATAAAATCAGCCATCTCTTCCCATTGCTCCAAATTAGTATCCACTCTAGAGTCATGCAAGTGATCCCCCATTTCTAGTGTCCTGAGACCTCCACTTTCATACTTGGCAAATTCGAGCTTCCCCAACTCTGGACAAATATAGAATTACCATCGGAATGCCTCTAGGAAATGAGTTCATGCCAACCCAGTAATTTGGTTAGCTCGATTTTTTTTTTGTGACTCCTTTAGTAAGGAGGGTTTTTAAGGCTAATTGGGATGTTTGCCCACTATCGTTTTTAGTTGAATTTTTTGAAAAAAAAAAAAAAAAAAAACAACCCATGGCAAAAAAAAGGAAAAAGAAAAAAGAAAAAAAGAAAGCAAAATTTTTCTCCTGGCCTTCTTTGGGTTCATCATCATTCCACATCGAAAAAATGCTATAAATCCTTTAATTGCATGGGTTGTCAATCAAATTTGTGCTGGGTTGAATTTCGGTAATTTGGCTGGCTAGATTTCATAAAAAAATTGTGACTCCTTTGGTAAGAAGGTTTTTTAAGGTTAGTTGGGATGCTTGCCCACTATCGTTTTTAGTTGATTTTTTTTGAAGGAAAAAACAACCCATGGCGAAAAAGAAAAAAAAAGAAAAGCAAAATTTTTCTACTGGTCATCTTTGGGTTCATCGTCGTCCCACATTGAAAAATAAATCCTTCAATTGCATGGGTTGTCAATTAAATTTGTGCCGGAATGAATTTTGTAAACATGGTTTTACTAGAAAACATAGAAAAATCTTGAGGGTTGCGCCAGGAAATTTTACAAATGCAATATTTTCTCATATCAAAGAATTCGGGCATTAAGAATTTCAAGCACCCACTGCAAGGGTTTCAAATCTTAGAAAAGTATGCCCTCAATAGGATATACTCTTGTTGGTTTAAGTGAACCTTGTTCCCAAGGCATTCCTATGGTGTGCTAATTTGTTTAGAAAGAGAGAAGCTCACTTTGCACTGAATTATCACAACCCGATCCCTTTACTTGGTCTCGCCAGGATCACTTCATATTATCCCTACGGGTTGGCTTGTCAATACAGAGCTCTCTTGGAAATCCCTCCACTGCTCAAGCCCGTTTTATTCCCAGTCCTCTTAATCACATGACCCAAGATCACTAAGAGGAAAGCCGCATCATCAGGATGCATGGACAAAATGCCACGTTGAAAGGGTCATCATGCCTAGGAGACTGAGAGGACAAGAGAAGGCTCATCATGCCTCCCCACTCTACATTCTCAATCACCGAGTCCTTGGCAATCTACAATCAGTAATCCCAAATGTGATTGACAAGCCAGCCTAACAAGAGCAGATCGAGTCTTTCGAGTGGAGTTCAGGAATGAGCTGGACACGTGTCTTTGGGCTAGTCCCAGAAAGCAAACAACTTTGCAAGACCGAGGCTCCTCATTGCATATAAAATGGTGGTCATAACCCCCAGTTTTTGTATTTAGGAAATTTCATTTCATTTCTAGTCCTGATGTTTAAGGACTTTTGTTAAATATCTAGCATTTCAATTCTATCATTTCAATTCCAATTTTAGATGATTAGGAATGTCTTGTCCTTGGAATCCTCTTTTGATAAATAAAAGTGACTGGACCGTTGCCATGGGTCAATATTCATTTATCTTGTGCTCACACATGCCTTTTTTACGATATCAGGTGATCATGAATCGCCAACCACCAGCCGTTCGTACATGGCCACACGCAATTGCAGCTGATCGAGGTGATGTGCAAAATTGCATTACTAATATTGAAGATGACGTGGGACAAATCCCCATTGACCTTCGACAACTCTCGAGGCAAATGGAGTCTGCTCAAACCAGGCTCAATTTCATGACTACCCTATCACGAGGGAAAGCACTTTTGACACTTGCAGACAAGCAAAAAGGTGACCAACAAAGTAGACATTTTGCGAAGATCATGAGTAAGTTGAAATGAACTGTGGGATCACTACCCCTTTCGATCTGTCCAACTACATTGCTGTCAAAATCCCAGAGGAGCTCAAGGTGCTTAAATACGAGGCATTCACCAATGCTTGTCACCTAGAAAGCTACCTGCAAGCCTACCTGGTCCAAATGATGATTTGATCATACCAATCAAATCTGATTGGCCCCGCCTTGAGATGGTACATCGTGAGGAAAATCACTCTTCTCAAGACTTGGGAGGAGTTGATTGACATTTTCCTTAAAGAATATGACTTTGACGTCAACATCGCCCCACCTCACAAAAAGCTTGTAAGCAAGAAAATGATGAGGAAAAAGTCCGTCATGGCATCTACTGCAGTAGAAAGAGACTTGACAGCCCAAGATGGCCCAGAACAAAAGAGACCAATAGGAGGAAACTTCGAAGCGATTCTGTATGACAGAAAGGCCACCAAACAATGCTCCATTAATGGGAGGCTTCCTACCAGGAGAGGCAAAGAACCCGAAAACATGGTTGAAGCTGTAAAACCCGTCCAAAATCGAGGCACCAAGACGCTACTTCCCAAACTTACTGCAAGAGCTAGGGTCCAAAGGGCACTAGCACCCATCAACCTAGGGAATGAAGCTCCACCGTCTCTCGGTGCCCTTGACAAGCTCAAGCTGGCAGAACAAAGGGCTTTACTCAAGAGATCTGGACAAGGTGTCAAGAAGGGAAAGCCGGAACAATCCAAGCCATCACCTACCACCAGACAAGTGCAAAGTCTGACAACCGATGAACTGCCATGCCGAGGCTTTGAACATCACCCATGGTATAGCCCTATGGAGAGTTGCCAGCACTATATAGATGAAGATGACCATTCACATGGTAACCAGCTCTTGCCCGCATACGGATCCCAGAGCTTGCTAGGTGGAGGAACGCTCGTCCTTCATGATTTTCCTTCCAATGGGCTACTGAATTTGTCACCCAACTATTTGGGTAACATAGACGCCTCATCCTCGGTAGGAAATTTTGACCCCAAAGAAAACGATGAGATGATCTCAGAATAATCCAGCTTCCCTGAAGGAGCAGAATTTAATGCTGCCATGAAAGGATTGGCAACACAGCAAGAGGAATGGTTCCTTAACCGAGATGCGGCAACCCCATCTCACCTTAACAGAATGGTGATTCCCGAAGGAATGGAAATTGTTGATTTCCATAAATATAACGGTACGACTTATCCCGTGACCCACTTGCAATATTTCCTAGCCAAAACGAGTCGGAACGCCGACCAAGCACCGTTCATGACTCAAGCCTTCCAAGAAAGTCTTATTGGGTCAGCGTTGCAATGGTTCTTCTTGTCAAAGACCTACCTCGTGCATGATTGGGGTGTGATGTCCTCTACATTCCTACATCAATACCAAGACAAGATAGGATTTGCGTTCCCCCACAAGAATTTGGTTCACGTCAAAAGAGGACCAATGGAGAATTTCCGAGCATATGCAGAAAGGTGGGAGGCTTCCGTGATGCAAACTATTCCTCGGTTGGCTGAGGAGGAAATGATGAAGCTGTTCATAAAAGCTTTGTCTCGTAAGCTTCGTTCCTAGTTGGATGGAATGCACTTCTGTAACTTCAACGAAGTGGTCCTCTTGTGCGAATACTTCAAGTCTACTGGGGGCAAAGAACTCAAGGGTACTTGATTCAGGGGTCGACGACAGCGGCTATCAAGATCCTCCCTTTCACATGAGTTTTCATGGGTTTCAGTTGTTTTTATGATTGCCCATCCTATCTAGTGTGTTAATACATCATTTTCCATTCCAGTAATGTAATTTGTTTTTACTAGTGAATGTACAGTTTCAACATTTCATTTTGAGAGCATGAGGGGGTACCCCAAACTGGCCCAGTGATGTTATCCAACCATGAAAAAATATCATCCAAGGAAAATCCTGAGGGCTGGGCTTTCTCATGCTTCCTCCAAAAACATGCTTGTAAAATCAAAAGCATTTCATTGCAAAACAACAACAAAAATTTTCAAAAAATGTGTCGAATTTAACCCTGTTTGTTTTTCTGATTTACTTATTTCGTGTCTCAGAACATCATCCCCTAAAACAAAAAGGGGGCACTTGAAACCAGCACGTCAGGTCCTAGGGATATGGACTCAACAAATTCAGGAGTATTCTTCCAAGAAAACCAAGGGAACAAAAGACAAGACGTAATAGGTATATGCACACGATCAAACTCGAAACATGTAGATCGTAGTAGCTCAAGAAAAGCTTCCAGAGACATTTCCATCATGTTGCTTTTGGCCTCCCCCATCTCTCAAGTTATCTCGGCAAGCCGTACCTAAAACTCTGCACAGGCTACCTCCCATCAGTGCAAGCCTAAGCAGTGGTTCTTTCTCGCAACATACTCCAAGAGATCGAGCATTGCAATTTCATAGGCCGAATGTTCAACTTCGGCAAATCGGAAAGCACTGAAAATGAACTCATTCTTTTCCCCTTTAATTGGCTACTGTCAACAGGGAGAAAATCCAGATAGTTGAGGCAAATTCTAACCATCTGTTTCAGATGATGACTTTCGTTCCAGACACATGCTCTGTGAAGAAGTGATTACCGACAGAAAATTGGAGGTTTTGATCATCCGTCTCATATTCCATAGAAGCTTGAGGCACATGACTTTGCCAACGCTGTTGATATCCAACAACAAGAGAGGAAAAATTTCCACAGTAAGGGTGTTGAAGATGGATCGACCATCATCGGCCATTCGTTTAGGGCCATGAGCAAGGAGGGCCAACCAAAATGAAGCACCAAATTGTTCCAGGAGGACGAGCATTGCAATTTCATAGGTGGGACGTTCAACTTCGGCAAATCAGAAAGCCCGGAAAATGAACTCATTCGCTTCCCCTTTGAATTGGCTACTGTCAACAGGGAGAAAATCCAGACAGTTGCAGCAAATTCTAACCACCTGTTCTAGATGATGACTTTCATTCCAGACACATGCTCTACGAAGAAGTGATTACCTACAGAAAATTGGAGGTTTTGATTGTCCATCTCAGATTCCATAGAAGTTTGAGGTACATGATTTTGCCCAACGCTGCTGATGTCTAACAGCGAGAGAGAAAAATTTCCACAGAAGAAAGGCGAACGGATCGACCATCGTCGGCCATTTGTCTAGATGATGCGCCAAACCTTGGCAAGGCCATAGCAATCACCAACATTCAAGATGCCGATGAGTCATCGAATACAAACTTTGCAAAAGGGGTAACTTGGTATCGTTTCCAATCCCCCCATCCAACTTTATTTCTAACATATTTTCCCTATTTTTGACAGGAAGCATCGGTGTTTTTTTTTTTTTAAAAAAAAAAAAAAAGAAGAAGAAAAGAAAACTAACTTGAAAGGTTAATTCGAGCCAACCGATACTAGTCAGCCAAGCACCTGGAGATGACCCATGTTAATTTCACCTGACTTGGTGTAAAAGGACATGTCATTTTAGCAGCCGAATCCCTTAAATAAAAAAAGGGGTGCGCCTATGGACACTGCCGGCGCTTTAGCCGAGTGATATCCGGGATTGGAGTGCCAAGGTCCGAACGGGGGTTCGAATCCCGAAGCGGCGATAGCCGCATGTGAAGAAAAAAAAAAAAAAAAAGGTTTTTTTTTTTTTTTTTAGAGAAAACGAAAAAAAATTTTAAAGAAAAAAAAAAAAAAAAAAAAAAAAAGGTTTTTTTTTTTCCTTCTCCTTTTCTCTCTCTTTGGTTTTTTCTGGCATACTGAGATCGAAATTTTAGTATCTCATGCTCTCTTTAAGCATCAGGACCCTAGGTCTATCCTATCATTTGCAAACTGACAAAGAGTAATGTTGTATCATCTCCAGTTTTTCAAACTCTGAAAAATTCATACATTAACACATTTCCTCTCATTCTTTGTAGGGTCATCTATCCGCCAAAAAGTGTGGATGACAAGTGCAAATCGGCTAAGGGTAATGTTGTATCGTCTCCAGTTTTCAAACTCTGAAAAATTCATACATTAACACATTCCCTCTCATTCTCGTAGGGTCATCTATCCGCCAAAAAGTGTGGATGACAAGTGCAAACCGACAAAGGGTAATGTTGTATCGTCTCCGCTTTTCGAATTCGAGAAATTCATACATTAACACATTCCCTCTCATTTTCTGTAGGGTCATCTATCCACCAAAAGTGTGGATGACAAGTGTAAACTAGCTAAGGGTAATGTTGTATCGTCTCCAATTTTTCAACTTTGAAAAATTCATACACTAACACATTCCCTCTCATTCTTTGTAGGGTTATCTGTCTGCCAAAAATGTGGACGACAAATGCAAACTGGCGAAGGGTAATGTTGTATCGTTTCCAATTTTTCAATTCTGAAAAATTCATACACAAACACATTCTCTTTCATTCTTTGTAGGGTCATCTGTCCGCCAAAATGCGGACGACAAATGCAAATCTGGTGAAGGGTCATTTGTCCGCCAAAAGTATGGACGACAAATGCAAACTAGCGAAGGGTAATGCTGTATCGTTTCCAGTTTTCAACTCTGAAAATTCATACACTAACGCATTCCCTCTCATTCTTTGAAGGGTCATCTGTCCGCCAAAAGTATGGACGACAAATGCAAACTGGCGAAGGGTAATGCTGTATCGTTTCCAATTTTTCAATTCTGGAAAATTCATACACCAACACATTCCCTTTTATTTTTTATAGGTTCATCTGTCCGCCAAAGGTGCGGACAACAAAGCAAGAAGAGAAATGTCAAACTTTAATGACGACATTGGATCAACTCTCCCAAGTGAAACAGCGTCCTAAGCTTTGCCAAAACGGATAACAGGGGCAAAAACAAATGTACTTGTCCAATCAAAGATGGGATTTTCAATCCCAACTGATCATTCATGTGTCATTACCCTTTGAGTAGTGACAATCCATGAACACTCTTTTTTAATGATCCCCATATGTTCGAACACGTCTGCAGAGACAATTTTGCATCTCATGCTCTTAGAAAGTTTTCTTCTTTTGAGAAAATTCAAATCATTCTAAGGTTGCAAACTCTTTTGTGCTTACAGTAATCCATGCCTTTTCAAAATGGATTTTTCGCATGATGATTTTTGTTTGTCTAAGCCATCGATTCCACTGAGGCTTACCAAATCAAGCAGTTCAACGAATGATGCGAGATCAATTGAGCATGCTAAATGAGGTACATCAGGATAATGAAAGGCAAACCATATCCTACACACAGTCCTCTGATTGAACATTTGTGAGGTGAGCATAGGAAATTCTATGTCTACAGGGTAAAGAGTTCTCTCGCGGATGGTACGATAACCAAAGTGATGAGGGGCATTTCATTTCTCCACCCTAAACACTACAGGTTATCCATTCCTTAACCCTTTTGAGCCTCATGCCATTGTGAAGTTTCTTTCATATTACCCCTGTCAAGAACCACCCCACACTAGGGCAGATTAGAGGAAAGGACGGCATCACAAGGTGAGAAAATAGATAGAAATTTTCTTGCTTGAACTTGCATCAATCTTTGGGTGTTTTTATTCCATATGAACACTCATGATAATTTAAGTGCCATAGAATGACGAAGAGCATATTTGGTCTATACATTTGTATCCATTATATAACCCCTTTGAGTCTCGTAATTTCATTTCAACTCCCCACATTGGGGCAAAGAGAAGATTACTATCATTCAAGCGGCATAAGCCAAGCGGCCATTTGCAAATGAAGACTCAAGAGTCTAAGACAGTCTTGAAAAAAAAAAAAAAGAAGAAAAAAAGAAGGAGAAAGAATGAAAACTAGGGGCATGAAAAAGCAGTGTGCCTGGTAAAAGCAAGGCTAATGCCCTCAAGAAAAAATGATGCTCGAGCAAAAAGTCTCTATAAAGACGAGCTCCATCAAGGAGGAAAAAGACCGGTGGCAACATCAAGATGATCACCACCCCTTGTACATATTTTTGAGCCTATAAATCCATTTGTTTCTCAACCCATGAGCCAAATATACATTGTGTCCCTTTGAAAAAGTCTCTTCTGACTAGGGCACTTGAATTAACATAGGAATTCATATGTTTATAACCATCGCTCGAAGAAGTACGAGCAGGATCATTCCTATCTCTTTTCGCAGGGTTCTTGACTTGTAAACCCGAAGATGGCTGTGCAACATTCATTTCGATAAGCTTTGACCTTCATGGTCCCTTTTGCTAAGCCTTTGACCAAGCCTACATTACGGTCCTAACAAGACCTCTCAGATTGGTAAGTCGTACCATTTGTGAGAATATTCGGATCCCTGTCGCCATAATGATAGTGAAAGGGTGAGATTCCTATGATCCCGCATTAATGGTTGGGACAAAATAGCCTTTTCAATGAGAGTGAGTGGAAAGCCCTTTCAGACTGAAAGCCCCTCATTTGACATGTTCAAGACAACCTCATTCCGAGTATGAATTGTCTTTCTGAAAAATTTTCCCCAGTGGGACTTTGGTGATGAAAACTGACAAAAAATTTGTCATGCATAAATCCTATTTGAATTGAAAAATTTGCAGTATGCACAAATCAGTTGCACATATTGCATATTTGTCTGATAGGAGACATACTTCCAGAGCAGAGATATCATCAAGCCAGCAAACTACCAGGAGGTGGGAGACCTTCAGGAGTATTTGAGGTCCGTCCTCAATATTCCCAACTTACCAGGAGGTGGGAGACCTTCAGGAGTATCCGAGGCCCGTCCTCGATATTCCCAAACTACCAGGAGGTGGGAGACCTTCAGGAGTATTTGAGGTGCGTCCTCAATATTCCAAATTTCCAGGAGGTGGGAGACCTTCAGGGATACTTAAGGCACGCCCTCGATATTCCCAAACTACCAGGAGGTGGGAGACCTTCAGGAGTATTTGAGGTGCGTCCTCAATATTCCAAATTTCCAGGAGGTGGGAGACCTTCAGGGATACTTAAGGCACGCCCTCGATATTCCCAACTTACCAGGAGGTGCGAGACCTTCAGGAGTATCTGAGGCGCAGCCTCGATATTCCCAACTTACCAGGAGGTGCGAGACTTTCAGGAGTATCTGAGGCGCATCCTCGATATTCCCAACTTACCAGGAGGTGGGAGACCTTCAGGGATATCTCAGCTGCGTCCTTGATATTCTAAAGGCGACCGGAGATAGCTTCGGGTCCTTGGCACCAACTCATTGCTCGGAAAGGCGACCGGAGATATGCTTCGGGTCCTGGAAAAGCAATCAATCGTCGAGGCGACCGGAGATAGCTTCGGGTCCTTGGCACCAACTCATTGCTTGGAAAGGCGACCGGAGATATGCTTCGGGTCCTGGAAAAGCAATCAATCGTCGAGGTGACCGGAGATAGCTTCGGGTCCTTGGCACCAACTTATTGCTCGGAAAGGCGACCGGAGATATGCTTCGGGTCCTGGAAAAGCAATCAATCGTCGAGACGACCGGAGATAGCTTTGGGTCCTTGGCACCAACTCATTGCTCAGAAAGGCGACCGGAGATAGCTTCGGGTCCTGGAAAAGCAATCCATCGTCGAGGCGACCGGAGATAGCTTCGGGTCCTTGGCACTAACTCATTGCTCGGAAAGGCGACCGGAGATATGCTTCGGGTCCTGGAAAAGCAATCAATCGTCGAGGCGACCAGAGATAGCTTCGGGTCCTTGGCACCAACTCATTGCTCGGAAAGGTGACCGGAGATATGCTTCGGTCCTGGAAAAGCAATCAATCGTCGAGGCGGCCGGAGATAGCCGGGTCTGGAAAAGCAATCCATCGTCGAGGCGATCGGAGATAGCCGGGTCCTTGGCACCAACTTATTGCTCGGAAAGGCGGCCGGAGATATGCTTCGGGTCTGGAAAAGCAATCAATCGTCGAGGTGACCGGAGATAGCTTCGGGTCCTTGGCACCAACTCATTGCTCGGAAATGCGACCGGAGATATGCTTGGGTCTGGAAAAGCAATCAATCGTCGAGGCGACCGGAGATAGCTTCGGGTCCTTGGCACCAACTCATTGCTCGGAAAGGCGACCGGAGATATGCTTCGGGTCTGAAAAGGAATCCATCGTTGAGGCGACCGGAGATAGCTTCGGGTCCTGGCACCAACTCATTGCTCGGAAAGGCGACCGGAGATGTGCTTCGGTCCTGGAAAAGCAATCAATCGTCGAGGCGACCGGAGATAGCTTCGGGTCCCTTGCACCAACTCATTGCTCGGAAAGGCGACCGGAGATATGCTTGGGTCCTGGAAAAGCAATCAATCGTCGAGGCGACCGGGAGATAGCCCGGGTCCTTGGCACCAACTCATTGCTCGGAAAGGCGGCCGGAGATATGCTTCGGGTCTGGAAAAGCAATCCATCGTCGAGGCGACCGGAGATAGCTTCGGGTCCTTCGCACCAACTCATTGCTCGGAAAGGCGACCGAAGATAGCTTCGGGTCCTGGAAAAGCAGTTTCCCCATATCATCAATCACAGGTACGTTTTCTCTATCAGCATCATATAAGGAAATATCTTGGTACTTGCCAAAAACTCGGGGTTCGCACCCCAAATCACTCTTTCCTGGTAAGTAACTACAGGTATTTTTCTTATCCATTTTAGTATGTATTATGCATTATTGCCTTTTTTACTTTGGACACTTGGTCCTAGGTGAACTATCATCTATTGCATATACATGGAAAAAATTTAGGTATCAGTTCGTCTTTGAAGGCAACCTCTGCGAACTCACTTTCAAAGAGGGGCAGCTGTTGACACCTAAATTTTGACCAAGTATTTAGATTTAAATTTCCTAGAAAATTAGGGACTAATTTGGCCCTAACAAAAAGGATTTTTGCACCACCTAAGTATTAATATCATTTGTCTTTGCTAAGCTTTATTTTCCCTTATTTTACACTATTTTCGGATAATTATTATTATTATTTAAAAAAAAAAAGGGAAAAGAGGAGGGAGGCCCACACGGGCTGGGCCTTTGCGCCCAGCCCCTTTTCTTTATTTTTCATGGGTTTGGGCCCATTCGGCCCCCTCACCCTCATGACTCGGCCCGGCCCTCTCCATCTTCTTCTTACCCGCACGTGTGAAGCGGCGAACGGAGCAACGAGGAAGCCATGGCCGGCGACGGATGGGACGCTTTGCGGGCGCCATTAATGCAGCCGAGTGGAGCGCGCGAGATCCGGCGAAAGATCCGGACGCCATCAATGCAAAGCGGGTAGCGTGGCACGCGGGCAGCTGAGGTCACGCCGGTTCGGCCGAGGGAGAGCCCGGCCGGGCGCCGAGGACCGTCGGTCGGAGCACCTCCGTCGACCGGACTCCTTGCCTATAAATAGAGGGGTCGAGCAAGCAACGAGGAGGAGAGACGAAGCAAAACAAAGAGGAAGGAGAGATCTAGGGGTGAAGCGAGAACTCGAAAAGCCTTCCTCGGAGAGACTTCCGAGGTGGCCGGACGAGCGACCGCCGATCCGAGGGAGAGCCGTGAGAAAGTGAGTGAGATCCGAGGGAGAGGAACAAATCGAGAGAGAGAATAGAGAAAAGAGAGGGTGTTCTAGAAAACTAGATGCGCGAGAGGGAGAGAAGGCGAGGTTAGAAGCAAGATCCGAGAGGGTGAGACCGGAGAGAGAGGGTGCTGCTCGGTCGAGTCCCGCCGCCGCATGTGACGCCGGTTGCTCGGCCCGACGCCATGGCTGTTCAGCCACCAACGACACCACCCCGTTGGTGTCCTTTCCGTGAAAGAGAAGGAGACAGATCGTAGAGGGAGAGAGGCACGGGACCGCGCCTCGCCGCCGCATCGGAAAGCCGCGGACCCGACGCCACCACCGCTCCGCCGCCCCCACCGCGCTCAAACACCGACGACGCCGCCCGCATTGCTATCGCGGTCGTTTACGCAACGAGCCGCTCCTACCGCCGTTCGCGTCCGGCGACAACTCCGCCGCTCACGCTCACGGATCTCGGCTAAACCTCACGCCGTCCTTGCTGCTGACCACCGTCCTTGCTGCCAACCGCCGTCGCCACCCGCCGCTTCGTCGTCTGCCCGGCTGGTTTCGCGAGACCCGCCGCCGCTCGCCGTGGCCGGGCACTCGACCATCCCCCCGGCGCCGCGGAGGTGTTGCAACGGAGAGGGGGCACACGGAGTCGGGTCATGACCGGGTCGGGTGAAGGACCCGGTCGATCCGCTAGGGTTTGTTTGTTTCGTGGGCTATGGGCTGAAATGGATTAGGCTTGTTGGGCCCTTTTGTTTGCTTGGGCCGGACTTGTTTTTTCTTGGCCTGACTTTCCTTCTTTTATTTTAGGTAATTTCTATGGGCCAGGCGGACTAAGCCCATGAGCCGAAGCCTTGGTCATTCGACCCGGCCGGTGCCGACCGGACCGGACCGGATGACCCGACCCGGTCCGGTAGGTTATTATAATAATATATTATTATTTTAATTATAAAAGTATTTTTATTAATAAATAAAAAGTATTTTATATATTTTATATTTTCCAAAAAGAACAAAAAATCCAAAAATATTTCATATTTTACAAAAGCCAAGAAAAACCCAAAAATGTTTATATTTTCAAAAGAATAAAACAGAAAAAGCCAAAAATACTCTTTTTCACAAATGCATGAAAAATCCTTGAAAAATGAAAAAATACTAAACCTGAGGGTTTAAACAAGATTAGGTACCGGAAGGGCATTAGTGATTAACTAGTGTAATCAAGTCCCCGATCCTAGTTTCTCTGGTTGCGCAGGAGTAAAATATTTCTCTCGATATTTTACTTGGGTTTCTAATCGACCCACCCCAAACTGATTAGTGGCGACTCCTTTTTAAATGAAATTGAATTGCAGGTTAAAAACTCGAACCTTAAGTCGTGAATTGATGGGCTTGGGAGAGCCCGGCTAAACCCTGACGAAAGGCGTTTGGCCGAGCCATTAGCCTCCGGGACGCAAAAAGGAGGTCGCGACACTTGAAAAGGGCATTCAAAAACTTATAATTCTTGCCTTTGTGCTCAACAATAACCTTATCAACGACAATTATACAAGTGTCGGCCATTGTATGGTTTTTTGTTGACGAGGACAAGATGAAGCTAGCTTCATCACCTCGATCATCAATTCACGAAAATCACGCTTTAACAGATTTCACATTTTATTCTCGTTTAAAATGGAACTTCAATTCGTTATGTGAAAAGTCGTTTGACTCATGACATAAGGGATCAAATGCGCAGTGAGGAACGATTAGATCAAGCAAAAGAAGCCATGGATCATCTCGGCAAGCAAACGAATGTGATTTTGCGTGGTGAGATGAACTGGGATGACAAACTGGATGGCCCACTGATCGGCCACTCAGTCAGCAAAGAGGGCCTGCTCGGCCTTGGCCCGGTCTTGGCCCGGTCCCAGAGCGCTGGCACCATCAGCCGGACCCCGCATTCGATCTGCTCCATCCGGAATAACTTATGCTTGCTAGGGTTCTTCCACGCCGTCATTACCTGCCACGGCCTGGCCAAAAGACGGTTACAGTCGTTATCAAGAAAGACACAGGCGCTTTCCTCGTCATCGCTGTCGCTGTCGTCGTTCTCGAGGAGTGAGCGGGGAAGGTCGTGAAGATGTAAGGGTGGAGGTCGCCGAGGAAGAGGAAGGGTGTCTCGAGGGAGTTGCACCACGGAGGGCAGAGCAGTCGAGGGAGCTGGTCGGAGGAGGAGGAGGATGCGTCAAGGTTGAGGGCGGAGTAGTAGGACTGGAGGTGGCAGTGGAGGGCGTGGATGGCGGCGGACAACTGGGTTGATGTGGATTAGGAGGAGGAGGAGGAGGAGGACAGAGAGTCCCGGAAGAGCGGGAGGAGGGCACTCTCGAGGGCGTCGAACCACTCAGCGTGGAAGTTGGTGAAGCGGCGGGTCTTCTTGAAAGGGTTGGCTGCGTGCAAAACGGTGAAAAGTATCAGGGAGGGAGGATTGCATGGCTAGGGTTCCGGCCAGTCTTTTCTTGAAACTAGAGAGAGAGAGAGAGAGAGAGATACCTGCAGATTTGACCAAATGTTCAATCTTTGCGTTAAACATTCATCCAAAAGAAGTCGTCGACCTCAAGAGACAAAATGGATATTT
Source organism: Angophora floribunda (assembly GCA_014182895.1). NCBI lineage: Eukaryota > Viridiplantae > Streptophyta > Magnoliopsida > Myrtales > Myrtaceae > Angophora > Angophora floribunda. The sequence continues at coordinate 11,090,531 of CM024708.1, forward strand.
TTTCTATTCCAACGGAAGCTGAGTCTTAAACAATTAAAATTCCAACTTCTGTCACGCAAAGATTGACCAAATGTTCACTCAATATACTGTAATTGAGCTCATCTACAGCTCAGGTTCCTTCCCCCTGCTCAGTGAATGCTCGGCTAAAACATGCAACAGTCTAGCAGTTATCTTGACGGAAGTGATGACATCAGATGTCCGCAAACCGCGCTAGGCAAACATGAGAAACAAGGAGGGAAAAAAAAACCGAAACACGAACTTCCCAAGACGTGCATAGGAGCTGGTTGTGAGGGCGGAGAGCCCCGTGAAAAGGCTTGGAGATGGGGCTGGAGAGGTTCATGGTTGGTCGGATGGAGGCGGGCAGAATAGTGAAAGCTGTGAACGAGCGGCCAAGTGTCATCCGACTCGCTCGAGCGTTTTGGTAAGAACGAAAATGGAGGTAGAGAGAGAGGCGAGAAAGAAGAAAGAGAGGCTAGGGAGTCTCGGCTTCAACTAGCAATAGCAAATGATGATGTTGATGAGTTACATAACTTAATCGGGGAAGAGCAAGAGCTGTTAGATCGTGTGTCTGAGGACCGCTTAGCAAATACTCCTCTATATCTTGCTACAGCCACCGGAAAAACCCAAGTGGCCATGGAGATAACCATCTTGAAGCCGTCGTTCGCTCAGAAGCTGAATTCAGAGGGTTACAGACCCATGCACTTGGCTTTGCAATACAAGCATTATCAAACCTTCATGGCACTGATGACCCTTGACCTCGAGTTGATTTGAGTCCGAGGACAATGCAGGATCACCCCATAGCATTACGTGGCCAAGAAAGAAGGAATCAATCAGCTGGAGCTCCAAGCCAAATTCCTATGTGCTTGTAAAGCATCCAATGAGTCAATCTTGAATTGGAAAGACGAAGATGATCACAGTCTTAGACGTTGTTGAGTCTAAAAAGATGACCGTCTCAGAAATTTCAGCGTCAAAAAAGCTAACCAAGGTATGGCTCATCAATTTCGTGTTTATTCATGCTTTTTTTGTTTGATACTTGAATTTGACATAATTTAATCTACGAACAAATATTATGATAATGAAATACCAGGAGTTGAAAAAACATGGATTTAGAAACATTCAAAGAGAGGAGATTTGAACTATATTTTGTGCAAAAGTATATCACCTATTGTAATCATTCAAAGGTTAACACTTGTGGATAAGTGTTCATCTAACAATTGACATTTGATATTGTTATAGAAATGTCCATAAATTTGCTCGCTTGAAGTGATCCATTAGAAACATAAAAAATATCAACAAAAATGATTTTTGAAGCTATATGATATATTTTGACAAAAAAAAAACTTACATGATATATTATAGGTGAATATTTCACATGCTTCCTCTAATTCGGCTTGCATTTGAAGTATTATTTCACATCTATTGACAATGAGTCTTATATGATTTTTACATTCGTGTGATTTCCTTGTACTTTTCAGTTTCAATTTTTGGATTGGACATGTATAAGCATATGAGAGTCGTGGCAATAGATAAATCTAATTTTATGCAATGGGGGAAGCTGAATAAGAGAGAAAAACGTGTATAGATCCGTATAATGATTGGGACAGGACTCGATAAAAGGACTAGAGAGAGAGAGAGAGAGGTAAAATTGAAGGGATATATACTTCATTTCGTTCCCTTTGCATTTCTTCTAGATCAATGACCTTGTTCACAAGGTTCCAAATCACCGGCCAGCTCGTTGGGTATGTGAAATTGAATTGTAGTGCCCATCAAGATCTTGCGGAGGAGTGACGACCTCCTATCGGCAACTCCTCTCTATCACAATTTTTAAGGAGGCAACTAACTGTTTTTGAGAAGTTTGCAATTTGGTTCGGCCTCCAAGATGAGTCCGCTCAGAACAGGATCCTTGTAGTGGCTACCTTGATTATGACTTGTACTTACCAATCCGAGCTCACTCCTCCAAAAGGATACTGGCAAGATGACTCTTCAAATTCCCCGGCCAACTTTACTGTCGTTGCTGCCAATTCCAGTGGCATTGCCGTTGAAAAACCACATCAAGCCGGAAAAATTATCATGAGCGGCAAGCATCTATACGAGTCCACGGCCTTCAACAGTATGATTTTCTTGGCCTGCATCATCACAATCTGGATCACCGCTATGCCCCTATTTCCCTACACTATCCCGGTTTACTTGCTAATGTTGATTCTCAGAATTACCTACTTTACTACCGCTACAGTCGGATTCCCGAAATCCAATTATTTCGCAGCAAATCTCACCGAGGAATTATATATGAGCGCGCTGGGTGTCGTGTTGGCGGTTGCCATGATCTCGTGGTTGAAATACTTTTGTTATAAACTCCAACTCCAAAGAGATGCCCCAGGGAGACGCGTCGGCAACTTGAATTGAAGGACTGGAAATAGTTTGAAAGTATTATTTACTCTTTTCTATGTATTCTTCTCCCGTATGCTTATCATCTATGTCTCTAGTGTTGACATTTGTAAGAACCGGACTCTTATTACTAGTTGCATGCAAATCAGGACTTTGGAATAGCTTATTTTTTCCTAGTCCAACTTTGATGCAGTGGAAACAAAAGCACTGACTTGCAACTCGCAAGCATGAATGCCTAAAGTGTACACACACAATATGCAAGGACAGAAATCTCTTTAGTGTTTCTTTTAGTTGTAGAAAGAGGCCAACTGCGTGATTCTTAAAACATAACAAATTAATACAGTTGCAACGCTTTCTCCAAAAATTATTACTAAATAAAGTAACCGAAAAAGAAATATTGACAATATAACAAAAGCCTAGCTAAACCTAAAAAAACAACTAGGTCCAATAAAACATAATATATCAACTCATTTAAAAAGTTAAAAATAATAAAAAAATAAAATCATATATTAGACACTAAGTGAATATTCTAAATGAAATTAATTAGAGAAGGAAATGTAAGAAATCACTATCCTAAATTCATCAAATAAAAGACGTAAATCCCAACCTAAGGTGTCCACATAGTTCAACCTCGAGTTTTTGAAATGTCGGATTATTCAATAAAAATATGTGCTAAAATCCTCCTGGAATTCGGAACCGTATCTGCCAAATTAATCTAAATTTCTTGCTTTAAGAAAACATCCCAACCGAGTTGCGAGATTGATCCATCAATTGATTTTTTTTTTCGTAATTTCCTAGCATCATGAAATCAATTGTGGTTATTCTGTTCATCTTTCCATTTTCTATGGCTTCAAATTTCTTTGCCCAAATCTCATTTGTATCTGTATTCAGATCAACATGGGAGGGGCTTTTCTCTAAAATCCTCCATCGTCATGGAAGACGTGCTCTCCCTGAGATTCTTCTAAGCTCAAATCCTCCTTCTTGAAAAAGGGAATTCAAAAACTTCTACTTCTTGCTTCTGAGCTCAACAACAACCTTATCAACCAAAATTATAGAAAAAATCGATGAAAAGTTTGTTCAGCTCAATCATTAATCCACGAAAATCACCGCCTCAACAGAATTCACGTTTTATGCCACGTTCTAATTGACCTACACATTTTCGGTCAACCTGCACCTAATCCCACAAAAATAAAAGGCATCTTTCTTCAATCTACAAACTAAGAGATTTGCTTGTCGATATTTGGAAATATATGTGTAATGCAAAGATGATCTACATCTGCAATAAAATCTTTCAGGTTCAAAAATCCATTAAATAAGGAACCTTGCAGGAAATTCATGGAACTCTCCGAAAAAATGGCGTCACGATTCTCGGGGGTGATCTCCATGATAGGCTTAACCATCTCGACCATCCGTCTGCCATAATAATCGAGACCATCACCTCCACGCCTTCAGTGGCTACTCACGTACTGTTTATGCCCCCGGAACTCCTCAAAATCCTTCTTGCTTGAATATTAAGTCTTCATATAAGCAGGACATCCCAATAGTTTGGATTGCTGAAATAGGTTCATCGGATGGTTGGCCTTGGGCTCAATTTTCCCACGGCCCTACTTCTTTGTCTCACCCAGGCTTCACTCCAGCCCTTAGACACAAAGTCAGTTTGCAAGAGCGTCCAAAGTCAGCCGCATCCAACCGAATTGCTGCTCCAGGTTCTGTCGAGATGCTCGCCATCAAAGCCTGGAACCCCGATCTTTGTAAATGAGGCAGTTTTCACAATTGTTGTTGTTAACCAAACATCTCATTCCCACAATCTTCCAGATTTATAATCAACCCGACACAATGGAGACTAGAAGCATGAGTCTTAACTTCCTTGGGAAAAGTGTTAGAAAAATCCTAAACCTTTTGTATTGGTACCGATTTAATCCTAAACTTTTTATTGTTGCCAATTTAGTCTTAAATTTTTTGACTTAGTACCAATTTAGTCCTAAAACTTTTGACTTAATGCCAATTCAGTCATTTCGACTAATTTTGGCTAGATATTGCTAATATGGACACCGCTCGGTTGACGTGGTGTAGATGGCGCTAATATAGATAATTTTTAATAATATTTTAATAGTTTTTGAATTATTTATTTATTTTGTTTTGTTTTTCCTTTTCTTTTTTTCCCCCTCTCCTCCTCCCTCCTCCCTCCTCCATTTGGTCGCCAGCTAGGTGATCAGCCTGAGGTGAGGACCTCAACCTTGTCGGCTACTAGTAAGGCTCAAGCCCTTACCAGCAACTACGAGGGTGGCCTCATGCTAGGCAGGCGAGGCTCACCCTCACTAGATCTAGCGAGGGTTGAGCCTTGCTAGCCATGGGCAGGCTTGAGCTTGCTAGATCCAGCAAGAGCTCGAGCCTTGCTAGCCCAGTGTAAAGCCACTAGCAAGATCTTGAGCCTTGCCAATGGCCAGCAAGGTCGACCTCAACCTTGTCAGTCCTTGCCTTTGGTCGATTGCCCAACTGGTGACTAGCTAGAGCAAGGAGGAGGAGAGAGGAAAAAAAGAAAAGCAAAAAGAAAATAAATAAATAAATAATTCAAAAAATATTAAAATATTATTAAAAGTTGTTCACATTAACGTTGATCGGCTGACGATGCATCCATGTCAGCAATATTCGGTCAAAATTAGTTGAAAAGACTAAATTGACAGTAGGTCGGAAGTTTTAGGACTAATAGTCACTAATAAAATGTTTATAATTGAATTGACATCAAGTTAAAAGATTTATGACTAAATTGGTACTAATAAAAAGTTTAAGACTAAATTGACACCTATGTAAAAGATTTAGGACTTCTCAGTTCGTGTCTCTGTAGCTTCACTACCCTTTTCTAGTAGGTCATTAGGGGTCGGTCTTAACATCATATCCCAGTGATTTTGGCGATGGCTTCACTTCCCTTTGCTAGTGCTTGTATAGGGTCGGTTATTGGAGCCTTTAGTGCGGCAAATTATATCTAATCCTACCATTCCAATTTAAAATAGATCATCCACGTCATAATCAAGGAACCGTAAGTGATGTTCATACGGTGCTCATACAGACAACATCGAGTTGGCTTTGCCTAAGGCATTTATTATCATTTGTTTTTTGGTTAGCCATCAATAATAAAGCCTGTAGATGGTCTTAAAGGGAGCCCCCATTATTATAAACCTAGATCCTAAGTTTTGCCAGTAGTCAAGATTTTTCTATTCTTGGAGATAAATCAGTAGTCAAGATTGAAGATGCTATTAATTAGTCAAGCATGCAAAGTAGATAACCTTTTGCGTCTCTAGAACGGGATAAAGACATAATAACACATCCACCGGATACATGATAGCGTAGTAAAAATACGAAAAGGAGTTGACCTATAGCAAGGCAAACAACAAAAAAGAAGAGAATAGAAGGAGAAGTTTGTCCTGTAAATGGCATAGATATACTAAACTTATTTTCAGTCTCCTATCATCCTTAGGCTTTATAATTCTCGGGCCTTCAGAGCATTCGGGAAAAGGAAAGAGAAGAAGGAAGTCTTTTGCATGTGGTTCCACATACATATACTCGTAATATTAACCCTAATTTAAGTTAATCGAAGAAGTCTAATTATCCTAAGCTACTAATTTTTAATCTGATTTTTTTTCCTTTTAGTATCATTGGATGTCATTTCTCCTAGAAAATTTACAAAAAAAAATGTTAAACATATTAGATGAATTTCAATTCAGTTATAAACTTTTTAATTCTACCAATTTAGTCTTAAATTTTTGATTATTTGCCAATTTAGTTTTTCAGACTAATTTGGCCCAAAATCCCTGAAGTTGGCAGTAGCCGTTTGACGTGACACAACCGATGCCAACGTTGATGATTTTCATGAAATTCTAAAAAAAATTAAATTGACTCTTATAATAAATTAATGACTTTTTGGGTAATTTTCCTTATTGCTCTTTTGTTACATGAAATTGTGGGGAGCAGACTATGAGGCTGTCTTGAAAAATCACAACTACACCCACTCTGGCACACAAAGGAGGTAATTACTTAAACAGTGAGGACGATAACAGTTCCAATGCTGGAGTTCAATCGATAGCATCCTCCACATCTGATTGGACTTTTTTTTTTTTTTTTTATTTCAAGTCTTCCAGTGGCCAAAACAAAACTTAGTGGCTAAGATTATTTAGACTTCGAATAATCTAAATTTTGGCTTACGGGTTAGGAATCTTCGCATGCATGTTGTCTGACATGGAAAGACACCCCCCCCCCCCAACCAGTTTAATTGTTCCTACGGGATAAATCAGAAACAATGAACCACCTTCAAAAGAAAAGCCATTTCAGTCACTCTTTGTTGCTTTTTTGGTAAGAAAAGTCCTATTTTCACTCCTTAAAAGTCATTCTCTCGAAAAGTCAGTGCTTTTCTTTTGAAGAGTGAAAAAAAAAAGGGTCAGTGTTTTAAGTAGAAGGAGTTCTTCAGCTTTAATGCTACAATCCAGAAAACCTTCGGGCATAAGGTATCACCACTAAACAAATAACATCAGGGAGAATTATCAAGAAAATCCTAAATTTATTGTAATTATCCTAATTCAATCCTAAACTTTTTGCAATTGTGTCAATTTAGTTCATCTGACCAATTTTGATTGGTCGGTGCTAATGTGGATGTTGGCCGGCGCCAGCCATTCAACCGCCGCTAACATGGATAATTTTTTATTTTAATAATATTTTACTTTTTTTTGAATTATTTTTTGTTTTCCTTTTTGTTTTTGATTGCTCACTCTAATAGTTTCTGTCTGATTAATAATTATGGAAAACTCAATTGCCAATTGCATTAGAAAGGAATAAGTACTGGAGAAACCACTAATGACTAGCCAGTTTAAAGATATTGATTTAATCTTCCTGACGAAAATGGGGATAAGTGTATAGAAAGGGCTTAAGCTTGGCATTTAGTCAATTGAAGAGTTAAAGTTTTATTAAGTTCTAATCAGATTATCGAGTTCACTGTAAGTGGAATTTGAGCAATGAAATTCTTATACTTTATACAATTTTAAGTAGATATCACCTTTGCGAACCGGGTGGGTGTAGTTGTGATTTATCAAGACAGCCTCAGCTGCTACTCCCAACAACATCAAGAAGTTGAAGAGAAATGACACGCGACGATATAAAAACCGAAAAGATCAGACCGCAAATTACCGGGCTAGGTTTAATTAGACTTCTTCGGTCAATTTAAATAATCTTGCTGACTTGGCTCAGGCATTGTGTTACTTCGCATGTAAGTTCTCCGACAGAGAAAGATCCCCCAACCAATCAAATTGTTCCAACGTGATAAATCATAAACAATGATACCTTATCAAATTTGCGTGGACCATGGCACTATATATGATTCTGCAAGTTCTTTACTCCTACTTCCATCATCCATCATCAACGAGCAAACTCCCTCTTCTCCTACATTTCCCTATTAACAAGATTGGGCAAGAGTCTGGCCGAAAAAGAAGAACGAGAAGCTAGGGAGTCTCGGCTTCGACTAGCAATATCAAATGATGATGTTGCTATGCTACATAACTTAATTGTGGAGGAGCGATCACTCTTAGATTGCGTATCTAAGCACCCCTTCCCAAATACTCCTTTACATCTTGCCGCTGAAACTGGGAAAACCCAAGTGGCCATGGAGATAGCCATCTTGAAGCCATCATTTGCTCGGAAGCTAAATCCGGAGGGTTACAGCCCCATGCACTTGGCTTTGCAACACGAGCAATATCACACTGTGAGGGCACTAATGACCCTTGATTCAAAGTTGATCCGAGTTCGAGGACGATGTGGGATCACCTCTTTGCATTATGTTGCCAGGGAGAAAGGAGACAATGAGCTAGAGCTCCTGGCCGAATTCCTATGCGCTTGCAAATCATCCATTGAAGACTTGACGAGCCAATGTGAGACCGCGGTTCACATTGCCATCAAGACCCACAACCTCAAAGCATTTGAGGTTTTATTTGGATGGCTTATGTCACGCCTCGACTCTCGAGCTCGCGGTAACCCCTTCTCCATGGTCAATTGAAAGCGACGTCCCAGGACCCATCGACGACCATTCATTTTATCTTTGATTATGCGCAAGTGGAAGACGAACCATCCCCAGACAAACATACAATCAAACAGGGATAGAGGGATGAACAGCAAGAACAACAGCAACTACTCAATTATTCAATTTACTGGATTAACCAATGGAGGATCGTTTTCCGAATTACAAGCCCGACAAAAAGGGCCGATCCATCCTCTAAGCCAAATCAAATAGAAACTAGGCTAATCCAATTAAACAAGAAGAACCCTTAGGTTCAACATCATGGTCACTCGGACCCATCGGACTCAAGCTCCGTCGAGTCGATCATTGGAGGAGCGGGGCATGATCCTCCATTGCGGGTACGCCATTCTAGGGACCTGAAAATGGTTAACCACGACGGGTTGAGATAAAATCTCAGCGAGTTTTTCCCCCTAAGCCCCGGTTAGTACGCCAACTCAATTCGGGGTATCTCTCCAGAACCACCCCTCACTCAACCCCACAATAGATAACAGACAACCCGCAATCAAACAACCAACAACAGACAACCCACACTCAAACAACCACCAGGGTCAACGAATAAACACTATACGGTTCGCATGCAACCTTACCCGGTCTGCTATACCCTGCGCGTCAAATCTCATACAATGCAAACAAGGCACATGGCCGTTAGATGATACAGTTCATCACTCACATGCAAATCGCGTTACAAGCGATCTCACCTGGCCATTGCCACACCCTGCACGACTGTCAACTCATGCGTGCGTACCACAAATCATCATAACATTAAGAGCATGCGAATAATCAGAGCATCTCACACAACTTTCTCATGCCTCACATCCACACATATGCTCCGATTATTACGACCACTAGGGCCATGGCACAACCTTTTGGTTGGCGGTCTACCGGTCGAAGACCAGGCATCGTCCTCCCCCATGAGGCACGGCGACGTCACGGGCTCTCTCCCATCGACGGCATTCCTTATGGAGCATGGGGCCCGCTCACTGCCGCAGCCCCGCATCTGACCACTGTCAGGCGACCCAATGGTCATGGCACAACCCTAATGGGGATTGGCGGTCATCCAGCTCAACCGGGCTATCAACTTTAATCTGACCATGCAACACATCAGCAAACATTTCATTCTTGTCTTTGCTTTTGCTTGGTCGTGAATGCAACATCGCTCACGCACCCATGCTCATGCGACATGCCATTTCAAATAACCTATGCAATATGTCATGCGTTCTCACTGGACAATTTCCAAAATCCAAAATCCAACCAACACTCGATCACGCATTTCATCAATATTCACGAGAATAATTAACAATCGGCACTCCAATTAATCACAACAATCAAGAGCACAAAATCAAAAATAAGACTAAATTTAGCTTCTTCATGAACAAGTCTGTGAATGAATGCTCGTGAACAAAATGTAATTTTCCGATGAACAATTAAAACATTTAATCCATAAGTTAAACAAAAAATTAATTAAACACAATAAATCAATTCAATTAAATCAAATAATGCTTAATCAATCACATAAACACAATTAATCCCAAATTAAGCACAATTAAGCTTAATAAGCAAAATTAAGCTAATATAATCTTAATCATCTATCTAACCACCTATCTTAGGGCTAATGCAACTTAATTAAACCCCTTAAACCAAAATTAACACTAACTAACCAACCCTAAGCAAGTTTAGGCACTAAATAGGGATTAGGAGCTAAACTCACCCGTTAAGCGGGCCGGCGACACGGACACGGCGGCGGCGACGAACCCGACACCCGGGGACCTCTACCACGATGATCCAAGGCGGTCCCGGGGCTGGAACAGCAGCAACAAACTCGGAATACCCACTGCAACACTGAAAACTGCACTGCACAGGAGGAAAGTGGCTGACCGGAGGAAAACGGGCTGCCCGGAGCTCCGGCGAGTGGTGGGCCAGCGACCAACGGCACCTGGGGGTCGAGGGGGAACCACTTGTGGCTGGTATGGGCGGTGGTTTGGCTGGAATGGGAGAAAAACAGGTGAAAAGGCGGAACAAACCTGCTGCAGGTGGAATAGTGACGGTCCGGCAACAGCCGGCTTCCGGCGGCCGTACGGATCTACCGAAGGCCCTTTCCGGCGATCAGCTGACGCTATCTGAACGTAAATTCTCTTCCGAACACAACGGCAGGTGGTACGAGACGTGATTCAAACGGGAAGGCAATGAACAACTCGATTTTCGATGAAAGGTCAGAACTGAAAAACTGAAGGAAGGAAGAGAAACTAGGGAGAGAAGGGTGTGCGGTTTGGGGAAGATGAAGAGGAGAGAGAGAGTGAAGTGAGGCTGAAGATAGGCCTCAATTAAGGCCAATTAATGCTTGGCTCAAGTCCCCAAAACATGACATCATCTTCTCTCTCTTCCTTTTTGACTTTTCTTCAAAATATCCAAGGGCATTTTGGTCATTTCCACCTTGCACATTTCCCAATGTGCCCTTGGGCTGAAAATGAAAGGCGGGCCTAGGAAACGGGCCGGAAAATGAATAAGGAACGGACTCAGGAATTTATTGGGCTCGAATTGGCTCAAGGTTAGACAACGGGCTCGGAAGGGTAAATGGTCGGTTTGGCCCAACGGGCTCGTTTGTTTGTCTCGGTCTTCCATGGCGGCTGTCCCACCTTGGGCATGAGGGCCTCGCTGTTCTTGCCCAGCCCACGTCCTCGTAGGCTCGGGTTCTTTGTCCAAAGTCCCTTTTTCCAAATACCCGGCTTAACTGGCACTGTCAACTGTCGCAGAAGCATTGTCCAAAAGTCCTTCTCGAACATTCCCGAAAATTCGAAGTCCGATATTAGATTCTCATGCCATGTCAATTTCGCCCGAATGCCATTTTGGTATTACTCAGACTGACAGGCGGCTTTGAGGATTCACGTGTAACCGGCTCGTGCCAATTCACGTTCAAGACTTCTCGACACATGGACGTCCTTGATTGCATGAAATTGCGAAGGATCGATTCTTATTTCAAAGTACACGATTATCAAGGATCGACATAGGGCCGTTCACGGGTTCGATAACAGTAGATGGAATCACCCGTCGTCCCATTATTTCTGTTCGCGAATCGACTTCTATTCGTCCTTGGAATCGGCCTGCATATCTACAGGATCGTCCTTACGCAATTCTCACAATCGAGTCATTTTCCCAGGTCAAGTTCTTTAGTCGCACGAGTTCTATCCTCATTAGCCTTTCCCTTCAAGGTCAGTATCTTAGGAGTGATCAATTCCGAGTGAGATCAGCCAATAATGCATTGGTAAAATTCACGTTCATTCCTCCCTCAAAGGGCTCAAATTTCAGGATGTTATAGCTTAAGCGAGTCCATCTAACCGAAATCTTGGGTTGGAAAGACCAGGATGGTAACACCGTCTTAAAAATTGCTAGGATCAAAGTACAGCAACTTCAGCAGCAAGTTGAGCAGCAACTGCCGCTTGAGCAGCAACTTGAACAGCAGATATGTGTGCAGTCTGAGGTATAGTTCATCCATTTAATGGATATTCATGCTTTTATTGTTCAATCCTTGAATACGACATTCTCTAATCCAGCAGATATGTGTGCAGTCTGAGGTATAGTTGAAAATACATGATGTTAGAAACATTCAGTAAGAGGATATTTGAACGGGATCACCTTGTTTGTTTGTTTTTTTATGGAGAGAAGAAAAGGGATTGGGAGGGATGGACATCACGAGAGGATAGTCTCCACTCTTAATTGAATGCAGTTTTCACAGGTCGATCCATTCTTTTTACCTTCGGTTGTTTACTTAGTGATTACTCTAATCATATTATTTCTCTCCAAACCACTCCATCCGAAGGTATAATAAATCTTTTTATGCCATTCAGATGGATTGGAAAAAATAGATCAACAAGTAGTTCTTTTTTTTTTAATAAAAAAAGTCATATGCTCCTATTAAGATAGTGATAATATTAGTATGTAGAGTATTTTTTATATTTTGTTCAATCTAATAGTCACATATGGGCCTCTATGAAAACCCAATTGAGCATTGGAAATTAAAAATTTAACATTGAATGATATTAAACTTGTAAGATAATGCTAATTGGTATTTGACCTAAAAGATTCACTATAGTCAAAATACTCACTTAATCTAGTAATCCTTGAAATGGATAGTAAATAGAATCTTCACAATAATATTGTTAAAACCTATCAATAGTAATCCCATTTCCTTGTTTGGAAAGAAATTAATGATATTCAGTGATGTATTTTAGCTATTATCAAACAATTTTTTACTTCTATTTTCAACGCCTAAGATTATCCATGCTAGCACTCGTTTTTCAGATTTATCAAAACAAGTCCATACTTCATTTCGAAAGTTGCTAGTGAGAAAACTATTTTAAGCTCATGATGCTTCTTATTTGAGTTCATTTTGATTGGCCTGACACTGTTTTGGTTGGAGGATATAGAGAAATTGGACGGGAAACAAAGGAGTTATATAGAGATCACCTTGCTCATAGTTTAGACAGTGGCAAGAAAATGTATAGTTAAAAATCGTTTCCCTTGGGACCCCTATAAAACTTTGTTTTTAAAGAGCTCTAGATCTCACTAAGTTGGATGGTTTTGGATGAATACTTCTCTTCCAACTCTTTTTGTCATAATACACTCCTACCTTACACAACAGTAACTTAATTCATCCTTTTCCAGTATGTTGTTTTTCATATTGATTAGCAAAATCTCTTTCCTCCTTTTGTAATCAGTCCATCCAAACATATTGAATATGATTGAAGCTAGTGAAATGGAAGCTAACAAGGACAATCCAACACAACTGTAAAAATAATCAATTTTTGGATGGGAAAATTACTCCCCAACTAGTTGAATTTTATGAATAAAGGATATAACCATACACATCTATGGTAGCCTTTCTCTTCATAGCAAAAGGACTCATGTACTAAAGTCATAAACCTTTCAGTTCACTTGACCAAGTCCTAAACTTTTATGAAAAATCATAGTCCGTTAGGTCAACATTCTACGAGTTTGCTTATGTTACAAGTCACATAGGCAATTCCTAGCCATCATGTATATAATTTCGGGTGAAATGATTGAATCACACTTTTCGAAAACACTTGAGACTCCATTACATGGGTTGAAATGATTGCATTATATAAATAAGTTTTAGTAAACTTGTTCCAATAGTACATCAGTCATTGCATCATGATTATAGCTCAAACTTAGGGAAAATGAGATGATGAGTGTTATAAATTTCGTATGGTGCCCACTTGGGGACTACGGCCTTTTTTTTTATCAATTGAGTTTCATAACTTTTATATGACACTTATTTGAATAACATAACTTTTTTTTAGATCATTGGAGTGCCATATAATTTTTCAATCGATCATTTGAATAGTATAACTTTGTAAAAGACATTCATCATAATTGTCATGTCATATCAGATTTCCGACACTTCTATAGTCATTCTTTTAAAAAGTTAAGTCATTCAAGTAATCGATTGGAAGTTATGGCATTCAAATGATTGGAAAAAAGAATTTATGGCCCACAAGTGAGTATTGTATGAAAGTTATCACTTGTGGTATCCTTATCTCCTTATACTTATATAGCATGAGCTGACTTTGTGCACAGTAGTGAAACTAATGACAAAGCAGTGAACGAAATCCAAGGCATATATGCTTCATTTTGTGCCCTTTGCATTTCTTCCAGATCATTGAGCTAATGATTGGGAATCTCAAAGTACCTCCGAAAATCTGCTGGTTGATTGAAAAGATGTTAGGCTGGGCAATAAGAATTGGCAACTTTTCTCTATCACAGTTATTGAGCATGGAACTAACTGTCTTTGAGAAGTTCAGAATTTGGTTCGTCCTCCAAGATGAATCCGCTCGGAACATAATCCTTGTAGTGGCTACCTTAATTGCGACTATGACTTACCAAGCCGCGCTCACTCCTCCAGGAGGATATTGGCAGGATAACTCTTCAAATCCCATAGCCAATTCCACTGTCGTGACTGCCAATTCCAGCGGCATCGCTGTTGAAAAACCACATAAAGCCGGAGACATTATCATGAACGGCCCAGGTCTAATTATGTTCACAGCCGTCAACAGTATGGTTTTCTTCGCCTCCATCGTCACAATCTGGATCACCGCTCTTCCCCTATTGCCCTCCACCTTCCTGGTTTACTTTCTAATGCTGATTCTCAGTCTTGCCTACTGTGGTACCACTACAATCGCATTGCCGAAATCCGATGAAGTCGCAGGATTAATCATAATAGTATTGTACGATAGCATGCTGGGTGTCGTTTTGGCGGTCCCCATGATCTTGTGATTGAAATACTCCATATACAAATTCCATCTCCGAATAGAAGCTGCAGGGAGACGCGTCGGCGACTTCCTATAATTGAAGGATCGGAGATAGTTTACAAGTATTGTTTACTCTTAAATATTCTTCTCGCGTATGCATAGCATCTATGTTTCTAGTTTTGAGGTTTGCAATAACTAGACTTTCTCTATTTGTTTCTTGTAATGGACACATCTATTAACTCCCCAATCCCGAGAGGTCCTTATTCTTGCTTGAAGTCGAGACTTCGTGTAGCTTTCTCTTTTCCTAATTAAACTTTGATGTAGTGGAAACAAAAAGCACTATGTTGCAACTCGCAGACACGAATGCCTGAAGCATACACGTACAAAACACATGGACAGAAATCTTTAGGTTTATTATTTCTAGAAATAGGCCAAATGCATGATCTTGTAAAACATAACAAATCACTACAGTTGCAACCCTTTCTCTAAAAATTATTTCTATATAAACATACCAAAAAAGAAATGCAGAGAACATAACAAAAGTTTAACTAAGCCTAGAAAAATCAACTAGATCCTATGGTATCTTCCAATTAACTTGTGAAATTTTCTGTCCAAAATCACCACGGAACCTGTCTCCTCTAATAAAAATCGAATAATGACTTTCATTAAAAGATATTTTGTTGGCCAATCTAATTCCGCCACTCACAAATATGCAAAGCGTTTTCCCTCTCCAAGAAATCTCCTTTACGAATGGCTTTGGTTGGCTAAAGAACAATTGACAGAAGCAAATTTGGGTAGCTATAGCTTATATTGGCTGTCGCCAAGTCAGTAACATGAAAGTTTATTTGCAAAACAGCTATTTTCTATCGGAAAACATAGAATTAGTTGTGTCAAAATTGATTTAGAAACTTAGCAAAATACTTGCAAACAAACACCATCTATACGGAAAGCTTTGATCTCTAAATAGTCTAATCAATCATATTATTAATCAATAAAAAAGTTAATACCATTTGATTGAACTAAATGGAAAGTATGAAAGTATCGAATGTACATAGCTTTGCCTTATGTCGAAATACAATCATTAGATTAAATATTACATGAGATTAGTCGGTATGATTTCAATATGACCATCTAAACCCACGTAAATTATACCTCACTTCAACGTGGTATTAACAAAAACTACCACTCTCCAAAGGAAAAAAGTAAAATAAAGGAACAGCATACGATCGATGCAAGCAGGCTGAAACATCACCGTGATAAGAAAGGCGAAGTGAAAAGTCTACAAAGACTTGGACTAGCAACAGTCCGTGATGAACCAGCTTTGCTCAAGAAGGCATCGAACCAATGACTGACCCAAGTCTCCGAAGACTTGGACTAGCAACAGTCCGCGATGAACCAGCTTTGCTCCGAGAAGGAATCGCACCAATACTTGACCCAAGTCTACGAAGACTTGGACTGCCAAAGGCACACGCTAAAGCATTGGCGGGTCTTCTTTTCCACATCAGGATTGTCCCCATCTTCTTTTTCTTTGCTTTTATTGCTTTATATCCTTTCATTATCACTTTGCTTTTTTGACAAGATTTCCGTTGGATTCACGCGGCCAATTTCGCCGTGAATGACAGTTGAGGCCCCCAGCGAGTTAATTGCTTTGATAGTTGCCACCATTTGATAAAGATTCTTTTTTATTTTTTTGGCCAGAAGCATTTGATAAGTAGGGCTTCTGAACTTTTTTCCATGTCCGAATTGTTTCTCGAAGAAAAGATGAAGTGAGATCAATGGAGGGGAGGCAATGCTTGGTTTATTTATGTTGGATGATAGACTATGAAAAGCTTGTGATATCGTACGTGCCAATGCTTCACATATGACTTTAGTTGGCTAAAGAATGGTTGATAAAAGCTGATTTTGATAGATGCAGCTTATCTTGGTTGTTGTTGAGTTAGTGATGTGAAACTTTCGTTGTGAAGTGGCTTTT
Organism: Angophora floribunda; assembly: GCA_014182895.1. Lineage (NCBI taxonomy): Eukaryota > Viridiplantae > Streptophyta > Magnoliopsida > Myrtales > Myrtaceae > Angophora > Angophora floribunda. The sequence continues at coordinate 11,107,209 of CM024708.1, forward strand.
TTTCTATCGTGAAACACGGAATGTTTAGTTATCATGAAATTAATCTAGAAACTTAGAAAAATACTTACAAACAAACATCATCTACTCATGAATACTTTGATTTTTAAATAATCTAGCCAATCGTGTCATCAATTAGTAGAAAATCTAATACTATCTAATTTAACTAAATGGAAAGTACGAAAGTTTGATATACATATAGTTTTACTTTGAATCCAAATACAATCGTCAGATTCAAAATAGTATTAGCTACCACCTCATCAATCCTTGCCTTTGGTCGATTGCCCAACTGTTGACTAGCTAGAGGAAGGAGGAGGAGAGAGGAAAAAAAGAAAAGCAAAAAGAAAATAAATAAATAAATAATTCAAAAAATATTAAAATATTATTAAAAGTTGTTCACGTCAATGTTAATTGGTTGACGATGCATCCACATCAGCAATATTTAGCCAAAATTAGTCAGAATGACTGAATTGACACTAGGTCGGAAGTTTTAGGACTAATAGTCACTAATAAAATGTTTATGATTGAATTGACACCAAGTTAAAATATTTAGGACTAAATTGGTACTAATAAAAAGTTTAAGACTAAATTGACACCTATGTAAAAGGTTTAGGACTTCTCAGTTTGTGCCTCTGTAGCTTCACTACCCTTTTCTAGTAGGTCATTAGGGGTTGGTCTTAACATCATATCCCCAGTGATTTTGGCGATGGCTTCGCTTCCCTTTGCTAGTGCTTGTATAGGGTCGGTTATTGGAGCCTTTAGTGCGGCAAATTAAATCTACTCCTACCATTCCAATTTAAAATAGATCATCCACGTCATAATCAAGGAACTGTAAGTGATGTTCATACGGTGCTCATACAGACAACATCGAGTTGGCTTTGCCTAAGGCATTTATTATTATTTGTTTTTTGATCAGCCATCAATAATAAAGCCTCTTCCGAGCGCATCAATATTCTTTGGGCCATCAATACGCTGTCAGGAAGTGGGTTCTCCAAGGAGATTGCTCGATTCTCTTTTGGCGCACTTTGCTATATAATATGGAAGACTAGAAATGATATCCTCTTCCGAGCGCATGCTCTCTATCTCCCGGCCTTGAAACAATACCTTATTAAGGCGGTAAAGGATAAAGCGATTGCTTTTAAGCAGGTGGAGGACAACCTCAGTAATAGGAGAATGCAACGGAGTTGGGGGATAGACCACTGTATCTTTAGTACAAGTCTCGAGTGAGGCTTTTGTAGGGCCGCCTAGGCTCCTTTGAGAAGATGTAATCTTCCCTTTTCTTGTGCGACTACGGTACCCCTCACTCTAGTGACATGTTGTCCCGTAGAGTGTTTGCCGGTGCCATGGGTCTCTTTTCTGTACAGGATCTCTTGGTTGAATGCTTAATATACTTACCTTACCAAAAAAAAAAAAAAAAAAAAATAATAATAAAGCCTGTAGATAGTCTTAAAGGGAACTCCCATTATTATAAACCTAAATCCTAAGTTTTGCCAGTAGTCAAGATTTTTCTATTCTTGGAGATAAATCAGTAGTCAAGATTGAACATGCTATTAATTAGTCAAGCATGCAAAGTAGATAACCTTTTGCGTCTCTAGAACGGGATAAAGACATGATAACACATCCACCGGATACATGATAGCATAGTAAAAATACGAAAAGGAGCTGACCTATAGCAAGGCAAACAACAAAAAAGAAGTGAATAGAAGGAGAAGTATGTCCTGTAAATGACATAGATATACAAAACTTATTTTCAGTCTCCTATCATCCTTAGGCTTTATAATTCTCGGGCCTTCAGAGCATACGGGAAAAGGAAAGAGAAGAAGGAAGTCTTTTGCATGTGGTTCCACATACATATACTCGTAATATTAACCCTAATTTAAGTTAATCGAAGAAGTCTAATTAATCCTAAGCTACTAATTTTTATTCTGAATTTTTTTCCTTTTAGTATCATTGGATGTCATTTCTCCTAGAAAATTTACAAAAAAAAATGTTAAACATATTAGACGAATTTCAATTCAGTTACAAACTTTTTAATTCAACCAATTTAGTCTTAAATTTTTGATTATTTGCCAATTTAATTTTTCAGACTAATTTGGCCCAAAATCCCTGAAGTTGGCAATAGCCGTTTGATGTGACACAACCGATGCCAACGTAGATGATTTTCATGAAATTCTAAAAAAAATTAAATTGACTCTTATAATAAATTAATGACTTTTTGGGTAATTTTCCTTATTGCTCTTTTGTTACATGAAATTGTGGGGAGCAGACTATGAGGCTGTCTTGAAAAATCACAACTACACCCACTCTGGCACACAAAGGAGGTAATTACTTAAACAGTGAGGACGATAACAGTTCCAATGCTGGAGTTCAATCGATAGCATCCTCCACATCTGATTGGACTTTTTTTTTTTTTAATTTCAAGTCTTCCAGTGGCCAAAACAAAACCTTAGTGGCTAAGATTATTTAGACTTCGAATAATCTAAATTTTGGCTTACGGGCTAGGATTAATTAGACTTCTTCGGTTAATTTAACTAATCTTGCTGACTTGGCTCAGGCATTGCGTTACTCCGACAGAGAAAGATCCCCCAACCAATCAAGTTGTTCCAACGTGACAAATCATAAACAGTGATACCTTATCAAATTTGCGTGGACCATGGCACTATATATGACTCTGCAAGTTCTTTACTCCTACTTCCATCCATCATCATTAACGAGCAAACTCCCTCTTCTCCTACATTTCCCTATTAGCACGATGCGCAAGAGTCTGGCCGAAAAAGAAGAACGAGAAGCTAGGGAGTCTCGGCTTCGACTAGCAATAGCAAATGATGATGTTGCTATGCTACATAACTTAATTGTGGAGGAGTGATCGCTCTTAGATCGCGTATCTAAGCACCCCTTCCCAGATACTCCTTTACATCTTGCCGCCGAAGCAGGAAAAACCCAAGTGGCCATGGAGATAGCCATCTTGAAGCCATCATTTGCTCGGAAGCTAAATCCAGAGGGTTACAGCCCCATGCACTTGGCTTTGCAACATGGGCAATATCACACTATGAGGGCACTAATGACCCTTGATTCAAAGTTGATCCGAGTTCGAGGACGATGCGGGATCACCTCTTTGCATTATGTTGCCAGGAAGAATGGAGACAATGAACTAGAGCTCCTGGCCGAATTCCTATGCGCTTGCAAATCATCCATTGAAGACTTGACTAGCCAATGTGAGACTGCAGTTCACATTGCCGTAAAGAACCACAACCTCAAAGCATTCAAGGTTTTATTTGGATGGCTTAAGCGAGTCCATCTAACAGAAATCTTGGACTGGAAAGATCAAGATGGTAACACCGCCTTAAAAATTGCTAGGATCAAAGTGCAGCAACTTCAGCAGCAACTTGAACGGCAGATATGTGTGCAGTCTGAGGTATAGTTCATCCATTTAATGGATATTCACGCTTTTATTGTTCGATCCTTGAATACAATATTCTCTAACCTAGGAACAAATTTTATGATAATGAAATACCAGGAGTTGAAAATACATGATGTTAGAAACATTCGGTAAGAGGAGATTTGAACGGGATCACCTCGTTTGTTTTTTTTTTTTTTATGGAGAGAAGAAAACGGATTGGGAGGGGTGGACATCACGAGAGGATAGTCTCCACTCTTAATTGAATGCAGTTTTCACAGGTTGATCCACTCTTTTACCTTCGGTTGTTTACTTAGTGATTACTCTAAGCATATTTTTTCTCTCCAAACCACTCCATCCAAAGGTATAATAAATCTTTTTATGCCATTCAGATGGATTGGAAAAAATAGATCAACAAGTAGTTCTTTTTTTTTTTAATAAAAAAAATTCATATACTCCTATTAAGATAGTGATAATATTAGTATGTAAAGTATTTTTTATATTTTGTTCAATCTAATAGTCACATATGGGCCTCTATGAAAACCCAATTGAGCATTGGAAATTAAAAATTTAATACTAAATGATATTAAACTTGTAAGATAATGCTAATTGGTATTTGACCTAAAAGATTCACTATAGTCAAAATACTCACTTAATCTAGTAATCCTTGAAATGGATAGTAAATAGAATCTTCACAATAATATTTTTAAAACCTATCAATAGTAATCCCATTTCCTTGTTTGGAAAGAAATTAATGATATTCAGTGATGTATTTTAGCTATTATCAAACAATTTTTTACTTCTATTTCCAACCAACGTGTAAGATTATCCATGCTAGCGCTTGTTTTTTCAGATTTATCAAAACGAGTCCATATTTCATTTCGAAAGTTGCTAGGGAGAAAACTATTTTAAGCTCATGATGCTTCTTATTTGAGTTCATTTTGATTGGCCTAACACTATTTTGGTTGGAGGATATAGAGAAATTGGACGGGAAATAAAGGAGTTATATAGAGATCACCTTGCTCATAGTTTAGATAGTGGCAAGAAAATGTATAGTTAAAATCATTTCCCTTGGGACCCCTATAAAACTTTGTTTTTAAAGAGCTCTAGATCTCTCTAAGTTGGATGGTTTTGGATGAATACTTCTCTTCCAACTCTTTTTATCATAATACACTCCTACCTTACACAACGGTAACTTAATTCATCCTTTTCCGGTATGTTGTTTTTCATATTGATTAGCAAAATCTCTTTCCTCCTTTTGTAATCAGTCCATCCAAATAGATTTAATATGATTGAAGCTAATAAAATGGAAGCTAACAAGGACAATCCAACACAACTATAAAAATAATAAATTTCTGGACGGGAAAATTACTCCCCAACTAGTTGAATTTTATGAATAAAGGATATAAACATACACATCTATGGTAGTCTTTCTCTTTGTAGTAAAATGACTCATGTACTAAAGTCATAAACCTTTCAGTTCACTTGACCAAGTCCTAAACTTTTATGAAAAATCATAATCTGTTAGGTCAGCATTTCTATGAGTTTGCTTTTGTTACCAGTCACGCAGGCAATTCCTAGCCATCATTTATATAATTTCGGGTGAAATGATTGAATCGCACTTTTTGAAAACACTTGAGACTTCATTACATGGGTTGAAATGATTGCATTATATAAGTAAGTTTTAGTAAACTTGTTCCCATAGTACATTAATCATTGCATCACGATTATCACTCAAACTTAGGGAAAAGGAGATGAAAAGTGTCATAACTTTTGTATGGTGCCCACTTGAGGGTTACGACATTTTTTTTATCAATTGAGTTCCGTAACTTTCATATGACACTTATTTGAATAACATAACTTTTTTTTAGATCATTGGAGTGCCATAAAAATTTTCAATCGATCATTTGAATATTATAACATTGTAAAAGACATTCATCATAATTGTCATGTCATGTCAAATTTCCGACACTTTTATAGTCTTTTTTTTTAAAAGTTAAGTCATTCAAGTAATCGATTGGAAGTTATGGCATTCAAGTGATTGGAAAAAAGAATTTATGACCTATAAGTGAGTGTTGTATGAAAGTTATCACTTATGGTATCCTTATCTCCTTAAACTTATATAGCATGAGCTGACTTTGTGCATAGTAGTGAAACTAATGACAAAGCAGTGAATGAAATTCAAGGCATATATGCTTCATTTTATGCCCTTTGCATTTCTTCCAGATCATTGAGCTGATGACTGGGAATCTCAAAGTACCTCCGATAATCTGCTGGTTGATTGAAAAGATGTTAGGCTGGGCAATAAGAATTGGCAAAGACTGGGCAATAAGAATTGGCAACTTTTCCCTATCACAGTTATTGAGCATGAAACTAACTGTCTTTGAGAAGTTCAGAATTTGGCTCGTCCTCCAAGATGAATCGCTCGGACCATAATCCTTGTAGTGGCTACCTTAATTGCGACTCTTACTTACCAAGCCGCGCTCACTCCTCCAGGAGGATATTGGCAAGATAACTCTTCAAATCCCATAGCCAATTCCACTGTCGTGACTGCCAATTCCAGCGGCATCGCTGTTGAAAAACCACATAAAGCCGGAGACATTATCATGAACGGTCGAGGTCTAATTATGTTCACAGCCGTCAACAGTATGGTTTTCTTCGCCTCCATCGTCATAATCTGGATCACCGCTATTCCCCTATTGCCCTCCACCCTCCCGGTTTACTTGCTAATGCTGATTCTCAGTCTTGCCTACTGTGCTACCGCTACAATCGCACTCCCGAAATCCGATGAAGTCGCAGGATTTATCATAATAGCATTGTACGATATCATGCTGGGTGTCGTTTTGGTGGTCTCCCTGATCTTGTGGGGGAAATACTCCGTATACAAATTCCATCTCCCAAAAGAAGCTGCAGGGAGACGCGTCGGCGACTTCCTAGAATTGAAGGATCGGAGATAGTTTGCAAGTATTATTTACTCTTGAATATTCTTCTCGCGTATGCATAGCATGTATGTTTCTAGTTTTGAGGTTTGCAATAACTAGAGTTTCTCTATTAGTTTATTGTAATGGACACATCTATTAACTCCCTAATTCCAAGAGGCCCTTATTCTTGCTTGAAGTAGAGACTTCGTGTAGCTTTCTCTTTTCCTAATTAAACTTTGATGTAGTGGAAACAAAAAGCACTAAGTGGCAACTCGCAGACACGAATGCCTGAAGCATACACATACAAAACATATGGACGGAAATCTCTTTAGGTCTATTATTTCTAGAAATAGGCCAAATGCATGATCTTGTAAAACATAAAAAATCACTAAAGTTGCAACCCTTTCTCTAAAAATTATTTCTATATAAATTTACCAAAAAAGAAATACAGAGAACATAACAAAAGTTTAGCTAAGCCTAGGAAAATCAACTAGATCCTGTGGTATCTTCCAATATATGAACTCATTTAATAAAGTTACAAAAGTAGAAACAATAAACTCAAATATTATATACTAAGTGAATATCCTCAACCAACTTGAGTAAAGAAGGTAATTTTGGACTTCAATATCCTAAAAATCAAATAAAAGATGTAAATCCAAACTTAAGGCATCCCACGTCATTTCCCCTTCATTAGAAAAAAAGCTCCACCTCAAGTTTTCGAAACGTCGGGTTATCTAGCAAAGCATATGTGTTAAAATCCTCCGGAAAATTGGAACCATATCTGCAGAATCAATCAAAATTTATTGCTTAAAGAAAATATCCCAACAAAACTGCAAGGTCAATCCATCAGTCAATTGCCTGTCATAATGATATAAATTTTTGTTCTTATGTTCTTCTTTACATTTTTTTCTCACTTCAAATTTCTCCGCCCAAATATCATATGTATCTTCCGACCAAAAAAAAGAAAAGAAAAATTCTGATATGTATATGAATTCAGATCAACATGGGAGGGGCTTTTCTCTAAAATCATCTCTCCATTGCCATGGAAGACATGCTTATCCTGAGATTCTTCCTCAAAGCTCAAAATCCTCAAACTCCTACTCCTTGAAAAGGAAATTCAAAAACTCCTACTCCGGAGGCTAACAACAGCCTTATCATGCGGCAATAGCGTGGATCGTCTTGTAGTTGTTATCGAGGATAACATGAAGCTGACTTGTTCAGCTCGATGATCAATCCATGAAATTCGCCGCCTTAACAGATTTCACATGTTATGCCACGTTCTAATCCGCACTTCACTGGTTCTTTTCCGCTCAACCTGCACTTGATCCCCACAAAAATAAAAAGCATTTCCCTTCACTAAGCTAAGACGTTTGCTTGTCGATCTTTGGAAATACACGTGCAATGCAAAAGATGATCTACATCTGTATTAATCTTTCAGGTTCAAAAATCCAATAAATACGGAACCTTGTAGGGAATTCATGGAACTCTCTGAGACAATGGTAATGGTTACAATCTTTGGTGGTGATCTCCACGACAGGCTCCACCATGTCGACCATCCGTCTGTCATAATAATCGTGACCATCACCTCCACGCCTTTCTGTAGCTACCAACGCACTGTCTATGCCCCTCAAACTCCTTTTCGCTTGAATGTTAAGTCTGTGGATAAGCAGGACATCTTATTACTTTGGATTGCCGAAATAGGTTCATCGAATGGTTGGCCTTGGGCTCAATTTTCCCATGGCACTACTTCTTTGTCTTCACCTAGGCTTCACTCCAGCCTTAGGACACAAAGTCAGTCTGCAATGGCGCCCATAGTGAACGGCATCAAGCCGAACTGCTGCTCCAGGTTCTGTTGAGGTTGTCACCATCATAGCTCAGGCCCCGATCTTTGCCAATGAGGCAGTTTTCACAGTTGTCGTTACCAAACATCTTGTTCCCACGATCTTCCAGGTTCTAATATCAACCCGATGCAATGAAGACAAAAAGCATGAGTCGTAATTCACACACATGCATGCCCGGAGCATACATGTACGGAGGGCCCAGAGAGCTATCTATACGGTTCAGGTTGCTCTGTAATGCAAGTGAACTTGATTGATCCATATGGTTCGTTTTCGTTCGATCTGCACTTTTGACCTCTTCTGTTACTGTTTCAGCAATGCTTTACCATTGGCATTCACGTTACAGTTCACTGACGATCTGCCCATTTCTGAGTCTGACTTGATGAAAGAAATAAACGTGCTCTGTTCAACACTTGGAATAGAGTAGCTTTGTAGAAGTACCTTATGTGAAAACATAGAGTCGTTGCCCCGGCTGCAAAAGCCTTTGGATACATAATTGCCACGAGGAGCATTGAGAGCTGCATGGGTAAATGAAGTTTTTAAGATTGAGGGAATTCTCTCAGTTTTTCCATGCGAGGATTTTTATTGTCAATGGTTTTGAAAAATGGAAAGATACAATATGATTTTTTTTTTTTCAATTCTATTATATTCCTACTCCAGCACCATGAAAATGTTTATGACTAAATTGACACAAATACAATAGCTTTAGGACTTTTCTAAGACTTTTCCCTTGATTTTTTTTTTTATTGCTTCACATGGTATCTCTACTTCACTTCATATTTAAAGGCTTCTCAGATCTTGGATTTATTGCTGTTTGGTCCTCTCTTTCTCACTCTTCCCTCCCTCGTAATGGAAGCTAGCATATTACTTTCTTAGGTCAACAACGAATCATATTTTGCTGCAACTTCTTTATGATGTTCTTGGTACTTTTTGGTCTTGATTTAGTTTTCTTCATATAGCACAGTCAAACGAAAATATGAAATAATCATTTGGTTATGCAGATACGTTTAGGATTAGTATGTTGAACGCAGTTAAGTACGCATAAGCTATATCAATTTTGTTCTAGAGTAGCTTAAATTTGTGGACAAAGTAAAAACAATTTATTTTTTATGAGAAGATTTCACATTCTTATCAAACTTGGCGAGCATGTCATTTTACTCCGCCTATACTTCAAATATAATTTGAACACCTTGTTAGGTGAAATGCCTAATTTTTTCCCCTATCTTTTGTTAAATGAAATGCCTAGATACTAAGCTATTACTCAGTGAGAATTGGCCAACTTGGAAGAGTCATCTTTTTCTTCGAAATGCATGCAAGAATCCTAGTAAAAGAAAAAGGCCTATACAAAAACGCAAAATTTAAACCGTCAGGTCAATTGGTGGCGATTTCTCGTATGATCTATCCTTAAGAACTTCTATAGAAGTGCTTATAACAACTTGTCCTCCAGCTAATATACCAAAAGAAATAGCCAAGAGCATGAAGAATATTCAGATTTAGCTTATCCTTTGGTTCCGTTTTGGGTTGATTTGCTGGGCTTTTTGTTCATTCTTCACTTCCGATTTGAAATTTTCATCCACTTCTTAATGTTTGACACTGAAAGGCCATAAAGAAAATGCAAACATTATGAAAAATAAGCCGCCGTGACTGTTAGTATGGAAAGGGAAAATAAAAATGGAAAATTACTTTGATCAGAATCTAAAGCGCCTAGTTTGAATACTCAATACTTTACTAGTGAACAAAGTCTAAAGAGAAATTATGCTATGATCAGATTCTCTTGTGTGCAATATGCTATCAAAGAAAATGATATAGGGTTAAAGAGATAGAGAAATTTGCACAGTAATTATAGTTGCTCAGTTTATTACAAGCTTATGCCCACTCTTTCACAGTGACAATCTATTGATTGGATATTACTAGTGAATTAATAAGAGGTTATAGAGTATGAGTATTCATTACTCAAGCATGCGTGATTGTTTTCTTTAACTCACACGATCACTCTAACAATTGCCAGATGGAACAGTGCAAGATGGAAACTCTTTTTGAACTTTGGAATTTGAGCTTCATGATCTTGTGATCACATCAATACCATAATCTCCTTTTATACTCCTCTATTCCAAACCGATCATTGGACAATATTCAGAAGATCGTTCTTCTAATCAACCCGTTGGAAACAAACACTACAAGAAGATTTGGTTGCCATTTGAATCACTATATTAGGATCTCCCTTTATTTAGTCTCCCATACAACTAAAGCTGGGTTCCTATAAGTAGAGTTCTTCATTTGAAAAGAATATCTTGTCTTTGGATAGTTGTCAATCAAATTACGAATCATAGTTTTGAGTGAATTTCGTTGTTACTCAATCTTTCATGATTGAAAGACAATCAACACCTACTAGGAAAAAAAAAATTCCGATTTAGATCACTAGCCATTGCATTTCATAAATAAGCATTGCATTATGAGTCTGAATAAACTTTTAATTTAGATGTTGCTATCTAAGTCTGAATACTTCCTGATTTTGAATAGGCTTCATATAGAGTCTGAAAATACTAGGCATCTTGACAAAACACTTGTGCAAGCTTTATTTTTTTTTTTTTGGTAAGGTAAGTATATTAAGCTTTCAACCAAGAGATTCTATACAGAAGAGAGACCCACGGCACCATCAATCACTCTACGGGACAACATGTCACCAGGGTGAGGGGGTACCGTAGACACAAGGAAAGGAGAAAAATTACAGAATCACAAAGGGGCCTAAGTGGCCCTAGAAAAACCTCACTCAGGACTTGTACTAAAGATACAGTGGTTTATCCCCCAGCTTTGCTGCATTCTCCTATTACTAGAGTTATCCTCCACCTGTTTAAAAGCAAACGCTTTTTCTTTGACCACCTTATAAAGGTACTGTTTCATGACCTGGATATGAGGAGTATGCGCACGGAAGAGAATATCATTTCTAGTCTTCCATATTATATAGCATAGTGCATCAAAAGAGAACCAAGCAATCTCCTTAGAAAACCCACTTCCTGACAGAGTATTGATGGCCCAACGAATATTGTCCGTCCATGAAGAGTTATACCAAGGGAGATTGCACTTAGAGGCCCAAAACATGGCTAGAGAGTTGGGGGTACCACAGGCAAAAAATAAATGGTCAACCGAGTCGGGTTGAGTATTACAAAAAGCGCATACCCCATTAGGAATCCTTCCAAAGGACATGAGGTATACCTGGGTAGGAAGACGGTTTTTGACAATCAGCCAAAGGCAAAATTGGTGACGAGGGATAATGGCCTTGTTCCATACAAATGATGCCCATTGCACCAAGTGCGATTTCCTGCGAATAGCAGCCCATGCCGATGCCACCGAAAATTTACCCGAAGGCTCCTTCTTCCAGGTAAAGAAGTCCAAGCCATGGGATAACGGGGGGATCATAATTTGCCAAGATAGAAGTTCTTCGCGAAGCACTTGACTTAAGGGCGTGTATTGGTCTGCGACTTTTGCTTGCCTATTGAGATCCGATTGGTAGATGAAAGAGTTCGAGAAGAAGGTAGAGAGCGGACCAATATCAAGCCACGGATCAAACCAAAGCGAAGTGGTCAAGCCATCCCCTATCTTCCACTTGAAAAGGGGCAAAGATTCACCTCTAAGGGTAAGGATTTTCCTCCAAGCCCAAGAACATTTAGTAGAGGGTTAGAAGTCCGAAATCCTTGCTTTTGAGATGGATGGCATGGATCCATTTGCACCATAGGGACTCCTTGTCGGTAAAAATATTCCATATGTGTTTCATCATGGCATCTTTATTATCGTCCCGAATCCTGCGGATTCTTAAGCCTCCTTCCTGTTTGGGAAGGCAAACATCCTCCCATGACACTTTTGAACCTCCCGGTCCCATAGCCGACCCCTTCCATAGGAACTGTCTACAGATTTGTTCTATTCTAAGCACTACCGATGACGGCAGCCAAAAGATGGATGCCCAATATGTATGGATTGCATGCAAGACAGAATTAACTAGTTGTAATCTGCCCGCAAAAGAGAGAAAGCGATGTGTCCATGATTGGACTCTAGCAGTTAAGAGACATACTAGGGCGTGGCAGTCCACTTTCTTTAGCCTCAAGGTAATGATGGGTACACCCAGATAGTGAACCAGAAAAGAACCCAGTCTATAGCCAAAGACTTGTAGTATTTGGTCTCTGACCTCTTGTGAACCCTCGGAAATGAAGACTTCACTTTTGCTGGCATTCGGAGTCAAGCCGCTCCAAGCGAGAGACATGTCAAGCCCTTCCTTAATGCATGAGATAGAGTCTACACTCACTTTACTAAACAAAAAGACATCATCAGCAAAGAAGAGGTGAGATAGGCGAGATGCCCTACACCTCTAGTAGTAGTGGTATTCTGGACGCTGGGTATGGAAGTTTATAATCCCTGTGAATACCTCCATGGCCAGAGTAAAGAGATAAGGGGATATGGGATCGCCTTGCCTCAAACCATGCCCACTAGTAAAGAAGCCATGTAGTTCGCCATTCAAAGCAATAGAGAATTTTGGAGTGCGAACACAGGTCATTATAAGATGTATGAAGTGGTTTGGGAACCCAAAGGCCTGAAGAGTTGTTTCCAAGAAATCCCAGTTAAGCGTATCATAAGCCTTCCTGAAGTCAACTTGCACATTTCGGGACATACGGCTCAGTATGAAAACCACAAAAAAGCTCTTGAGCAAGTAGAATATTATCGGTAATTCTCCTCCCTTTGACAAAAGCAGTTTGTACTGGACTAATGAGGTCTGGAAGTACTGTTGCCATACGCTTCGAAAGAAGCTTGGTGATGCACTTGTAGATAGTATTACAACATGCAATAGGCCGGTAATCTGATACCAAGGTGGCGTTAGGAATTTTAGGCACCAAGGCAATGATAGTGTTGTTGATCTCCTTTAGCATGCATCTAGAACCAAGGAAATCCAGGACAACTTCAGTTACTGAGGGGCCCACTATGTCCCAGTTTTTTTTAAAAAAATCCGCATTATACCCATCTGGGCCCGGAGCTTTGTTTCCTGCAATGGAGAACATAGCATCACGGACCTCCGATGGTAGGAAGGGTTGGGATAAGAAGGTAACCTGGTCCTCGTTGAGTGGAGACTGGATGACCTCTGTGAGCTCCTGAATGGATGGTCTCAGAGGCACCTCGACCGGAGCAAGGATCTCCTGGAAGTATGTGACAAATTCCCTTTGGACTGCCCCCATATCAGTTAGCAAAAGCCCAGAATTATCCCGAACCGAGATGATCCTATTACGCAGGTGCCGATGAGTGACTGATTGATGAAAAAATTTGGTGTTCAGGTCCCCTTCCTTGAGCCACCTAATTCTAGACTTTTGCCTGAATAAAGATTCCTCCTGAGATCTGAGATTATAATAGTTCTTGATTTGTAGATGCTCTAAGTCCACCAGTTCCCTATTAAAAGGGTCTAGGAGCAGAGCTTCTTGTGAGGTGATAAGAGCCTGCTTAGCTTTAAATGTTCTAGTGGAGATAGCTGAAAAAGCTTCTCTATTGAGAATCTTGAGACGGCCTTTGAGAAGCTTGAGACGACCATAGAGCTTGAACATTGGGGAGCCCCTCAAATAAGTTTGCCAAACCTGGGAAACAATCATGGAGAAGTCCGGATGATTCATCCACATATTGAAGAATTTGAATAGCGGTTGCCGAGGGTTGGGTGCTAGAATCCTCACTACCATTGGCGTGTGATCCGATATGCCCGGGGCAAGGAATGACACTTCTGAGTAGGAGAACATAGTGCACCAAGAATTGTTAACAAGTACCCAATCTATTTTCCGTTGTTTCCTGTTGACACCTGAGAAGGACGACCAGGTGAACCGGAAACCCACGTACCTTAGATCAATCAGTTCCGCTTGTTCTAGACATTCCTTGAGCTCATCAAAGGCCGAGATCCAAATGTCAGGGCTGCCCATGCGATCCGAGGAGTCCAGGATTGCATTGAAGTCACCTGCCACTATCCATGGACAATCCTTAAGAGAAGAGCTTAACCGAGTCGATCATTCCGAGAGGGTCTCCTGGCAACAAAAGAGTGCTCCCCATACACCACTGAAAGGGATAAACTAGCCCCAGATGACAAAGTTATAAGAGAAACATGAATAATCTGACTAGTCATATAGAGAACATTTATATCCACCAAAAGCGGGTTCCATCCAACCCAAATACGGCCACGGGCAGCATAATCATTATTAGCAATCCAAGTCCATCCAGGAAGGAGACCAGAGGAGATGGTTCTAAATCTGGGAGGGGGTACTTTGGTCTCAATTAGTCCAACACAGCATATATGGTTGGATTTAACAAAATTCCTGACTTCAGACTGCCTAACCGGGTCTATAAGACCACGGATATTCCAAAAACCAAAATTCATTTATATTAACTATTCCATTGTGACCCCAGAGACCTACCTCCTCCTCGGACGTCCACGGAGTCCAGACGATATATAGTTGGTAGGGGGGGATAGAGACTTGGATACTGAGCTGCCGGGGGGCTCGAGCCGGAGGTTTGGGAGTTGATCTTGTAATGAGCCTAACCCATGAGAGGGCTGAAGTGGCACTACCTCATCATCCAAGTCATCCTCCGAAGAAAAGGAGGCTGAAGTGTAAGGGTCCGCCACTCCTTTTGCAGCCAAGGAAGGAGGAGGAGCAGCTCGGGGAATGGCCTTTTTTGTAGCGTTTTTGACCAGCATAGAGGTGATCGGCTTAGACGGAGTTGGCCGCGAAACCGACGGACGAGGGACTTCTCTCTTTGTGCAAGCTTTATTGATAACTTCATATTACTCTAATGATGTCCATGACATTCATTAACGATGTAATTGACTTAAATATTCAGAACTTTAGGTATAATTTTCAGATGGCAAAGTCTGAACATCGTTTCTTCAAGACTATCACCTGAAAATGCTTTCGTTGGAATCATTAAATACTCATAAAAGCTTTTGTCAATCTTCAAAATATGTTAGGTTGCTTTCTCTAGCATTTCGGCCATGAAAAAGAATTGCTTCGACTTTTAAGAGTGTGCTCTCTCCATATTGGACGTGGACCATTGGTCTTCTTTGTTTTCTTTTATGTGGTAGGGCAGACTATAGGTCGAACCTTTAATATATCAATTGAATAAGTCCAACTAGTGATTAATTTGTGTCTGCCGTACACATGGATGAAAACGTGTCTGCTGAGCACATGGATGACTTGAGCAGATTTGGTTTTCTTGCCCGGTGCCAACGTCATCATAAGAAACAAAGAAACACTTTCAATGGGGCTAAAGCCTGAAACATTGAAAGACATGATCATACGAACATCATATTATATGATATCTTTGCCTACGGCCTTTATTTTGTCTTTTGTTAGCTGTCAGCAATAAAGCCTTTATATTTCCAGTAATCAAGATTGACGATGCTATGTTTGCACCCAAAAATTAATCAAGTTGTCAATGTGAATAGGCATGTGATTGGACTGCGGGTTATTACTAAGCACGTGGTCCATTGGCAATGGCCATAAGGATTACCATCAATATTGATGTAATTTGATAACGGCAAAGAATAGCCCAAGTGTCAAAATTGGGCACAAAGGATACTTAAATGCCAAAAGTTAAGTTACGAAATGTGTATTTAAGTGTCACTTTTTTTTGAAAATTGGATGACTTCAGTACCAACTCCAACGACTCATCTTAGAAATCTTACGTGGTAATTTTTAAATAATTTCTAACGCGTACGTGGCTCACCAAAGTTCCATATCAGCTTACTTTCACCCAAAACAATGCTGTTTTGGCCTTAACTTTAATTTTTAATATAAATATTAATTAAATAATATTAAAAATGAAATTAAAAAAAAGCTAGGCAGCACAGGTGAGAGGGGCTCCCCCACCTATAGTCACCCTGACCCTCTCACAGATTTGGGCAAGGTCGCCCGCCCTTATGCATGGGCCAACAATCCTCACCTAGTGTCGCCTCAAGTCTAACAGCGCTCAGTGAGGGTCACCGACCCTTGCCCAGATTTGGGAGAGGGTCATTACCCTCTCTCGGCATTTGATGAGAGCTTGCTAACCTATGCCTCTAGTTGTTGAGGGTCGCTAACCCTTGTTCAGGTGCCAATGACCCTCACGGCCAGCACCACTGCCTTATCGGCAATGGGGCGGCGGCCATAGACGGGGAGCCCCTTCTACCTATGCTGCTGCTTTTTTTTTTTCGTTTTTAATTTATTTAATTAATATTTATATAAAAATCTAATTAAGGCCAAAACGGTATTGTTCAAGACTAATCTAGCCATGTCAATGCCCAAAATGATGTTGTTTTGGGTTTATTTGGCCATGTCTGATGTCAAAACAACGTCCTTTTGACCTCAACTCATTGGATAAGTGCTACGTCAATATTTTGGCCGGATTTTCTCGCTATTGGCACTTAACTAATAATTTTTTCTTTGATTTTGGCATTATAAGTGTACATTTTCGAACTTTTAACACTTAAATGTCCTATGTGCAAAGTTTTGGCACTTTAGGGGTCTACACGTCATTTGATGACCATTGACTAGTTAGCATGTGACTATTATTAAGCACGTGGTCCATTGGTGACGACCATAAGAATTTCTATCGATATTGATGCAATTCGATGACCATTGACCAGTTACTAATATTATCGCAACCTCTTTTTTGCATCCTGAAGGCTAATAGCTAGGCTAAGGCTTTGGAGCTTAGCCCTAACTCTTCCAAGCCTACTAATTCACAACCTATAGTTTGAGTTTTTTAACCTACAAGTCTATTTTAAATAAAAAGGGAGTCGTCACTAATCGATTTAGGGTAGTTGATTAGAAACCTAAGTAATATACTGTGAGAAACATTTTACTCATGTGCAACCAAAAAACTAGAACTCGGGACTTGATTACACTAGTTAATCACTAATGCCCTTCCGGTACCTAATCTTATTCCAACCCTAAGGTTTGTCTTTTTTTTATTTTTTATTTTATTTTCCATGCATTTGTGGAAAAAAAATTGGAAAATAAAAACCATTTTTATGATTTTTCTATTTTTTATTATAAAAATAGTTTTATATACAAGCGTATCGATTAAAAGTGGCGACAGATTACCTATTGAGGAATCAAGAAAAGTTGGGTACCAAGAAGATGTTAGGATACCTCACTGGTGAGTGAGGTAATGGACTCCAAGAAGTCAGGGGTAACTGAAATATGATTTTAAGGGAGCAACTGCTTCAAGACAAAATTATGGCATTGTGAGAGCCGGAGCACAAGATTTTTTGAAAAAGATGGAACAAAGCCACAACAGAAATAGAATTGCTTCAAGACGGTTATGATATAATCACAATAAATACTAGCATTAGCATTCTACTTCCCCTTCTCTCCAGGCGCACAAATAAACAAATATAGTATCTCTTAATTATCTTTACTATCTTGTTCTATACTTTTAGTTTCCAGATTTGCGTCGTCAATTAAATTTCAACTCATTTCTTAGTTGTGATTTCCAAATCCATATCATTGATTAAATTTTAATGTGTATATTTATCTTGAGAGTCGCATCATTGATTAAATTCCGATGTTGCATCTTTATATTATTAAGCTTTGTCATCAATTAAATTTTAACATAGTTTATTTACATTTGGTCCTATTGAAGTGGTTGTATTTTTCAAGTTTTGTCATCAATTAAATTTTAACATGCTTTGTGTGTGTAAATTTTTATTCAAAGTAAAGTTATTGCACTTGTGAAATTTTCTGTCCGAAATCACCACAGAATCCATGTCCTCTAATGAAAATCGAATAATGACTTTCATTAAAACATATTTTGTCGGCGAATCTAATTCTGCCACTCACAAATATGCAAAGCGCTTTTCCTCTCCAAGAAATCTCCTTTTTCTCCTTTTTATTTTTCCGACAAAGAACGGAATAAAGACATGATAATACAAATGTCAAACACGTGAGAGCAAATTTAGCGCTTTGCCTTTTGGTCTTCCAAGTAGTCATCCAAGTAGTCATCACAATTATGTACACTTATTAAGTCATCAGCGATTTTTTGAAAGTACTAATATTTATTTATACTTCCATAATTACTAATTGTTTTCATAATTAATCAACATTAATTTGTATAACTTACCAACATGATAAGGTGCTAACTATTAGTCAAAATTACCCATCTTAATTTGAGTGACTTGCCCTTTTTTTCATTAAGTCACCGACTAATTTTAGCTTACGACTACTGTTTGAGTCATTTGTTCACTTTTATTTAATTATTTCGAAATTACCAATTGCTACAATAATTTACCAATATTTATTTGCGCAGCCTACCGACTGATAATGCTACTAATTATCATATGAAATTACTAATTCTCATAGGAGTCCACTTACAGGCATTTATTTAATTTTCACAAAATTACCAACTATTTCAAAAGTTCACAACATTTATTTTAGAACTTATCATTGGGTTAAATTACTAATTCTTATACGAAATTACCAACTTATTTCCAAAATTAGTAGTTCTCTAAATAACCTGCTAACATTTATTTGTTGACCTTAAATTATAAACTCTTATATGAAATTACTAACTTAATTTCAATTGGTTATCAATGTTTATTTGATTATTTTGGAAAAACTACCAACTGTTCCAATAATTTAAGGACGTTTTTTAGGATTTTAAAATGTGTTGAAATTACTAATACTTTTACTAAATTAGCTACTCTTATTTGGGTTCACTTATTAAATATTATTAGATTGTTTCAAAAGTACACATTATTTCAATAATTTAACAATATATATTTACGGAGCTAACCAATGGGTTAAAGTTACCAACACTTGTACAAAGTTGCCGACACTTCTAAACCTTACCCGACTTTTTCAATAGCATAACAAATTTATTTGTGAAGCTTGCGTTACCAAAAACTTTAATTTGAGTCATAATAACATATATCGATTATTTCGAAATTATTACTTTTCGAATAATTTACCCGGATTCATTTGCAGAGCTTACTGACATGTTAAGGTCATCAACTCTTCTACATAATTACCAAGTCTTATTTGAGTCCACGTTCCAGTATTTTTATAATTGTTTCAAAAGCACCAACTATTCCTATAATTTACTGATCAATTTTTTTGAGGAGCTTATCAATTAGTTATGGTTGGCAAACACCTTTCAAAATAAGTGACGCTTCAAACGATTTGCCATTATTTATGTGTGACAGCTTGAGTAACCAACTCTAAAACAACGTTATGATCTTATTTGAGTCAATTATCATAATTTATATGGTTATTTCAAGATTTCAAATTAAGGTCGACTATCGATAGTCATAGGATATGAGATATTAAAGTTTAAATAACTAACTCCTCCACAAAGTAAGCTAGTCGCTGTGTAAACTAATTTTACATGACAGTTTTGCAATAAGTAGTTATAATTCATCAGAGCATTGCTGAACCTTTTGGGTTAAAAGTTTCTAGATTAAAAAAGCAAGAAACTATTGTTAACTGTCATCTTATTATGACTATGCAAAGCTTAACTGCCAATTACATTAAAGAGGAGCAAGTGAAGAAGAATCCATTATGACTCCCCAATTTATAGTAATTGTCAAATTTGGTGGGCACCCATGATTTAAAGAGCTTTAGTTACCGAGCTTATTCCATGCTAAATGTGAACTTGAAATCTTCATTTAATAAAAAGATTATAGTACCGAGTAGAGAATGCACCTCCATGTATTGAAGCGAATCGACGAACCGATGCAAGGTCATGAGCTCAAGGAGATAATCATGTGCTTGGGTTTATAAGTGGACTCGTATCAAATAAAGGAGGAGGAGGAGGTCTAGTACTATTAACTCCTCAAATGTATTATTTAATTTTGCAAATTATCTTCCTTAGTTTGGGATTAGCAATAACAAGTAAGGTGTGAATGCTTTCCTATTACCTGATAAAGATTCGATGGGCTAGTGGTAGGGAAGTGGCACTTTTGCTTTTTTTCCCTCTTTATTTATTTTGCTTTCAACTTTATTCGCTCTTTATTTTATTCCTCGCAGCTTTAGAAACAAGTATGCATTGCATTCACTCATTTAACAAGCATTGCGTATATTCCAACAAACCAAAAGTTATGCAACATATCATAAACAGCCAGCATGTGTCAAACTCATCCTATGCTCAAGTTAGGAAGGTCTTAACGTCATGCTTCCCAATTGATGAGGCATAAAAATCATATCTACTATTGTTGAGCCTCGAAAATCAATTTGCTCGGATTAAACCCCAAGAAAGAATCAGTCTGTACACATGTACATCATGTCATGTCTCAATATGTAGATTGACTACAAGCATCAAATTGAAACCATGATACAACATGCCATTATATTTATATACACACACACACAAAACACACACACACTAATATAAATAACATTCCATCCAAAATATTTTCAAAAAATTCATCTGAAGCTCCAGAGTATTAGATGCTTAATCCTTTTTTTCAGAAAGAGCATGCCATACAGTACTTTATAGTTCGACTTTAACATCCGGGCCATGACACGGTATAGTTTTTCCCTTTCGATAAATCATGTCATGCGATTTTTGCAGAACCTAACAAGAAGCGAAAGAGTAAAATTACAAGTCTGACGATTCCTTGAGAATTTGATTGGTACGCACTGAACTAAGATATGTTAGGCCCTCACCCCAACCAAGGAGCCACTGGGCCCACTGTACACATTGTTGACTCCCCTAAATTAAATATTCGTTGACCGTTGCACTATATAATTTATGACTTTGCAAGTTCGCTACTTCCATCGATCGTATCCCCCAGCAAAGCCCCTCTTCTGCTCCTTCATTTCCATAGTAACACGATGGGCAAGAAGAGTCTGGCCGAAAAGGAAAAAAAAGAGGCCAGGGACTCTCGGCTTCACCAAGCAATAGCAAACGATGATGTTAATTTGCTACATAACTTAATAGTGGAAGAGCCAGAGCTCTTAGATCGTGCATCTAAGCACCCCTTCCCAAATACTCCACTACATCTTGCCGCGACTGCTGGAAAAACTCAAGTGGCCATGGAGATAGCCATTTTGAAGCCATCGTTTGCTCGGAAGCTGAATCCGGAGGGTTATAGCCCCATGCACTTGGCTTTGCAACATGGGCACTATCACACCGTGAGGGCACTGATGATTCTTGACCCGAAATTGGTCAGAGTTCGAGGGCGATGTGGGGTCACCTCTTTGCATTATGTCGCTGGGCAAGAAGGAGACGATGAGCGGAAGCTCCTCACCGAATTCCTATGCACTTGCAAATCATCCATTGAAGACTTGACGAGCCATTATGAGACTGCAGTTCACCTTGCCGTTAGGAAGGGAAACGTCAATGCATTTAAGGATTTGTTTGAATGGCTTAAGCGAGTACATCGAACAGAAATCTTGGGCTGGACAGACCAAGATAATAAAACCGTCTTAGATATTGTTAGATCTGAACAGCCGCAACTTGAGCAGGTATAGTGCATTGATTTTATGGTTGTTCATGCGTTTATTATTCAATCCTTACATTCGACGCAAGCTAATCTAGGAACAAATATTATAAACAATGAAATACCAAGGGTTGAAAATACATTGAGTTAGAAACATTCAGAGAGAGGAGATTTGAACGGCATCGCATTTTTTGGTTTGTTATGATGTAGAGAAGAAGATGAATTAGGAGGGATGGATACATCACTCCTTCCCTCGCAATCTTCTACTTTCAATTC
Organism: Angophora floribunda; assembly: GCA_014182895.1. Classification (NCBI taxonomy): domain Eukaryota; kingdom Viridiplantae; phylum Streptophyta; class Magnoliopsida; order Myrtales; family Myrtaceae; genus Angophora; species Angophora floribunda. The sequence continues at coordinate 11,129,073 of CM024708.1, forward strand.
TCTTTTTGACAATTTCCCATGCACAAGGTAACGAGAGGGCAGACTCGATCCTAATATTGAATATGGTTTTTAAGGTTGATCCATTCTCTTATGGTTTTTGTTTTTCTCCTTGGCGATTACTCCGATCATTTTATTTTTCCCCAAATCATTCCTTTCAGACATATAATAGACCTTTCATGGCATACGGGTTGTGAAAATTAGGTCAACAAGTAGTTTTTTCTTTTTGTTCTTTTTTGAAGAAAAAGTCATGTACTCATATCGAGATAGCGATGATATGAGTACTGGTAGATTTTTTATTTTTTTTCATTTGATTCAATATTTACATACGTGCCTGTTTGTAAATCCAGTTAAATATTGAAGTTGAAAAATTTAGCACTGAATGAGATCAAACTTGCATGATAATACTAATTAGTTTTTGACTCAAAGACCCAAGTCAATCGGACTCAAAACATTCACTTAATCTAGTAATCTGTATAATTGATAGGAGTCAAAATCTTCCCCATTAATTGGTTCAAACCTATCAACAGTAATCAGTTATATTTGCTAAGAAATTAATCATTTTCAATAACGTTTGGGAAAAAGATTTTTTATTTCTATTTTCAGCACTTAGATTATCAACGCTAGCACTATTTTTTTCTGTTTTCTCAAGAAAAAAAAACCATAGTTTCATTTCAGAAACTTCCAGTGGGAAAATTATTTTAAGGTCGTGATGCTTCTAATTTGAGTTCATTTTAATCGTTCTAACAATGTTTTGATTGGAAGGATATAGTTGTTTAGAGTTTATTTAGCGGGCAGAAAAGTAATGGTGAAAATTATTTCCTATTGAACCCCAATAAAACTCGATTTTTAGTGAGCTCTAAATCTAAGTTGGACGGTTTTGGAAGAATAATTTCCTTTCAATTCTTTCCATCATAGCCACTCCTACCCAACACAACAATTACTTAATTTATTCTTTTCCATTCTTTAAAAGTTTTATTGATTAGTAATAATTCTTTTCAAATCAGTCCAACCGACCATATTGTACAAAATAGAATCTAATGAAATGCAAGCTAACAAGGACTAATCAACACGACCATATAATAATCACTTTTGAGTAGGACAATTACTCCCTGCTCAGTTGATTCTTATGCATTAGGATATAAGTGTAGCTATCTAAGTCTTTCTCTTCTAATTCATGTACAAAATGTAATTCTATTATAAACCTTTTAGTTGATGTGGATGAGTCCTAAACTATTATGATAAATCCTAGTTACTGGGGTCATTATTTCTGTGGATTCGCTTATATTACAACTTACTCTGGCAATTTTCTAGCTATCGGGTACATAATTTCAGGTGAAAGGGTTAAACTGCAGTTTTTGAAAAGATTATGAACTTCATTACATTAGTTGCAATGATTGCATTTGATAAATAAAATTTATTGAACTTTTCCCCCGTGTACATAGGTCATTACATCACTGCCATCATTCAAACTTATATGGCTTGAGCTCATATTGTGCACAATAGTAAAGCTTGTGACAAAGTAGAGAATGGAATTGAAGGGATACATACTTCATTTTGTAACCTTTGCATTTCTTCCAGGTCATCAAGCTATTGTCGACTATATATAACGTTGCAAATGTTCCAGAGAGGCTGGATTTTCAAGGGCCTGGAGCAAGATATTTCTTAGAGTTTCTTAGCTGGATAGTAAAGTGTGCATTAAATTCCTTTGAGAAGTGTGCACGAAATGCCTTTGAGAAGTGTGCAAAATTTTTTGGAGTCCAAAATGAAGCCACTCGCGAAGCGATCCTTGTAGTGTCCACCTTAATTGTGGCTGCCACATACCAAGCTACTCTCACTCCTCCAGTGGGCTACTGGCAGGATTCCTCTTCACATCCCTCAGCCAAATCCTCCGTTGTTACCGCCAATTCCAGCAGCATTGCTCTTGGAAAACCACATCAAGCTGGAGACATTATCCTGGGCGGGTGGAGACTATATTTATACTTCATCTGCAATAGCATGGCTTTTTACGCCTCGATTGCCACAATCTTGGCCACTACTCTTCCACTAGAAGCCACTTCCATCGTTTACGTCTCTATACCCTTTCTCTGCACCGCTTACTTCATTTCTTTGTCAATCCAAATTCCGATACCCAATGCGGCGGCAGTAATTTCCACAGGTGTACTTTTTGAGTTATCTTTGCTCGCCGGGGTATGGCTCCTCTTGTACATGAAAATAAAGCACAGAAGAGTTCAACCAATCAATCCCACAATGAGACGCCTCCCAACTTTCCGAGGATCGGAGGATTGAAAGCAATTCACAAGTATTATTTACTTTAACAATTCTTGTCGTGTGTGCATCTAATCTATGTTTCTTATCTTACAGTTTGCGAGAAATAGACTCTTTTTATTCATTACGTGTAACGGACTCATCTATTAGTTTCTCTGAAGACCTCTAATCTTGCTTGAATTCGCAACTCCCAGTAGCTTTTTCATAATTTAATTTTATCAATGGTAATTATTAAAGTGCTGATCTTTTTTTTGATTGTTGTTATTGAGGATAACATGAAACTGGCTTGCAGCACAACTATCAATCCAAGAAAATCGCCACCTTAACATATTTCACTTTTCATGCAATGTTCAAATCAGTGCTTTACCTGATCGTTTACACTCAACTTGTTAACACCTAAATTTAGATTATTCATCACGTATATATATTAAGCATTTCATTTTGATCTTTGAAAAGGATTTTTAAATTTTGGAGCCATTTTTCGGTTGAGCGGTTTCGGAAAATAATAATTTGTTGAGTGAAAGGAAAATATTTGCTGAATAAAAAATCATTTTTCAGTTGAGCGGTTTCGAAAAATCGTCATTTGTTGAGTGAATATATGCTACAATCGAGGGGAATATTTGCTGAATAACAAATCTTCTTTTTCTTCTATTTATAGAGGCTAGAGGTGAGACGATGGAGGGGGGACGGAAAGGCTGGAAAAGAATTCGTAAAGGAGGGGAGAAAGAGTCAAAGAAAAGGCAAGATTGAGAGGAAATGCTGAAAAAAAAGTGAGGAGACACCGAGAGAAACGTGAGAGAGGGAGTCTTGGCAAGAAAAGTGAAAGAAACGTGAGAAAGAGAGAGTGTGTCCGTCTTCTTGGAGTACCCCTTCCGCATCTGCAAATTCAGCCACACCGTGTCTGACGCCGCCTCGACGAGCTGCTGCCGACGAGCCATCCATACCTTCAACATGAGCCGCTGTCATCCGAACCTTCAACACGAGCCTCTGTTCTCGCTCATGTCCGAACCAAGACGATCCCATGAAGTTTCTTTATTTGCAGGTTTGTTGGCCGTGAGCCCTCCATGGCATGCCCGAGTCACTGCCATTCGCGATCCACTGTTTGAGCTGACCACGACCGAGCTCGCTGCTTTGATCATCATCGCGACCCGAGCCGAGTTTTGCACATGACGAGTTGCTGTTTGATCCAAGTCGAGCTCGTGCCACGAGTCCCACCTAGTTGTGGCCTGCTGCCCCCACGCCATCCTTGTTGCGTGACAATTCCTACTCCGACGTTGTGCCACCGCCGTATCGACGAGCCGCTTCATCAAGCCTCCTGAGGTCACTCACAATCCACCTTCTCCTTGCCTTGTTGACCAGTAAATCTAGCAAGCCAATCCTAGCGAAGCCAGCACCTCTCACTTTTGTGACGGAAGTCTAACAAGTGTACAAACCACAAGCAAGGACCGCTATTCGTATCTTGCAATTGACGATGCCCCAGCTGCAGTCCAGAACCGTTCTTTAGTCGAAGCTATCGAAGCCAAGCAAGCCTCTTTGCTAGCCTACCCGCAAGCCTCACTGTTGAAGAAATCATCCAAATCAGGTCGCTTGGTGTTTGAGAAGAGGTCTACCTAGTGGTCTTGTTCTCATAGCCGAATTCCCACTTAATTGTGAACTCATCATTGCGATATTGGCATCGTTCGCATCCTAAGAGATAAATCTCTACTAAATCAGGTAGTTGTCTTTAACTAAAATTAATTTGGTCATTTTCTTATTTAGTTTTACAATTATTTGATTTTTATCGCGATCGGTGATTTGTTAGGCGTTATACAATTAGGAAGATTGTTGTGTCGAGGATCATAACAATCAAAAATATTGATCTGAGAGACATCAGATTAGATTTTTAATTATTGTGATTTTCCGTATTGGGTCGTGATGTATTGCATGATCATATGGTTATGTTTGTTGCTTGTGTTGATTTTACATTAGCTAATTTTCTTAATAATAAAAATAAAAATACAAAAAAATTACATTGATAGTTTGGTAGCTATGTTACATCTACATCTTAGATTTACATTGAAATTTTCTAGTTAGACTCAACTTAGTTTCGGATTTTGGAAAAAAAAATAACAAAAAAAAATCATGCATATGCATATGGCAAAATACATCATCCATCCCATATCATATAGCACATGCATATTTAGTGTCATATAATATAGATTGCACACATGTTACAATAGTTTTCTATTAACACGTCATTTGAGCTAGGACATTTGAATTGCTTATCATATGTCGTTAGAGTAAGAATCATGCATCTTAAATCTAGATTAAAGTCGTACATAATTAATTTTGCAAAAAAAAAATTTCAAAAAAAATAAATGTCATCCTATTTAGAATTTATGTTTAGGGCATGCATTTTTAGTTATAACTTGTTTTACTTTAAGGTTGATCATGATTTCTATGTTTATTCTCTTGGACTTGTTGAATGTCATTGATTGTGATTCACATGACCACTCATTTCCATGTTAGTGGCCTAGGTTAAAATTAACCAAGATTGCTTACCAAAAAAAAAATCTTTTTGAAACTTAAAGAGAAATGGTACCAAATGGGCGCTAGTTCAACTAGCGTAACCATATAACCATGTCCCCAAACCTATTGAATCTCTGGTTCGCATACTTTACTTGGGTTTCTGATCAACCCTAATTGATTAGTGGCGGCTCCTAATTGAATTTGATTAGTGGCGGCTCCTAATTAAATAAAATTGCATGTTGTTTAACAAGGTTAAATTTTGAGTACCAAGTTGCAATTGGTAGGGCTTGGGAGAGTCTGCACTAAGTTTTCGGACTTAGTAATCCATTAGTCTTCCTTTAGTGATTCAGCTTCAGGAAGGTCGCGACACAACTTGCACATGATACCTCAAGAAAAAAATTATATAATAAAAGCATCTCCCTCCAATCTACAAGCTAAAGATTTGCTCGTCGATATTTGAATACGTACGTGGAATGGGGGAAGTGATCTGCATCTGCAATAAACTCTTTTAGGTTTAAATATCCACGTAAACGTAGAAACTTGCAGCCAATTCATGGAACTCTTTGAGACAGTTGTAACGAGGACAATTCTTGGCAGTAACGTGCATGACAAGCTCCACCACATCGACCATCCATCTATCATCATAATTGCGACCATCACCTCCACACCTTCTGTGGCGACCAGCGTATGATTATGCCCTTCAAACTTCTCAAAATTCTTTTCACTAGAATATGAAGTCTTCTGATAAACAGGACATTTGGACCATCGAAATAGATTCATTCAATGGTTGGCCCCGGGCTCGATTTCCATGCCGCGTCACTTCTTTGTCCCCACTTAGGTTTCTCTACTCCTAGGACACCAAGTCAGTTCGCCATCTTTTCCAAAGTCAGCTGCATCCCAATCTTTGTCAACGAGGCATTTTTCACCACTGTCGTTGTTACCAAACATCACATTTCCACGATCTTCTAGCTTCTAATATCAACCTACAAGTGGAGGCAAAATGAATGAGTCGCGACTCACTCGTACGCAGGCCCCAAGCATACATGTGCACGAAGGGCCTAGAGAAGAATTTCTTGAATTTCAGTATATATCTGAAAAGAGCAAACAACGTATTTTGATAAAACTAACAAACAAGTACATTTGCAAGCCTAATCCTAGGAATAACTGCTTAATATGGTAACAAAAATAAATAACGAGAATATAACTAGCTAAACCTAGATGAAACAACTAGAAAATTTCCAATTAAATATAAGATAGCTTAACAAATTTAGAAAGATAAAAATAATAGAAACAAAAATTCAAATAATCCATGCTAAATGAATATTCAAAACTAACTCAATTAGGGAATAAAATATTAAATTCTCAAAATCCCAAATTTGTCATATGAAGGACGTAAGGTCAATATTTTGCACTTTGTTTTCGAACACGTGTTGCACTTAGGAATACAAAAATTAGTCTATACTATACTCTACAATAAATATACAAAGTAGTATAATGTAAATATTCCTAGCGTCTAGCTTGTTGCTGCCTTGTGTTGGTAGAACAAACATCTTGAAAACATATATTGATTCCTGGGCTTTTAGTTATGGTCAAGGACATTCACTATCCCGTCATTTTTCAACTTCAGAATATTTCTAAATAAAAAATAAATTTATTAGAAATTTCACCCTCGACATTTTACCAATTAATTTAGCGAAAAAACCATATGCTAACTGCATCAGCATATTGTAATATTTATTAAGAACGAAAATTGCTAACTGTTGAATTATTATAGAAAAGTTCACAATTTCTCGATTTGATATCTCTCTCCCTCTCTCTCCCCTCTGTTAACTCCTTTTCGAGTCCTATCACAATCATTATATTGATTTATACCTGTCTGTCTCTCTTTTCAACTTCCCACTATCGCATAAAAATATTAAAAAAAGACTTCAAAGTGGCTAGTCTCGCAACCTTATTATATTATTTAGGGCAATGATAACATTTCTAATTATAAATTGATTTCTTAAAAAAAATAGATTTTTCTATTTCTATTTCTGGATGAATTTTTTAGCCAAAAAATGCATTTGATAACGACAAAAAAATTATATTATTGGAATAGAAATTCGTTTGATAATCAATAAAATTTCACTTTTTTGAGTGGTAGTAGCAATGGGAGGGGCGGCGGCGGCGACCAGCGGCAAGCAAGGTAGTGGTGGTGGTGAAATTCTTTTAGGTGAGAAGTAAGAAAGAGAAAAATGATTTCTAATTTCTATTCTATAAATAAAAAAGTAAAAATTTTTTATTTCTGATTTCTATTACAAACCTATTTCTGGAATAGGAATATGTTCTAGAAATAGAAAAATGAAATTATTTTACCAAATGGATTTTTATTCGAGAAATAAGTTTAGAATAGAAATCTGTTCCAAAAATATAAATAGAATGATTACTATGCGCAACCTTAATCTCTCTCTCCAAATATGTAATGATAGAATTAGATTTTATTAAAGGAAATAAAATTTGATTTATCTATTGCCTCAATCCTCATATGCTAGTTACGTAAGAGAGATGGAATAAGTAAATATATTCATCGGCTCAAAGATAAATTTTGTCTATAAAGAATAGGGTTTTGGTTCATATAAATCAGGAGTGAACATACAATTTGCAGTTAATGATTTGCATGAACACTTCAAGCGTTTTTCCATCAAGAAATAATAAAAGTGAACGAATTAAAAACTAAAATAGTACACAAAAACGTAGTTCATGAATTATGGGATACAAATTAAAGTAGTTCTAGTAATATATGATAATCATATTCAGTAATGTGTTTCTACTTATTATCAAATAATTTTTTTATTTGAATTTTCAGCGGTTTAAAATACCAGCGTTGGCACTTATCTTTCAGTTTTATCAAAACAAGTCAGCGGTCTCATGTTAAAAATTGCTAATGGGAAACTGTTTTAAGGTTGTGATGCTTCTAATTTGAGTTCATTTTAATTGTTCTTGACAATGCCAGGGTTGGAGGATATAGGAAGAAAGGAAGGAAAACAAAGGGGTGAAATGGAGATCGCCTTGTTTAGTGGAAAGATATGATTAAGGCTGTTTCCTTCCAACCCCTATAAAACTCAGTTGTGAATGGTTTTGAATGAAAACTTTTCTTCCAACTCTTTCCATCATGATACACTCCTTCCGTACACTACACTAACTTAATCCATCCTCTCTAGTATTTTGTTCTTCCTATTGATTAGAAAATCTCTTTCCTCCTTTCAAATCAGCCCATCTGAACATATTGTATGACATAAGAGTTAGTGAAATAGAAGCTAACGAGTACAATCTGACATGACCATAAAAATAATCACTAATGTGGACGGGAAAATTACTCCCCAATTTATTGAACCTAGACCTTAAAAAACTGGATCCGATGGTATCTTCCAATTGAAAATAAGATTCTCAACGCATTTAGAAAGTTAAGATAATAAAGAAAATAAATTCATGCTATGCTAAGTGAACTTCCTAAACTAACTTATTTAAATCAGGATATTTCAAATTTCAAAATCCTAAATTCAAAAAATTTGAACTATCGAGTTATTTGATAAGCATATCTACTATAATCCTCTTAGAATTTGGAACCATATTTGCAAAATCGATTAAAATTTTATGCTAAAAAAAAAAACAGATGGCGACCAAACTTTAAGATCAATACTCTCTTAAATTTCCATTACGTTGAAATCAATTTCGGTTTTACCGTTATTTCTTTCCTTTTTCCACTGCTTCTATTGGATCTAAATTCATATCAACACGAAAGGGGCTATTCTCAGAAATCGTCTCTCCATCATCGTAGAAAACATGCTCACCCAGAGATTCTTCCTGAGCTTAAAATCCTTCAGTTCTTACGAAGGATAGTCAAGAACTCAGACTTCTTGCTCTTGAGGCTCAAAAACAACATTATCTACGGGAAATATCCTTTTTTAGTCGTTGTTTTCGAAGATAACATTAAATTGACTTGTTCGCACGTCATCTCCATCAGCAATCCATGAAAATCGCCGCCTTAACGGATTTGACATTTTATGCCACGTTCTAATCGGCAATTTACCTGCCCTCTTCCGCCTCAACCTAAACTTGATCCCAGAAAAGAAAAGCATCTCCCCTAAATCGATAAGCCAAGAGATTTTCTTGTTGATATATGGATATATGGATTGAGAAAATTATTTAAAAAATCCTAAATCTTTTGCATCTTTACCAATTCAATTATTGTGACTTTTTGTATTTCGATCATTTCGGAACATATGACATAGTTATTGTTACGCCCCGAACCCCGAGCACGCGACAACCCCTTCTCTTGGTCGATTGAAAGCGACGTCCCAGGACTCGTCGATGACCATTCATTTTAATCTTTCGTTATGCACAAGTGGAAGGCGAACCATCCCCAGTCCAACAAACAAACAATCAATCAATCAGGGATAGAGGGATGAATAGCAAGGACAACCATCATACTCATTTATACAATTTACTGGACTAACCAACAGAGGATCGTTTTCCGATTTACAAGCCTGACAAAAGGGGCAGATCTATTCTCTAAGCCAAACCTAAAAGGAAATAGGCTAGGTTAATCCAGCTATACAAAATGAACCCTTGGGTTCAGCACCACGGTCACTCAGACCCATCGGACTCGACTCCGTCAGGTCGATCACTGGTGAAACGGGGGCAGGATTCTCCACTGCGGGTGTGCCATTCTAAAGGCTTGAAAATGGTTAACAACGACGGGTTGAGATAAAATCTCAGCGAGTTCTTCCCCTAAGCCCCGGTTAGTACACCAACTCAACCTCGGGTATCTCTCCAGAACCACCCCTCACTCAACCCAACAACAAACAGCCAGCAATTAACAATCAAACCACGAGACATGGGTCAACCAACAATCAAAAGTCGGTTCACATGCAACCTTACCCGGTATGCCATACCCTGCACGTTAAACCTCACTCAATGCAAGCAATGCAACCAACAATCACATAGTCGGTTCGCATGCAACCTTACCCGGTATGCCATACCTTGCACGTTATAAGTCAGTACAATACACGCAATGCACATGGCCGTTAGATGATGCAGTTCATCAATCACATGCGAGTCGCACCACAAGCGATCTCACCTGGCCATTGTCACACCCTGCAAGTTATCAATTCATGCGTGCGTGCCATAAATGATGTGATCATCTCATGCATAATCGGAACCAATGATGCCATGTTTTCTCATGCACTCTTGCATCCACACACGTTCTGATTATTACTGCCCCACAAGGCCACAACCGAGGCGCAATGGCGCTACGGCGCCTTTCCTCCGCAGAGGCGCAACCGTGCCCTTCCATGCCCAAAAGACGTCAAGGGATACTCTCCCGAGACCGCATGCCCAACGAACGTCAAGGGATACTCTTCCGAGACCGCATGCCCAAAAGATGTCAAGGGATACTCTCCCGAGACCGCATGCCCAACGAACATCAAGGGATACTCTCCCGAGACCGCATGCCCAACGAACGTCAAGGGATACTCTCCGAGACGGTGGTTTCAATTTAGTGATCACGCAAGCAAACCATCACAACCCACTTATTATCTTTGAGCATTAGCCAATGCACACATGCTTGCATATGAAACCTCAAATCATTTCTCACAAAAGTGGTCCATTTCCGGTGTCCCTCGGACAAACCATTTTTCCCACATTTCTCATAAAAGCGGTCCATTTCCAGTGTCCCTTGGACAAATCACTTTCTTTCTCATAAAGGCGGTCCATTTCCGGTGTCCCTCGGACAAACCATTTTTCCCTTTTTGTGAAATTCACACGATTCATGCGAATGTTCATGCCACGACACATTAATTTCACTTCATATGATCAAGACACATGAAATTATGCACAATTTCACTTCCGGATGAACAGTGCCGTGAACAGTGCACATGAACAGTGAAATTCCGAATTTAATAATTAAATAATTTAATTCAGAAATCACATAATTTAATCAATAAATGCAGAAATTAAATAAATCAATTAATTAAAACAATTAATCAATTTAATCAAGCAAAGCATGCTTAATTAGCACATAACACACAATTAAGCATAATTAAACAAGATTAAGCTAATCCAATCTTAACCCTTAATCTAACCACCTATCTTAGGGCTAATGCACTTAATTAAACATCTTAATCAGCCCTTAGTACTAATTAACCCAACCCTAAGCAAGTTTAGGCACTAAATAGGGATTAGGGGCTAAACTCACCCGTTAAGTGGGCCGGAGATGCGGACGCGGCGGCGGCGACGAACCCGACACTCGGGTACCTCTCCCACGATGATCCAAGGCGGTCCCGAGCTCCACACAGCAACAACAACTTCGGATGCCCCATCAACTTCACAAAACAAAGACTTTGCAGGAGGAGAAAGCTGCTGGTCGGAGCAAAAACAAGCTGGCCGGAGCTCCGGCGAGCTGGTGGCCGGTGACCGGAGGCTCCTGGGGGTCGAGGGGGAACTGCTGGAGGTTGGGATGGGCGGTGGTTGGGTCGGAATGGGAGGAAAATGGCTGAAAAGGCGAAACTGGACAGAGCTGCTGCTACAGTGACGGTCCGGCGAGCAGCGACTTCCGGCGGCCGTACGGATCGGCCGGAGACTTCTTTCGCCGATCGGCCAACGTTATCTAAATGGTTTTTGTCTTCTGAAAGCAACGGAGGGTGGCACGGGCCGAGATTATATCGGGAAGGCAATGAACAACTCAGATTTTGGTGGAAGGTCAGAAGCTGAAAATTGCAGGAAGAAGGGAAACAAGGGGAAGAAGGGCTGCAATTTTGTGGAGCTGAAGAGGGGAGAGAGAGAGTGAAGTGAGCTGATCAAAACCCTTAATTAATGGCCTTAATGGCTGCTTCAACTCCCCATGCACATGACCTCATCTTCTCTCTCTTCCTTTTTGACTTTTCTCCAAAATATCCAAGGGTATTTTGGTCATTTCCACCTTGCACATTTCCCAATGTGCCCTTGGGCTGAAAGTGAAAGGCGGGCCTAGGAAACGGGCCGGAAAATGAATAGGAACGGGCTTGGGAATTTGTTGGGTTCGAATTGGCTTGAATTTGGATAACGGGCTAGGAAGGGTGAGGGGTCGGTTGGGTCCAACGGGCTCACTTGCTTGTCTCGGCTTTCCACGATAGCTGTCCCACCTTGGGCGTGAGGCCCACATTGATTTTTCCCAGTCCACGTCCTCGTAGGCTCGATTCCTCGGTGCGTAAACCTCTTTCCCAAAAACTCGGCTCAACCGACACTGTCGACTGTCAAGGAAGCATCGTTCAAAAGTCCATCCCAGACGTTCCCGAAAATTCGAAGCCCAATATTGGATTCTCATGCCTTGTCAATTTCACCCCAAATGCCATTTTGGTACTACTCAGACTGACAGGCGGCTTTGAGGACTCACGCGTAACCGACTCGTGCCAGTTCACGCTCAAGACTTCTCGACACATGGACGTCCCTGACTACATGAAATTGCGAAGGATCGATTCTTATTTCAAAGTACACGATTATTAAGGATCGGCATAAGGTCGTTCGCGGGTTCGATAACAGTAGACGGAATCACCCATCGTTCCATTATTTTTGTCCGCGAATCGACTTCTAGTCGTCCCTGAAATCGGCCTGCATGACTACAGGATCGTCCTTACGCAAGTCTCACGGTCAAGTCGTTTTCCCAAGTCAAGTTCTTTAGTCGCACGAGTTTTGTCCTCACTAGCATTTCCCCTCAAGGTCAGTATCTCAGGAGTGATCAGTTCCGAGTGAGATCAACCAACAATGCACTAGCGAAATTAACGTTCAATCCTCCATCAGAGGGCTCGAATTTCAGGACGTCACAGTTATTTTATCAATATTTTGTTAGTTATATTTACTCTGAACTAAACACTCATGAGTTAACTAACTATTCGAAAAGCCAATTAAAGATCAATATGCATACGATCAGTGAATTCAAGCAGGAATAGGCCGCTCGACTATAATGATCAAATAAGGATGATATCACACTGTTGTAGGTCAATTAGTAAATCGAAATAAATCGATTCGACAAAGGTATGAGGTCGGATTATGAGTGATTTCGCATGATTTCAATACTAACTATGAATGGTGTTAAACTGATTTCCTTTTCTAGCTTTATAATCAGGGTGAACAATCAACTCCTCATAATTACATGACAACTGAGGATCATCTTAATTTGAAGAGGCACAAATGTGAATTGAAAAACTATCAACCACAAGCCAAACGTGTGAAAACTCGTAAAAGTCGCCTGATAATTAGGTCATACAAAAGTCACAATTGATTGATTTTAACCATGAATTTTAATTGGACTTCAATTATCAAAATTTCAAGGACTTCAAGACTAATCTATTGGATGTCGCCTCATTAATTCTCAAATTTATTACTATCACGACCCTCCCGAAGGAGGTTGATTGATTACTAAGCACAGTGCTTAGCACGGACTCTCCCAAGTCCTACCAATCGCAACTTAGTACTCGATTCAACCATGATATTTATCTTACCTATTGGAGCCGCCACTAATCAATTTTGGATCGATTAGACACCCAAGTAAAATGTGGGAGTACATTTTACTTCCAAAAATCATGAGTTCGGGGACTTGTACCTTTTCTCCTTTTAAAAAAATGTTTTGCATACAACCTTTGCTGGATTTTGTAACACTACTCCATTAACGTGTAAAATATGACCAAGCAATTGAGCAAACAATAAAATAGTATCCAACGATCATGATCATAAAAAAAATATGAACCTGAACATATTTTAAAAAAATGATATTATCATTATCACAGGGTTTCTTAGTTTGAGTAAACTAAGAGAGATTGGCACAAACCGAAAGCAAGATATTATAGGAAACAACTAAAGGGATGTAGCAGCAATGACCAGCAGCAATGTAGCAACAACGACGCACTAGAGCAACAACGAACGTCGACAAATCAGCAGCAAACCAGCAGCGAATCAGCAGCAAACCAGCAGTGAAATAGCAGCAAACCAGCAGCGAACCGACAGCGAACAGCAACAATGATCAACGATGGAGATCTTCAGTGAGGACAGAGCTTTTGGAGACTCATTTGAAGACTAAGGACTCAAGAAAAGGATTGTGTTGTGATGTATGCAAGGCACCACAACATTGTGAAAACACGAGAGAGCTTCGTATGCTGATGAGAAAACTGATGATCCTCTGGCGCTCTTCTCCTCTCCTTTTATAATGGTCCCAAGCGTCTCTTTCTACGGGCAATTTTTGAGTTTCCTTTTCTCATTGCCTTAATTCATGGTTTGCAAATTGGTACGCGATTTGGTGGCCAGCTCAATCTTTCCTATTTCACGTCTTAATCCCTTCCTTTGTCGAATTTCCTGCCTTTCTATTCACCTGACATTTTGGCTCTTGATTCTTAATCAGAAATTTGGATCCTCATTTACCAAAATTTGAATATCCATTACAACAAGAATGGCTGATCAGGATTCCCACCTTCCTTGCATAGCCAATCAGATTGATCCCCTCTTATTTTTCAGCTCATTAGCTTCCTTTTGTAAGTCTCCACAGCCCACACTTACCACAAATGTTTTCATTTTCTTCCCTCCATTCCGTCCGTCTTATCCCATGAATTCCTCTGAAGATTCTTTGTGAAAATTGCAGCCCCTTAGTATCCAATTGATTTCTTTCCGAATTTTCTATCCTCTCGTGTGCAATTTATCTGTCCCTTTCCTCATATTATGGGCGAGGTTCATGGTCCCTTATTAGGTTGAACATAATTTCCGATTTTGCTTAAGGGTCGAGTCGGCCTGCAAATATAGCCGCATGTTAGGTCAAAATTTAGGTGTCAACAGTTGCCCCTCTTTGAAGGAGAGTCTTGCAGAGGTTTCCTTCAAAGATTCATGACACCTAAATTTCAATTATGCAAATGCTCTCTTTTTTTTGGAAAGGGAAATGCATTAAGAATGATGCTAGTACAAAGATAAAGTGTGTACCTTTCAAGGTAGATAGGGAGTCCTAGAAAAGTGTATTCAAGTATGAAATTATTTGTTGAAAGTCTAGACAAATACCTCATATTGCCTTGAAGGGTACCTGGAACTCACCTCAGGTACTAAATTGACATCTAGAACTCACCTCATATATAATAGGTAGACTATTGGAACTCGCTTCATATAGTCTAGAAGGGTACCTGGAACTCGCCTTAGGTATTAAATAGACATCTGGAACTCACCTCAGATCGCCTTGAAGAGTACCTGGAACTCACCTCAGGTATAATAGGTAGACTACTGGAACTCACCTCAGATAGTCTGGAAGGCTACCTGGAACTCACCTCAGATTGCCTTGAAAGGTACTTGGAACTCACCTCAGGTATCATAGACAAACTATTGGAACTCGTCTCATATAGTCTGGAAGGGTACTTGGAACTCACCTCAGGTATCTGAATTGTCTTGATGATATACATGGAATCTTCATCAGGTAATGATTCAAAGGTAAGCAAAGTACTCACCACATGGCTCTTATCTCTATTAGATTAAATACCCATGTATATCTTTGAAAAAAACCAATTAAATTATTTAATTGAGATTAAGCATATCAATTTCACCATGTCTGCATCACCAAATTTCACTAGAGAAAATCATTATCAAGACAACCTTTATTCATGACATGGATTTACTCAAAATGCCAAATAAAATACTTCCAGTCTGGAAGGACTTTTCACTCTTTGAGATGTCGTTTCATTATTGCAGGAAATGAAATGATCACTCTATCTCACTATGTCTTCATGTTAACAAGGGTCCGAGCTTTTCTTGCAAGCGGTACAACCTTACCAATATGAGGGGTCTTTTAATAGGACTGTAATGTAGGCTTGGTCAAAGGATATTCAATTCATGGCTTGGATTGTTCTTCATGCATCATCTCCACTTGGTTTACAAATCAAGAACCCTGTAAATGAAATAGAAACAATCTTGCCCGCACTTCTTCTAGCGAAACTTCCAACATTTGAAACCCCTACATTAATTTAAGTGCCATAATCTGAAGAGACTTTAGAGGGATGTAGTGAAAGGATTTGTTAGGCTCAAAGACTTTTCACTGAAGAGATTTTAAGTAGGTGATCATCTTGGCATCACTACCAGTCTTCTCCTTCATTTGGGGTTGTCTTCTTGTGTAGACACCATGATAGTTCAACATTGCCTCAAAAATTGGGCTGCAATAGTTTTTCTCTCACCCCTTTTTCATTTTTTTTTAATTCTTTTCCCCTTTTTCGATACACTTCTTGTAGTGCCCCAATGGACTAGAAAAACTTTGGCTTTTATGGTGCCATCAACTCTTGGATAATTCAGTTCTTTTGAACTCTTGGGGTCTACATCTTCAATCTAGGCTCCGAACCACATTGTCTCGATATGGTAACTCATTTACCTTGCCCCAGTGTGGGGGTGATCACCAACTAGGTTTTTTTAGAAATTAATTTACAGGCTCAATTGGGTTATGCAAGGGATAAAAGTGTGTATGATAGAGAAATGAATGCTCTTCATCATTTTAAGGCACTTAAATTCGAATTTTAGCTCATTTGCATTAAAGACACTTGAAGATTGATACAAGTGAAGGCAAGAAAGTCCTATCTATTTTTCACCTTGTAATAGCACCCTTACCTCTAATTTGCCCCAATATGGGGTGGGTCTTGACAGGGCTATTTTTGAAAGAATTTCTTTTGACATTCAAGCTCAAAGGGGTTAAGCAATGGTTACCTGTACTATATAAGGAAGAGAAATGAGATGCCCCTCATCATTTTAGTCTATGTACCTTTTGCAAGAAAACTCTTTACCTCAAGAACATGGAATTTCTTATCCTTGTCTCAATATATAAGGGACCGTGTGTATGATAAGGATTGCCTTTCATCATCCCGACACTTCTCATTTGGCATTCTTAGCATCACACATCATTCATTTGACAAGATAAGCTTCAAATAAAATTGGTGATTTGGATTGGCAAAATTATCATGCATAAACTTTCAACCAGTGATTACTTTCTTGCCCCAAATTATCATGTTTTTGGGTAAAAGAAAGATTGTTTTCATTCATGGGTAATACTTCTTTACAGCATCATAATTTACAGGATTCATGAATTCACGTCCATCCATTTCTGCTAATATTAAAGCACCCCCAAGAAGTACTTTCTTCACAACATATGGTCCACTATAATTTGGGGTGAACTTGCCTCGAGGATCAGGAATGATCGATAGTACCTTCCGTAGTACTAAATCATTGACTTCAAAGTGTCTTGGGCGAACCTTCCGATTAAAGGACCTGGCCACCCTTTGTTGATAACA
Organism: Angophora floribunda; assembly: GCA_014182895.1. Lineage (NCBI taxonomy): Eukaryota > Viridiplantae > Streptophyta > Magnoliopsida > Myrtales > Myrtaceae > Angophora > Angophora floribunda. The sequence continues at coordinate 11,146,157 of CM024708.1, forward strand.
CTGACCATGACATACAGCTCTTAAGCGCTTCTCATCAATCATGTTGAGCTGGTGATATCTTTGTTGCATCCATTTGGCCTCTGTTAGCCTGATTTGAGATAACACTCTTAATGAAGGGACTTCCACTTCCACAGGCAAAACTGCTTCCATGCCATATACTAGAGAAAAAGGTGTTGCCCCAATAGATGTTCGAATTGAAGTCCTATACACCATCAATGCATAAGGGAGTCTCTCAGGCCAATCACAATAATTGTCAGCTGTCTTTGCTAGAATTTTCTTAATGTTTTTATTTGCTGCCTCGACAGCACCATTCATTTGGGGGCGATAAGGAGATGAATTTAAGTGGCGAATTTTGAACTCCTTCAATAAATCATCAACAAGCTTGTTATTTAAATTTGACCCATTATCAGTGATGATAGCCTCGGGTACACCATAGCGAGCAATAATATCTCGTCGTACAAACTTGATGACATTCTTCGCAGTGACGGTTGTATATGAAGTTGCTTCTATCCACTTAGTGAAGTAATCAATGGCCACGAGGATGAAACGGTGGCCATTCGATGCTTTTGGATTAATTGGGCCAATTACATCGATGCCCCACATTGAAAAGGGCCATGGTTCAAACAGCTGATGTAACTCCTTTGGAGGGACGTTTATCTTGTCTCCATGGATTTGGCAATGGTGGCAGCGCTGGACATGTTGGATGTAATCCCTTTCTAGGGTCAACCAAAAGTATCCTAGTCCCATAATTTTTTTAGCCAACATATGATCGTTCATGTGGGGACCGCATACTCCTTCGTATATTTCTTCCATTAGTTGAGTGGCTTCCTTGGCATTCACACACCTCAACAACACTGAATCAAAGGATCTTCTATATAACATATCTCCGCTGATAAAGAATTTGGAGGCAAGTCTCATAAGATGTTTCCTATCAGTTGGATTACTACCTTTAGGGAACTTTTGGCTTCGAATATACGTCATGATGTCGTGATACCACGGTTTTCCATCTAGTTCCTTAGCTACCATCATACAGTAGGCTGGTTTTGCAAGAACTTCAATCTTTAAGGGCTCGACTTCTAGACCATTTGTGGCTTGGAGCATAGATGACAGTGTAGCAAGTGCATCTGCGAATTGATTATGAGACCTCGATAGGTACTCAAATGATAAATTATCAAACTCTTTTACGAGACTTTCCAAGTATTCGTGGTAGGGGACCAGTTTAGCATCTCGAGTTCTCCATTTCCCAAGGGTTTGGAGGATGATAAGTGCCGAATCACCGAAGACCTTCAACTTGCTAACTTCCATCTCAATGGCTACTTGAAGGCCAAGAATGCAAGCCTCATATTCTGCTATGTTGTTGGTACAAGGGAATACCAACTTTGCGGCCACAGGATAATATTGTCTGTTCGGAGATATTAGAACTGCTCCAGTTCCAGACCTAGATAAATTTACTGCACCATTCGAAATACATGGTCCATGATTCTTTTTCCACCGTTGAAATGTGATCGTCGGGTAGGTCCAACTTGTCTTTATTTCGAATCTTCGCGGAACCATCCGCCAACATATCAGTGATTACCTGGCCTTTCACTGACTTCTGTGACACACTTTGCACATCAAATTCGGAAATCAAGATTTGCCATTTTGCCAATTTCCCAAGTAAAGCTGGTTGTTCTAGCAAATATTTGATAGGATCATTCTGGGTAACTAGATATATCTGATAATGCAAGGTGTATTGCCTTATTCTATGTAAGACCCAAACTAAGGCGGAACATGTCTTCTCAACATTAGAGTAGTTCATTTCTGCTGCAGAAAATTTTTTACTCAGGTAGTAAACAACACATTATTTCCTATTCGTAGGCCTTCTTTGAGCAAGCATTGCTCCTAGCGATTCCCTATTAATCGTGAGATAATGAATGAGAGGTTGCCCTGGTGTTGGGGGAACCAATACTGGCAAGCTCATCAAGTAATGTTTCAACTCCTCAAATGCTTTTTGACACTCATCATCCCATTTGATCTGGGCATTCTTTCAGAGGAGTTTAAAAAAAGGCCTAGCCGTCTTAGAGAGTTGGGAAATGAATCAAGCTATATAATTCAATTTTCCCAAAAGGCTACGAACTTCTTTCACCGTTGTTGGTGGTTGCAAATCGCATATTGCTTTGACCTTTGATGGGTCAACTTCGATGCCTTTACTGCTAACAATGAAACCCAATAGTTTACCAGAAGTTGCTCCAAAAACACATTTTGCTGGATTGAGGCGTAATTTAAACTTGCGAAGTCATTCAAATAACTTCCTCAAGGTCTTGAGGTGATCCTCTCCTTCACGGGTTTTGGCGATCATATCATCAACATACACTTCAATCTCCTCATGCATCATATCATGAAAAAGTGCTACCATGGCCCGTTGATAAGTTGCCCCGGCATTTTTAAGGCCAAAAGGCATAACTTTGTAGCAAAAGGTTCCCCATGGAGTAATGAATGATGTTTTTTCCTTATCTCTTTCATTCATCATGAGCTAGTTATATCCAGAGAACCCATCCATGAAAGAAAAGAGTTTAAACCCAGCCGTGCTATCTACCAAATGGTCAATGTGAGGCAATGGAAAATCATCTTTTGGGCTTGCTTTGTTTAAGTCCCTATAGTCAACACAAACTCGAACACGACCATCTTTTTTCATCACTAGCACTATGTTTGCCACCCACTCGGGATATTGCGAGACCTCAATGAATTTCACATCGAGGAGTTTCATGACTTCCTCCTCTATTTTTTTGGAAAGTTCTGGCTTGGTCCTTCGTAGCTTCTGCTTCTTAGGAGGCATATTTGAATTGGTTGGGAGACAATGTTCAACGATCGATGGGTCTAAACCAGGCATATCGGCATAAGTCCAGGCGAAGACATCCCGATATTCTTTTAGCAACTGGATCAAAAGTTCAGCTTCAAGTTTAGTTAGGTTTGCCCAAATCTTAACCTCCTTGATGTCTTCAATGCCACTAAGGTTTATGGTGACAGTTTGCTCAGTAGTAAGCGGCTTCGAATTTTCATGCTGCTCCCACTCGTGCTGAATAACATTCTGTTCATCATCGCTATAGCTTGAAACTTCATAAGTTTGCATAGTGTCATGCTTGAAACACCAAGCACATGATCAGAAGGACAAGCAAGATAAACTATATGCATGCTTAAATTTATTTTTTTTTGAAATTTTTTTATTCGGGACATGAAAAAGCCCAGCCTTTAGAATTAGTTCCTTGCCATTTCTTTTGGTAGGATTTCATCACAGGGCCAGTTTGGTATACTTCAACATGCCCTCAAACACATGAAAAATTTTCATGATCTTTATTGAAAGAAAGGCAAATTACAATTATTGAAACAAGAGAAAGGAAATCTTAGCATAGGAAAAGAAAAAGCAATGAAAGCTCCTACGCAAATGAGAATGCATAAAATCAAAGCCCCCTTATTGGGGTTTCTGAATCAATGTCATCAACATCATCGATGGCAAGGACAAAGTCTTCTTCGAACAAGCTGATGACCCCTTCAAGCGTGTCCTCTTTCTCATGCTCTTTCTTGTATAACGAATCCTCTTCTTCTTGCATCAATTTTGCAAGTCCTGGGAATGTGGACTTGATGTGGGGTATGCTGAGACTACCCCTCTCTCCTCCTCCTCTTCCTCGGTAGGATCGTCCACCCTTGCCATGATAGCCCAATCCAGTTGTGTATGAGTTTCACCCCACTTCAATTGGTTGCCGGGTGCCCTGACCATGTTGGCCTAAGCCATCTCCAGGGGCGAAGCCACTTCCCACCATGATCTTGCCTACCATGATTGCAGATTTGGATACTTCCGGGGTCGGTAGAGTAGCACCCTGGGCCGCCTGAACGGTTGATACTAGCTCAAAGGCTTGGTAGCTAGACTCAACCTTGCAATTCGGTTCCACATATGGGATATCCGTCTCATGATAGATTCTGAAATCATCTTCTCCTCGAATTGTGATAAGCTTCCCTTCGATCACAAACTTTACCTTCTGATGGAGGCTTGAGGGTACAGCTCCTGCCATATGTATCCATGGGCGCCCTAGCAATAAGTTGAATGCCGTTGGGATATCCAAAATTTGGAAGACTGCATTGAACAATGCTGGTCCAATTTGCAAATCTAAGTCGACCTCTCCGACTGTTTCTTTTCTGGTCCCATCAAATGCACGAACAGAAGTTTTGGCCATACGAATATTTCCCAAATTATACCCTAGGTGTTTCAAAGTTGCCAAGGGGCAAATATTTAAGGCTGATCCGTTATCAATAAGCACACGAGCCACCAGGGTACTTCGACATTTGACTGATATATAAAGAGCCTTGCCATATCCTCTTCCTTCGATAGGGAAATCCTCATTAGAGAATGCGATCTGGTCCTTTAACAAGATAGACCCCACAAATTCTTCAAGTTTGTCTTGCTCGATAGATTCTGGGACATGTACTTCGCTTAGGACTTTCATCAGGGATTTTTGATGTTTTTCTAACGTCTGGAGTAACTCTAATAAAGAGATTTGGGCCGGCATCTTTCGAAGTTGATCTAACACATTGTACTCGCTTGCCTTAATTATAGACAAGAACTCTTTTGCCTCCTCATCACTGACTGGCCTAACAGGTTGTGAGTTGGTTTGAGCATATGCATGCCCAGACAGAGTGACAACATCTATCTCTGTGTCGTAACACCATGGGACTGCCTTATCATTTGTATATGCATAAGGTTGCGTAACGCTAAGGATTAGTTCTTCATCGTCGGATGAATTCATGTCAATGATCAACTCATCTCCACCTGACTCATCTTGGATCAAGGGATCGGTCTTATCAACCCCAATATCTAGATCAGCGAATTCGTATTCTAAATCAATGACCAATGGAGTGATTGTCGAAACCATACCAGTATGATCTCCATAAACTATCATCTTCTCGTCGATCAATGCCTTGATTCTCTGCATCTTTTGAGCCATAGTGAGCTTCTCCTCACTTGAATAATATCCAACCTGAACCAGGTTGTCATAAACATCATCTATGTGTACTTTCAGGCCCTTCTTTCTTCCATCATCACAATTGAATATGACATTCACTCCTTCCGCATGATCAAGTAGCGGATTTTTCTGAACATTAGGTTGTGAATTACCAAAGGAGAATACATTGGCATCCAACAGGTTTTGGACTTTGTGTTTGAGTGTGAAGCAATCGTCAACAGAATGCCCCTTTTTCTCCCATGTTGTAGTCACATGTCTTAGATGGGTCATAATTGGGGAAGCGCTCAGGATTAGGACGTCGGGGCTCCTTAGCCAATAAACCCTTCTTCTGGAGGATTGGTAGAATTTTCGACAAAGGCTTTGGAAGTGGTGTAAATTGTCGCCGGGAAGAGTCCCTTTGCTGGCCAAAGAATGGTCGCGATCCTCTTTGCTGAATATTCGGAGTCTGGATGTTACTTTGGGTGGTGCGAGTTGGCCTGATATAGGCTGCATTAACTTCTGCAATTGGCTCCTTATCTCATTTGCTCGTGAACCTCTTAGATGGCCCAATCTGGTCAGATGCCCAACCATCACGAATGGCTATCTCGATGTGCTCACCCACTGAGATCAACTCTCCGAGTGAGTTAAATTTGGATCCAAGAACTCGGTTGCGAAATTCGAATGGCAGAGTCTTCATGAATAAATTCAGCATTTCCTTTTCAGTTAATTCAGGCGTAATTTGCGCAGCCAGTGCTCTCCATCTTGTAGCATAAGCCTTAAAAGATTCGGTTTTATTCTTCTCAATACGAACCAAGTCTTCACGAGAGGGTGCGACATCGATATTGAATTTGTATTGCCATAGAAAAGCATCATAAAGGTCCTCCCAAGCCTCAAATAGATTAACCTTCTTCATTACATACCATTGTAGAGCCGGTCCAGCTAGACTCTCTTGGAAGGTATGGATCATGAAGGGCACATTATTAGCATGTGGAGTCATCTTCATTAAGTAATACTGCATGTGCAACTTAGGACAAGACGTGCCATCATACTTATTGAACTCAGGCGCCTTGAATTTTTTGGGGACCTTGACTTTGGTGATGTGGGACAGACCTCGAGGGAGCTCCTCTTCATAACCCTGAAGGTGTCTGAGTTTCTCTTCAATCTTTGCAATTCGCTCAATTTCCTCTATCTTCGGTGTGGCCGAAGGTATGACTTGCACTTCATCATCGGTAAAAAAGCTAGGGGATGTATTAGCATCCTTGACTAGAGGCGCATCATTGGAAGTTGATGAGCCACCAGTAGGAACGTTCTTTCCTTTGTCTTTCGGGTCAGCAACAGGAGGGGATTGTGGTAAAACCACTTCAACTTGCTAAGCTAGTGGGGCAGTGTTCATCTTGATAGAATCGATTTGCTTGGAGAGTTGTTCTAGGACATTCATGACTTGCTTCATCTCCGTCTCGAAGGCGGTGACGCGAGCCTGCTCAATGTTATTAGCCATCGCTGCTCTAAAACGAGTACGAATCGGTGATCTTGGGTGAGCCGTGATGTATCAAAATTACTCACACCTGTATCGAGAATAAGACAATAAGCATCATAACATATAAGGTTGATCCATGACAACTCGTGTTTATTATTTGAAAAAAATCTATTTGTTCATGAAATCAAACTTCTCAAGACATCAAACTTGCTAGTTATTTTAAACAGCATGATCTAAATACAAATTAGAGACTATGCTATGAAGCCGTTTATTTTTGTTAGTCAAAACGGCTACACGAGCTTCAGCTTTTTCCACTCTCTCCTCGAGTTGTTGAGTCCGCACTTGAAGAGTGGGCTTCGGTGTCACCTTGGGTACGACTGGCAGCAAAGCGGGATCGATTTGATGATGACGGATGTAGCGCCGGGAAGCATGATATAATTTTTCTTTTCCTTTGATGACTTCTGGCCAAATGATCTCTTGTAGGGGACAGTCATCCCAATTATTTATACTATCTTCCACTTCATTTTGGTAGACACGATTCTTCTGGATGAAATCCACTCTAGACAGATTCGGCTTCAAAGGGGATGGAATCTCTTGCAATGACCGGTATTGACGGATAACTCTCACCGGATAGTAGTATGTAATGCCGGTAAATCCCGAGTAATGGAATTGGATCATTCGCATTGTGAGTGAGACGCGCCACACGGACTCTAAACCAGCCAGCATACCATCGAAAATCCTCGGGGCTTGGACTTTTCAAAAATCTATCCATTCGAAAAGGAATTTTTAGGAGCCAAGTCTTTCTTTTCTATGAACCTTTGGATCGGGTGACGAGAATCATCAACTTTAAAAATAACCATGTAAATGCCAAAATTCTTAACGTGGGAAAGGAACCATATTTGTAAAAGTTTAGGGGTTGCATGAAAAGCCCCTCTCCCATTTTCTTTAAAGCGAGTAAGGGACAAGAAAGTTTTAGCTAATATCATGTTGATAAATTTCATGCCGGCACATACTTGTCTAGCTACCCATGCGATTAAGGGATTAATGGCATTCTTATGATAAGGAAAAATCACAAATCCAAAAAAAACCAAAATAAAAATTCTACCCATTTGGTGTGACGAGGATTGCTTTGAAAAATGTTCGGCTAAAAAGGCAAGTGGGCAGGAATTATTATTGCATTTCAAAAGTTTGTTCACCTTGTTTGTTTCAATTTTAAAAAATTCTGCCAAAACAGATGTAGCTTCTAACCAACTAGAGGTCTAACAAGTTTAGGCCCTAGAGGAATTCCTACGAGAACACTGTACTCTTCCAAAGTTGGTGTCAATTCGTGCTCTCCAACTATGAACGTTGATGTTGCAGAGCACCAGAAATGAGTCCACGCCATGATCACCCCACTATGAGTCTCGACTTGCAGAAGAGAGATGAGCCTGCCTATCTTTGACGTCACATAATTCTGTCCATTCTTGTCTAATTTGTCCCACCACTTTTGGAGCTCGGTCTTGGGAGTGGAAAAAAGCTGAATTTCAATCCTCCTCATTGTATTCAAATTCTTACCAATGGCTGACCTAACATTGTCATGGACCCAAAAGAATGTTGTAAATAACATAAAAGTACAAAGAACTTACTCATGAGAAGTAGGGCAACAAACACAGAGACATGCGGATGTATAGGTGAGGTTCAAAACTAAAGGTGAGATTTACAAAAATAAAATAAAATAAGGCTTGAAACTATAGTTCAAGAGGGTGTACCAATTAGCCGAACGTGTCTGTTGGCTAAATCAGGCCCTCTTGATACCGGCTTAATCGGAAGGTTGTCTTTACCATCGCGTGTCTGCGAACAAAGATGAACACTTTCGACACCTAGAAGAAACGGGGTTAAAAGGGCGGCCCCCCTGCGTGTCTGCAGGCGTTGCCGGGTCCTCTTAACACCATCCTAACTATTCTCCTAGCATGTGACCCAGGTCTGGTCACGAGACGTGTGTGTAAAGGTGTAATGCTAAAACATTTACAACATGCATGGCAGATCATATAATGGTTAAACAACACTTCCTCTGCAAAACAAGGGTTAAACATATACTTCACCATATATAACTTTCACCTGCAAAACCATTTAACACCTAAAATTAGTGGCGTACATGGTCACCGCGCATGAAAAACAAAAACATTTTTTACAAGAGAAATTCAGGCCTTAAGTCCTCTACGAATTTTAATTCAATTCCCCAGCGGAGTCGCCAAGCTGTCACGACCCTCCCGAAGGAGGTTGATGGATTACTAAGCACAGTGCTTAGCACGGACTCTCCCAAGTCCTTCCAATCGCAACTTAGTACTCGATTCAACCATGATATTTATCTTACCTATTGGAGCCGCCACTAATCGATTTCGGATCAATTAGACACCCAAGTAAAATGTGGGAGTACATTTTACTTCCAAAAATCATGAGTTCGGGGACTTGTACCTTTTGTGACGTCCTGAAATTCGAGCCCTCTGAGGGAGGATTGAACGTTAATTTCGCCAGTACATTGTTGGTTGATCTCAAAATCACTATGAAAACTTGCGACTAGAGAACTTGACCTAGGAAAACGACTTGACCGTGAGACTTGTGTAAGGACGATCCTTAGTCATGCATCTGATTTCTTTCAATAAAAAATAATGGGATGACGGGTGATTCCGTCTACTGTTATCGAACCCGCGAACGACCCTATGCCGATCCTTAATAATCGTGTACTTTGAAATAAGAATCAATCCTTCGCAATTTCATGTAGTCAAGGACGTCCATGTGTCGAGAAGTCTTGAACGTGAACTGGCACGAGTCGGTTACGCGTGAGTCCTCAAAGCCGCCCGTTTGTTAATTCCGAGTAGTACCAAAATGGCATTTGGGGCGAAATTGACAAGGCATGAGAATCCAATATTGGGCTTCGAATTTTCGGGAACGTCTGGGATGGACTTTTGGACGATGCTTCCTTAATAGTCAACAGTGTCGGGTTAGCCGAGTTTTTGGGAAAAGGATTTTCGGACCGAGGAAACGAGCCTACGAGGACATGGGCCGAGTAAGAATAGTGTGGACCTCATGGCCAAGGTGGGACGGCCATCGTGGAAAGCCGAGACAAGCAAATGAGCCTATTGGGCCAAATCGATCATTAACCCTCCCGAGCCCGTTGTCTAAATATGAGCCAATTCGAGCCCAACAAATTCCCGAGCTCATTCCTATTCATTTTCCGGCCCGTTTCCTAGGCCCGCCTTTCATTTTCAGCCCAAGGGCAGTTTGGGAAATGTGCAAGGTGGAAATGACCAAAATGCCCTTGGATATTTTGAAGAAAAGTCAAAAGGAAGAGAGAGAAGATGATGTCACTTGCTTGGGGAATTGGAGAAGGCATTTAATGCCCTTAATGAAGCTGAATGGAAGCCCTCAATGCTCTCTCTCTCCTCCTCTTCAGCTCCTCCAAAATCGCATGACCCTCTCTCCCCTTCTTCCATGGCCTTCCTGCAATTTCAGTTTCTGACCTTCCATCGAAAATCGAGTTGTTCATGGCCTTCCCGTGTGAATCTCGGCCCGTGCCACCCGTCGTTGCGTTCAGAAGACGAAAAAAATTTAGATAGCGTCGGCCGATCGGCGAAAGGAGTCTCTGGCCGATCCGTACGGCCGCCGGAAGCCGGCTGTTCGCCGACCGCCTACTGTTCACCTGCAGTCTTGCACGCGCATTTTGGCCTGTTTTCCTCCATTTTTGACCTACCCACTGCCCACACCAGCCACCCACAACTCCCCCTCAACCCCGAGCCACCGGTCACCGCCACCAGCCTCGCGAGCTCCGGCAGCCCGTTTAACTCCCGTCGCCACTTTCTCTTCAACCAGTCTTTTTTTTACGAGGTTGTAGTGGGAAACAGAGGTTGTTGCTTTTGTTTCGACCCCGGGACTGCCTTGGATCGCTATGGTGGAAGTCCTCGGGTGTCGGGTTCGTCGCCGCCGCCGCGTCCGCGTCTCCGGCCCGCTTAACGGGTGAGTTTAGCTCATAATCCCTATTTAGTGTCTAAACTTGCTTAGGGTTGGTTTAGTTAGTGATAATTTTGGTTTAAGGGGTTTAATTAAGTGCATTAGCCCTAAGATAGGTGGTTAGATTAAGGGTTAAGATTAGATTAGCTTAATCTTGTTTAATTATGCTTAATTGTGTGTTATGTGCTAATTAAGCATGCTTTGCTTGATTAAATTGATTAATTGTTTTAATTGATTGATTTATTTAATTTCTGCATTTATTGATTAAATTATGTGATTTATGAATTAAATGATTTAATTATTAAATTCGGAATTTCACTGTTCACGGCACTTTTCACGGCACTGTTCATCCGGAAGTGAAATTGTGCATAATTTCATGTGCCTTGATCATATGAAGTGAATTAGATGTGGCATTGCATAAGCATCCACTTGAATTGTGTGATTTTCACAAAAGAAAGAAAATGGTTTGTCCGAGGGACACCGGAAATGGACCGCCTTTATGAGAAAGAAAGTGATTTGTCCAAGGGACATTGGAAATGGACCGCTTTTATGAAAAGGTGGGAAAAATGGTTTGTCCAAGGGACACCGGAAATTGACCGCTTTTGTGAGAAATGATTTGGGGTTTCATATGCAAGCGTGTGTGCATTGGCTAATGCTCAAAGATAATAAGTGGGTCGTGATGGTTTGCTTGTGTGATCACTAAATTGAAACCGCCGTCTTGGGAGAGTATCCATTGACGTTATTTGGGCATGCCGTCTTGGGAGAGTATCCCTTGACATTTTGTGGGCATGCGGTCTTGGGAGAGTATCCCTTGACATCCTTTGGACATGCAGTCTCGGGAGAGTGTCCCTTGACGTTTGTTGGGCATGCGGTCTCGGGAGAGTATCCCTTGACATTCATTGGACATGCGGTCTCGAGAGAGTATCCCTTGACGTTCGTTGGGCATGCGGTCTTGGGAGAGTATCCCTTGACGTCTTTTGGGCACGGAAGGGCATGGTTGCGCCTCTGCAGAGGAAGGGCGCCGTAGCGCCGTTGCGCCTTGGTTGTAGCCCTGTGGGGTAGTAATAATCGGAACACGTGTGGATGCGAGAGTGCATGAGAAAACACGGCATCATTGGTTTCGATTATGCATGAGATGATCACATCATTTATGGCACGCACGCATGAATTGATAACGTGCAAGGTGTGGCAATGGCTAGGTGAGATCGCTTGTGACGCGACTCGCATGTGATTGATGAACCGCATCATTTAATGGCCATGTACATTGTGTGTACTGTGCTGACTTATAACGTGTAAAGTATGGCATACCGGGTAAGGTTGCATGCGAACTGACTATTCAATTGTTGGTTGCATTACTTGCATTGAATGAGGTTTAACGTGCAGGGTATGGCATACCGGGTAAGGTTGCATGCGAACCGACTTTTGTTTGTTGGTTGACCCTATCTGTGGTTTGATTGCTGATTGCTGGTTGTTTGTGGTTGTGTTGAGTGAGGGGTGGTTCTGGAGAGATACCCCGGGTTGAGTTGGTGTACTAACCGGGGCTTAGGGGAAGAACTCGCTGAGATTTTATCTCAACCCGTCATGGTTAACCATTTTCAGGCCCCTAGAATGGCGCACCCGCGATGGAGAATCCCCGCCCCCGCTTCTCCGGTGATTGACCCGACGGAGTCGAGTCCGATAGGTCCAACCTTTGCTGGAGAGTTCATTTTATACAGCTAGATTAGCCATTAACCTAGTTCCTTTTTGGTTTGGCTTAAGGATGGATCGACCAAATCGGAAAACGATCCTCCATTGGTTAATCTAGTAATTTGTATAAATGAGTAGTTGAGGTTTCTGCTATTCATCCCTCTATCCTTGATTGATTGCTTGATTGTCATATGGTTCGTCTTCCGCTTGCGCAAAAAAGATTAAAATGAATGATCGTCGAACATATTTAAAAAGAGAAGGGGTTGTCGCGTGCTCGGGGTTCGGGGTGTGACACCCTTTCTCCTTTTAAAAAAATGTTTTGCATACAACCTTTGCTGGATTTTGTAACACTACTCCATTAAAGTGTAAAATATGACCAAGCAATTGAGCAAACAATAAAATAATATCCAACGATCATGATCATAAAAAAAATATGAACATGAACATATTTAAAAAAAATGATATTATCATTATCACAGGGTTTCTTAGTTTGAGTAAACTAAGAGAGATTGGCACAAACCGAAAGCAAGATATTATAGGAAACAACTAAGGGATGTAGCAGCAATGACTAGCAGCAATGTAGCAACAACGACGCACCAGAGCAGCAACGAACGTCGACAAATCAGCAGCAAACCAACAGTGAAACAGCAGCAAACCAGCAGTGAACCGGCAGCGAACAGCAGCAATGATCAACGATGGAGATCTTCAGTGAGGACAAAGCTTTTGGAGACTCATCTGAAGACTAAGGACTCAAGAAAAGAACTGTGTTGTGATGTATGCAAGGCACCACAACATTGTGAAAACACAAGAGAGCTTCGTATGCTGATGAGAAAATTGATGATCCTCTGGCGCTCTTCTCCTCTCCTTTTATAATGGTCCTGAGCGTCTCTTTCTACAGGCAATTTTTGAGTTTCCTTTTCTCATTGCCTTCATTCATGGTTTGCAAATTGGTACGCGATTTGGTGGCCAGCTCAATCTTTCCTATTTCACGTCTTGATCCCTTCATTTGTCGAATTTCCTGCCTTTCTGTTCACCTGACATTTTGGCTCTTGATTCTTAATCAGAAATTTGGATCCTCATTTACCAAAATTCGAATATCCATTACAACAAGAATGGCTGATCAGGATTCCCACCTTCCTTGCATAGCCAATCAGATTGATCCCCTCTTATTTTCCAGCTCATTAGCTTCCTTTTGTAAGTCTCCACAGCCCACACTTGCCACAAATGTTTTCATTTTCTTCCCTCCGTTCCGTCCGTCTTATCCCATGAATTCCTCCAAAGATTCTTTGTGAAAATTGCAGCCCCTTAGTATCCAATTGATTTCTTTCCGAATTTTCTATCCTCTCGTGTGCAATTTATCTGTCCCTTTCCTCATATTATGGGCGAGGTTCATGGTCCCTTATTAGGTTGAACATAACTTCCGATTTTGCTTAAGGGTCGAGTTGGCCTACAAATATAGCCGCATGTTAGATCAAAATTTAGGTGTCAACAATTACTAAGCTCAAAAATTGTCGAAAAAGAATTTAATTGACCGAAAATTAGAACCAAGAGGAAATTGACCAATCGAAGGCCTAATGGGCCTTGCACCCATTAGGGATCGACCTCAAGGGCCCAAACCAATTATGAGCGGGCCTAATTAGGCCCACCAAGCCCAATTTCAAGCCCTTAAACCCAATGGCATTTTCAAGCAATTTTTCCACATTTTGAGCCCAAACCAAATTTATTTAAACCCATATAAAATTTTGGTCCATGTGCGTGTATAGTATGGTATACTGTACTTTGAAAAATTACAAAATTACCCTTTCTAGAAGCTTGCATTAAATGTTAAAGGACAAAAGAGAGAGAAAGTCTTTAGTTATGATGGCTTTGCATGGGAAATGGGTACGCTTGAAGAAGAAGCTTGACCAAGAGAAAGAAATGTCTCACTTCACTCTCTCTCTCTTCCCCTCTTGCCTCCTTGAATGTCCGCCCCTCTTCTCTCTAAATCTCTCTCTCTCTCTTTCTCCTCTCCTTTTTCTTTCTTTCTTCTTGTGTTTCCTTGGTTGCTGCCCCATTTCTCCCTCGAACTGCTGCCCTTGCCACACGAACAGACACCACCCACCATCCGGAGCTATTGTACACCGTTTGTCCACCCACCTTGTCCACTTGTTGCCGGTCCATGCTGCCCACTATCCATCATCTCCCCTTCTCGCTCGGTTTCACCATCGCCAGTCACCCTCAACCGTGACCCATTTCCAAGCTGCCACCCCTCGCCATTCCGATGGTAGCTACATGAAGCCCTTGTTGCCACTGTCATGCCTATGTTGTCAAAATTGTTGTCGAGTGAGTTAATGTCTAAATCCCTTGATTAGGCCATTAAACTTACTTAGGGTTAGTTTAGTTTATAATTAAACTTAACTACTAGTTAAGTTAAGTTAATCTCAATTATATGACTAACCTTGATTATATGGCTAATCATGGTTAGAGGTAGTTTAATTATGATTAATCTTTATTAGCATTAATTAATGACAGTTTAGTTGATGAGCTATCATGATAAACAATAAGTAGACTTGATAAGTTATCGAGATAGGTGATAAGTAGGAGTGATAAGTTATCATAAAATGATAAGTAGATATAATAAGTTACTAAGGAAAAAGGTGATAAACTATTGCCAAAGGGGCAATAAGTTATCAGAAAGGGTGATAAGCTATTGTCAAAGAGGATGATAAGTTATCGTGAATTGGACGATAAGTTATCGCTATAAGAAATAAGTTATTAAGAGATATATAAGTTATCGCTATAAGCAATAAGTTATTAAGAGATAAGCTATCACTAAAAGAGTAACAAGTTATTGAATTTTTAGGGATAAGTTATCGCTATTTAAGCCATAGGTTTTTGAGATAAAGCTGATGGTTTATCGTCATAGAGCAAGAAGCCGAGATTCTATGTGTTTTTGCTTGAATTATATGATGAATTTATGCACGTTTTATGCCATTTGAGGCATGTTTTGCTATGAACAATGATTGCCCAATGGAAAACCCCATTTCTTAATTTTTAAAAAGGGTTTTATGGACATACCATGGTTAAATCCCAAAGTGTCAGGTTTGTATGTCGGCTTTTATGAGTTAAAATGGGAAAAAATATTCCAAAATAAAAGCATTCAAAGTTTGACGGGTTAATTGTGTTTATGTGACAACGTGTGAATATTTTTACAGCATTTTTATGAGTAAATATTGTAGTAGCTTATTATGTTAATCGCGTATAACATTTGCATTGGTGAATGTTGAGAAATGAATTGAAATTGAGTAGTTTGGTGTGCTCATGTGGTCACATAAAATAATTAGTCACCCCAACGGGAGTTTGGGGGATGATGCATGATTTATCGGATGCCTTGTGAGGGTCATGATGCTGAGTCACAGTTAACGCCAAACCGATGCTCTTTCGAGAATACTGTCTAGGTGGGGGTTCTAGGACATTTTTCATGCTTAATGGGGAGATGATGCCCGGTCATGCTAGAAAACTACCAACTTGTGTGTTGGTCGTAGGCCAATGGGCTATAATAATTAGAACATGTGTGAATGTAGAGTGTATGAAAAAATATATTATGCATTTTGGTTATTAATATGCTTGTTTGCATTAACCATGGCACATGTGCAATTATACTATGCAAGGTATGTGTCAAAGCAAGGTAAAAATGCCTATGGGTTGAATCGATGGCTTGTTATTTATGAGGTTGAAATACCTTATCATGTTTATTGTATAGGCAAAGCGTGGTTTGCTTTGCTATTGATCTACCATCGACAAATAGCTAATTACATAGGCTACACCTGAGGCAAGTTGATTTCTTAATCAAGGCATTAGGACAATAACTCATCGAGATCTATATCTTATTTATTATTATTAATCATTTTTCAGACCCATAGTTATGGCATTCCTATCACCGTGGATCTAGTAGTAATGGAGCCTGTCATTGAGGGCAATAAGATCATGTGCCTAATTGTTGAAGGAAGTAGATTAATATTGCTTAATATCTTTTGATGATTACTGAGGAAGTCGCCTGATTGAAGGGCATGTCTATAAACTTTCTAGCATTAATCAGTACAAAGTAAAAATGACATTGCTGCTGTTGTTATTGGTCCTTTTCCCAGGGTGGTATTATTGATTCTTTTCTGCATGCGTATTAACTAAAAGATAAAAAGAATGTTCAGCGCTGTATTCTAAGACATCACATTCATTTGACAAAAGTGAACAGAGGTTGTCGTGAGCTCAGGAGTCGGGGCGTGACGATCTTAAACCTTCAATTTTGCCAATTTAGTCTTAAACATTTTCACTTATTGCCAATTAAGTCCATTCGGTCAATTTTGATTGGAAAATCTTGACATGAATGGACTAGCGCTGACATAGCATTTTTTAATAATATTTTAATAATATTTTGAATTTTTTTCGTGGCTTTGTCTCTTTTTTTAAACTTTTTTAACTTTATTTAATTCTGAATTAAAATAATTAATGGTGATTAATTTTTGGAAATGGTTTTGAATCAAGAAATTTTGTGAGAAATATTATAAAGGCTTATTTTTCCAAGGTGAATTATGATTAATTTCTTGGTTATTAAAGGGAAATGATTTTGTTAAATAAAGGTTTTGGAAATGTAGTTAATTATTTTTAATATTAAGTGGATTAATTGTTTTAATAGTATTATTAAATGTCAGTTATTTTATGGGAATTATGAGATGTCATTGGATATTACTTGATTGTTGATTATTATCCACCGTTGAAGTATGTGATTAATTAATTGTTGATTGTTGCGATTTTCATGAGTAATTGACTATTACTGTTGTACGTGACTGCATTACATTATTCGTGTATCCACTACAGTAGCATGTTGCATGAGCACGAATTATGTTGCATTCATGAAAAAACAAAGAAAAAAATGAATTGCTTGATGATGTGTTGCACGGTCACATTAAGAGGAGAGCTCGGTGTTGCCGGATTACCGCCAATCCTTTAGGGTTGTGCCATGGCCTTTTGATCGCCTGACTTCAATCGGATACTTGACAGTGACCAGTTGTGGAGTTGTGGTGGAGATTGGGCCCATGCTCTTTTAGGAATGCTGTTGGTGGGGGATAAGTCATGACGTCGCCATGCCTCAGGGGAGAGGACAATGCCTAATTTAGGACAAGTTGACTGCCAACCATAAGATTGTGCCGTGACCCAGGGGGTCATAATAATCGGAGCACTGTGGATATTGAAATATGAGAAAGTTATGTGAAATGCTATGATTATTTGCATGCCTCTTAATCTTGTTATGAATTGAGTGACAGTTTTTGCAAGTTGCGTGTGCCAAATCCAAGTAAGGTCACCCATGGTTGCATATGATTATTGAACTATCTTCTGATAATGCTTCTTTGAGGTGTGATATTGGGTTGATTGTCGAGATTAGGTTGTATGTTAGACTAGCTTGAGGCGAACGAAGTTCCTAACCAAGACTTAAGACTTTAACTTACTGAGTTTATTTCATCCTGTCGTGGTTAACAATTTTCAAGACCTTAGGATGACACAGTATCCGGTGTGGTTCGGTGTCCCCGTGGACATGAGCACCACCGTGACCACACGGCTTGTCCCGAGCTGCAATTTTGTGTATGCGCATTATGTGAGGACAGTGTGGGTTGATGAGGGATCGAGAGACCATTACACGCTACACGTTTGTAAGGTGTGGTTCATTTGAATGGAGGCATTTTATACGGTCCCCTAAGGAGTTTCGATGGATCAGTCCCACCTGTGGGGCCGACTGACGAAGTCTGGGATCCCATGAACCTCGATCCCCCTAATGGCGAGATCTCCGATTCGATGACTGAGGAGACTGATCCCTCAGAGATAAGTGATTAGGCATCTGTAGCTTGGTCCCTTTTTAACGAACCTTCCCCCACTTTTGCCGATATAGGTTAGCTGGGCCGATCTATTTTTGAGTAGGCCTTGGCATATCTCCTGTAGTAAGACATGTATATATATGCGGTTGTTCAGGCTAATCTTGTAGATAAATAAAATGGTGCTCTTGTCTTTCATCTGCTGTATTTGCTGCTATCCATGTTGATTGTTGGTTGAGGTGTTTGTTTCGCTTCTACATGTGCTTAATGATAAAATAAAATGAATTGGTCGATGATAGTACATGGGACGTCGTACATTTAGACCTCAAGTGAATTGGGGTTGTCGCGAGTTTGAAGGTCAAGACGTGATAGTATCAAAGCAAACATAACTTAAATTCGAGCTATTGTATTTAGCTTGTCCTCAAAGTTTCTACCTATCAAAACTTAATTTTGATAACATAATCATATTCATTTTGGTGAGACGAGCACATCAGAGGGTGGCACGCTACTAGTGATGGCCAGATGCACCCACCCGAGCATTTTGAACTAAGGTTGTTCTTGTATCGTTTAGGCCAGTTTTTGTATTTTTCGCACCTTGAAAGTGAATTTCAATTATGCATCTGGACTCTTCTTGTCGAGAAAAATATTTTGACGGGTTGCATGCCTCTGGAAGATGCCGGAAATTGCCTCACGCACCTACACGCACCATGACAATCCCGAAGGTCGGCGCCACGCTCTACCGCGTGTGAACCGACTTAGTGTGGGAAGACGTCACGTATGACGTTATCAGGCGACACGTGTCCGAACGCGTGTCCAAGTGACGTCATTGATGATATCACGCGTCACCGCCTTACTTGTGCCTGACATGTGACTTGATGACGTCACTCATTAACCTGACCTGTGTTAACCACGACTTAACCCAGATTAACCAACTTGTTGACCTGAACTGGGTTGACCATTGACCCTATCCAGTTTGACCGAACCGCTCTTCGTCTGGACCGGTTGAATCAGATGTTAACCGTTGACCGGTTGGAATGATCGAATCAGTGGTTCCGGCCAATTTTGCACGCCAACGCATGTACTACACATGTCGAGCAGACTGACGGCCCATGGGAGCGTGTCCAGTCTCCGATTGGCGTGTTCTTAGTACCAGCGTTCTTGTATTGAAATTCTCTACACTATGATATATGTATTTTACATGTTTGATTCTTTTTAATTATGTGAAAATACGTCCGAAATTCCAAATACGCGTATTTTTGGGCTATTTTTGCGTATTTTGTATGTATTTCCCTATTGTTTGGAAATACAAGTATTAGCTCACTTGTGTATCATCACATCAAGGATGTGTAGAGTATGATTCATTGTTAGCATGTTTAAGGTCCAACATATGTCAATGAATAAAGCAATGAAATTGGCATAATGTGTGATTTTGATAATAAATGCCTCTTTGTCATCATGTTTAAAATCACATGTATGTATTGAGTGTAAGATATAAAGGCAACATCTCTGGTATGAGAGATTTTCAAAGATTCGATTGAGTTGTGACCGCCAAAGTGGCACACTTGATTGAATTTGAGAAATATAAATTTTGAACATTATATTATGCTAGGATGTCTCATGTACTGATACGTGGTCATACTCCCAAAGGATGTGACTATGTATTAGTCCATGGAGAGATATATGTATAGCATATGGTTAAAGAGTGATTGATCCTAATGGTTCATACACCCAAAGATGGTGAATTCACAAAATATTGAAATATATTCTCATGGCCACTGTTATGTGGAAAGTATGCAATTGCATGTTGTCTGCCTAAAGGTGATTATATGATGATATATGCAACTCTTTAGATGTGTGCTTATATAATCTCAAATTATGTGTACTCACATGATGCTAATCATATGCATTTCTTGTTGAATCAATCACATTTTCTATAAATGGCAACTCCATTACAATTGAGGTTCTTACTGGTTCAAACTTTAAGATATGGAAAGAGGATTTTATTTTTGGCGTAGAGTTGGCAGATGTTCATATACTCTTATTAAGAATAAGCTAGAAAATCTCACTAGCACTAACATAGAAGCCCATAAGGCACATTTTGTTGCTTGGGAAAAGAGCAATAGAATTTACTTGCTCATAATGAAACGATCAATTCATGAACATTTGATTAGTGGTTTGCCAACTAATTGCACTACTAGGTAGTTAATGCAAGCCTTAGAGGCTAGGAATCGTGTCTCCCCTAATGCTGAAATAGGAACACTTTTGTAGACACTTTTTAATATGAAGTATGATGGTTCTAGTGGGGTTAGAGACTATGTTCTTAGGATGGTAGACCCACAGACAAAACTTCGAGTCCTTAGCATTATTCACTAAGCCTTAAACACCCTTCCTCCTTATTTTGATATTATCAAAACTAATTATAACTCTCAAGAGAAGACTTAGTCAATTAATGACCTAATAGCTAGGGTAGTGGCTAAAAAAGAGAAACTGAAGAAGGAAAAGAGACACCTTGCCTTGTATGCCTTGAGTTCGGGCAATAAAGTGGGAAAAAGGTCCAAAAGCTGTGCTCATATAGGAAATCCTAAAAACTACAGTCCATCTAGCAGTCTAAATCTTAAGATAGCACCTTCCAAGAAGAATAGCATTCGTTACCATTTCTATAGGTAGAAATGGCATATGAGGAGGACTTGCAACAAATTTAAAGCTTGGTTGTCTAAGCATAAGTATACAGGTTTTGATTCCTTGGCACTTGTTTGTGAATCTAATCTAACTGAAGTACCAAATAATTCATATTGATTAGATAGCGGTGCAACTAATCATATTGCATTTACCGTACAAGGATTCATAAATCAAAGAAAGCTAAATCAAGATGAATCAAAACTCATTGTGGGAAGCAAAGATAGAGTTGACGTTGAGTTTGTGGTAAATGTCATTTTGATTTTAGATTCTAGTTTTAATTTGACATTAAGAAGTACTTTTTATGTACCTTCCTTTAGACGAAACTTAGTTTCCATGTCTTGTTTGGACATGTGTGGCTCCTTGTTTGAAGTAAAGAACAATACTATATCCGTGTTCTTTGATTCCAATAAGGTTGGGTGCTACACTATGTTCAATGGATTGTATAGATTGTGTTTATCTCCCGATAACATATACGTTGTTTCCAAAAGACCTTACCTAAGGAAAAGTCTTATGCATTGTGGCATAAACGTCTTGGTCATATCTCAAGAGAAAGAGTAGAAATGCTGGTAAATGTGAATATGTCACGCCCCGACTCTCAGGCTCGCGGCAACCCCATTTCACTTGAGGTCTATTTGTACGATGTCTCAGGTACTGTCATCGACCAATTTATTTTATCTTGTAATTAAGCACATGCGGAAACGAACAACTCCCAAACCAAATAACAAGGATAGCAACAACAGAAGCAGAGGAAAGACAACCAGTATTTTATATATCTGAAGGTTAGACAGCATACCAGCAAATACATACACGCCTTACTATAGGCGACAAGCTAAGGCCTACTCAAAAAGGGATCGGCCTAGCTAACCTAACCCTGTACAAGTGGGGGAAGGCTCATCAAAAAGGAAATAGGCTACAGCTACCTACTCACGGGCCTCAGAGGGATCGCTCTCTTCGATCATCGGTACTGCATCATCTAGGGTCTGAAAATGTTAACCACGATGGGTTGAGATAAACTCAGCAAGTTAAAGTCCTAAGCCCCGGTTAGGAACTTCGCTTGCCTCGGGAGTTTAACATGCAACCTAATCCAACAGTCAGCACAATGCAAAGAGAAACAAAAGCATAGGACAGTTCAATAAGCAGACACAACCACAGGCGATCCTACCTGACCTTGGCACACGTGACTTGCAAAAACTGTCATTTAATTCATCACGACAATAAGAGCATGCGAATAATCAGAGCATCTCACACAGCTTTCTCATGTCTCACACTCACACATGCTC